>JAVIAB010000051.1:29650599-30306181 GCA_032433765.1 Megaustenia siamemsis
CGTTCTAGCCAGGCTGTCAGCTCGTTCATTTCTTTTCACGCCGCAATGTCCAGGGACGAAAATGAAACAGATCCTAGTCAGTCCTGAGTTCTTCAGTGACACCAACCACTGCCGTTGATTTTCCCGAGCATGCGCATCGAATCTCTCAGAAAACATACTTGAGTAAAAGATTGAGTGTCTAGCCAGGCCATCGTTTTAGTTCCTGCCATGATGTTCATGATCAAACTACTCATTGCTACCACGAAATCACAGCTCTATTCCTTTACTGTTCTTCATTTAACTTGCGCTGAAAAGACCTATGAGTTCCGACTGTGCTGTCCGGACAATAGACCCATCAGTGAGGATGACTGCTGAAATCTCCGGTAAATGTTCACAGATCAAGCCTTGTGCCTACGCCTTCACAACCATAAGGTTGTCCGTTCAAGGCGATGCAAACCGAAAAAGACGTATAGCCCACGGCTGGCACTCGTATGCACTCTTCCCCTGGCACAACGTCGTCTAGTGGATAAATCCGTTGAACAATGTCGTCAGCTCGCGCCACTCATAATTTTCCTCTTTTGAGCCTGCTGCCCTTTCTGTTCCCCATCTCACTGTGCAGTGGATGTTGTTACATCAGCCCTCATTCGCAGTAAGCACGTGCATGGAAATCATTATTCTGCGATGGTGGACAAATCAAGGACATACCGCATCGCCCTACACGGCGATCGCGCATCCACGTTTTATGCGCATGGGCTCGCTTTGTATTCGTTCCAGTCTTTCAGTACGTCCGACTGAGAATTAAAATGGCCAGTGCATACTCAATAACCGAAACCACCAGTACTTGATATTGGAGGACAAGAAGATATTCTTCACATTCTCCATCGCCAAGACCCTCCGTGATGAGGGGCCGTTTGTGACAATCATTAGCACTTGATCTATGTGCTGGGTGCAAATATTGGTCAAACTTGACTCCCAGGTACCGCAATGTTCGGGTCCTCACATCATCTTCTCAATTTATCCTCACTAATGAAATGGTGTAGGTATGTAAACAATGCGCGGTTGGCTTACCACGGCAACAGCGGGGTTCGTACCCTGGCGAGGACACCTGGGTTTTACTAATTCCCTAAAAATTAGTAGGAGCCGCGATAGCTCAGTGGTTAGTGAACTGGACTACTACGGACAAGGGGTAGGGTTCGATCCCAACCGACGGCTCCGGGTTCACCCAGCCTTAAATGGGTACCGGATTTTTTCTGGGAAAGTAAAAGCAGCACGGGCGTAATACCGACCACATTACCCCAAAAATCATGTGCTGAAGGTCTGTAAAATATAGGGTCACTAACACCATATTTCCCTATACGCCACTCGGCGTGACGGGGGGTACTTTACTTTACTTTTACTATGTAAACAATGCGGTTCTTAAGGGAGAGCTAAATCACAGCTGGTTTCGCTTCAGTCTGGAATTCGCGATCAACCTGCTCCCTATCTCTACGTTCTCCCTAGACCCGTAGTCGGCCCCGCCTGTTGATTTTACAGTGTTGGAAACGAAAAATGCTGGACACAGAGATGAATCAGGTAGTGTGCTGGGATTATGTACAGATGTGGGTTCAGAAGTCTACGTAGCCACCTTCCTGGAAAAAGGCCGCTGCTAAATAGTAAAAGAGAACTGGAGTGATGCCTAGATAAAGCTGAGCCATCATGATATCAAAGTGTAACGTCACCCACCCTCACATACAGCTCATCATCCACCCTCACATACAGCTCATCACCCACCTTCACATACAGCTCATCAACCACCCTCACATACAGCTCAACATCTACGCCTCTAACCCCACACAGTTTCGAATTGGTTTGCTCTGGCGATAGCACGGCCAACCAAATCCTTCTGATCACTCTGGGTCAGATAGTGTTAGAAAAGATCCCTCCCCTTTATTTTCACAAGACAAAACATGTTCTACAGGATTGCCCCCAGTACACATACCTGAGAAGGACAATGTGGTCCACACCCACCTCCCTGGAAGAGAAACTATACGGGGCAACCGAATCACTTAAACAGACAGCTGACTTCATAAGAGAGTCCGGAATCCTAGTCCAAATGATCCATGATCGCAGAAGAAGAAAGATTTTTACAAGTCCTCTGCTCTGCCAAGTAGGATCTACTGTCTGGAAATCTGGAATACTATTATTCTTTACATCATCACTCATCACAGATTTATTGTTTTAATTACTAAAGCAACCACAGTCACTGAATGAGCAGACCGACTTGCTTGAAAAACTCATACGTGACCGACAATAATAGTTAAATATGGATGGTACATACATTGGAAGGTTTAACATCATATCTGGCCATTGTAGCGAGGGCTGGAACTATCGGTAGACACCCTCACAAGTGGCACTCATTTCTGCACAGCAGCCAAGCCATCCAGTGGGATGTCGCTCAGTGAACCTCCATCACATCAGTTATTCATGGACGCCATTACATCTATGGGAGATTGCAACTGATTAACGTCTGTTCCTAAATGAACAAAAAAGAGAAGATTTATAATTTATTTAAGACGCCCAACTGGAACATGAAGCAAAGGCCAGCTTTCCCTCTCTCTCTCTCTCCCTCTCTTTCTCTCTCTCTCTCTCTTTCTCTCTCTCTCTCTCTCTCTCTCTCTATATATATATATATATATATATATATATATATATATATATATATATATACAAGTATATATCTATCTTTCTCTCTTTCATGCATATTTTGTTGCACAATCCAATCAGTATAAAAGTATACCACATTTATCAGCTGACTCAAACTTCCTTAGACTGCTTCTATTGTTGACGCTTGTTTAAGTGGCCACAGATTGTCTTTCACATCACGCGGTGTCTGCTGGGAAGCAACAGAGATTCCCCCCACCCCCCACCCCATTTTACACAGTTCAGTCAGTTCCACCTTTTTGCAAGATACCCACAGTCTTGCCGTCATTGTTTATTTTTCACCATACCAGAATGTTCTTGGATTTTTATTTTACGGTCGCCTTTCCTTGTGGGGTCCAATCGTACGGCAGTTTCTTATGATTGGTTATGCTCTATTCTTATCCATGTTGTTTTCTTCGATAAACAAAAACTACATGTTGTCATTTGTTTAAAACAAGAAAGAAAGAAAGAAAGAAAGAAAGAAAGAAAGAAAGAAAGAAAGAAAGAAAGAAAGAAAGAAAGAAAGAAACAAAGAAAGAAGGGAAAGAAAGAAAGAAAGAAAGAAAGAAAGAAAGAAAGAAAGAAAGAAAGAAAGAAAGAAAGAAAGAAAGAAAGAAAGAAAGAAAGAAAGAAAGAAAGAAAGAAAGAAAGAAAGAAAGAAAGAAAGAAAGAAAGAAAATTAAAAAAAACGCTTTCTCATAGAAAAATAGGAAATTTCCATTCCTCGCGATTTCCTCCTAGATGATACAGGTATTTAAGTGTACTCGGGGTAAAATAAAAAGTCATAAACAACAGACAATAATAGGCAGCCTGGAAAAGATGTGCTCTCCGGGACAGCGCCTTCTTGCCACAAGGTAAACTGTGTTAACTAACTTTGACAGCTTGTTACCCATAAAATTAACGTTACTGGCAGGTCGTATGTACATGCCTAAACCAATGTGACTTTCATTAACGAACAACTTGCCAGCAAATTGTTTTACTACATAAACTGGTAGAGCTAGTTAGCGCACTTACACTTATTTGGTGATAACGACGCCATGTCGAAAAGTAAATGTTTGATAATGTCCAGTGCAAATTATTGTGTTCCCTGCGTATAGTTTCAACAGTAAAAAGTAAAGGTTTTCTTTGCGTCTTGCAAGGGATATGGGAAAATATGGTGTTAGCGCTCATATTTTACCACGAATGCAGCAAATGTTTGGGTAATGAGGTCGCTATCGCACCAAGACATTTTAACCTCCCATGAACATCTCTGGTACCCATTTTTATAGGCTGTGCGAACCCCGCAGTCTCCTCGGTCCGAAGAAGAAAAAAAACTACCTCTTCTGAGAATTAAACCCGGACCCTTCGAATGAGAAAGCGAGCGCACTAACTAACCATCAAGCACTGAGGCTCCATATTTTTGCTAACTAAAAACTTGTGCAACTGTATCATTCATGTTTGCCTGGCCTGAGAATTGTCCGTAGCAAATACTTCTTTTCATATTCCCACGTTTCCTTCTTTACAGCACAGTAAAACTAGTATCCCATTCTGATAAGTAGGGCCCCTACTTAACTGCTTTCGTCGTCTAATTAAAGTTCACACAACCTTAAGTGTGTACTGGCATTTTTTTTTACTTATTTATACCTGGGGAAAACCCGCCCTGGCGAAACGCAGGCATTAACAAAAGATACTATATATGCACCTTTAGGAAGACTTCAGTCGTAGCAAACGGTCCCATGTTTAGTTCAAGTGTTAAATTAGTCCACATCAATGGAGTCTCACAGCGAATCATACCCGATGTCTACAATGTTACATCAAAGTCGACAACTTTACTTTCATATGCCTTTTTTGCCAGTCAGTGTCCAGGAAAAAATTAGTGTTCGGTTCAATGCCCTGTAATGCATCTCTTGGACGGTACTCGTCATGGCATATACTGTTTCATTAATTCGTTGGCTTCCAAGTCTTTATTTCTTCTTCTTCTCGCTGTTTCTGTCCCGCCCTGGCAGATACTGTCTAGTGGTAATCGTGTTACTTCTCGAAACCATTTAATCTCCTGTTTCTTACTATGGTTCAGCATTTATTTTACTTCAACTCGCTTCCTTATATCCCCATTTCAGATTCTGTCTCTTCTTGTCACATTCAATATTTTTCGTAGACATCTTATCTCCGCAGAGACAAATTCCCCCCCCCCCCCACACCTCGCCCAAATTCTTGATTCTTTCTTTAGGTGCTGGTGTCCCAAGTTTTGCACCTATAGCAGAGTATTGGTAGTAATGTTATGTTATATAGTTGTCTTTCTGTATCAGCTGTTCTTTGTTTGATCTGCAATAATTGAACCAGTTGTACAATCATCTACTTTGATTTTCAAAATCTGGTGTCAATCTTTGTTTGTATTTTCCCATTGGACAATAACATATAAATATATAATTGACTGCATGTTTCCTATAAAATAACTGCACCTTGAATCGCACTTCCGTATAGTTAATTGCAAAAGTGCTTTAGAAACATAACATAGGCATTCCGGCTATAAAATTCATAGTGCGTGCAGTCGTGCGTCTCTATCTGCCCATGCTGTGTGTGTGTGTGTGCGTGCGTGTGTGTTTACAAACGCGCACACGTTTTAAATACATGTTAAGTCTTAGTCGCACTACAAATAAGTAAGCAACTACAGATAGTATTTGTCGCACTGACAAACACAAGTTAGTTAACGACTACCAGAAAGTCTTAGTCACACTGGCAAATCAGTAACCGCTGACGAGTTTTAGCCACACTGACAAATGTAAACGATGTTGTAATATTAGAAGATAGCAACCCATGGCACAATTTAGCACCGCATTTGATTTTAAATGCTTCCTCTTAATATACTCAGTAATATTTTACTTCTTGGTTTTAGATCTTTGGCCTTTTATCAGTTTCTAAAACCTGAAACTACTGGTGAAGAACGGTAGTGGAGAAGATGGCATGCGCTGTGCCTACCAAGCAAAGCTCAAATTAGAAATGGGAAATGCGGAAGCAACAGCAGCTAACAAATTCTCAGGTCATAAATAAATAGGCTCCAGTGGTAAAAATAGATAAGAGAATGTTTGGAGCAGCCTAATGTGCATGGTAGCATTAATTTCATAGGAGCATTGCTCAGTGGCACGAGACTACTTCATAAAGGAAGTGACGTTGTGTGTAGTGGGGTTGAGAGAGAAAAAAACAGTAGGATAAGGCGTCTCATAGCAGTAGCACTGAAAGCTGTTGACGACTCACAGCTGAAGGCTTGCGCCAGAATTAGTGAACCAGGCCCTACTCTATCTCTTTTCAGTGCCTCCAAAGATAGACTAACTTGTCTAGGAGATAAATAATAATAGATGAATATTATTATAGAGGGAATAGAGGGAAACTTCTTTAATTAGCTCAGTTGGCAGTGTGTGGCTTCTCGTGGCAAGGCGCTGTGCCAAGCAGTACGGGTTCGATCCTGCTTCAGACCTTATATTGTTATTTGTTTTTTTTTTCTGTTGTTGATTATTTGTCTTTTTTTTCCGAGTACTGTAAACATACCTCTTTCTCTCAAATGATTCGCTAACTTGTCTAGTCCGGTCTCGCGAGTAGGGAACGAACAGGGAAGACATCCTGGTATTCAAAAATAGCATGATGAAGTCGGATGTGTTGGGCTGAAAGGCGCAGATATTACAGTTCTACCGCAAACTGCAAACACAACGTATCTACGCCCACTGAACGTCCTTCTAATAACGGATAACGAAGAGAACAATCAATTCCTTTGGTAATCATTGGGGGAACGACAGAACGACAGATGGAAAGAAGGAAAGAAGAAGAGAGACAAAAAAGTGCGGGGTACGGGGAGAGTTATTGCATTACCATCTATAGAAGTAAGCCCGATGGCTGAAAAGGAAGCCCCAAAACAAGCACCCTACTAGCGTGGCGTCGATATGAACGATAGACGGGTGATGTCATTCAACTCACAACCAACCCTTGCTTGCAAAACCGAAAACGTCACGTTAGAAGGGAGTTTTCAGAGGTTTCCTTTTAGCCAGCAATGTTACTTAGCCCGCCATCAATAGATGGCGATGGTTAGTTATACGCCAGGACATTTCTATTGTTCCTGCTTACAGTTTGAGAGTACATTTTCACGTCTGAATTGTTTGCCGCATGTACATCAGCAAACAAATCCGACACATTTAGACTTTAGAGCTAGCACTACATCACAATGCTAATTCAACAACTCGTCAATTCTTACGTAATTATATCCCGCGTGTCCAGCAAACTCAAACAACCAGAGGGGGGACTGGTTGGTCTCGAGGCAAGACGCCGGCCTCGAGACAGAGAGGTTGTGGGTTCAAATCCCGGCTGTACCGGTTGGGATTTTTATTTATGATTTCTCTCTACGGCAACCACCCCTGGTCTCAGCAGCGAGGCCCGGCTTGAAAAGTCAATTACTCATCGACAGAAAGAGTATCAGTGCCTCCAAAGTCGGAGTTATCTGCATGTGCGGCGAGGGACCCCTGTGCATACGGCTGCTAGGAGAAAATGGATTAACACGCAAAATTCAGTTCATAGTCACTAGGGACTTCGTCAGAGATAAAAGCTGGCGAACGAAAACAAAAACAAAAACAACCAGAGTAAGTGAACTTACAGTAAATAGAAATGGCGACTGGATTCTTACAGCACATGCGCAGAAATAGAAACACTGAGAATACGGCCTCAAGTTCAGCACATGGTTCCAGGAAAAATATTGTTAATATGAGTAAAATATAAATATAACATTCTACAGAGAAATATCTCAAGCTGCGTACAATTTTAGATGTCACTTTAATACCTTCAAACAAAAGCATCGGACAGTTCAAAACTCGCGGCATCTCCATCAATCTGGTAAAGCTTACAAAGATCATTGTCTAATATAAAAATCAACAACTGGCAAATACAAGAACGTATCACTAATTTGTTTTGGATTAGTGGACGAGAATGCATGCTCCTTCTGGATATAAACAACCAATCTATTATAACTTAAATAACTGTCTGTGGGCTTACCAATATCAGCGTTGGTGAGGAGTGGATACCGGTGCCTACGTCATTCAAGGGGACTTTCTCGTATATTGTCACACTCGACAGGAAAAGTATGGAACAGAACCCGGTCGTGGTTAATGCTGAGGTCAACGGTCTCATCTGCGATAACACCCGATGAGAAAGATGCAGTCATCTATACAGACGGATCTGTAAGACGACACGAAAGAAGTGCATGGGCATTTACAGCACGCTCGGCAGGCAGAATAGTCTACGAAGACAGTGGTGCATATGTCATGACCACGAGTAGCATGACAATGGAGGCGATGGCAGTGACCAAGGAATTCAAATGGTTAGAGTCACAAGACTACACCCACGCATGTATACTGAGTGATTCGATGAGCATGATTAAAAAAGTGGAGGCGGGCTCTGTACACATGCAATGGGTAGAGTCGTTGCAGAAATCCAAAATACGTAAGGTCACCTTTGTCTATGTCCCTGGGCATGCGGGAGTACGGGGAAATGAAAGAGCGGACAGGTTGGCTAGCTGCGCTGTCGTTGAGGACGGGCAACCAATGGATCGGGCGGACATCATCAATGCCCTCCAAGATGTGGGAAGAGAACGTCACTTTTTCGGATGATGGAAATGGGAGTTAAGATGGGCACAGCCAGAAATGAGAAACTTAGTGGCCGTGTAAGAAGACTTATCAACCAACATAGAACTGGAGTCGTCAGTCGCTGGACACTGAGGGAATTGCTGATGAGGGGATCTGAGCACCTATGAACATGTTCGGAGTGCAATGATGATGACCAGCAAATAACTCAATAACTCAATATAACTCAAACGTCAGACAATAGACAAATGTGTGAAATGACGTGCATTTCGACGTGATTTCAAGCCAGCGCGAAAATGAGGCATTGCTGGATAATAAGATTCACTCTTTCTCAGATTCTATGATTTAAACCAAAAAAATAAAAATAAAAACTTAAAAAAAAAAACATTTTTATGCACTCCAGCACCGCGGGTCCCAGGAATAAATGTGTAACTTATGAAGCTGAGTAGCCCAGGGGCCTTATTAAAGGCACAGATGTGAAGGCCGCGGGAAGTTGGAAATGTGAAGGTGAAGTGACAAAACAAAAATTGGAGGAAGTGGAGGGGGAGGGGGGGCACTCTAAATAAAGAAGGGCATGTGAACTAAAGGAAAGAGCTGGCCCAGGTTGCAAGCCACTCAAGGTTCAAACATGAGAGCCTAATTAATCTGACAAAATATGATTCTATGAAACTTGTATATTATTACTGCCCTGTGTAGGTGACGAGCATCTCAAGACGTAGGTGAGAATCAAGGAGTACTGAAAATAAACGCACATCGATATAAAGCAACTAAACTAATAGCAAAGCAAGACAAACTACGACGTTTCGGCAAAAGCCTTCCATCAGGTACACAACAACAAAATATAAGAAAATCAACACGGTAGGCAAATACTATTCTAAATTAAAAACAAATAGATATAAACACGAAAGCTAAACATTGATCTGTAAATGGCGGATGAAAAGTGCTGTATCTTGTGTCGAGTCTTGTTTCTACAACTAACTTAATACATAAAGATGTCCGTCCATTTTGACTACTTGTATTTCTTATTATTCCAAAACGAGGAATGTGTTGATCACCTCTTCTGAGTATTCCCCGGACGTTGAAATAGTTAACAAGTTTAATCTTCGTGGCTACTTCCCGGAGGTTGTGGTAACTAACAAGTATCATCTTCATGGCTACTTCCCGGAGGTTGTGGTAACTAACAAGTATCGTCTTCATGGCTACTTCCCGGAGGTTGTGGTAACTAACAAGTATCGTCTTCATGGCTACTTCCCGGAGGTTGTGGTAACTAACAAGTATCGTCTTCATGGCTACTTCCCGGAGGTTGTGGTAACTAACAAGTATCGTCTTCATGGCTACTTCCCGGAGGTTGTGGTAACTAACAAGTATCGTCTTCATGGCTACTTCCCGGAGGTTGTGGTAACTAACAAGTATCATCTTCATGGCTACTTTCCGGAGGTTGTGGTAACTAACAAGTATCGTCTTCATGGCTACTTCCCGGAGGTTGTGGTAACTAACAAGTATCGTCTTCATGGCTACTTCCCGGAAGTTGTGGTAACTAAAAAGTATCGTCTTCATGGCTACTTCCCGGAGTTTGTGGTAACTAACAAGTATCATCTTCGTGGCTACTTCCCGGAGGTTGTGGTAACTAAAAAGTATCGTCTTCATGGCTACTTCCCGGAGGTTGTGGTAACTAAAAAGTACCGTCTTCATGGCTACTTCCCGGAGGTTGTGGTAACTAACAAGTATCGTCTTCATGGCTACTTCCCGGAGGTTGTGGTAACTAACAAGTATCGTCTTCGTGGCTACTTTATGAAACTAGTTCATATCTACGAAGAAACACGGCTTCAGTTATACCTGGTAAAGAAGTAAGAAACAATATGAGATCAAAATAACGGTAGTTATAATTGAAACCACAGCCACCTGTTGTTTAACTAGGCTTGCAGGCTGAAAGCGAAATCCCGGATCAACCCAAAGGCTGTGACGTCTTCAGTTACGCGAGCTGTAGATGACTGCCGTAATTTTACCCGCATCCGCCCCTCTTCATAATACTGAAAATGTCACAAGCTGAGTATGATTCCTTTCAGCCCGCGGGCCTTAATGATACAGGATTGCTGTGAAAGAAACTAAGGTTGTCGAGTAAATCGTCGTAAAACATGGACGAGTAACATCAAATGATGGACAAGTCAATCTATAACAGCCTGCACCATCAAAGCAAGAAACAGAGTAGAATAGCAATCCGTGGTAGCCAACCTTCGTTGCGGAGAAGGCACTCAATGATGATGAATGATGATGATGACGAGTAAAAAGTAAAGTACCCCCGTCACGCCTAGTGGCGTATAAGGAATATGATGTTAGTGACCATAAATTTTACAGACATTCGGCACATTATTTTTGGGGTAATGTTGTCGGTATTACGCCCGTGCCGCTTTACTTTCCCAGAAAAAAATCCGGTACCCATTAAAGGTTGGGTGAACCCGGAAGCCGTTGGTTGGGATCGAACCCTAACTCTTGTCCTTTGTAGTCCAGTTCACTAACCACTGAGCTATCGCGGCTCCCTCCAGGTTGACGAGTGTTGATCAATATCTTCTTCTTTTTTTTTTCTTCCGCATTTGCCTTTCAGTGTCGATGAAAGATATAATTTGAAGTCTTTTGATCTTCTGTTTGCCTCTGCTGCTGTTATGTTTCCTAGTGTTTCTAATATTCCGTCAATTCATCTTTTTCGTGGTCTTGTGTTCTCGCAACGTTTATTGAAAGCTCGATGTGTTGTATGTTGATCTTTATGCCTTATAACGTGGCCAAATCATTTATCTGTTTTTTCTTTATATATTGTACGGCGGGTGCTATTCCTAGCTTTTTCCTCAGTTCTTCATTTTTATAATTTCTCTCAGACTGTTTCATGTCATTCGTCTAACACATTTCATCTCAGTAAAGGTTATTTTTCTTATTGTTCTTGATCTAGGGTCCAAAACTGGTATTGGTAGCACAACGTTGTGATGAAGATTGTATTGTAGAATGCCCATATTGCTTTTAGTATTATTTCCTTTGTTGGACAATCGTGGTGATGATAGCTGTCCAATGATTTGCCGATCATTATAAATATAATAATATATATGGCAGCAGATGTACAGTGTGAAGAGTTGTACAAGTAATTATATAAAACTGACAAATATATCGCTGTAAAGTAAAGTACCCCCGTCACGCCAAGTGGCGTATAGGGAAATATGGTGTTAGTGACCCTATATTTTACAGACCTTCAGCACATGATTTTTGGGGTAATGTGGTTAGTATTACGCCCGTGCTGCTTTACTTTCCCAGAAAAAAATCCGGTACCCATTTAAGGCTGGGTGAACCCGGAAGCCGTCGGTTGGGATCGAACCCTACCCCTTGTCCGTGGTAGTCCAGTTCACTAACCACTGAGCTATCGCGGCTCCCAATATATCGCTGTGCCATAGATATTTATTGAATATAGAAATATGATGTAGGAGGGTGAATCTCTCTGTTTCCTTTTCTTTACTCCGAGAATAAAATGAAGAGAGAAAGCTGGGAAGGGAATTGCACTTTAAACGATTTTTTTACGCAGTAAAACTAGAAGGAATGAGGGAGGTTTTTTTTTTTTACTTTGTTTATATTTGAGAGAGAGGGAAAGAGATGTATAAGAAGAGAGAATACAGTGAGACAAGACGTAATGAGAGAAATAGAAGGAAAGATAAACAAATAGAGGAACACAAGAGAGAGTGTGATTGGATAAATGAGATAACGCGTAAACAAAGACAGCTAAAGAGAAGGAAAGAGAGAAACAGGTAGAATGTTGCCGAATGATAGATGAGGGCAGCTAGAGAGTAACAACGATGATACTAGGCTGTCTTGCTCAAATAATTAGCGACATAAAACACGATTAAAGCTTAGATAAGATTTCCTAAATTGATTCTGTCTTCTGGTATGTTTTGTTTTTCCTGTAGTCTACATAAATTTGTATTACACATATAGTCTACGACACACTCAGAACAAACGCTGTTGTGTAATTGACAACTGTCCAAAACAAGCATATACAATTTAGACTTTGCAACATTTTATTTTTTCCGTTTCGTTACAGTTTTTAAGTTTGTTTTGTCTCCCCCCCCCCCCCACACACACACACACACCTTTGCTTTGTTTATTAGCGAAAGTTCAAGAGGTCGAGCCTAACAAAAAATGTCACACAAACTTTTAAAATGGCACGGCCACTAGTAAACATGATTAGCAATATAAACATTGGGGGGGGGGGGGAGTGAGAGAGGAAGAGAGAGAGAGAGAGAGGAGAGAGAGAGGAGAGAGGAGAGAGAGGAGAGAGAGGAGAGAGAAAGGAGAGAGAGGAGAGAGAGAGAGGAGAGAGAGAGAGGAGAGAGGAGAGAGAGAGGAGAGAGGAGAGAGAGAGAAGAGAGGACAGAGAGAGGAGAGAGAGAGAGAGAGGAGAGAGAGAGGAGAGAGAGAGAGAGAGCCATAATACAATGAGAACTAAATCTAAAAAACAAAAAAAATAGAGTGTGACATTCTTTAACAATCATAGTTTCATTTAGAATTTACTGACAATCAGCCAAAATAGTGTTATTTAAATAGATACTACTTTCTCTTTAATTCTTCAACTTACAAAAAAATAAGTGTTTCTTCCACTGCGACCAGCTTACATATTTTTTCCCAAATAGTTTTAATATATTTATTAACAATTGTTTATGATGCAATTTAAAGTAAAGCGATCGTGAGAGAACGAAATGGATCCACTAAGTAGCTATCATTCCAAATGTTGGGAAATCCACTCCAAATAAAAAAAAAGTGTTGCACTATGGGACACCAAGAAGACGTGAGCTAAACAGTACACGCATGACCAGTCACGACAACAATGTATAGGCTGAAGTCACATGTTACTCAGTGCAGATTACGTCTACACAATACAAGTCTTTCCTTGAACTATTTAATAAAAAAAGCCATCAAGCGTAATATTGATACCTACTTGACAAGGCTTAGCTCGAGGTTATGTTCTGTACACTATTTGTACGTTTAAGTAGTAAATCAGCTTCCCTCGACGTGAATAAACAGTAAAATATAAGCCAACTAACCTTTCTTAGATGGAACACACAAGTTTATTTACTGAGCACCAACAAAGTCTGGGAGCCGCGATGGCTCAGTGGTTAGTGAACTGGACTACAAAGGACAAGAGGTGGGGTTCGATCCCAACCAACAGCTTCCGGGTTCACTCAGCCTTTAATGGGTACCTGGTATACTACAGTGCATCGTATCAGTTCTGTTGTTGACTATTTGCCATGCCATGACACCAAGCTATCTAGTATTTTCTCTCTTTGTCGTCCGCGATCTCACTTTCCTTGTATTTTGCCTGTTGTAACCAAGTATTTCAACTTTCCTCTTCTCATGATGTGCCTGAAAAATGTTGTTTCTTTTGAGGTGTATAGATAAAATATAAAGTGGAGCCCACCTGAGAAGATCTTGTAATTTTATACTGTAAAATGCATACACCAAATAAGAGGATAGGGGCTATGGGCTTAACAGAATAAGATGAAGTGACAGTGCCAAGGAAAAACTTGAGGCTGTCGAGCGATCGAGAGCTATAACCGTGTATCTCCCTCGACACTCGAAATGGTATAATAAGTGAATAAGAGGAATAACAGTCACACAGTTTTTCAAACACGCTTTTCTTCATCCTCACTTGCACGAAGCTTTTATTTAATGGCTACCTCTACTTCCAGCACTCCGCTGCCTGTTTCCATCAACGCCTTCTCCCAAACATAAATAACCTCTTTAAGCATCCAGTAAAACTTGGCTACAACTCTTGGCAGGCATATTGTTAACTTCAAAGTCAGCCATGCTGGCATAAACTGTTCAGCGCGCCTGTGGTTTCTTGATCGTATTTTATGTTCACAATTATGAGAAGGTTAACTACGTCAAAAGAGTTGTGGGATGTAAAGAGCAAAACAACCTGGGATAGTGTTGGGCGACAAGCGCATGCGCAAGTAATTAATACAAATACGTGTGTGTTTGTGCGTGTGTGTGTGTTTGTGCGTGCGTGTACGTGTCTGTGCGTGCGTGTGCGTGTCTGTGCGTGCGTGCATATGTGTGTGTGTGTGTGCGTGTGTGCATGTGAGAGTGTGTGTGTGTGCGTGCGCGCAATACACAATCTTAAAGAGAAGAAACATATTACTTTATACTATACAAGGTATACACAAAAATAAGAGAGCGGTAACAGGGATCGAGACAAAGTAGAGCAAGATGAAGTGACAATATCAATGAAACCCTCAAATAAATCACGATACTGGTTGAGGCTGCCCGAGGAACGAGAGCTACAACGCGTCATCTTTTCTAGACAGAAGTGTCATATCAGTCAAGAGAAGAAGAAGGAGAAAGTGATGACGAAGCTTCAAAATGGCAAATGAAACGTCAATGGATAACATAATTACTATGGCGTCAACACTAAACTTTTGTTGCGGGAGGGGTGGAGAGTCACCAAGTAGGAGAAATCTAAGATCATGTTTCAAGCATAGATACGTTTCTTACTATTATCTTGGTGTTTTGTTTTTTTTTTACGTTCGCCAGCTTTCACCTCTGGTGAAGTCACTAGAGTCTAGGAACTGAATTTTGCGCGTTAATCTGTTTTTTCCTTGGCAGGCGTGTACATGGGAGTCCTTCGGGTAGATAACTCCGACTTCGGAGGTACTCACATTTTTTTCTTCCGTTGATAAGTATTGATGTTTCAAGCCGGGCCTCACTGTGAGACCAGGGGTGGTTGCCGCAGACAGAAATCAAAAATAAAATCCTAACTGACGCAGCCAGGTTTTGAACTCACAACCTATATGTATCGAGACCGGCATCTTGCCTCTAGACAAACCAGTTCCCCTTATCATGGTGTTAATACTTTTTAGTTTATAAAAAAAAAAATTATATGTGAACTTTCGTTCAATTTTCAGATTTCAAAAAGTGACGTTATTTCTTCCATCTCATGCCATTGAAACCATAATTGACCGTTTAACTAACCCTTCAAGCCGCACATACCTCTCACACTTAACTCACTTATAAGATTATTAAATTCCCTTCTTTCGCGTCTCTTTACGTTCGAGCGAAGAACACGACATTTACAGTGTTCTAACTATTATAATTACCAACAATCAGAGACATAATGAAAAGTAATAACTGTCTGAAGGTCTCTGATGTTTGATAATCAATATAATCATTTTGTAACACTCTGTACTTAGACTATCGTACTCTATGTAGTGCGAGCTTTTTTTAGCAGTTTATTTTTCCCCATACACGTAAATCATTTAATTATTTTATTACTAGAGGGTAGACTTCATATGAAGCTTATGGAGCTCAACTCACCTACACAATTATCTCTTTAAATCCTGCAAAGAGATCAGACGTTTAGAATTACAGAAACAAAATGTAGAATAATATTCCCATGAACACACACTCAGTTAACAAGTAAAATGGTTTGGACATTTGAAAAGACACGCAAAAACGCAACATTTACACAAGGAGTAATTCAATAAATTAAAGGACGAAAATACTAGACCAAAGAGTGGACCACAAAAAAGATGGATTGATGCAATTATAGAGAGATGCTCAAAAGAATAACAGCAAGAGAGGAAAAGCAGAGCTAAACAGAGATAAAGACACCAAATTATATCTTCCATCGTTATTGAGAGGTGTGTGAGAAAGAAAAGAAGAACAAACGGAAGGAAGAAGAAAGTATTAATGATAAGAAAATAAAGAAGAAGAAACAAATTGATAAACCATGTTTGTGCTCAGCAATTCATGATATCAGTTACATTATATCGACTACCTAGAGTTAACGGAGGCAGAAGGTACACTGTGTTCAAAATTAATACATTAAAAATCCATTTCCAGCTGGTAGTGTGCCGTTTTGTAGAGGTAGAATGCGTTAGACAGACAGAGCGACTTTCACACAATCAGGACAGATATTCAGACAGACAAAAATATATTCAGACAGACAGAGAAACAGACAAACAGATAGACAGGCAGGTAGAGACAGATAGTGCGTAAATGTGTGGAAAAATATGTTCTCTAATTTACTAATCGAACAGAACTTTTTATTGTCAACTTCTTTATTTCAGCATCAATGTTGCTAGTGATGTATTGGCAAGGATGTGAGAGTGAGACCTGTGAGATGAGGTAATTGCTTGCAAACTAAATCTAGCGATAACATAATGAATAATGTGTGCCCGTACTTTCCAGTTAAATTCCACTCGCCTATTGTGACAGCTAACAAGCGCTGCATAGATCATATTTTCAGCCTCACAAATATAACAGAACACTGTCTACAGTGACTGAGAGAAACGTACATCATTTGCGCGGATTTTGAAAAGGCTATTAGTAGCATACGCAGATGATGTTTATGGACAATTAGAAGATTATATATTTTGGGCCATGTTAAAAGACACAACAGCCTACTAAAAGTAATCCTGGAGGGGAAAATACAAGGTAGAGGCAGAGATAGACCAAGACTAACATTGACGAGTAACATTAAAAGATGGACAAATCAGCCTATGACAACCTGCACCATCAAAGCAAGAGACAGAGCAGAATGGCATTCCATGGTAGCCAACCTTCGTTGTGGAGGCTGTATGATGTTCTTCATCTTCTTCTTTGGCGCCCACCTGGGCGTAGATGCGTCAAGTCGGTATTTTACGACAATTTTTTTTTTTTTTTTTTTTGGGGGGGGGGGGGGGGGGGGGGGTCTAGAGGTATCCGGGGAAGAAAGTTTCGAAGCCAACCAAAGGATGTGGTGACTTTTTTAAAAAATCAAAAACAGAAAAATTAATTCATGGTTTCTTCGTGACGTCACCCTCTCCTGATCTTTGTTATAGTGAGATCCGATGTCAAGCCCTCTCGGATAACGGCAATAAATAGGGGGGTTTCCCGTTTGCACTCGCGCACGTTAAACAACAAAACCCATTGTCAGTTACAATTGAAAAGAGTAGGCCGTAAAATGTGGCCACTGCTCGGGCAAAATTGTCCCACAAAAATCTATCTACGCCGTGCTACGGAATTCATGCACGTGGGTAAGGGTTCCCCTCAAATGTTCTCAAAATTTCCGAGGGGGGGGGGAGGGGATATAGGAACACCTATGATTAGTCCAGTGTGCAGTGATGATGCTCCTAACAACAATAAGATGCCACATTTAATTCCGGTCACTGACTGCTTTGCCTTTGACTTAATAACAGAACAAAAATAGCACGATTAAGACAGCTTCCAGATCAAACCTAGCCCATGAAAGAACAGGATGATTAAGACAGCTTCCAGATCAAACCTAGCCCATGAAAGAACAGGATGATTAAGACAGCTTCCAGATCAAACTTGACAAAAGAAAGAATTCAATGATTAAGACATCCGGGTCAAACCTAAGGAAAGAAAGAATAGGCTGAATAAGACTGCTTCCGGATCAACCCTACCTAACTAAATAAAGAATTGGACTATTAAGTTGGTTTCGGGTCAAATGTAAAAGAAAGAATATAACGATTAAAATAGCGTCCTAACATAAAATTTATATTATAAATCGTACCACAGTGCAAAGTTTTAAGTCAAGCAACACAGAATAAAATGCAACGAATTAATAACATCATATATTTTAACCGTGTTATTCTTTTCAATGAGATACCACACATATTTTAATTTCACGGTAGGTACCTAAAACACTTAGATAAAAATGTGATCCAGCAGATATGACAGTAACATGTGTTCTACGAAACCGTTTCAAACATGTAGACTGGAGGTGAATCAGAAATCATGATATATATCGTACTTTTAACTAGTCTCACTCCAATTCTTGAAGTAGACTTATCTGTTATCTTGTCACTCTTTAGAGAAACGATCACACTGAAAACGTGAAAGAGACAGAATGCCTGTCTAAGAACAGATAAGGGACATAATGATTGTCTAAGAACACAGAAGGGACGGAATGCTTGTCTAAGAACAGATAAGGGACAGAAAGATTGTCTAAGAACACAGAAGGGACGGAATACTTGTCTATGAAAATATAAGGGGCAGAATGATTGTCTAAGAACACAGAAGGGACGGAATGTTTGTCTAAGAACAGATAAGGGACAGAATGCTTGTTTAAGAACAGGTAAGGAACGGAAGGCTTGTCTAAGAACACAAAAGGGACGAAATGCTTGTCTAAGAACACAGAAGGGACGAAATGCTTGTCTAAGAACAGGTAAGGAACGGAATGCTTGTCTAAGAACACAAAAGGGACGAAATGCTTGTCTAAGAACAGATAAGGGACGAAATGCTTGTCTAAGAACACCGAAGGGACGAAATGCTTGTCTAAAAACACAGAAGGGACGAAATGCTTGTCTAAGAACACAGAAGGGACGGAATGTTTGTCTAAGAACAGGTAAGGAACGGAATGCTTGTCTAAGAACACAAAAGGGACGAAATGCTTGTCTAAGAACACCGAAGGGACGAAATGCTTGTCTAAAAACACAGAAGGGACGAAATGCTTGTCTAAGAACACCGAAGGGACGCAATGCTTGTCTAAGAACACAGAAGGGACGAAATGCTTGCCTAAGAACACAGAAGGGACGAAATGCTTGTCTAAGAACACCGAAGGGACGAAATGCTTGTCTAAGAACACAGAAGGGACGAAATGCTTGTCTAAGAACACAGAAGGGACGAAATGCTTGTCTAAGAACACAGAAGGGACGAAATGCTTGTCTAAGAACACAGAAGGGACGAAATGCTTGTCTAAGAACACAGAAGGGACGAAATGCTTGTCTAAGAACACAGAAGGGACGAAATGCTTGTCTAAGAACACAGAAGGGACGAAATGCTTGTCTAAGAACACAGAAGGGACGAAATGCTTGTATAAGAACACAGAAGAGACATAATGTCTGTCTAAGAATAGAGAAAGGATAGAATGTCTGTCTAAGTACACAAAAGGGACGAAATTCCTGTCTAAGAATAGAGAAAGGTCAGAATGCCTGTCTAAGAACACAGAAGGGACAAAATGCCTATCTATGAAAACAGAAGGGACAGAGTCTAAGAACACCGAAGGGACGAAATGCTTGTCTAAGAACACAGAAGGGAGAGAGTCTAAGAACACCGAAGGGACGAAATGCTTGTCTAAGAATAGAGAAAGGTCAGAATGCCTGTCTAAGAACACAGAAGGGACAAAATGCCTATCTATGAAAACAGAAGGGAGAGAGTCTAAGAACACCGAAGGGACGAAATGCTTGTCTAAGAAAACAGAAGGGAGAGAGTCTAAGAACACAGAAGGGACGAAATGCTTGTCTAAGAAAACAGAAGGGAGAGAGTCTAAGAACACAGAAGGGACGAAATGCTTGTCTAAGAACACAGAAGGGAGAGAGTCTAAGAACACAGAAGGGACGAAATGCTTGTCTAAGAACACAGAAGGGAGAGAGTCTAAGAACACAGAAGGGACGAAATGCTTGTCTAAGAACACAGAAAGGACGAAATGCCTGTCTAAGAACACAGAAGAGACGGAATTTTTGTCTAAGAACACAGAAGGGGCGGAATTTTGTCTAAGAACACAGAAGGGGCGGAATTTTTGTCTAAGAACACAGAAGGGACTAAATGCCTGTCTAAGAACACAGAAGGGACGAAATGCTTGTCTAAGAACACAGAAGGGGCGGAATTTTTGTCTAAGAACACAGAAGGGGCGGAATTTTTGTCTAAGAACACAGAAGGGACTAAATGCCTGTCTAAGAACACAGAAGGGACGAAATGCTTGTCTAAGAACACAGAAGGGGCGAAATGCTTGTCTAAGAACACAGAAGGGACGAAATGCTTGTCTAAGAACACAGAAGGGGCGAAATGCTTGTCTAAGAACACAGAAGGGGCGAAATGCTTGTCTAAGAACGCAGAAGGGACGAAATGCCTGTCTAAGAACACAGAAAGGACGAAATGCTTGTCTAAGAACACAGAAGGGACTGAATGTATGTCTAAGAACACAGAAGGGGCGGAATTTTTGTCTAAGAACACAGAAGGGACTGAATGTATGTCTAAGAACACAGAAGGGACTGAATGTCTGATTAAGAACACAGAAGAGACGGAATTTTTGTCTAAGAACACAGAAGGGACGGAATTTTTGTCTAAGAACACAGAAGGGACTGAATGTCTGATTAAGAACACAGAAGGGACGGAATTTTTGTCTAAGAACACAGAAGGGACTGAATGCCTGTCTAAGAACACAGAAGGGACTGAATGCCTGTCTAAGGACACAGACAAGACTGAATGCCCGTCTAAGAACTAAGAACACGGACAAGACTGAATGCCTGTCTATGAGCACAGTTGGGACTGAATGTCCGTCTAAGAACACAAAAGAGACTGAAAGCTTGTCTAATAACAAGGAATGAGAGCAAAAATAAGAATTTATAGAAATCTTGTCACTTCGTTCCTTCTCCTCCACTGCTAACAAAATGCATCATCTAAATGAAAACTTTTGGGACAGTCGATGTGAGAAAATAAATGCGACCACCAGATAGCAAATATGATGGTACAGATATGAGCATAAAACCGATTAGAGTGTGGGGATCGGCTCTTATCTGGTTTTCATTGATGTAACATGAAAATATCACAGTTCATTGTCTGGAGTAGAGTACATTATAAGATTATTACTGGCATGCATAGATCCACATTTTTAATTTAGCTTCTTCTGGTGCCGTTTTCGTTCTGCGATTTTTTTTTTTCGTTAAATAATCTCATCGTCATTGAGTGCCGTATCCGCATCAAAGGTTGGCTACGATGGAGCGCCATTCCGCTCTGTCTGTTGCTTTCAAGGTGCAGGTTGTCTGGACTGTCAAGTCCATCTTTTGTTGTTACTCGTCCATGTTAATCTTGGTCTCCATCTGCCTCTTTTACCTTGTATTTTCTCGGAATGATTAAGACCGCTAGAATAGAGAAAGGATAGAATGCCTGTCTAAGTACACAGAAGGGACGAAATTCCGGTCTAAGAATATAGAAAGGTCAGAATGCCTGTCTAAGAACACAGAAGGGACTAAATGCCTATCTATGAAAACAGAAGGGGCAGAGTCTAAGAACACCGAAGGGACGAAATGCTTGTCTAAGAACACAGAAGGGACGAAATGCTTGTCTAAGAACACAGAAGGGACTAAATGCTTGTCTAAGAAAACAGAAGGGAGAGAGTCTAAGAACACCGAAGGGACTAAATGCTTGTCTAAGAAAACAGAAGGGAGAGAGTCTAAGAACACCGAAGGGACTAAATGCTTGTCTAAGAAAAATAAAAGGGAGAGAGTCTAAGACCACCGAAGGGACGAAATGCTTGTCTAAGAACACCGAAGGGACGAAATGCTTGTCTAAGAAAACAGAAGGGAGAGAGTCTAAGAACACCGAAGGGACGAAATGCTTGTCTAAGAAAACAGAAGGGAGAGAGTCTAAGAACACCGAAGGGACGAAATGCTTGTCTAAGAACACCGAAGGGACGAAATGCTTGTCTAAGAAAACAGAAGGGACAGAGTCTAAGAACACCGAAGGGACGAAATGTCTAAGAAAACAGAAGGGACAGAGTCTAAGAACACCGAAGGGACGAAGATGCTTGTCTAAGAAAACAGAAGGGAGAGAGTCTAAGAACACCGAAGGGACGAAAATGCTTGTCTAAGAAAACAGAAGGGACAGAGTCTAAGAACACCGAAGGGACGAAAATGCTTGTCTAAGAACACAGAAAGGACGAAATGCCTGTCTAAGAACACAGAAGAGACGGAATTTTTGTCTAAGAACACAGAAAGGACGAAATGCCTGTCTAAGAACACAGAAGGGGCGGAATTTTTGTCTAAGAACACAGAAGGGGCGGAATTTTTGTCTAAGAACAAAGAAAGGACGAAATGCCTGTCTAAGAACAAAGAAAGGACGAAATGCCTGTCTAAGAACAAAGAAAGGACGAAATGCCTGTCTAAGAACACAGAAAGGACGAAATGCCTGTCTAAGAACACAGAAAGGACGAAATGCCTGTCTAAGAACACAGAAAGGACGAAATGCCTGTCTAAGAACACAGAAAGGACGAAATGCCTGTCTAAGAACACAGAAAGGACGAAATGCCTGTCTAAGAACACAGAAGAGACGGAATTTTTGTCTAAGAACACAGAAAGGACGAAATGCCTGTCTAAGAACACAGAAGGGGCGGAATTTTTGTCTAAGAACACAGAAGGGGCGGAATTTTTGTCTAAGAACAAAGAAAGGACGAAATGCCTGTCTAAGAACAAAGAAAGGACGAAATGCCTGTCTAAGAACAAAGAAAGGACGAAATGCCTGTCTAAGAACACAGAAAGGACGAAATGCCTGTCTAAGAACACAGAAAGGACGAAATGCCTGTCTAAGAACACAGAAGGGACGGAATTTTTGTCTAAGAACACAGAAAGGACGAAATGCCTGTCTAAGAACACAGAAAGGACGAAATGCCTGTCTAAGAACACAGACAAGACGAATGCCTGTCTAAGAACACAGAAAGGACGAAATGCCTGTCTAAGGACACAGACAAGACTGAATGCCCGTCTAAGAACACAGAAAGGATTGAATGCCTGTCTAAGAACACAGAAAGGACGAAATGCCTGTCTAAGAACACAGAAAGGACGAAATGCCTGTCTAAGAACACAGAAAGGACGAAATGCCTGTCTAAGAACACAGAAAGGACGAAATGCCTGTCTAAGAACACAGAAAGGACGAAATGCCTGTCTAAGAACACAGAAAGGACGAAATGCCTGTCTAAGAACACAGAAAGGACGAAATGCCTGTCTAAGAACACAGAAAGGACGAAATGCCTGTCTAAGAACACAGAAAGGACGAAATGCCTGTCTAAGAACACAGAAAGGACGAAATGCCTGTCTAAGAACACAGAAAGGACTGAATGCCCGTCTAAGAACACAGAAA
The DNA here is from genome assembly GCA_032433765.1 of Megaustenia siamemsis. NCBI lineage: Eukaryota > Metazoa > Mollusca > Gastropoda > Stylommatophora > Ariophantidae > Megaustenia > Megaustenia siamemsis. The sequence goes on from JAVIAB010000051.1 coordinate 29,673,744, forward strand.
GGACTGAATGCCTGTCTAAGAACACAGAAAGGACGAAATGCCTGTCTAAGGACACAGACAAGACTGAATGCCTGTCTAAGAACACAGAAAGGACTGAATGCCTGTCTAAGAACACAGAAATGACGAAATGCCTGTCTAAGAACACAGAAAGGACGAAATGCCTGTCTAAGAACACAGAAAGGACGAAATGCCTGTCTAAGAACACAGAAAGGACGAAATGCCTGTCTAAGAACACAGAAAGGACGAAATGCCTGTCTAAGAACACAGAAAGGACGAAATGCCTGTCTAAGAACACAGAAAGGACGAAATGCCTGTCTAAGAACACAGAAAGGACGAAATGCCTGTCTAAGAACACAGAAAGGACGAAATGCCTGTCTAAGAACACAGAAAGGACGAAATGCCTGTCTAAGAACACAGAAAGGACGAAATGCCTGTCTAAGAACACAGAAAGGACGAAATGCCTGTCTAAGAACACAGAAAGGACGAAATGCCTGTCTAAGAACACAGAAAGGACGAAATGCCTGTCTAAGAACACAGAAAGGACGTAATGCCTGTCTAAGAACACAGAAAGGACTGAATGCCTGTCTAAGAACACAGAAAGGACGAAATGCCTGTCTAAGAACACAGAAAGGACGAAATGCCTGTCTAAGAACACAGAAAGGACGAAATGCCTGTCTAAGAACACAGAAAGGACGAAATGCCTGTCTAAGAACACAGAAAGGACGAAATGCCTGTCTAAGAACACAGAAAGGACGAAATGCCTGTCTAAGAACACAGAAAGGACGAAATGCCTGTCTAAGAACACAGAAAGGACGAAATGCCTGTCTAAGAACACAGAAAGGACGAAATGCCTGTCTAAGAACACAGACAAGACTGAATGCCCGTCTAAGAACACAGAAAGGACGAAATGCCTGTCTAAGAACACAGAAAGGACGAAATGCCTGTCTAAGAACACAGACAAGACTGAATGCCTGTCTAAGAACACAGAAAGGACGAAATGCCTGTCTAAGAACACAGAAAGGACGAAATGCCTGTCTAAGAACACAGACAAGACTGAATGCCTGTCTAAGAACACAGAAAGGACGAAATGCCTGTCTAAGAACACAGAAAGGACTGAATGCCTGTCTAAGAACACAGAAAGGACGAAATGCCTGTCTAAGAACACAGAAAGGACTGAATGCCTGTCTAAGAACACAGAAAGGACGAAATGCCTGTCTAAGAACACAGAAAGGACGAAATGCCTGTCTAAGAACACAGAAAGGACGAAATGCCTGTCTAAGAACACAGAAAGGACGAAATGCCTGTCTAAGAACAAAGAAAGGACTGAATGCCTGTCTAAGAACACAGAAAGGACGAAATGCCTGTCTAAGAACACAGAAAGGACTGAATGCCTGTCTAAGAACACAGAAAGGACGAAATGCCTGTCTAAGAACACAGACAAGACTGAATGCCTGTCTAAGAACACAGAAAGGACGAAATGCCTGTCTAAGAACACAGACAAGACTGAATGCCTGTCTAAGAACACAGAAAGGACGAAATGCCTGTCTAAGAACACAGACAAGACTGAATGCCTGTCTAAGAACACAGAAAGGACGAAATGCCTGTCTAAGAACACAGAAAGGACGAAATGCCTGTCTAAGAACACAGACAAGACTGAATGCCTGTCTAAGAACACAGAAAGGACGAAATGCCTGTCTAAGAACACAGAAAGGACGAAATGCCTGTCTAAGGACACAGACAAGACTGAATGCCCGTCTAAGAACACAGAAAGGACGAAATGCCTGTCTAAGAACACAGAAAGGACGAAATGCCTGTCTAAGAACACAGAAAGGACTGAATGCCTGTCTAAGAACACAGAAAGGACGAAATGCCTGTCTAAGAACACAGAAAGGACGAAATGCCCGTCTAAGAACACAGAAAGGACTGAATGCCTGTCTAAGAACACAGAAAGGACGAAATGCCTGTCTAAGAACACAGAAAGGACTGAATGCCTGTCTAAGAACACAGAAAGGACGAAATGCCTGTCTAAGAACACAGAAAGGACGAAATGCCTGTCTAAGAACACAGAAAGGACTGAATGCCTGTCTAAGAACACAGAAAGGACGAAATGCCTGTCTAAGAACACAGAAAGGACGAAATGCCTGTCTAAGAACACAGAAAGGACTGAATGCCTGTCTAAGAACACAGAAAGGACGAAATGCCTGTCTAAGAACACAGAAAGGACGAAATGCCTGTCTAAGAACACAGAAAGGACGAAATGCCTGTCTAAGAACACAGAAAGGACGAAATGCCTGTCTAAGAACACAGAAAGGACGAAATGCCTGTCTAAGAACACAGAAAGGACGAAATGCCTGTCTAAGAACACAGAAAGGACGAAATGCCTGTCTAAGAACACAGAAAGGACGAAATGCCTGTCTAAGAACACAGAAAGGACGAAATGCCTGTCTAAGAACACAGAAAGGACGAAATGCCTGTCTAAGAACACAGAAAGGACGTAATGCCTGTCTAAGAACACAGAAAGGACTGAATGCCTGTCTAAGAACACAGAAAGGACGAAATGCCTGTCTAAGAACACAGAAAGGACGAAATGCCTGTCTAAGAACACAGAAAGGACGAAATGCCTGTCTAAGAACACAGAAAGGACGAAATGCCTGTCTAAGAACACAGAAAGGACGAAATGCCTGTCTAAGAACACAGAAAGGACGAAATGCCTGTCTAAGAACACAGAAAGGACGAAATGCCTGTCTAAGAACACAGAAAGGACGAAATGCCTGTCTAAGAACACAGAAAGGACGAAATGCCTGTCTAAGAACACAGACAAGACTGAATGCCCGTCTAAGAACACAGAAAGGACGAAATGCCTGTCTAAGAACACAGAAAGGACGAAATGCCTGTCTAAGAACACAGACAAGACTGAATGCCTGTCTAAGAACACAGAAAGGACGAAATGCCTGTCTAAGAACACAGAAAGGACGAAATGCCTGTCTAAGAACACAGACAAGACTGAATGCCTGTCTAAGAACACAGAAAGGACGAAATGCCTGTCTAAGAACACAGAAAGGACTGAATGCCTGTCTAAGAACACAGAAAGGACGAAATGCCTGTCTAAGAACACAGAAAGGACTGAATGCCTGTCTAAGAACACAGAAAGGACGAAATGCCTGTCTAAGAACACAGAAAGGACGAAATGCCTGTCTAAGAACACAGAAAGGACTGAATGCCTGTCTAAGAACACAGAAAGGACGAAATGCCTGTCTAAGAACAAAGAAAGGACTGAATGCCTGTCTAAGAACACAGAAAGGACGAAATGCCTGTCTAAGAACACAGAAAGGACTGAATGCCTGTCTAAGAACACAGAAAGGACGAAATGCCTGTCTAAGAACACAGACAAGACTGAATGCCTGTCTAAGAACACAGAAAGGACGAAATGCCTGTCTAAGAACACAGACAAGACTGAATGCCTGTCTAAGAACACAGAAAGGACGAAATGCCTGTCTAAGAACACAGACAAGACTGAATGCCTGTCTAAGAACACAGAAAGGACGAAATGCCTGTCTAAGAACACAGAAAGGACGAAATGCCTGTCTAAGAACACAGACAAGACTGAATGCCTGTCTAAGAACACAGAAAGGACGAAATGCCTGTCTAAGAACACAGAAAGGACGAAATGCCTGTCTAAGGACACAGACAAGACTGAATGCCCGTCTAAGAACACAGAAAGGACGAAATGCCTGTCTAAGAACACAGAAAGGACGAAATGCCTGTCTAAGAACACAGAAAGGACTGAATGCCTGTCTAAGAACACAGAAAGGACGAAATGCCTGTCTAAGAACACAGAAAGGACGAAATGCCCGTCTAAGAACACAGAAAGGACTGAATGCCTGTCTAAGAACACAGAAAGGACGAAATGCCTGTCTAAGAACACAGAAAGGACTGAATGCCTGTCTAAGAACACAGAAAGGACGAAATGCCTGTCTAAGAACACAGAAAGGACGAAATGCCTGTCTAAGAACACAGAAAGGACTGAATGCCTGTCTAAGAACACAGAAAGGACGAAATGCCTGTCTAAGAACACAGAAAGGACGAAATGCCTGTCTAAGAACACAGAAAGGACGAAATGCCTGTCTAAGAACACAGAAAGGACGAAATGCCTGTCTAAGAACACAGAAAGGACGAAATGCCTGTCTAAGGACACAGACAAGACTGAATGCCCGTCTAAGAACACAGAAAGGACGAAATGCCTGTCTAAGAACACAGAAAGGACGAAATGCCTGTCTAAGAACACAGAAAGGACGAAATGCCCGTCTAAGAACACAGAAAGGACTGAATGCCTGTCTAAGAACACAGAAAGGACGAAATGCCTGTCTAAGAACACAGAAAGGACGAAATGCCTGTCTAAGGACACAGACAAGACTGAATGCCCGTCTAAGAACACAGAAAGGACGAAATGCCTGTCTAAGAACACAGAAAGGACGAAATGCCTGTCTAAGAACACAGAAAGGACGAAATGCCCGTCTAAGAACACAGAAAGGACTGAATGCCTGTCTAAGAACACAGAAAGGACGAAATGCCTGTCTAAGAACACAGAAGAGACGGAATTTTTGTCTAAGAACACAGAAGGGACTGAATGTCTGATTAAGAACACAGAAGGGACGGAATTTTTGTCTAAGAACACAGAAGGGACTGAATGTCTGATTAAGAACACAGAAGGGACGGAATTTTTGTCTAAGAACACAGAAGGGACGGAATTTTTGTCTAAGAACACAGAAGGGACTGAATGTCTGATTAAGAACACAGAAGGGACGGAATTTTTGTCTAAGAACACAGAAGGGACTGAATGCCTGTCTAAGAACACAGAAGTGACTGAATGCCTGTCTAAGGACACAGACAAGACTGAATGCCCGTCTAAGAACTAAGAACACGGACAAGACTGAATGCCTGTCTATGAACACAGCTGGGACTGAATGTCCGTCTAAGAACACAAAAGAGACTGAAAGCTTGTCTAATAACAAGGAATGAGAGCAAAAAAAAGAATTTATAAAATCTTGTCACTTCGTTCCTTCTCCTCCACTGCTAACAAAATGCATCATCTAAATGGAAACTTTTGGGACAGTCGATGTGAGAAAATAAATGCGACCACCAGATAGCAAATATGATGGTACAGATATGAGCATAAAACCGATTAGAGTGTGGGGATCGGCTCTTATCTGGTTTTCATTGATGTAACATGAAAATATCACAGTTCATTGTCTGGAGTAGAGTACATTATAAGATTATTACTGGCATGCATAGATCCACATTTTTAATTTAGCTTCTTCTGGTGCCGTTTTCGTTCTGCGATTTTTTTTTTTCGTTAAATAATCTCATCGTCATTGAGTGCCGTATCCGCATCAAAGGTTGGCTACGATGGAGCGCCATTCCGCTCTGTCTGTTGCTTTCAAAGTGCAGGTTGTCTGGACTGTCAAGTCCATCTTTTGTTGTTACTCGTCCAAGTTAATCTTGGTCTCCATCTGCCTCTTTTACCTTGTATTTTCTCTTACAAGATTACTTTTAGCAGGCTGCTACGCCCTTTAATATGCCCAAAAATATAATTTGTTTTATTTGAATTGTGTTTAGTAGTTCTCTTTTTAATTTTAGTTGTTTTAAGACCAGCATTTGTTTTATTTTCTTCCATCCAATTCTTCCTATTCTATAAATCCAAGTTTCAAAGGCTTCGATTTTGTCTTCTGTTTTCTTGTTAAATATTCTAGTTTCTGCACCATACAGAAAGAATGTTGAGAAGATATAACATTTTGCTATTCTTAGTTTTAGGCTCGGTGTTACTTGTTTTGATGTTAGTATTTTTTCATGGCATTGAAATTACGTTTGAGCTATTCTTATTCTTTTGTTTATTTCAGTTTTACATTTCATTTTCCATCACTGATTATAGTATGACCAAAGTAGGTGCGGCTCTGAACTGTCTCCAGGTCTATTCTTTCAACTTTGATCTACGCTTGCAGGTTTTGAGCATTTTTTTTTTGTTTATGATCTTAGTTATAGTTTTTTTATACTCATATCTAATCTATGTTTTTTGTTTGGCGTGTTTATTTCATCATAAAATCAGTCCAGAAATTAGCGATGAACAGTGTGGCTTTGGTAGAGATAAAGGAACAAGCAATGCCATTTATATCATAAGATCTTTAGTAGAAAGAGCCATAGAGGTGAAAACAGATCTATACCTATGTTTCATAGATTACACCAAGGCATTTGACAAAGTAAAGCACCAAGAAAGAATCAACATTTTAGAAAGCATAAACGTAGACAGCAAAGATCTAAGAATAATAAAGAGCATGTACTGGCAACAAACAGCGGCCATAAGAACTGGAAACCAATTGGGAATGTTCAACAAATAAAACAGGGTGTTAGACAAGGTTGTGTGCTGTCATCAGATTTGTTTAATATTTATAGTGAGATCATTTTAAGATCCATAAGGGGCATGCCTGGAATAATAATTGGACGTCATAATATAAATAATATAAGGTATGCTGATGATACAGTCTTAATCGCGTGAAAATGAGTGAAAATGAGTTACAAGAAATGTTGGATATTATAGTGAAAGAAAGCAAAAATAAAGAACACAACCTTAATAGCAGAAAGACAGAAGTAATGGTAACAACAAAGAAAAACACATCACCTCACCGCAAAATAAAGACAAGTGGAACAATATTAAAACAGGTAAATGAATTTAAATATTTGGGAACTTTGTTAACCTCAGACGGAAGATGTACAAAAGAGGTGAGATGCAGAATGGCTCAGACAAAAGCAGCTTTCAAAAAAATGAGGAAGATACTATGCAATCCATTTTTGACAATATAAACAAGAAAAAGAGTTCTTAAATGTTATGTAGAACCAGTCTTAACATATGGATGCGAATCATGGACAATAGGACAACATACAAGAAAATCACTGGAGTCTGTAGAAATGAGGTTTTACAGAAGAATGTTGAGAGTACCATGGACAGCTAAGAAGAGTAATGAAGATGTTCTGAGAGAGGTCAAAGCAAAAAGAGAGCTAATTTCCAATATTAGGAAGAAACAATCATCATCTTTTGGCCATGTAATGAGAAGAGAACAACTGGAATATATTGTAACAACTGGAAAAATTGGGGGACGAAGAGATAGAGGGAAGCAAAGAGAAAAAATAACAGACAGCTTAAGAGAATGGCTTGGCAGAAGGTCAACAACAGAAATGATAAATAGCTACCGAGATCGAAAGTTGTGGAGAGACATGATCACCTACGCCAGCAGGCCCGGTACTTGATGATGATGATGTTTATTTCATTAAGTAAATGCTGTAGATCTTTAGGATTTTCTGCTAATAATACAGTATCATCAGCATATCTTAGGTTATTGATAATCTTTTCACTAATGTTTAGGTCTGGCATCTCCGTGATGTTTTTAAATATTTGCTCAGTGTATAGATTGAACAAGCTTGGTGATAGGATTGTCTTACTCCTCTTTTTATATCAATAAGTGTAGAGTTCTCTTTGTTATATTTTATTATTGTTGTTTGATCCCATCATGAATTACATATTAGTCGTATGTCTGTGTCATTTTAGTTGTATGTCTGTGTCATTTTAGTCGTATGTCTGTGTCATTTTAGTCGTATGTCTGTGTCATTTTAGTCGTATGTCTGTGTCATTTTAGTCGTATGTCTGTGTCATATTAGTCGTATGTCTGTGTCATCTAGACGTATATCTTTTAGGCAGTCTATAAGTTGTTTCTGATTTTTTAATAGTTTGCGGTTGTGAAAACTTCAAAACTGAAATTTCTTGTAATTTCCAGTTTTTTTTTTTTAGTTTCGTGACCTCTCAGGAAATAGGTTTATCATATCCTCTGAAAAGTTGTGGAAATCAAAACTCATTAGCACAAACACAAAACTTAAAATATTCAAATCAAATGTACTATCAACCCGTACGTATGCGTGTGAAAGCTGGAAAACAACAAGAGATATAGAAGCAAAGTTGAACGCATTTGAAAATAAATGTCTAAGGAAAATACTTGGTATAGCGTGGAATGAATTCAAAACATACGAGGAAATTAGAGAAATCGCTAATCAACCACTAATATCTTCAGTAATCAAGAAAAGACGATGGTCATGTGTTGGACATGTGATGAGAAGAGATAATAATCGAATAGCAAAGCAAGTCCTCATGTGGGAAACAACAGGTAAGAGAAAAAGAGGAAGACCCAGAGAGACACTGAGATGAACATTGATGAGAGAGGCAAGAGCAGCAGGAATCGGCTCCCTCAATGAGATAGAGCTGTTTGCACAGAACAGAGACAAATGGCGAGATTTGATAAAACATCTTTAAAAGAATTGAAAACTGCCAGAACAAAAATTCAGATAAGAGAAGGAGTATCTTGGTCTACGCCCTATGGGCCGGCTACGGCTCGAAAGGTCAATAGATAGATATCTTCTTAGACGTCGCTAATCATGAAAAGGGCGTTTATGTTGTTGTTGTTTTGTGTTGAATTGCGTTGTGGATACAGCAAATCTTCGTTTATCCGGCACCCAGACTTCCAAGAACATGGTTGTGATACAGGATCTATCTTTCCACTTCAATCTCTGCTGTCTAGGTCAGTACGAATACTATGTAGGATCTTGATCAATTGTGGGTCATTGATCAGGAGAACAGTCAGTTATGAGTCACAGCCTGAAATCATTTCATGTGCCGCGCATCTCAAACCCCAAACCAAATAAAACCACACCCATCGCACGTGATTCATTGTGTTCAGCCAAGGATAAATAATTACATCAAATTGCATAAATGGAATTACAAACTAGCATCGCGATGATTGTTTACGATCAGGAATATCGTTATAATTTCTCATTACAAGGACTGACCTTCGAATCACTTATTCAAGGTTGGTATTGATTTCGATGCCAGTTACATTTTGTTTCTCTTACCATAAATTTTCGCGTGCATTTGTTGTATTCTTTTACATTAAATACAACAAGAAACAAGAAAACTAGTAACCAGTTTATGTAAAGCATCGGACATCAAGAAAAATTAAACAAACATTTTGTGCAATTTGCTAATGCGTGCACATCTTTATTATTATTGTATGTATTCTAGTGAACTTCCCTATTACAATAGCTTGTCCAACCACTTTAGGATGTAGGATGATATCAGGAACATGTATTTATGGGAAAAAAAAATTGTAACCAATGCTTGTTAGCGCTGTATCGTAGACATGAGATTAGAAATAAATGCAACGACTTATCATCTACAACAGCAGGTCATTCTCAGTTTAAACGTCTCCTCGGTCTTTCCATCTTTTTTTTTTATCGACCGTATCACATGGGATTTTTTTCGGATTCAAAAATTTTCAGAATTGAAGCAGTATCATTCACAAATATTTCAGAATTGAAGCAGTATCATTCACAAATATTTCAGAATTGAAGCAGTATCATTCACAAATACTTCAGAATTGAAGCAGTATCATTCACAAATATTTCAGAATTGAAGCAGTATCATTCAAGACCTTCTTTATTTCGAAGTCAGTATAATGATATATCATATCCAAACATTTCTGTGAACACTATAGTAGTCACCACACAAGCGACAATGGCACACATTAATATTGAGTTCTCATCGACCATTTCGCAGGCTGGCAGTGCACTGACGGTGAGTAAGGTGCAAACATCTACAGACACCTATTGTCTGGACGGGCATTGGTCGTTTTGTGCAGTGTGTAGTGGGTGCTGCAAAGGATACAACGTCATCATCGGTACGTGTCACGGCAACTGTTCACATGGGATCTATGGACACGACTGCTCCGGGTCGTGTCTTAGTGTCTGTCCTTTATGTGAGGAAAAATCCGGAAAAATGCCTACAATGTAAGCGTCCTGGCTATATCTGTAGTGACACTTGTCCCGATGGTAATTTTGGGCTACAGTGCAAACAGACGCGTTCTGATGGCTGTGACATCATTTGTGACCCGGAAAGTACAGACTGTACGTGCAAGGAAACGTAATACGGGTCAGACTGCACTCTCAAATGTCCGGACAACTGTTTCAACGACACCTGTGAACAGTCAACCGGGAACTGCACATGCAAGGGAACGTTCTACGGGTCAGACTGCACTCTCAAATCTCCGGACAACTGTTTGAACGAAACCTGTGAACAGTTAATCGGGGCCTACGTCTCGTATGTCGATGATTCCCACGTTAAGGAGAGTATTACAACAAACCCAAGCATATGGATACCTTAATGTGTTTCTGTGCTGGACATGGTTCATTTCTTGGTGTTTTTCCGTGAAGCCATGGCTCATATCTTGATATGTTTCTGTGCTAGCCATGGCTCATATCTTAGCGCGCGCGCGTGTGCGTGTGTGTGTGCTGGCCATGGCTCATATCTTGGTGTGTGTCATGTTAGTCATATCTCATTTATGTGTGTATGTATTTAGTCATATCTCATATCTTAGTGTGTATCTGTGTTAGTCATGTGTCATATCTTTGTGTGTGCATGTTTGGGTTAGATATCTCACATCTTTGTGTGCATGTTTATGTTAGTCATATCTCATATCTTTGTGTGTGCATGTCTATGATGATCATATCTCATTTCTTTGTGTGCATGTCTATGTTAGACACGTGTCATATCTTTGTGTGTGCATGTCTATGTCAGTCATATCTCATATCTTTATGTGCATGATTATGTTAGTCATGTGTCATATATCTTGATGTGTGTCAGTGTTAGTCATGCCTCGTATCGTTGTGTGCAAGTCTGTGTTGGTCACATCTCCTGTCTTTGTGTGTGCATGTCTGTGTTAGTCACCTCTAGTGACTGGGACAGATGGTGCTCGTAAACCTGGGAGGGCCGACCATCTAAGGGCAGAATCCCCCTACAGAAAAGATCATCTGCTGCCTTGCAAGAAGATTGGGGACAATCAAAGGCTAAGGAATGCAAACTTGAATAAAATGCTGGCTGAAATCGGATGCACCTGGCCACTGGCGCAGAACACAGTGCAACGTTTTAACGGGTGTTCAATTCAGAGTGGATATGGCAGACTCTAATTGTGATGTTCTGCCTGTGGGGGCGATCAACACACTTAACCTGACAGCAGACTTCATGTGAGAGTCTGGGATCCTACTATGATTGAGTCCTGATCGCAGAGAGAGAGAGAGAGAGAGAGAGAGAGAGAGAGAGAGAGAGAGAGAGAGAGAGAGAGAAGAGAGAGAGATTTCGAAGTCGTTCCAGACGGAAAGGGGAATGATGATTTTTTTATTTCGTTTTTTTTTTTATTTTAGCCGTAGCTCAGCTCAGATATTCCCCCAAAAGCGTTCTGTCCTTTTAAGTTCTTATTAAAAGTTGCACAATAGATCAGGTTCTACGTAAGTCTCAAAAACTGTCCTTTTTTTTTTATTATTTACTGTGTCATGTGCACATTTATACGTGGAGAACGAACTATAAGATAGAAAGTCAACTAAGAGGATTTGAAGGTCGATGTTTCACCACCACTTCTTCCTTCTTCTTCTTCCTTCTTCTTCTTCTTCTTCCTTCTTCTTCTTCTTCTTCTTCCTCCTTCTTCTTCTTCTTCCTTCTTCTTCTTCTTCTTCCTTCTTCTTCTTCTTCCCTTCTTCTTCTTCTTCTTCCTTCTTCTTCTTCTTCTTCCTTCTTCTTCTTCTTCTTCCTTCTTCTTCTTCTTCTTCCTTCTTCTTCTTCCTTCTTCTTCTTCTTCCTTCTTCTTCTTCTTCTTCCTTCTTCTTCTTCTTCTTCCTTCTTCTTCTTCTTCTTCTTCCTTCTTCTTCTTCTTCTTCCTTCTTCTTCTTCTTCCTTCTTCTTCTTCTTCTTCCTTCTTCTTCTTCTTCTTCCTTCTTCTTCTTCTTCTTCCTTCTTCTTCTTCTTCTTCCTTCTTCTTCTTCTTCTTCTTCTTCTCCTTCTTCTTCTTCTTCTTCTTCTTCCTTCTTCTTCTTCTTCTTCTTCTTCCTTCTTCTTCTTCCTTCTTCTTCTTCTTCCTTCTTCTTCCTTCTTCTTCTTCTTCTTCTTCTTCTTCTTCTTCTTCTTCCTTCTTCTTCTTCTTCTTCCTTCTTCTTCTTCTTCTTCCTTCTTCTTCTTCTTCTTCCTTCTTCTTCTTCTTCTTCCTTCTTCTTCTTCTTCCTTCTTCTTCTTCTTCTTCCTTCTTCTTCTTCTTCTTCCTTCTTCTTCTTCTTCTTCCTTCTTCTTCTTCTTCTTCCTTCTTCTTCTTCTTCTTCCTTCTTCTTCTTCTTCTTCCTTCTTCTTCCTTCTTCTTCTTCTTCTTCCTTCTTCCTTCTTCCTTCTTCTTCTTCCTTCTTCTTCTTCTTCTTCTTTCCTTCTTCCTTCTTCTTCTTCTTCTTCTTCTTCTTCTTCTTCTTCTTCTTCTTCTTCTTCTTCTTCTTCTTCTTCTTCTTCTTCTTCTTCTTCTTCTTCTTCTTCTTCTTCTTCTTCTTCTTCTTCTTCTTCTCTTCTTCTTCTTCTTCTTCTTCTTCTTCTTCTTCTCTTCTTCTTCTCCTCCTCCTCCTCCTCCTCCTCCTCCTCCTCCTCCTCCTCTTCTTCTTCTTCTTCTTCTTCTTCTTCTTCTTGTTCTTCTTCTTCTTCTTCTTCTTCTTCTTCTTCTTCTTCTTCTTCTTCGTCTTTTCTTCCTCATTTGCCTTTCAGCGACGAGGGGAGATATAATTTGCGGTATTTTGCTCTTCTGTTCCCCTCTGCTGCTATTATGTTTCCTAGTTTCCTAGTGCTTCTAATATTCCATCGATCCATCTTTTTCGTGGTCGACACTTGGGTATTCTCACAACGTTTATTGAAGGCTCGTTGTGTTGTGTTTTGATCTTTCGCCTTGTCACGTGGCCAAACCATTTTATCTGTTGTTTCTTTATATATTCTATGGCGGGGGCTATTCCTAGCTTTTTTCTCAGTTCTTCATTTCTGATCTTATCTCTCAGACTGTTTTCCTGTCATTCGTCTAACATATTTCATCTCAGTAGAGGTAATTTTCTTTTTGTTCTTGCATCCAGGGTCCAAGTCTGCACAAATATGGGATGAAGATTGTATTGTATAGTGCTCTTTTTGCATCCAGAGTTATTTCCTTGTTGGACAATAGTGGTGATAACTGTCCAATGATTTCACAAGCTTTGTTGCATCTTGATTCTATCTCTGCTGTTTGAGAATTATCGTTTGTCATTAGACTTCCTAGGTATTTGAATTCCTCTACTTGTTTTAGTTGTCTGCCGTCTATAGTTATGTTGATGTTCTGTTTATTGTTGGAGACTTTCATGACTTCTGTTTTGCTGATGTTGATTTTCATGTTGTATTTTGTGCCTGTGCTGTTAAGATTGTTTAAGAGTTCCTGAAAGTCTTCTATTGTTTCATGTATTAGTGCCCGATCGTCTGCAAATAAAAACTCGTTTATCTCCTCTGTCTCTGATGGGTTGGCTAGCTTGCATATATAGTCAATGTATGTAATAAACAGTAGGGAGATAGTACGCACCCCTGTCTTACACCTGATCTAACTTATGTCTTACGAGGATTCTAAACATCCGTTAGGATCAACGCATTACAAACATAGAAGTCGCCAGAAGATCAGGCATTAACAGCATCAATCAAGAAGTTAAAATAAGCCGTTGGAAATGGCTAGGCCACCTTCTACGTATAGAACGAACCAGGCTTCTGCACCAAGCATTAACGTGGACACCACCTGGCAAACAAAGAAGAGGCACACCATTGGGAAACATGTCGACCAACAGTATTTGATGGCAAGGAAAAAATATGGCAGGTCCTGGCGAAAGATCCCCTGTGACTGTCCTATGCTCAGGCCGGATTTAAGAGAATTAAGAAGTACACATTTGCAAAAAAAATATTGATTAGACAGAAACAATTCAGTAAAAGTTTTACTGGTTCAAATATGTTTACATAAAGTTACACAAGTTTGGTTTGTACACTGGTTGTTCCCCTCTAGGGACCTTGCTGGTCTAGAGGTAAAACGTCGGCATATGGACAGGAAGGTACTATGTTCAATTCCAGTGTGAATATTTTTTCAACATAAAGAAATTCAATCCGTGGTTTCTTCGTGGCTCCTCGGTGCTCTGGGTAATGAGATCCGATGTCTAGCCCACTCTGGGTAATGAGATCTGATGTCTAGCCCACTCTGGGTAATGAGATCTGATGTCTAGCCCACTCTGGGTAATGAGATCTGATGTCTAGCCCACTCTGGGTAATGAGATCTGATGTCTAGCCCACTCTGGGTAATGAGATCTGATGTCTAGCCCACTCTGGGTAATGAGATCCGATGTCTAGCCCTTCGGAAAAAGATTTTTTTTAAAAAGCAAGAGGTCCAGTTGCACTCGCGCACGTTAAATAATATTTGGCAGCTACAAATCGAAAAGAGTAGGACAAAATTGGTCAGCAAAAAACCTACCCACACAGATGGATTCCAGCCGTGCTACGGAGTTCGTGCACGTGGGTCAGGGTTCTCCTCGGACTTTCTCGATATTTCGATGAGAAAATCGGATTCGCCCAGTGTACAGCGATGATGAACTTAACGTAACGTAACGTAACTGGTTGCTTCTCTCTCTCTCTCTCTCTCTCTATCTCCATCTCTCTCTCTCCCCCCACCCCGACCCTTGCCAGCCTTGTATTTGATGTGTTCTTGTGGTCTGCGCATGACATTCTATTTTCTGTTAATTTGTCTGTCTCTCACAACTTCTATTTCCTTTCTGGTTCCAGTTAAATGCGCGTCTGTTCACACTGTTAGATTGTCCCCCTCACTGCTGGTAAGTAATGTATTATATCAATATTCTCTTATTCCTTTAATCCTCAGCCGTTTGCATTGTCACATGTTCTCTCTTTCAAATATATTGATTATTTGTACAATGTTGCTTCTGAGCGCTGCTCGTTCAGTAAAACATGAGAGAGATAACTCGGTTTCACTAGCCTGTTTCGTTGTATTTTGCTCTAAGCGAAACATCTTAATCATCGATTTAATTTAGGTCCGCGTTCTTTCAATACCTGAGTATAAAATTGTAATGTTTGTTTCGCTTCGATTACTTCAGTTTCAGTATCCTCCCTTATCACGATCGATTGCATTAACCACCATGTGATATCTCTGATATCGATTAACGATATTTATGATGTGTTTGATACTCGTTTTATTACAAACCTCGCCTGGTAATTATTGCTAAGGGTGAGATATATTTAAAGGTGGTTTCTTCCTGTGAGTTTGGATTCTCCACAGAAACCAACCGATCTCCAAACGTAAATGAATGATTAAACTTCTATAGCTGGGCTCTTCATCCAGTTATCACTTCATTTTCGCTGAACTTCTAGATAATTATGTTTTCGTTCGTCAGCTTTCACCTCTGGCGAAGTCCCTAGAGTCTATTTAGGAACTGCAGTTTGCGTGTTAATCCGTTTTCCCTGATAGCCGAGAGCACAGGGGTCCCTCGTCGAACAGGCAGATAACTCTGACTCCGGAAGTACTCATATATATTTTTCAGTCGATGAGTAATTGATGTTTCAAGCCGGTCCTCGCTGCTGAGACCAGGGGTGGTTGCCGCAAAGAGAAACTATAAATAAAAATCCCAACTGGTGCAGCCAGGATTTGAAATCACAACCTCTCTACCCTGAGACGGCATCTTGCCTCGAGACCAACCAGTGAATTTGATATTTGAGGGTCAAGATCCGAACAGACCCGGCCCTACACAATTTCCACATATTAAAGTACAGAAATATTTGCTCAACGAGGACCGCTTATAATTATCAAACTGCTTCATACGCAATGCTCTCATATAGGGATTTCTTACCAAAACTGAACAAATATGCAACATACCAGTTGGCAGCAGCTGTGTCCGGGTTCGATATGTGTGTGTTCGATCCGTGTGACGCAGTTCTTAACTTCTTGTTCTAGCGTTATAGTATCACACCTACCATTTCTCCAATGTCGTCATGATGAATAATGAATATATATCCAGTTCTGGGTGGAGGTCGCTTTACGTAGGCCCGTGTCCATTACACCTGATGTCGTAGATCACAGCAGGCTCTAATGTACATTTTCATTCACAGTGAAACAGATCAAGCGTGAACAGCGTAAAGACAGTAAATGAGCATCATGATTCAAGAACTGTCTCTGTGTCAGTCCATTCTCCAACTTTGTCGAACGAATCTGCCAGCCAGAAGAGTTAATAGATAATAGCAGCAACAAAAAAGACCACAACTTTAACTCATTAACTCCGAATCAAAGTTCCTGACTATTCCCAAGCATTTTGTCCAAATACTGTTACGCTGGGGGCCTCGGTAGCCTAGTTGGGAAAACCACCCGACTGAGCTACCGACGTTCGGACAACCCGTGTTCGATTCCCGCTGGAAGAAGTGTGAGGTTGTACTCGTGGATGGGGAAAAAAATATCCCCCGGTCGACCCAGCTTTTGGCAGAAATGGGTACCAGGGTAGTAGTACTCTGGGAAGGTGAGGAATACCGCCTCGCATCGTGAGTTTCAATGCTTGAAGCGACACTATTCAGAAGTCTCCGAACACTTCTGGATAGGCTGCCGAGCACAAATGGGTGGAAAAACACGCGTGCTAAGACGCCGATTCAAGACTCGTACCTTTTTACCTTTACTGTCACGCTCCTTTTCAAGATATTAAAACAAACGTCACGTTTTCAGCGGCCAGTATTATAGAAACTGAGAATCAACCAAACGAAAACAATACTAATTATTAATTATTAAAAATGTATACCTAAGGAAAATCAGTTGACCATATCGTATATATAGAAGATTGATTTGTAAAAAAAAAAAAAAAGTAAAAGAAACATCAGAAACAAAATAGCAAGGACAGCAATGACTTTCAAAAACATTGTGGAAATATGATGATGATGATGATGGTAGTGGTTGCGGTTGTGTTAATGGTAATGATTGGTGATGATGGTGGTGGTAATGATTGATGATGATGGTGGTGGTGGTAATGATTGATAATGATGATGGTGGTGATGATGATGATGATGATGATGATGGTGGTGGTAATGATTGATGATGATGATGGTGGTGGCGGCGGTAATAATCGATGAATGTGGTGGTAATGACAGATGATGATGTTGGAGGTGATTGTGGTAGTGATAATAACTGATGATTATGGTGATGATGATGTCGGTGGTGGTGGTAGTGGTAATGATTGATGATGATGATGGTGGTGATGATGAAGATGATGAAGATGATCATGACGATGAACATATTTTATTTTTCCTTTCACAAGAGCTAATTGGGAACAAAATGTGAGGAAGTGAACACACTCAATTTGTCCACAGCAGCAAAATAATTCAGCAGCTCAAGTGTTAAAGCATTTGGATCGTCACAACAAAGCACTGTGTCATTCATTGGTCTCGATTACAGACAACATTTTTCACTGCACAACAAACACAACGTTTGTCATTGCGTCTCCTTTTAGGCACAGTGCAGTGATCGTTCGGGAGCCGCTATAACTGGTGAATTGGACTACAAAGGGCAAGAGGTCGCGTTTGACCCCGATCGACATGCTTCCGGGTTGATCAAGCCTTAAAGGCTTACCGGATTTGTTTCAGGAAAGTAAAGCGGCACGGGCGTAATACCAACCACATTACCCCAAAAATCATGTGCCGAAGGCCTATAAAAATTATGGTCACTAACACCATATTGCTTATTATATGAACGCCACTTGGTGTTACAAGCTCATTATTTTATTGTTTTTTTTTTGTTGTTGGTTACACTGATTGTTCCTTCCCAGTAACAAAGTCCAATCATAATAGGTAATAGGGCACATATTTGTACAAATGCGTTAGTGGTAACAATTTGAAGTCTCTGAGTCATAATGATGCTGAGAGAGATCATATTTTGTTTATGTTGGCTTATGCCAGATCCGTAACTATTACATATGGTAACTTTGTAAAGTCAAGTCCAAATATTGCGCTGCACCTCTAAAATACCACGTCCTAATCGCATGCCTCTATATTTTCAAAATGCACGCCACATTAAACGTAATTCAATATTTAAACGATATAACCTTCACAGATCACAAACTCGCTACCCTATTCTTCTTGTAAACGAACCTTGCTAACTGCATAGAACACATTACGGAAGTCAAGCCTTCGCAATTTCAAAACGTGATCTTATATTTCATAAAGAAGCGCGCATATTGGGACGTCTTAAACTGACTTCTGTAGCTAGCAGCTTCCAACACCACGCATTGAACACACAAAATATCCCACACAGCGAGGATCACATATTCTACCGGTTTCACCTTGTGGCCAACTTTCTCATTTATATTTTACAACCTCCTCGTGCAGTACTGACTTGGCTCCAAAAACCAATAAGGGCGGGTAAATCTTTCCAAGATCAGGCACAGATTATTTCTATTTCCCTCCCGGGTCTCTGTATTTTTCCCGCCCTCTCCCACCAACACAAGCGGAAATGCGAATATTGACACCAACAGCTTTTAAAAAAATAATTTAAAAAATGGCTAAATTATGGATCCACAACTCAAGCCTAACGGTTTCCGTTGCGCTCGACGACGCTTTTTTGCGTGTGCCCACTACTATTTACTTCAACTTAAACGACTCACGTCATTCATTGTTTTCATCCATGAATATATATTAAACGAAATTGCAGGTCTTGAATTACATAGATATGGTTATTTTGAAGATTATTTATAACCCCGACTAATCGTATTTTCCGGGGTAAAACATGCACTTTTGTCCATTTAAAAAAGGTTTTAAAAACACGGTGCACCTTATACGCAGATACTCAGTTCTTTTATACTTCCATTTTGGAAATTTTATTTTTTGAGTTACGATATTTATTTCTTGCTATTTTTCAGCGTGATAGCATTCAAGTTACGTAGAGTTCAGTGGATGCCCATGCACTATCATCGAGGATCATAGCTATAATCGTTCAGTGGATGCCCATGCACTATCATCGAGGATCATAGCTATAACCGTTCAGTGGATGCCCATGCACTATCATCGAGGATCATAGCTATAACCGTTCAGTGGATGCCCATGCACTATCAACGAGGATCATAGCTATAATCGTTCAGTGGATGCCCATGCACTATCATCGAGGATCATAGCTATAATCGTTCAGTGGATGCCCATGCACTATCATCGAGGATCATAGCTATAACCGTTCAGTGGATGCCCATGCACTATCATCGAGGATCATAGCTATAACCGTTCAGTGGATGCCCATGCACTATCATCGAGGATCATAGCTATAATCGTTCAGTGGATGCCCATGCACTATCAACGAGGATCATAGCTATAATCGTTCAGTGGATGCCCATGCACTATCATCGAGGATCATAGCTATAATCGTTCAGTGGATGCCCATGCACTATCATCGAGGATCATAGCTATAACCGTTCAGTGGATGCCCATGCACTATCATCGAGGATCATAGCTATAACCGTTCAGTGGATGCCCACGCACTATCATCGAGGATCATAGCTATAACCGTTCAGTGGATGCCCACGCACTATCATCGAGGATCATAGCTATAATCGTTCAGTGGATGCCCACGCACTATCATCGAGGATCATAGCTATAATCGTTCAGTGGATGCCCACGCACTATCATCGAGGATCATAGCTATAATCGTTCAGTGGATGCCCACGCACTATCATCGAGGATCATAGCTATAATCGTTCAGTGGATGCCCACGCACTATCATCGAGGATCATAGCTATAATCGTTTAGTGGATGCCCACGCACTATCATCGAGGATCATAGCTATAATCGTTCAGTGGATGCCCACGCACTATCATCGAGGATCATAGCTATAATCGTTCAGTGGATGCCCATGCACTATCATCGAGGATCATAGCTATAATCGACCAACATTATGATGTTCAAGAACCATGAAGTAAAACCAAACATGTGTGCGGACTAAGACAAAAATGTCGCGAAAGATGCCAACTGAATGTAAAAAATTTTTAAAAATTATACAATCATGAATTCGCCATTAATGCAAGAAAGCTGCACATTTTTTTAAATAGCACAAATATATAGAAAACATGAACGAGG
Source organism: Megaustenia siamemsis (assembly GCA_032433765.1). Classification (NCBI taxonomy): domain Eukaryota; kingdom Metazoa; phylum Mollusca; class Gastropoda; order Stylommatophora; family Ariophantidae; genus Megaustenia; species Megaustenia siamemsis. Next base: position 29,693,791 of record JAVIAB010000051.1, read on the forward strand.
TTCATTTTGAGTTTTGTTGCGCGTTAAATAAAAAGTATACTTTCCAGGAGCCCACATTGTTGCTGTTAAAACTTCGGGTACGAAAATCTCACTACACTGTTGTTTTATTATGCTGGTTGTTTTATCCTGCTGGCTGCTCTATCCTGGTGGTTGCTTTATCCTGCTGGTTGTTTTATCCTTCTGGTTGTTTTATCCTGCTAGCTGCTCTATCCGGGGGGTTGTTTTATCCTGCTAGCTGCTCTATCCTGAGGCTGTTTTGTCATGCTGATCGTTTTATACTGGTGGCTGTTTTGTCGTTAAATATAAAAAAAGGCCCTTGGACCAAAAATAACAAAATTAGCCCCCCTAAAATCCAAGATTGGAGAACCTATTACTGACAAGGGACAACAAATGCAAAGATGGGTTGAACACTACTCTAATCTATACAGTGACGACAGACCAGCAAACACAGCTCTAGCACAATCAATACCCAAATATCCTACAATGTTTGAACTGGATGTTGAGCCTACTATGAACGAACTTGCTGACGCTATAAATGCCCTCTCAAGAGGAAAAGCTGCAGGAAATGACAACATTCCCACAGATGTACTAAAGGACAACCTAAGCGTACTACTTCCACACCTATACAAACTGCTAATTAAATGCTGGAGAAACGGAGAAATACCTCATGATATGAGAAATGCCAAGATTATAACGCTGTACAAGAATAAAGGAGACAGGGGCGACTGCAATAATTACAGAGGCATTTCTCTCCTTAGCACAACAGGCAAAGCTTTTGCTAGAGTCGTACTTAATCGCCTGCATAGACTTGCAGAACGGGTGCTTCCTGAGTCCCAATGCGGTTTCAGACCCGGGAGATCAACCATAGATATGATCTTCACTCTTAGACAACTGCAGGAAAATGTCGGGAACAAAATATGCCGCTCTATATTGCCTTTGTGGATCTCACAAAGGCATTCGACACAGTAAACAGAGATGGTCTCTACAAGGTGTTAGAAGGCATAGGCTGCCCTCCTAAATTACTTAGGCTGATAATTTCCTTCCATGAAGACATGAATGGCAAAGTCCATTTTGATGGGAGTCCATCAGAGAATTTCAAAGTCAACAAAGGAGTGAAACAGGGATGTGTCCTCGCCCCCACCCTTTTTGGTATATTTATTGCTGCCCTTCTAAATTACACCTTCGAAAACAGCTCAGGAGATATTTACATTCGCACTAGACCAGATGGCTCACTGTTCAACCTAGCACGACTAAGAGCAAAAACCAAAACAAATGTTGCCCTACTTAAAGAATTTTTATTTGCTGACGATGCAGCCCTAGTCGCTCATAGTGAGGCCACCCTACAGTCGCTGATCAACAACCTGGATAAAGCATGCGACCTTTTTTCACTGTCAATTAATGTTCAGAAGACAGTAATACTAAATCAAGGTGACTTCAAACCTATATCTATTACTCTAAAAGACTGCCCACTAGAATCAGTACAGAAATTTACATATCTTGGATCCACAGTTACGCAAACCATCTCTCTTGATGAAGAAATAAACTGTCGAATTGGTAAGGCAGCTACGACCTTCGGCAAACTCACAAAAAGGGCATGGAACAACACGAAACTAACTCAAAAGACTAAACTCTTAATATATCAAACACGTGTGCTTAGCACACTACTATATGGATCCGAAACCTGGACAACATACTCAAACCAGGAAAAAAGACTAAATGTCTTCCACATGCGATGTCTCCGCAAAATAATGCACATCAAATGGCAGGACAAAATAACCAACTTAACTGTCCTGCAACGTGCTAAGACCCTAACAATCATGTCGATGCTCAGAAGTCGAAGGCTAAGATGGCTGGGGCATGTCCAACGGATGGAAGAAAAACGCATTCCTAGGCAAATACTATATGGCGAGCTAAAACACGGAAAACGACAAATCGGCAGACCTAAACTACGATATAGAGATATCTGCAAATCATCTCTGAAAGACTTCTGCATCTGTGAAAACGACTGGCAACATCTGGCAAGTGATCGCACATCATGGAGAGCACGTATAAGGAACGGTATAACAACATTTGAGACTGTTCTAAGACAGGACTTAGAAGAGAAGAGACTCATGAAAAAGGATGGTAAACCCTGTGGACCAGCGAGCCTGACCTGTTCATTATGTGACCGCGTGTGTTTGTCAAACATTGGTAGAATTAGCCACGAGAGAAGCTGTTCGGCAAAAACAATACCTCAAAAAAATACGCAATAGCCTCCACTAGACCGTCTGACAAGACGAAAAGGGCCATATATGTATAGTCGTGCTGATCGTTTTATACCGGTGGCTGTTTTGTCCTGCTGATCGTTTTATACTGGTGGCTGTTTTGTCCTGCTGGTTGTTTTATCCCGCTGTGCTGATGAGACAAAATTGCCGCCACTCTTGATACATAAAAGGAAGACACTACCCAAAGAAGAATTACTTAAAGGAGTGTTTGTACATTTTCACTCAAATGGATGGGCATATGGAGGAGAAATGAAGTTAAAGATAGATAACACTTCGTCTAGGCGCACTGTTGAAAGCATTTGTCCTGCTAGGTCGGGGATCAGTTTCATTCTTACAGAACAGAAGATATTAAAAATAAACTTATGGAATTGAAAACTCAACTTAATTCCATGAAACCTAATTAGTCAGCTTCAACCTTTAGGTGTCTATATTAATAAACCTTTAGATGTCTATATTAATAAACCTTTAGATGTCTATATTAATAACCTTTAGATGTCTATATTAGTAAACCTTTAGATGTCTATATTAGTAAACCTTTAGATTTCTATATTAATAAACCTTTAGATGTCTATATTAGTAACCTTTAGATGTCTATATTAGTAAACCTTTAGATGTCTATATTAGTAAACCTTTTGATTTCTATATTAATAAACCTTTAGATGTCTATATTAATAAACCTTTAGATGTCTATATTAGTAAACCTTTAGATGTCTATATTAATAAACCTTTAGATGTCTCAATTAATAAACCTTTAGATGTCTATATTAATAAACTTTAAAATGTCTATATTAATAAACATTTAGATGTCTATATTAATAACCTTTAGATGTCTATATTAATAAACCTTTTAAGAGACTTATGAAGGAGCGATACAACAGGTGGATGCAGTCTTCATATTGTGAGGTTACGTCATCAGGAAGAATGAAGATGTCAAACATTTAGCAACTCTGTGAATAGATCAAAGCTTAATGCGATGCTCTGCAAATTGAAACGTGGTTAAATCATTTAAGAACTGTGGCATTAGTAATGCTCTGGATGGCACAGAGGACAATTTGTTGTTTGAGAGCCTAGAGTCTGATTTAGAAGAGGTTTCACGTGACTCTATATTTAGCTCTGAAGATGAATGTCTGGGTTTTATTGAAGAAGATTAGACAGTATTCTTTCCTAGTTAGATTAGGTATTTGTTGAAAGTAGATCTATGTATTACTGTGTTTGAAACATTGTAAATATATTATAATATTCATTGTTAACGGTTTTCCCCTCAAAAATGTGTACACACAATTGTGTGCGTTTTATAAGCCAGAAGATATGGTAATTGTATTTTCTTAATTACTGGGGCGTGGTCCAGGACGATCAAAACTACCTGGGCTGAATGTGGTCCGAAAATCATAGTTGACTAAGTTTGGATAAAGGAACCACTACTGATCAAGTTCCCTGCTTCGTGGTATGGAAACAAACAGAAGTTTGGCCATGCGTAGTAGGGCAAAAGAGGTACGGCAAATTGGGAGCCAAGGATGCCACAATAAACACGGATGTGTTAACTCGAAAGATATCGCAGAGCGCGCAAACCACAATGCAACATATCTACGCCTATTTAACGTTCCTTTAAGAGCGCACGATGAAGAAAGAGTAAACGTTGGACAAGTCAGAAGAAATACTGGCGATGACCACTAGAACGCTATGATACGAACATTTATTGTCATGTCATTTATAATTTATGATTAATCTCTGTGGGTATTTCTTCGATGTTGTACTTTTTATTTTTAAGAAGGGGCATTAGCAATCATGTACACGATCATGCCAGATATACACCCTATCGTGAATTAAACACATCTTTTACTCATTTTTTTTTTAAGTTATTGCCTCTACGTATTTGTTATATTAACCTGATCTAGTGCCCATACTGTTCTATGCGTATGGATCCAGTCTTGGATATCAGTACTAAGTCAGGCACTGGCTTACGCAGATAAATCTATCTGCTTAACATTATCAGTGACTAGGCAAACGTCAAAGCCCTGTCCGTTAGAAAATGAATTCATCGGAACGTCCAACCACTCAGCCAGCGAACGCTGAAGAAGCAATCTGTCTCCTTGCTGCTGTATGCGTACATAATTAATGACACTCAATTATAAAGTGAGGTGCTGCTGGTGAGCAGCGAACCGGTCTGCTCATGACAAGAGATCAGGCTCCAGGAATATTTTTCTGGGAATGACTATAATACCCAAGAATATGTGCAAATAGAAGAAAAATATGGGTGCTAACTCTATAAAGACGTGACAGAGTTCTCTATATATAAAGACATGACGTGGTTCTCTCTCTATATAAATATGTGGCAGGGTTCCCTTTCTATAAAGACGTGACAGGGGTCCCTCTCTATTAAGACATGATGAGTTTCTTTCTCTACAAAGACATGATGGGTTTCATTCTCTATAAAGACATGATGGGTTTCTTTCTCTATAAAGACGTGACGAGTTTTTCTTCACTGTAAAGAAGTGACGGGTTTTTTCTCTATAAAGACGTGACGGATTTATTTCTGTATAAAGATGTGACGACTTTTTTCGCTATAAAGAAGTGACGGGTTTCTTTCTCTATAACAAGGAGGTGACTGGATTATTTCTTTCAATTATTGAATGATAAAAAGGAAAATTAGTGCCCATTGCAGTTTCAATAATCTTGCAAATAAAAAAAAGTAATTTGTGAATTACCACTAGACTAGTTTCAAGCGGGTATCTATAGCAGATTTCACGTACGTTTTTAATACGAGCTACTTCCAGTGCTCCAGTGGAAATTATCGCGGTCGATGTTCCCAAAATGCATAAGAAGTTAACAGATTAACAATGTCCCAAGACAAGCCACTACGTACCTTCTGATTAGGGGGCCTTGGTAGCCTAGTTGGAAAACCACCCGACTGGACTACCGACGTTCGGACAACCCGTGTTCGATTCCCGCTGGGAGCAGTGTGAGTTGTACTCGTGGCTGGAAGAAAAAAAAATACTCCCACGGTCGACCCAACCGTTGGCAGAAATGGGTACCAGGATATTATCCTGGGAAGGTGAGGAATGTCGCTTCGCATCTGAGTTTCGATGCTTGAGGCTACACTACACAGAAATATCTGAACATTTCTGGATAGGCGGTCGAGCACATATAGGTGTAAACTCGCGTGCTAAGACGCCGGTTCAAGTCTCGTACTTTACCTTTACTTTTACCATCTGATTGTGTGAGTAATAAATAGTGTCGATGGCTAGTCATTGTTTAGTGTTTGGAGAAAAAAACATATTATGAAGGGAATATCATTGTTACACTTGCCCTCAGCAACATACAAGATGGATCACGTTATTCCATCTGTTATTGCTAATATTTTATATTGCAATGTTAGCAGATTCATTCCAGATTTTACCTCGAAATTGAAGTGATCACAACAGACGCTACTGGTTGTAGACGAAACGCCCATCTCTACAAACTGCAAATGACAATTAACAATCAGCGTCCGTGAAAAAAAAAGTAAAGAACCCCGTCACGCCAAGTAGGGTATAGGGAATATGGTGTTTGTGACCATAGTTTATACTGACCTTCGGCACATAATTGTTTAGGTATTGTGGTCGGTATTACGCCCGTGCCACTTTACTTTCCCAGAAAAAAAATCCGGTACACATTTAAGGCTGGGTGAATCCGGAAGTCGTCAACAGGTTCGAACCCAATCTTTTCTTTTGTAGTCCAGTTCACTAACCACAGAGCTAACTCAGCTCCAATATGACAACATGCACACAAAATAGGAGGTCCTTATAACGACCTCCTGTGTTGTCTATATCCACGACAGTAATTTATCTCTATGTTTAATCTGATGAATATAGGATTCTGTGTGCAAATAAAGAATAACGAAAGATAAATGTTTCAATTTTGTTCAATTTAAAATACTGTTTCTGTGGACGCGCAGGTGCGGAAGGAGGTCGACGCTGCGCTAACTGGTAGAGAGGTAGATACGTCAGCCGCTGGTAAAAGAAGGCCATGGTTCGAGTCTTGGCACAAGCTGTGGGAATTTTTCTCCTCAAATGTATGGGTTGGTTTACCCTTCTCTGGTCTCTGGATAGTGAAATTCCACGTCAAAACTGATCTCTAACGCACACTGTGCACGTTAAAGAACTATTGACGGGTTTAAAGTCTAACAGAGTCATTCTCAGGCAATTAAACAATTCCCCCATGTTGAAGACTGGTGTGCTCTATTATGACGATTTGCCATAAATTAGCGACACATCACAGCCAAGCCACTTAACGGCTGAACGATGAAAAAGACTATAATACCGTTTCAACCTTACTGTTCGTCCGGTGACAGGCATATTCTTTAGGGTCACACGACAGTTTGTCCGCTTCGATTTATAGTTTGAAAACCATTGATCAAGACACACAAACCTTAAATATCTCTCCCATTACAACGTGTTATATTTTAAATATTTCGCTAGTCGTGTAGAATATATTTTTTTACGACCAATGAATCATCATCCTATATAACAGGCACGGCACTGGACAAAAAGTGAACCAGATGACCTGCCATGCAGGCGCAAACGCTATATTTTGTGTTTAACAAAATCAAGGAAGTAAAATTTTGAAGCACAGAACGGCAATTAAAAAAACACGGAGGTTTATCACTAACATTTCGAAGGTCTTGATCATCTATCCGTTTATTAAGAAAAATAGCCTGCATGTAACACATCTATGGTATAAAAGAGGAGTAAGACAAGGATGCATCCTATCACCAAGCTTGTTCAATTTATACACTGAGCAAATCATTAAAAACATCTCAGAGATGCCAGGACCTAAACATTAATGGAAAGATAATCAATAACCTATGATATGCTGATGATACTCTATTACTAGCAGAAAATCCTAAAGATCTACAACAATTACTTGATGAAATAAACATGACAAGCAATAAATGTGGATTAGATATGAATACCAAAAAGACTAAAACTAAGATCATAAATAAAGATAATAATCAAAACCTATAAGTGGATATCAAAGTTGAAGGAATAGACTTGAAGACAGTTCAGAGCTACAACTATAGTGGACAGACTAGAACCAGTGAAGGAAAATGTACAACTGAAATCAACCACACACACAAAAAAGGAATGGCACAGAGTAATTTTAATGTCATGAAAAATATACTAACATCAAAACAAATAACACCAGGACTAAAACTAAGAATAGTAAAATGTTATATCTTCTCAATTTTCCTGTATGGTGCACAAACATGGACATTCTACAAGAAAACAGAACATAAAATTGAAGCTTCTGAAATGTGGGGTCACAGAAGAATAGGAAGAATTAGATGGAAAGAAAAGAAAACAAACGACGAATTTTTAAAACAACTAAAAATTAAAAGAGAACTACTAAATACAATTCAAACAAGACAAATGACATTTTTGGGGCATGTTAAAAGACATAACAGCCTACTAAAAGTAATCTTGGAAGGGAAAATACAAGGTAAAAGAGGCAGACCAAGATTAACATGGACGAGTAACATCAAAAGATGGACGAGTCAGCCTATGACAACCTGGACTATCAAATCAAGAGACAGAGCGGATGGCGCTCTATGGTAGCCAACCTTCGATGCGGAGACGGCACTCAATGATTATGATGATGGTGCTAAAAACTGGTAAGAAGCAGTTGATAACATTTATCGTTAGAAATTGATACCGTCACTATTTGAAACATTTATTCTCCGTATGAGTAATAATAGACAAAAATGTCACTCACTAACATCAATTAAGCTATACAATTATAACTTTTGTTTCTTCTTGTGAACTGAAATCATTCCCATACAATATCAGTCTTGGCAATGAGAAAAATGTAAGTCGGTTTCACCCCTATATACTGAGACACATTCTAGCAGTGTAACAAAAACACTGTCACTAAGATTAAGACAAGCAGCTACGAAAATTACTAAAGTTTCCATGCATTTATAATATAATTTATATTGTAATATATAATCATACAAATATACAATTATATAGAATAATAAGTATGCATTTATAACATAATTTATATTGTAATATATAATCATACAAACATACAATTATACAGAATATTGAGCATTCATTTATACCATAATTTATAACATAATATCTAATCATATAAACACACAATTATATAGAATAATAAATATGCATTTATAATATAATATCTAATCATATAAAAAACAACAATATAGAATAATAAATATGCATTTATAATATAATATCTAATCATATAAAAAACAACAATATAGAATAATAAATATGCATTTATAATATAATATCTAATCATATAAACACACAACTATATAGAATAATAAATATGCATTTATAATATAATATCTAATCATATAAACACACAACTATATAGAATAATTATAATAAATATGCATTTATAATATAATATCTAATCATATAAACACACAACTATATAGAATAATAAATATGCATTTATAATATAATATCTAATCATATAAACACACAACTATCTATCTATCTATTGACCTTTCGAGCCGTAACCGGCCCATAGGGCGTAGACCAAGATACACCTTCACCTATATGAATTTTTGTTCTAGCAGTTTTCTTTTAAAGATATTTTATCAAATCTCGCCATCTGTCTCTGTTCTGTGCAAGCAGTTCTATCTCATTGAGGGAGCCGATTCCTGCTGCTCTTGCCTCTCTCATCAATGTTCTTCTCAGTGTCTCCCTGGGTCTTCCTCTTTTTCTTTTACCTGTTGTTTCCCATATGAGGGCTTGCTTTGCTATTCGATTATTATCTCTTCTCATCACATGTCCAACGTATGACCATCGTCTTTTCTTTATTACTGAAGATATTAGTGGTTGATTGGCGATTTCTCTAATTTCCTCGTTTGTTTTGAATTCGTTCCATTCTATACCAAGTATTTTCCTTAGACATTTATTTTCGAATGCGTTCAACTTTGTTTCTATATCTCTTGTTGTTTTCCAGCTTTCACACGCATACGTAAGGGTTGATAGTACATTTGATTTGAATAGCCTAAGTTTTGTGTTTGTGCTAATGAGTTTTGATTTCCACAACTTTTCAAGGCTTCTGAAAGACATTGCTGCTTTAGCCAGTCTGATTCTAATTTCTTTGCTCGTATCCCCTTCTCGATCAATGTGACTTCCAAGATAGATGAAGTGATCGATCTCTTCTACTGGTTTGTTTTCCATGTATATTTTGTCACTTGTTGGAATTAAACTTTTCATGACTTTAGTCTTTTCATGATTGACCTCAAGCCCAATTTTGCTGGCTATTGATGATAGTTCATTTGTGTTTTCCTGCATCGTTTTTATCTGATTGCTGATGAGAACTATGTCATCAGCAAAGTCCAGGTCCTCCAAATGGTCTCCTTGTATCCATTCGATGCCTTTATTACCAGTGCAGCATTTCTTCATTATGAAGTCCATAACAATTCCAAATAACAAGGGCGATAAAATACATCCTTGTTTAACCCCAGTTTCTATTGGGAAACATTCGCTCAGTCCTTCCTCTGTTCGAACTGCACATGTGTAACCATCATACATGTCTTTGATAATATTTATGATTTTTGATGGTAAGCCATATTGCTTCAGAATTTTCCACAAAGAATCTCTATGAATACTATCAAATGCTTTTTTGAAGTCGATGAAGTTAAGTACAAAAGGTTTTTGCTTTTCAATGTGTTCCTCCAATATAAGTCGTAGAGTGAAAATGTGGTCAAGACAGCTTCTCCCTTTTCTAAACCCAGCCTGTTCTTCACGCATTACTGTATCTATTGAATCCTTTATTCTATTTAGGATGATTTTACAGAATAATTTTGAGGCAACTGACAAAAGTGTCACGCCTCTCCAATTGTTACAATCTCTAAGATTGCCCTTTTTTGGGATCTTAACAATGATTCCTTTTTTCCATTTATGAGGCGTCTTCTCTGTTTTCCAAATGATGTTGAACATTTTTTGGAGATGTATTAAATTATGGCTATCAATTGCCTTGAGGATCTCAGCTGTTAACTTATCCTCTCCAGCAGCCTTGTTATTGGTCATTAGCTTTAAGGTGGTTTCTATTTCACTCAAGGTGAAGTCATCTAAATTTACATCTAATTCTGCTGCTGGTGTTTCAGCTTCAAAATCTATTAAACTGTGAGGTAGTGGACGGTTAAGAATTTCTTTGAAGTGTTCCGCCCAACGGGCTTTTATGTCTGCGCTTGTTGTTAGCATTAATCCAGATTTGTCTAGAATTGGTGTTCCACTGGATGTATAGGTGTTTGTCAGCATCTTTTGTACAGTATAAAGAGTTCTGCTGTCTCCTGTAATTGCAGCTGTCTCTGCTTTCTCTGCCAAGTTGTCTATATAAGCTCTTGTATCTCTTCTTGCCGAACTTTTCACTTTGTTGTCTAATTCTTTGTATGTTGCTTTTGCCAGAACCTTTCCAAGATCTGTCTTTACATTAGTCATGGCTCTCTTCGCTTCTCTTCTTTCTTTGATGTATTTCCATGTGGTGTCTGAGATCCAAGCTCGTTTTTCCATTTTCTTCAGTCCAGCACTTGCTTCTGCTGCTGTCATTAGTATTTTGCTCTGTGAGTCCCACATTTCATTGATATCTAAGTCTATTTCACCAAGTGCTGAATAACAATTACTTAGCTCTATGTTAAACTTTTCCTTTATTGCTTCATCTTTCAGTTTATGACTATCAATTTTATGTGTAATTGACCTCTTCTGTTGGTTTCTAAATTTTAATCTTATTTTCCCAATGCACAGGTTGTGGTCACTATTAACATCAGCACCTCTGTATGCTCTTACATCTATTAATGATGATCTGAATTGTTGTTTAATACATAGGTGGTCAATTTGATTTGATGTTCTATCATCAGGAGATATCCATGTTGTTTTGTGGATATTTTTATGTGGAAATAATGTCCCACCTATAACTAAATTTTCTATTAAACATAATTCTATTAATCTTTCTCCATTCTGACTTGTTGTATTACAGCCTTCTCTCCCCATCACATGTTCCACTCCTGCGTTATCTTGTCCTACTTTGGCGTTGAAGTCTCCCATTACAATTAAAAGATCGTGTTTTGGTATTTTGTTTATAAGTTGTTGCAGTTGGTTATAAAAATCATCCTTAACTTCATCATCAGCTTCGTTAGTAGGCGCATAACATTGAATAATTGAAAGTCTTCCATGTTTTGTTTTGTATCGTGTTCGTATCAGACGGCTATTTACCGGTTCCCATTCTAATAAACTTCTTGCAGCTTTGTCTGTCATCATTATGCCTACTCCTTCACGGTGTTTTCCATCTTCCCTTCCAGAAAAAACTACTATTTTATTATCAATAGATCTCCTACCTGTTCCAGGCCAGCGCATTTCGCTTAATCCTAAAATATCTAGATCGTATCTGTCCATCTCGCTCGCGACCTGTGCATGTTTCGTCGGAGCGGCCATTGTTCGCACATTCCAGAATCCTATTTTTGTTGTTGTTTTAGGGCCGAAAAAACTATCACTACTATCTACTGCTAATTTACACATTCTGTATCAGGTCTACGTTTCATTAACAACATCGTTTTTACGATAGCGGCTTGTTAAACCTCTGATCAACGGTTCTATACCAAGCCGGAGAAAAATAATTCCTCCATTTTGGAAACAACCGGAAACGGAAAAAGACACAACTATATAGAATAATAAATATGCATTTATAATATAATATCTAATCATATAAACACACAACTATATAGAATAATAAATATGCATTTATAATATAATATCTAATCATGCAAACATACAATAAAACTAACCTTCCCCTTTCTCCGGCCTTTCGACATAACACTTCCGGTTTAGGGTGGGTTTTTGTTTTTCCCCGGAGATGAGTACAATCATTTATTACCGCTAATATAAATCTATATATTACCGCTAATATAAATCTATATAGGTTATGTGTAACTAATTGTTGCATTTGTGTTTTTAGTCTGTGTTTATTAGTGAAGACTTATAGTCCAAACGTTTTTGCTCCGTTTTATGCACGTGAACATGTATGTAGCATGCACACTGATGTCATCTTTCGCTCAGCTGTGAGGTACATAACGACACCCCGACCACTACATACAAGGAAGCATAACATGGCTATAAATACTAATTTTAATGCATAAATATACACACGCGTATATATTTACCATGATAAGTATATACATTACCTCTTGATATATGCATTGATTCTTAAAAAAATATAGATGCATGGTATAAATAGCATATCTCTTTTATATATATATATATATATATATATATATATATATATATATATGATACAAGTAAAGACACGTCTCCTTGTTAAACTGACATATAAGTCGACACCAACAAACATCACCTCCCACAAAATAAAAGTACATTTTCGCGGAACGTAAACTTAAACAATCTTTAATACAATTTATGGATTAATCTGGAACATACGTCACGGATGAATCATTAACAAATGATTGAACAACTTTAACAAGTCATGGAACAATTTTTGACACAAGCCTTGTGCTTATCATTAACAAGTCAAGGAACAACCTCTCACAGGTCAAGGAACAACCTGTAAAAGGTCATGGAACAACCTTTAACTAGTCATGGAACAACCATTAATAAGTCACAGAACAACCATTAACAAATCATGGAACAATATTTAACAAGTCATGGAACAACCTTTAATACGTAATGAAACAACTTTTAAGAAATCATGGAACAACCTTTAACAAGTCAAAGAAAACAGTTAACAAGTCAAGAAACAACCTTTAAGAAGTCGTGGAACAATCTTTATGAAGTTATGGAACAACCTTTAAGATGTCATGGAACAATCTTTAACAAATCATGGAACAACCTTTAACAAGTCATGGAACAATCTTTAACAAGTCAAGAAACAACCTTTAAGAAGTCATGGAACAATCTTTAAGAAATCATGGAACAACCTTAAACAAGCCAATGAACAATCTTTAATAAGTCATGGAACAACCTTTAACAAGTCATGGAACAATCTTTAAGAAGTCATGGAACAGCCTTAAACAAGTCAAGGAACAACCTTTAACAAGTAATGGAACAGCCTTTAACAAGTCATGAGACAACCTTTAAGAAGTCATGGATCAATCTTTAAGAAATCACGGAACAACCTTTAAGAAGTCAAGGAACAACCTTAAAAACAAGTCAAGGAACAACCTTTAACAAGCCATGGAACAATCTTTAAGAATTCATGGCACAACCTTTAAGAAGTCATGGAACAATCTTTAAGAAGTCATGGAACAACCTTAAACAAGTCAAGCAACAACCTTTAACAAGTCTTGGAACAACCTTTAACAAGTCATGGAACAACCTTTAACACGTAATGAAACAACTTTTAAGAAATCATGGAACAACCTTTAACAAGTCAAAGAAAACAGTTAACAAGTCAAGAAACAACCTTTAAGAAGTCGTGGAACAATCTTTAAGAAGTTATGGAACAACCTTTAAGATGTCATGGAACAATCTTTAACAAATCATGGAACAACCTTTAACAAGTCATGGAACAATCTTTAACAAGTCAAGAAACAACCTTTAAGAAGTCATGGAACAATCTTTAAGAAATCATGGAACAACCTTAAACAAGCCAATGAACAATCTTTAATAAGTCATGGAATAACCTTTAACAAGTCATGGAACAATCTTTAAGAAGTCATGGAACAGCCTTAAACAAGTCAAGGAACAACCTTTAACAAGTAATGGAACAGCCTTTAACAAGTCATGAGACAACCTTTAAGAAGTCATGGATCAATCTTTAAGAAATCACGGAACAACCTTTAAGAAGTCAAGGAACAACCTTAAAAACAAGTCAAGGAACAACCTTTAACAAGCCATGGAACAATCTTTAAGAATTCATGGCACAACCTTTAAGAAGTCATGGAACAATCTTTAAGAAGTCATGGAACAACCTTAAACAAGTCAAGCAACAACCTTTAACAAGTCTTGGAACAACCTTTAACAAGTCATGGAACAACCTTTAACACGTAATGAAACAACTTTTAAGAAATCATGGAACAACCTTTAACAAGTCAAAGAAAACAGTTAACAAGTCAAGAAACAACCTTTAAGAAGTCGTGGAACAATCTTTAAGAAGTTATGGGACAACCTTTAAGATGTCATGGAACAATCTTTAACAAATCATGGAACAACCTTTAACAAGTCATGGAACAATCTTTAACAAGTCAAGAAACAACCTTTAAGAAGTCATGGAACAATCTTTAAGAAATCATGGAACAACCTTAAACAAGCCAATGAACAATCTTTAATAAGTCATGGAACAACCTTTAACAAGTCATGGAACAATCTTTAAGAAGTCATGGAACAGCCTTAAACAAGTCAAGGAACAACCTTTAACAAGTAATGGAACAGCCTTTAACAAGTCATGAGACAACCTTTAAGAAGTCATGGATCAATCTTTAAGAAATCACGGAACAACCTTTAAGAAGTCAAGGAACAACCTTAAAAACAAGTCAAGGAACAACCTTTAACAAGCCATGGAACAATCTTTAAGAATTCATGGCACAACCTTTAAGAAGTCATGGAACAATCTTTAAGAAGTCATGGAACAACCTTAAACAAGTCAAGCAACAACCTTTAACAAATCTTGGAACAACCTTTAACAAGTCATGGGACAACCATTAAAAAGTCATGGAACAATATTTAAGAAGTCATGAAACAACCTTAAACAAGTCATGGAACAATCTTTAACAAATCATGGAACAACCTTTAACAAGTCATGGAACAATCTTTAACAAGCCAAGAAACAACCTTTAAGAAGTCATGGAACAATCTTTAAGAAATCATGGAACAACCTTAAATAAGTCAAGGAACAACCTTAAACAAGTCATGGAACAATCTTTAAGAAATCATGGAACAACCTTAAACAAGTCAATGAACAATCTTTAACAAGTCATGGAACAACCTTTAAGAAGTCATAGAAACAATCTTTAAGAAGTCATGGAACAACCTTAAACAAGTAATGGAACAACCTTTAACAAGTCATGAGACAACCTTTAAGAAGTCATGGATCAATCTTTAAGTAGTCATGGAACAATTTTTAAGAAGTCATGGAACAACCTTAAACAAGTCAAGGAACAAACTTTTAAAAGTCGTGGAACAACCTTTAACAAGTCATGGGACAACCTTTAACAAGTCATGGAACAATCTTTAACAAGTCATGGGACAACCTTTAATAAGTCATGGAACAATCTTTAAGAAGTCATGAAACAACCTTAAACAGGTCAAGGAACAACCTTTAACAAGTCATGGAACGACCTTTAAGAAGTCATGGAACAACCTTTAAGAAATCATGGAACAACCTTTAACAAGTCAAGGAACAACCTTTAAGAAATCAAGGAAAAACCTTTAAGAAGTCAAGGAACAACCTTTAACAAGACAAGGAACAACCTTAAAACAAGTCAAGGAACAACCTTTAACAAGTCATGGAACAATCTTTAAGAATTCATGGCACAACCTTTAAGAAGTCATGGAACAACCTTTAACAAGTCATGGGACAACCTTTAAAAAGTCATGGAACAATCTTTAAGAAGTCATGAAACAACCTTAAACAAGTCAAGGAACAAACTTTAAGAAATCATGGAACAACCTTTAAGAGGTCAATGAACAATCTTTAACAAGTCATGGAACAACCTTTAAGAAGTCATGGAACAATCTTTAAGAAGTCATGGAACATCCTTAAACAAGTAATGGAACAACCTTTAACAAGTCATGAGACAACCTTTGAGAAGTCATGGATCAATCTTTAAGAAGTCATGGAACAACCTTAAACAAGTCAATGAACAATCTTTAACAAGTCATGGAACAACCTTTAAGAAGTCATGGAACAATCTTTAAGAAGTCATGGATCAATCTTTAAGAAGTCATAGAACAACATTAAACAAGTCATGGAACAATCTTTAAGAAGTCATGAAACAACCTTTAACAAGACAAAGAACAACCTTAAACAAGTCATGGAACAACCTTCAACATGTCATGGAACAACCTTAAGAAGTCGTGGAACAACCTTTAACAAGTCATGGAACAACTTTTAACAAGCCAAGGAACAACCTTTAACAATGAATAACCTTTAACAAGTCATGGAACAACCTTTAAGAAGTCATGGAACAACCTTTAAGAAGTCATGGTACAACCTTTAACAAGTCAAGGAACAACCTTTAACAAGTCAAGGAACAATCTTTACCGAAAGTCATGAAACAATCTTTAATGTGTCCGGAAAAAAATCTTTACCACAGACCGTGGAACAATATTTAATAAAATAAAACAATAAACACCCTTTAATACAAGGTCTGAACAATTTTTAACATCAAATTGTGGGAAAAGTCATTTAACAAATCCTGGAATGAACTTAGCACAAGTCATAAAACAATTCTAAATGCAAGTCAGGAACAAAAGTGTCCAAAAACGCTCGATATCATGCTACATACATCGTGCCTTTCACTTCCTGTTTGATGACACACATTAATTCCAGCCCATTCTCTTCACGTTGATCAGGAAAGGCCAGTCTTGCACGCGAGACAGCAGGTCGATAAGCTTGTATTAATACAAGATGGCCACGTTTCCTTTTTCATGGCCAAGTACTCGAGCTTTCTTTTCTGTTTTTTTTAACAAATATTTTTAAAAAGACATGAAAGAGTGTTACTTTATTGTTCAATTGGTGAACTTTTTACCACAGATGAAACTTTCTGAATCACTGAAAAATTTTGGCTGAATCACAGGTGGAAGCTTTGAATTGTATAAAATGGTTTGTTTTGTCCCTGATGAAAATGTGTTCAGGAGATTTTTTTTTTCATTTATATTTATATATAATGGGTTAAAACAACTTCAGTCGAAGTAAATAAATTTCGGGTAAAATACACTGATTTTTTTGTTAAGTCACTACGCAGTAAAGACAATGCACATAAGTCAGAGAAACATTAGAGAACACTTTAGATCAGGGGTGGCCAAATGGCGGCCCGCGGGCCGGATCTGGCCCGCCAGCCTAGTTTTCTTGGCCCGCGAAGCTCCACGGACTTACTTCATTTTTTAACCCTAATAGCGGATTTCTCCTGGTTTTAATCCGTGTCGGAGTTAACTCTTCTATCGTTCAAGAATACACAATTTGAAAATCTCTGTCAATTTCTCGCAACAGCTAGATTGGCAACATAATTTCAAATAAAACACACACGCACGCACGCACGCACGCACGCACGCACGCACGCACACACACACACACACACACACACACACACACACACTGCACAACTAATGGTGTCGACAATATTCAAAGTCTTTGCTTCGAGTTGGTACCGCAAAGTTGCTTTATTGTCAGTGCGGTGATAGCGTCAGATCTTTGGCTCAACATTTGTCGTCTGGACTTGTGGTGGCTTTCATTTCGCGGTAAGGGGTTAATGAGGTTGGGAGGGACAGGGGTGAGGGGACTTCGTAGCTCTAATTCTGTCTTTGAAGTTACATTCAAAATGTTTCACTGTTCGCCTTCATTCCCTTTGATCCCATCGTCTTGTCTTGTCCATAAAATGACTGCAACGTGTTTATTTGGTCACAATCTTTTGATTTCATTGTCAAACACAAGTCTGTGTATAACTGTCAAATCTGGACTTATTTTCGATAGTGGACCAACATTCTGTGACTTTTAACTTTGATGTGAGATTTTGTATTAAATCATGTTAAAACGTAGAAAAGTTGATTGTGAAAATCGCATATTTAAAGCTGAATGGGAATTAGATTATTTGTTCATCTTCAATAAGGATAGTAAACCTCAGTGCTTAATTTGCGTTCAAGTGTTAGCCGTTTTGAAGGAATATAATTTAAAACGGCACTATGCCACACATCATCAAAACATGTATGAGAAACATAGCATTGAAGCTAGGAAGCTTTTGGTTGAACAGCTGAAGACAAAGTTGAATCAACAGCAAAGTATGTATACAAAGGGCAATAAAATTAAAGAGTCATCGATCATTGCATCATATACAGTTACCTATGAGCTTGCAAAATCTAAAAAACCCTTTACTGACAGAAATTTTGTGAAGAAATGTGCGATTCAAATGGCAAAGGCATTCGGTCAAGAAAAAATAGCCAAAGAATTTGAATCTGTGCCTCTTTCAAAACAAACTGTAGCCAGAAGAACAGAAGACATCAGTCTGCAACTGTCTCAAAGTTTAAAATCTTGTATTGAAAACTGCTCATATTTTTCGCTCGCGATTGATGAAAGTACTGACATCACTGACACTTGCCAGCTTCTTATTTTTGTTAAAGTTATCCAGGAGGATTTTACTGTTATTGAAGAATTGTTGAAAGTTTGCTCTTTGCATGACACTTGTAGAGGGACAGACATATTTTCTGCAGTTCATAGTGCCGTAGATGAAGTAGGTGGTTTTGGAAAGTTGTCTGCAGTGTGTACTGATGGTTGCAAAGCTTTTATTGGTTCAAATACTGGTTTTGTTGGACTTCTAAAGCAAAACAAAATTAACGTACCTACATTGCATTGCATAATTCATCAAGAGGCCCTTTGTGCAAAGTCCATAAATCTAAAAGACACCATGGCTACTGTTGTGAAAATAACAAATTTGATAAGAGGAGGACACCAGTCTTTAAATCACAGGAAGTTTTTATCATTTTTAGAGGAAGTAGATTCTAGCTACGGTGATCTCCTGCTTTATACAGAAGTAAGATGGCTTAGTCGAGGGAAATGTTTAATAATATTTTTTGAACTGAAGAATGACATTTATGACTTCCTGCGAGAGAACTTACCATGCTCCATTGATCTTCAACATGCACTCAAAGACATTAATTTCCTTCATAATCTGGCATATCTCACAGACATCACACAACATTTGAACATATTGAATTTGCAGCTACAAGGGGAAAAGCAAACCATTTTTCAATTGATGGGATATGTTGATGGTTTTAAAAAGAAGCTGAATCTATTTAGACTTTCTTTGCAAAAAAATGATCTGTTCCATTTTTCAAGTTGTAAGCAGTTGTTGTCAGAGATAGAAAGTGCAAACTTCAGTAAGTACGCAGCTGACATTGAACATTTGATTTGTGAATTTGATCGACGATTTCAAGATTTTGAAATGTTTCGTCCGCAAACGGAACTTTTTAATAACCCAATTAAGTGCACAGTGGAGTGCCAGCCATCAGATCTTCAACTAGAGTTGTGTGACCTTCAGTGTGACCCCTTCCTCAGTACTGTAAAGGCATTAGGAGCTGACTTCTGGAAATTGCTACCAAATGAACGTTACCCGTGTCTGAGAAAATGGGCACTAAAGATGTGCTCTATATTCGGCAGCACATATCTCTGCGAGACAACATTCTCTTCCATGAAGTTAATTAAATCTAAGACCAGGAACAGAATGACCGATTCGACATTGTCCCATACTCTCCGAATCGCCACGTCAAAAATGGAAGTGGACTTCAAATCTCTGGTGGAAAGCTGTGACAAGTCACAATCGTCGCACTGAGACATTAAAGGTAATTTTAAAATGAATAATTAATGGATTTGTTACAAATCAAATATGTAGTCAAAGTGCAAGCATTATTTATATATTACTATATCGCATAGGTCCCTACTGTCATTTTGACGATATTCTTAAGTGTGGCCCGCGGGTCTTGGCCTTGGCTTTAATCCGGCCCTCGGGCAACCTCAAGTTGGCCACCACTGCTTTAGATTGTAAGATAGTAGTATACTAGGCGGTTGATATCTCGTATTTAATCAATACTGATAACGAGGTTCAGTACAGACAGAATACGATCAGAAACTGATAATTATGATCATCGTTTTGCCGTTGTTAAGAAACAATGGACAAAAACTGGTATTGGTCATACAACAGGCTGCCCCGTCCGGGAAACCCCATCAATCAGGAGGGAATGGTGGGAGGGGTATGATGAAAGGGAAGGCAGACTCCGATCTGATAACTGGGTGGTATCTTTAAGCGATGGGCGGCTTCTATACTGCGTCAGGTCTCAGTATGTGGAATGAGACATAGAATGCTGGTGGACAATAGTTGAATCCGTCGATGGTGTCATCGCTAGGTGAGGATTAAAGGCAAGGTAAAACAATGAAAGGCCATCAAACAGAAATATTTATCTATTGCTCTTTTTAATGGAGGTAAACTGGACTATTTCAGAATATATAAGGCAGGGAAAATAATACAATGAGCTTGTTAACTTGATCCTCACTAGGAGAGACCGCAGTAGACAAATAGTGGGTATTCGAAAGAGAGAGAGGGCACTATCCAGAGAAGTGGCGGTAGACAGGGAGACGACAGCAGATAGAGCGACGGCGGTAGATAGACAAGAGATATAGCAGTAGACAGAGAGAGGGCAGTAGACACATAGAGGTCAGTAGACACAGAGAGAGGGCACTATACAGAGAGGGGCAGTAGGCAGCGAGAAGGCAGCAGACAGCGAGACTGGGTAGATAAAATGACGGTAGTAGATTGAGTACACAGAGAGATGGCAGTAAAGAGAGACGACAGTAGACAGAGAGATGGTAGTAGACAGAGAGATGGTAGTAGACAGAGAGACGACAGTAGACAGAGAGATGGTAGTAAAGAGAGACGACAGTAGACAGAGAGATGGTAGTAGACAGAGAGATGGTAGTAGACAGAGAGACGACAGTAGACAGAGAGATGGCAGTAAAGAGAGACGACAGAATACAGAGAGATGGTAGTAGACAGAGAGATGGCAGTAGACAGAGAGATGTAAGTAGACAGACATAACGGACAGTGGACAGAACGGGTAGTAAACAGCGAGGGGGTGGGGGGCAGTAGACACAGAGATGGCAATAGACAGACATAACGGACAGTAAACAGCGAGGGGGTGGGGGGCAGTAGACACAGAGATGGCAATAGACAGAGAGATGGCAGTAGACAGAGAGATGTAAGTAGACAGAGAGATGGTAGTAGACAGAGAGATGGTAGTAGACAGAGAGATGTAAGTAGACAGAGAGATGTAAGTAGACAGAGAGATGTAAGTAGACAGAGAGATGGTAGTAGACAGAGAGATGGTAGTAGACAGAGAGATGTAAGTAGACAGAGAGATGGTAGTAGACAGAGAGATGGCAGTAGACAGAGAGATGGCAGTAGACAGAGAGATGGCAGTAGACAGAGAGATGGCAGTAGACAGAGAGATGGCAGTAGACAGAGAGATGGCAGTAGACAGAGAGATGGCAGTAGACAGAGAGATGGCAGTAGACAGAGAGATGGCAGTAGACAGAGAGATGGCAGTAGACAGAGAGATGGCAGTAGACAGAGAGATGGCAGTAGACAGAGAGATGGCAATAGACAGAGAGATGGCAGTAGACAGAGAGATGGCAGTAGACAGAGAGATGGCAGTAGACAGAGAGATGTAAGTAGACAGAGAGATGGCAGTAGACAGAGAGATGGCAGTAGACAGAGAGATGGCAGTAGACAGAGAGATGGCAGTAGACAGAGAGATGGCAGTAGACAGAGAGATGGCAGTAGACAGAGAGATGGCAGTAGACAGAGAGATGTAAGTAGACAGACATAACGGACAGTAAACAGCGCGGGGAGCAGTTGACACAGAGGGAGAATTCGAGAGAAAATAGGCAGTAGACAGAGACCGCAGTAGACGGAGACGACAGTAGACAGAGACGGTTGTAGACAGAGAGACAGCAGTAGATAGAGAGACGGCAGTAGACAGAGAGACGGAAGTAGACAGACATATGTCGAAACACTTTTGTGGATGAAAATAATCATGTCGACATGTCAAGACAATAGCGAATGTTTCCTACATTATTACCAAAGTTGGGAACTGGAGCTCAGGTCCACCACTTCCCTTGGGAAACATATTTTTATGGGAACGTGACCCATTGCTCATGTCTCAGATACAGTTCTATCCCTGACCAAAGGCCAGGTGTACATTTCATTTTTACCTGCGCCGATTGAAGCCACGAGTTTCAAATCCCGCTGTGCAGCACACACAAATAAGCCCCTTACGGCTGTGCTATATTATTACAGTATTATAGGCAAAGAAGTTCATTCCAGTAATTTGAGAACAAGGAAAAAACAAGAGAACTTCGCACAATTAAGCTCATTGAATATCGTAAGACTATCTTATCTTCAGTACTGTCTTGTTTTTGGAAACTTCTGTTACTGCGTGCTGTGTGCGCACATTTTCACTTTTGTGCGTGCACTTCCGTTCTAGCCCATCAGAGCATACAGAGAAGACTTTATTTGTACTTTCCTTTCATTTCTCCTTCTAGTTCTAAATTATTATATTTATTAATTAATCTCTTTTATTTAAAATATATATTTGTACGTGTCTTGTTAGTCTGTTTCTGTTGAAGGCTTATTGCGCCGAAACGTCGTTGTGGTTTGTGTTGTCCGCTTGTTACGTGAAGCTTTAACCATACCAATGTTTTCTACATTTATTTGTTTCATTTCTCCTATTTATATTCCTTCACAAGCGTGCACAGGTTTTCTAACTGAATTTTGAAGCCAGCTGTTCTATAAGCAAGAAATGTTTGTACGTGACCTGAATTAATGAAGGAAATGACCAAACCAGGCTCACATCTGGGTGTTTTCCGAGATCAGAAAAGAAACAACGTCATGGCTATTTTTAGACAGTCTAAATATTTCACTAAATATTTCACTGCAGTGTGTCTACATTTTATGCATCGATTTGGCTTTAGTTGTAAATCTACAATTGTAGATAATTGTTACTGTAACAAAGGTGTTTATTTATTCTTGGTTCACAGTTCACGAGTGCGCTACTCTGTGTTTTATAAATCGTATGATAAACAGTATTAATCTTCGTTAGCTTATATCTGTTTGTGAGCGCCTCCTTAACCTTTAGTTATTCTTAGGGGCTGGGTTGTCTAGTGACGTTAGCCCCTGGACAGGAAGCTCCAGGGTCCAATTCCACCAGTGGGAATATTTATTTTTGTTTTCAAAAATAAAGAAAATTGAAGCAGTGGTCTCCTCGTGGTATTACCCCGATCTATGAGTAGTGGGAACCGGTGTCTATCACTTTTGAATAACGGGAAGAAAAAAAAAAACAGAAGGTCCCGTGTGCACTCGCACATGTTAAAGAATTACTGGCTGTTTAAAATAAAAAAAGAGTAGGCCAAAATATAAAAAAAGGACAATTCCAAGTACACTGAAGGATGACAGACCGTGTACGGAGTTCATACACGTGGGTCTGGGTTCTTCTTGTAGAATCTCGATATTTGGAAGGAAACATCAGAACGCCCAATGATTCGCCCGCTGTGTGTGTGCAATGGTGATGATTCTAATATAACGTAGTTAGCCTTGACCTTCCTACAAGGAACTTGGTAGTTAAGAGTTGTTGCTCTTTGATAATCACCATTAACTCTTTCCTAACGGAAGCTTTTTATCGACGCAACGGAAGAGATTTCAGAGACAAAATTTTGATAGATTTAAGAATCAATTTACATATTTATATTTATCTAACATATAACATATTATATATGAATGTTTAGATACTTGAACAAGGTATTAAATTTCACAAATATCAAGATGATACAAGTCACGTAAAAAGAATATGGTATGATGGCATTCATACTAATCAAATTGAGTGTGGCGAACAATGCGGCGAAACGTACGGAAAGAGTTAACAGATTAACGAGACTTTCCTGTCCGGATTTATGCTTAAACAAAACAAACAACAAAAAGGTCTCTTTGATGGATCCAACCAACATGTCCCTTCTCCTGAGTGGATCTTTACTATTGGATTGATTTATGTCAAATGCACGTCTTGCGGGAAAAAAAATGTGTAAATTAATTAGCAATTCACAAAACTGTCGTAAAAAAAATACACAATACAGCAAAATAAATAAGTTCGAACGGGAACTAGTCGAAATTTAGCAAATATACAGCTTACCGTCTTTTGGCAATCAACTTTCTCTCTCTCTCTCTCTCTCTCTTTCTCTCTCTCTCTCTCTCTCTCTCTCTCTCTCTCTCTCTCTCTCGCTATATATATATATATATATATATATATATATATATACATATATATATTAGACAACTGTTATATGCGAATAAGTGATTTATCATTATCACCAGCCTTTATCAACTCGTTACGCCACAAGGACCAAGCATGAAGGAACTGAAAGCAGCTAGCTACTCATAGCTGACTGGTCGCGTCAAGATCTGTTAACTAGAGCTGATTAAGACAACGAAGATCAATGAGAGCTTCGAAAATAAGACTGGCCCAATGAGAAGGAACGAAGAGAAATGGCACACCGGGTTTCAAAATGCCGCGCATAGCATAAAAAACACAACCAGCAAGCACTCATGTAATACAACCAGCCGGTACACACAGAATGTAATAAGGCAATCCACAGAATGCAACTAGCATAACAGACAGAACACAACTGGCAAGTACACACATAATATAATAAGGCAATCCACAGAATGCAACTAGCATAACAGACAGAACACAACTGGCAAGTACACACAGAATATAATAAGGCAATCCACAGAATGCAACTAGCATAACAGACAGAACACAACTGGCAAGTACACACAGAATATAACCGGCACAATGAAAACAACAGCAAGTACGCACAGAACACAACCTGCATGTACACACAGAATACAACCTTCAAGTACACACAGAACATAACCGGCACGTACACACTGAATACAACCTGCAAGTACACGCAGAATACGGTCGGCAAGTACACACAGAATACAATCGACAAGGGCATACAGAAGATAACCAGCCAGTGCAGAATATAACCAACCGATACACACATAACACAACTAGTCATAAATTTAAAAAAATAAAAATTATTAGCCAACGAACACACAAAAACAGACTATACGTGTCACTGGATTCTTTATCAGATTGAAAGAAACGAGAATATATATGCACACAGCAAGAGTACTCAACCGTGACAATAACACAGAGTGCAGCGTTTATGAAAACAGTATGTAGGTCGCATACGTTTTTTTTAGGACATTGGCAAGTACATAATTTCTTCCCCAGTAACTTGTTCAAACTAAAAAAAAATCTCAAGAAATAGATCTGCCACGATAAAATCTAACATCAGATTAATGTGCTCTCCGTGCATGATCGTCTTCTAAATGTCTGCAAAAATATAGGTTTTAAAGCAGATTTAAAAGGAGAAATATAAGGGCTTGTGATGAGGAGCGATATATGGCAGAGGACTGCGATGGTGAGATTTGATGACATTCAAAGGTCCGCAGAGGTGGGGTCTGTAGAAGAGCTAGTATGGCTACTTCTACACAGTACCTCTAGGATGAGTGAGATCCTACTTCTCCACCCTGCAATCATAGAAATCATTCTTTCTGGCGGTCACTCGATGGCTACTTATGGAAATTATAGTCCTCTTTGATATCCGTCCTTAGAAATGACGTTAAGTGGGCGTATATGCGTTGTGATTGGTTTGCAATAGAACTGTGATATTTGGCCCGACACATCCGTCTTCAGCACGACATCTTTAGCACCGACTTGCCTTCCCTCTTTGATATCCGTCCTTAGAAATGACGTTAAGTGGGCGTATATGCGTTGTGATTGGTTTGCAATAGAACTGTGATATTTGGCCCGACACATCCGTCTTAAGCACGACATTTTTAGACCCGACTTGCCTTCCCTCTTTGATCCCCACCTGTCCAGACTAGACAGCTTAGTATGTTTTTAGAGGCACCACGAAGAGGTGGAGTAGAGGTGGACGGTTATTGTCCATTGATCCTAACAGAAGTCATCAGGTATAAGTCGCTGAGATCTTCCATCTCATCTGCTATCAGGCGCGTTGCTTACGAAATCTGGAAATAAAGAAAGTCATTGCAACTCACATCAGTTCTTCTTCTTCTTCTTTTCTCTTTTCACTGATACCTAAAAGGTGTCACATCAGTTAATGAGTGTTATTAATACAATCACACTTTCCCGCCACTTGGTGGAATGTAGCTCGAAAATCCAAGCAGCTGATGCTACTAAATGGACAGACTCACATTTCTTGCAGGGATGGTTTCCCGAGTAGTTTGTTGGCTATTGAGAGGCTGTCAGCTACAATTACAGACATATCTAGCCCCACTTTATAAACCCATCCTTGCAATGACAGCGATGTGGGTGTTTAGATTCTTTCCAAATATATGCGCACTATAACACACAATAAATAGTGAAATCGGACAAAAACTATACCTTTCATGTAACAATATTTCCTGTTCACAGAACCACTCGCTATTATGTAATCCAAGAGCGTCTAAGGCCCTATATATCAAACTCGTGAGAAAAACAAAAGTTTATAAAGCACAGAAAGAGCCGTTGCTGGTTGATATAATATTCAAAGAGCATGTATTAGGTCTTTAAAGCACAGGGAAAAAAACCCATGTGTAGCCACATTGAAAGCGCACCTTATAACGGATAAGATACTGAAAGAGTTGACAAAACTTTGAAACATTCCACGCTGTATAATTCATAACATGGGTGAACGGTTTGCGCTGCAGAGCGGGTGGCATTGAAATATTTACTATGTAGGGCCGTAAAGCAATGAGCGATAAGGCATTGAAATATTTACTATGTAGGGCCGTAAAGCAATGAGCGATAAGGCATTGAAATATTTACTATGTAGGGCCGTAAAGCAGTGAGCGATAAGGCATTGAAATATTTACTATGTAGGGCCGTAAAGCAATGAGCGATAAGGCATTGAAATATTTACTATGTAGGGCCGTAAAGCAATGAGCGATAAGGCATTGAAATATTTACTATGTAGGGCCGTAAAGCAATGAGCGATAAGGCATTGAAATATTTACTATGTAGGGCCGTAAAGCAATGAGCGATAAGGCATTGAAATATTTACTATGTAGGGCCGTAAAGCAATGAGCGATAAGGCATTGAAATATTTACTATGTAGGGCCGTAAAGCAATGAGCGATAAGGCATTGAAATATTTACTATGTGGGGCTGTAAAGCAATGAGCGATAAGGCATTGAAATATTTACTATGTAGGGCCGTAAAGCAATGAGCGATAAGGCATTGAAATAATTATAATGTTTATGTAGCGTATATGTCATAGAAGAGCCGAGATGGTGGTAGTGCGTTTTGGGCAAAGTACTATCATCAAATTATTGGCCCAAGCATGGCAAGCAAACAAACAGGTTCGTTTCACCCCTCCCCACCCCTTTCCTTAGGACTAAACAGAAGAAAAACACCATCTCTCATACATGGCACACGGAAAATTAGAACCATGTGTTCTAGATTTAAATAATGACAACACCACAAATGTAGAAAACATAAGGAAAACAGCCCTCATCGACACGGAGCTGGATGTTGATATTGCAGCTCTTCAGGAAACGAGGCTTGAAGACTGTGGTTCAGTCAGCGAGAAAAATTATAAATTTTTCAGGCAGGGCTAAAACCTGAGAATACTGGAGTATTGGAGATGTACCATAGACATCAAAGATGGCAATATTGTAACGTTATGCAAAAATAAAGGGGCAAGGTCGATTGTAACAGATGTGTGAGTATCTCCCTCCTGAGTATAACTGGAAAGACATTCGCAAGAATTGTTCTAAAGCACCTACATCAACTGGCAGAACGTATCCTTCTTGAGACTCAGTGAGGGTTTACAACCTCTACTTTTAGCCTTCCTTGACCTCACAGTGACCTTTGACACCGTGAGCAGAGCGGACCTATACAGGTTGCAGGAAAATGTTGGCTGCCTTCCAACATTACTCAAGATAATCAAGTCGTTGCATAACAATATGTCTGTCACCATCCAGTTTGACGGCAGACCTTCCCAGGCCTTTGAGATTAATTGTGGAGTCAAACAAGGATGTGCCCTTGCACCTACACTGTTCAGACAATTTTTCGCTGCCCTTCTACACAATGCATTTGAAACCATCTCTGGAGACATCAACATCCGTACAAGATCTGACGGCTCCTTATTTAATCTAGCACGTTTGAGGTTAAAATGACCCTAATCAAGGAGCTTCTGTTCGCTGATGATGCAGCACTGGTTGCTCACGATAAGTCCGTCCTGCAATCAATGACTGATAATCTAGCTAGATTAAGTGACTTATTTTTACTGTCAATAAGTTTCCAGAATATTGGGGGTGCTTCAACAGCGTGTAGCCTTCCACAGTTATATAATTAAATAACACAACCCTTGAATCTGAGAGAAAGTTCACCTATCTCGAGTTTATGGTTACAGCCACCGTCTCCCTTGAAGAAGAAATAAATTCCGAATGGGAAAGGTAGCTTCCACATTTTAAAGATAAAAAGGGCATGGGCCAACACCAAACTAACACTCAAGAAAAAGGTTTACCAAAGTTGTGTGCTTAGTACACTTTTATGCGACAGAAACTTGAACTACCTATGTAGGGCATGTTGTGGGTTGCATTCGAAGCATTATTATTAACATCAAATGGCAGGATAAAGTAACCAACTCAAATGTTTTACTAGCCAAACTCCCATCCATAGTGGCAACACTTACGAGTCAGAGACTAATGTGGCTGGGTCATGTAAGAAGAATGGCAAACAATCATATCCCCCCCCACCAAAAAAAAAAATATTGTATGGCGAAGTCAGGGACGAAAAGAGACCAAAGGGCGGACCAGTCCTGGGATATAAGGATGTTTGCAGGGCTTCCTTGAGGGAATTCTTTATCACTTATCACTGAAATAAACTGGACAAATTTTTATACAGATCGCAACACATGGAGAACAAAAATAAAAATGGCACAGTAACTTTCAAGGCTGTGCTGATATCAAATTCAGGTGACAAAAAGTGCAAGAAAAAGGAGACGAGGCTAGGTACCACGAATACATCTTCTTCATTCTGCGGGCGTATCTATCTAATATTGGCAGACTCAGCCACGAGAGAAGCTGTTTACAACATCCAGCAAAAGACACTAATATTTTACCAAACTACTGACATTGAGGTACGACTTCATACCGTGCCCATCACGCCCAGCGGTATCTTGCCACTTCTTTCATCAATTCTGCTTCAAAACACGACCAATAAGTTGCCTGGGCCGCGTTTTTCCAAAGAACATGATCTTATAACTGAACTAAAGACGTAGTTCGGAGCCCAGAAGAAAAGGGGTTCTAAAATAAAGGGCTCAGGAAGGAGAAGAAGCGACGTGATAAGTGCATCGCTTAGAGATGTCAATACGTAGAGAAAGGCTAAAGTTGAAGCTAATTTTCAGGTACTTGTCTTGACTCCTTCATACTAAAGTGAACAACTTTTTGACCGTACTCATTATGAGTCTATAAGGCACTGAAGGATACACAATTGGTCTATAAGGCACAATGACAAAGCTCACATTTTGTCTCCATGATCCATGTAGATATTTAGATTCTATTTAAGAACCCTCATTTGTCGAAATGGCAAAAAAGAACAGAGAAAGAGAGTAAGAAAGAGAGAGAGAAAGACAATGAGAAAGAAAGAAAGAGACAGAGAGAGTAAGAAAGAGAGAGAGAGAGTAAGACAATGAGAAAGAAAAAAAGAAAGAAAGAGACAGAGAGAGAGAGAGAGAGAGAGAGAGAGAGAGTGTACGTGTATGTGTCAGGCACAGTACGGTAAAATGAAATGACCACATCTTGACTACATCACAGAGATGTAGTGTAGCATCAAACACAGATAGTGCACTTCTTCTACCTTTTAGCTCCCAGTGGAGCATAGGTCTTCAACAAACACTTCCCAAGTCGTTCTGTTTTTTGCAATTCTTTTAAGATCATTCCATGTCTTCCCCATCATCTTCATCTCTGTTCCATGTCTTCCCCATCATCTTCATCTCTGCTTCAATCTGTCTTCTCCAAGAATTCCTTGGTCTTCCTCTTTGTCTTTTCCCCTGGGGATTCCAAAAAAGGGCCTGTTGTGTAATACTCTCAGTTGGCTTCCGTAGTGTGTGTGTCCTATCCATCGCTATCGTCTTCGCTGTATCTCTTTATCCACTGGTATCTGACCGGTACATTTCCACAATTCCACGTTAGTGATTTTGTCCTGCCATTTCCATCCCTTTATTCTGCGCAAGCATCCATTAATGAAAGTCTGTACCTTCGTGATTGTCAATTTTGTTATTCTCCATGTTTCACAGCCATACAATAGAACCGACTTAACATTGGAGTTGAAAATTTTTATTTTTGTATTTAGCCTAATTTCTTTGGATTTCCATATGTTTCCCAGTGCAATGAAAGCTTAGATAGTGCACTACATAACACAATATTTCTACTAACACTGCTACTAGTGCTAAACTTGGATACTGACAAACAAATAAAACAGAAAATCCTCACATCGGAGATTATATACCTTAGAGGAACACTGAATGTGACATGAAGAGACAGAATTAGAAATGAAGATAAAAAGAGAGGGGGGTGTTAGAATAACACGGGTACTGGAATAGATTAAAAACAAAGGATTAAATAGTTTGAAAATTTAAACACAATTACCACCGGACATTTTTCAGAGAGCTTTGATACTCACAAACAACAGAAAAGGAGATAATATAGACCTTGAAGACGATGTACTAATAAGATAGTAGGCATCGCATGGGCACAATGCAAGAGCCACACTACAGAGCATTTACCAAAATACTTTTCCCTCGACGCTGAGAGGCAACAGAAGCAGAGAATGACAAAGTAAAGTAAAGATGTCAGCTGTTTTTATTCAACTGCAACATTTAAAATTGATATGACCATTACTTTTCTTAGCGTCATCGCCTTCTCAAAATGTGAGAGCTGAGTATCCGTTTTCATGATCTGGTCGACAAGATAGTGCCCGCTTTGAAATTAAACGAAAATCTTTAGGTAGCGGAGCGTGCACACAACCACACATTGAATCTCTCACTAAGTGTAGTCACAAGCATACTCACAGACAAGCTACAAACCGTAAGTGAACATTCACAAACAAAAGAATAATCCACATCTAACACTAAGAACACGGAACAGAGAAGCAACAAAACTGCGTGTACAGTCGATACTATAAATAACAACAATAATAAATTAATTTGAAAGCAATTGGGGAAAAGCCACCGCAAATCGAATTGTGGCACGTCAAGCAGCTAGTACAAACAGCGCCTACAGTGGAATCAATATCTATGAAACTGCTGTTAACCAGAACTAGGAATACCAACGATGGCGACAGACCGACCCGGGTATAATCAATGTAGCAGCACATTTACAACGACAAATGTGAAAGTTAATTAGTAAAATATATATTATCTGGAACATAAATGACGCAGGAATACGAATATTTTTTACAGCAGTTGAAAAACCCACAAACAACAGAAAAGTCATAAAACCAGTGTTCTTCGATAATGCACATTGTCACTAGAGATAACTATGTCAAGGACTACTGTCGCAGAAAGTAGTGAATTGAAAGTTTTCGTTAACGCAGTTATTCAGATATCTTTAAGCAGTAGCTGTCTATGTCGAAAAGCACAAACTCAAAGTCTAGTTTGTCCTGCCTATTGTCTTCTGTTCTTTACAGACTTTCACAAGTACTGTAAAAATGTGTTCCTATGTAATGTATGTATGTCTCCTTGCTTTGTCATTTCCTCCGGCAGTAAATATACATCAACGTGTTATTACTGTCTTCAGTGCTATCAGGAAAACTAGTACACCCTCTGTGTTTGTGTCACAAAGCCAATGTCGTTTATTACATTCTAGCGGAGATATTTATGGAAAGTAACAACATAACAACAAGTGTTTTACAGTATATCATTATGAATTCCCAATGATAAATATGTAACGCGATGAGATATCTTATAACTCGAGCTATAAGCTTCCAAACCTCATCAATATCAAATTATTTATGCATTTTATAGACAAATAAAACTTACATTATATTACAAAATTACAGAAGAGATAATGCTGGAATGATTACATCTCTATGGCTCGCGGCAGGCTCATACGCAAATCTTGTAGATACATCCTATCAGGCATATAAACTGTAATACTTTGATACCACACCATGTGCATGTTCAGGAAGTAAAACTTGGTAAAGAAAAAGCTGGGGAGTCCTGTACAAAAAAATACACGCACAAGAGGCATGTTGTTCCTGGTGGACGCTCCTCGGAAGAGAAGAGGAAATTAGATAGAAACTCGAGCTAGTCGAGTGCTGGCTGTTAAGACTTGTTGTTCCTGGAACAAAACTACAAATTACAAATAACTGTAGCCTTACATCACAATGCAACGACACCAATGTGTGCTTAACACCGGTAGAATGAACTTTATTGTGTTTAAGAAGGGTGCAATAATCATTATGTTTAAAACGGGTGCAATAACCCATTGTGTTTAAGCGGGTGCAATAATCCATTGTGTTTAAAACGGGTACAATAATCCATTGTGTTTAAGACGGGTCCAATAATTGATTATGTTTAAGACGGGTGCAATAATTGATTGTGTTTAAGACGGGTCCAATAATTGATTGCGTTTAAGACGGGTGCAATAATTGGTCGTGTTTAAGACGGGTGCAATGAACCTAATGTGTAAAAAAGCGAGCGGCGTAATCCACCAATTCAGAAAGTTACATCCGGTTCCATTAGCTGTTTTTCCGTTTCTGCTGAAGAAATTTGAGTGCAATGTTACTCGGTGTTCGTTCGTTCGTTCGTTCGTTTGCGTTCACTCGATGACTAAAGGATCACACCCCTTCGTCAACTGCCCTTAAAATGACGTTAAGTGGGAGTGTCTACATTGTATTGTGGTTTGCAATGTAATTGTGATATTTGCGCCTTTCGGCCCAACACCTCCGACCTCAGCACGACACTTTTTAGTATCAGGTTATCATCCCTCATCGATCCCTATTAGCTTGGTCAGACTATAGAGGTTAGTCTGTTTCTAGAGGCACCATGGAGAGGTGGAGCAGGGTCTGGATGGTTCTTGTTCA
The DNA here is from genome assembly GCA_032433765.1 of Megaustenia siamemsis. NCBI lineage: Eukaryota > Metazoa > Mollusca > Gastropoda > Stylommatophora > Ariophantidae > Megaustenia > Megaustenia siamemsis. The sequence continues at coordinate 29,726,944 of JAVIAB010000051.1, forward strand.
TCGATCCTGGCGCAAACCATCAGCTATGGGTCAATAACAACTTCCAGCCCTGTTGCTGTGAGACGCTTTGCCTCCACTACCAGTGTTATAAGTGATTTGAGATATATATATATATGAGAGTTGTAAGACAAGGGAGGTAAGATTAAACATATAACGTCATAACACAATTACAAATGTATTCACTTTAGCGTGAACAATAATTACGGGATACTAAATTCTGATTTTTTTTAAAAAAAGATACCTTAAAGAATAGTTTGTGCTTATGATTGATGGAATTGATAATATAACAAGACAAACACAAACAGAGCACAACATGAGAGAAACACTCAGAGGATAAAAGGTAAAAAAAAAAAAAAAAAACATAAATAGGAAACATCTTGGGAGAAAACATTCTGAGATGAGCCATTTGCAACAGAGCGAGACAAATATAAATAGAACACAGAGTGAGAGAAACACTGAGGGATGGGCATATCTGAGTATGTAGTTAATGTTGAAGGTCACAATGAGAAATACAATACTTAGAGATCATGGAGGCAACACTTTGATGTGTAGACATCGTGGTTTGATCACAGCGAAACCATCAATATTTCAAAGCGCGACCAGGCCAGATAAGCGTCATGCTGTTCAATGATCACACAGAGGGGTTACCTCTCACAACAAGGTACTTCCAATCATTGGTTCCATCCTCCAAATTAACCAATGAGGCACCAGTTAACAAAATTCTGCTAAGCTACAAAAAAAATAATTAAGGCAAATAATTGCACCCCTCTTACCTTATGTACAATAATAATAACTCAACAATAAATAAGTAAATATTATAAATTGCTAACATGTCGTTGTGAATAGTTAGTAACGCCAAGAGCAATCAATATTTATAACATAACACAGAACACCAATTTAATAATAATGCAAAATAGCCTACGTTCTATTTTACAAAGAAAAAATAACACACCAGGAATATGGACAAACCACGAGACTAGAAAGCAAAACATAATAAACTAGTACACTAGGCTACCAAATGAAGCATCACTTGTATTGTGTGCATGTGTGTATGCTCTATATTTGATATTAGGAAAGTCGGTAATAGGAAACGTTTTGTATAGAGCGTTGCAACAGGAGGCAGTCAGATCAACACAATAATAGGTCTGTCTATATCAATTATTTTCTGCATGAGAATCCCTTGAATCGATTTGGTCTAATTCGTTTAAACGAGCAGACAGATTAGGTTCATTTTGTGGAGATGGAGAGAAAGGGTTTGTAAGCAGCTGAGTGTTGATATATTTGTCTTGCGGTAATGCGCTGTGCTGCTGCGAGGCGGTGGGTCAAAATGTCTAGAGATGGCCTGCGCGGACATCCCCCACCAGCTTCAAGTCTTCAGCTTTGCGAGCAAGGGCGGTTGTGGGTATGACTCTATTAACTAACTATAGCCACAACCAACTATAGATATATTAAGGCTCGCAGGCAAAAAGTAAAACCGGAAACCCTCCAACCAGCGTGACGTTTTCAGCTACAGGAACTATAGATGACTGACATCACGTTACCCACACCTACCAATGCTCGCAGACCAGAAAACGTCATGCTTGTTGGGGGTTTTCTGGGATTTCCCGCTCAACCCGCAGTTCTTATTAAATCTATAGTTGGCTATGCTGTAGCTCGTGGTACGACCTTGCTTCCACGTTTCACTTCTTGTTGCTTGTATCGACAAAACCCTTCATTTTTATCATGTAACCCTTAGACCATCCGTCGTTTGAATTCCAGTGATACCTTCTAGCCAGATTTCTTCATATCTCTCTGCAGCAGCTCGTTATGTGGGGACGAAATCAAAGCCTGTCTTGTTGCTTGATATTGTCTTCCCATCTTTATTCTGTCTTTTACATTTTCTTCGCTCATTCATCGCCCTTCCAAAATCGTTTCCTTTAATTACCAGACCAAACCAGCAGGCTATCTTGTCATAATAACGGATAGCGTCTCTCGCCATGCTGGCAGGTCTATGTTTAGGGCTTTTTTTTTTTTTTTTTTTTTTTGCTTTATTCTATTCTGAGTCGCTTTATTTGCAGCATTCTTATGACAGAAGACGTTTCTACGCCCTCTATTTCCATAGCTTACATCAGAGGGTCTCTAGATTGCAATATAAACTAATTTGAGGACTCATTGAATTGTAAGGCCCTAAGCTAAGCTTATTTATCCTAGACCTAAATCCGACCATAGGAAAAGATCTCTGATATGAATGATGAAAAATATGTAAACAGAAGTAATGGCGAGGAACTTTATTCACGCTGCATCTGAGTGAACAAGTAAGAAGTTTAAGAGTTGCTTTGTTGCCATGTAGAATGTCATAATGGCGATAACTACTGATTTCTCCGGCAGCCTGCGTCAGATGGCAAAAAGAACGATATAGAGTCTTCTTCACCATTCAAGTCTTCAGATCATGCGAACCTGACTTATTGTTTTGTTTCATGATGGAGGGGTAAGAACAACATCGTGACACACGATTAGCTGGTTGCATGGTCAGTGCTTGTATGTGGAGGGGTAAGAACAACATCGTGACACACGATTAGCTGGTTGCATGGTCAGTGCTTGTATGTGGAGGGGTAAGAACAACATCGTGACACACGATTAGCTGGTTGCATGGTCAGTGCTTGTATGTGGAGGGGTAAGAACGGCATCGTGACACACGATTAGCTGGTTGCATGGTCAGTGCTTGTATGTGGAGGGGTAAGAACAACATCGTGACACACGATTAGCTGGTTGCATGGTCAGTGCTGGTATGTGGAGGGGTAAGAATAACATCGTGACACACGATTAGCTGGTTGCATGGTCAGTGCTCGTATGTGGAGGGGTAAGAATAACATCGTGACACACGATTAGCTGGTTGCATGGTCAGTGCTCGTATGAGGAGGGGTAAGAATAACATCGTGACACACGATTAGCTGGTTGCATGGTCAGTGCTCGTATGAGGAGGGTAAGAACAACATCGTGACACACGATTAGCTGGTTGCATCTTCAGTGCTTGTATGTGGAGGGGTAAGAACAACATCGTGACACACGATTAGCTGGTTGCATGGTCAGTGCTCGTATGTGGAGGGGTAAGAACGGCATTGTGACACACGATGAACTGGTTGCATGGTCAGTGCTCGTATGTGGAGGGGTAAGCACAACATTGTGACACACGATAAACTGGTTGCATAGTCAGTGCTCGTATGTGGAGGGGTAAGAACAACATCGTGACACACGATTAGCTGGTTGCATCTTCAGTGCTTGTATGTGGAGGGTAAGAACAACATCGTGACACACGATTAGCTGGTTGCATGGTCAGTGCTCGTATGTGGAGGGGTAAGCACAACATTGTGACACACGATAAACTGGTTGCATCTTCAGTGCTCGTATGTGGAGGGGTAAGAACAACATCGTGACACACGATTAGCTGGTTGCATCTTCAGTGCTTGTATGTGAAGGGGTAAGAACAAGATCAAAACACAGGATGAACTGGTTGCATGGACAGCACTCGTATATGCGTGTGTCCCCTCATTGATGTAATCTGTGATACGCGGTCTTTTGGCAAGATTTAGGTCTTCCAAATACGATATTCTACGACAGTTTTTGACTTGTGCCATTTTGAGTCCGACTTTTCCACCAATTTCTCATAAGTGTACTTCCACTATAACTGCTTGAACAGCTTTCACTTGTCATGTGTGCAACTTCTTCAACATGTGAAGCAAACTGAGTGGTTCTTAGTAAGGAGACAAATAATAATAAATCAATATTATTGTGGAGGGAAACTTCCGAGGCGATAGATCAGCGAATCATTTCAGGGGAAGAGGAATGTTTACAGCACTCGAAAAAAAAATCACAAATATAATCAACAGCAGAAAACAAAACAGAACACAATTGATGATCCGAAGCAGGCTCGAACACGTACTCCTTGGCACAGAGCCTTGTCAAGAGAACCAAACGCTGGAGAAAACGGCCAACTCAAGTATCTAAAAACAATAGCTATCATTGGCGACGTCTTTTACGCAGGTGTACTCGTGACTGTGGCATAAATAATAGTATATGAATATTATTATGGAGGGAAACTCTAGAGGCGATAGATCAGCTAATCATTTCAGGGGAAGAGGAATGTTTATAGCACTCGGGAAAAAATCACAAATAATCAACAAGAAAAAAAAAAAAGAACAGTAGATGGTCCGAAGCAGGGCCGACCCCGTACTAGCTCTTAGTAGTTTCCATCAATATTTCAAAACTCACTAACATGTCACTCACGCACCGTTCAATCGTGTAAAAATCTTCGACATATCAGCAATTTGCCAATTATAAAACATGCGTATAGCAAATAAATGGTTCGACTTTTAGATAGCTCTCGTCTTGAGCATTTCACGTTGAGTTTTTGTCACAGATAGTTGCTTTCATTATTACAAAAAAAGTACTTACGTTAACCTGTAATAACCTGTTTTATTTGATAGCGACTGTTGCTCCCTTTGCCCCGTTATTTTTTTTTTTAATCTTGGCGCTACTTAGACCTTAACAGTAAAGCTAGAGGCGAAATGTTAATTATTTTTTTGTATTTACCGAGAACGTCAAGGTTTTATTTAGCTTAGTCAACTTAGGGCCCCGCCAAGTCTAAATCCGGCTATACTCATTCCCATGTACAAGGCCGGAAATCGCTCGCTTGACAACCTCCGTAATCACTAATGCTTTACTTTACTGCAAGCACTGCCTTTTTGTGATGGGGAATAAACATCACTTGGCGAAATTTAAACTGATCGTCAGTTTACAAAACGGCAACTTTCATCAATGCCGTGCTGTACGAGGAATATAACATTAATTTATGGGCCCTGGCATGCGCATCGAAATACGTCCGTTGTGCTTCCTATGATCTTTCTATGTAATCAGGTCGAAGATCGGAGAGATGATGGCTATTGTCTGAGTTAAGTAATGATGGTCTTGTATATAACAGCAAATAACTGCCTGTATTAGATGATTGTCACGATTGCTGTACATGTGTGATGTTAAGATTTAAATGTGTTGGAGAGTGGGCTCAGAAGGCCGGATGCAGGAACTATTCAGTATAACAGAAATGCCCGCAACTTTTTTATCAAAAAATAATAACAAACTAAAGTGAATAATGGTAGGATAGTCAAGGTCAAGGAGAAGCTGCACATTAAGATCTATTAGCGTCACTTCAAAATGTAGCACTAAGTGTGTCAGGAAGCTACTAAAATTATCAAACAAAAATGTTGATTAACATGCGTGTCCTGGTCACGAAAGCTACATATGTATGATGACGTGTCACAACGTAGATCCTGCTGGTGTTTCTTTACTTGTAATGTGTCTCGCTATATTTCGTGGACAATCATGAACCTGTCCAATGTTACATGTATGAACCCTGTCCAATGTTACATGTATGAACCCTGTCCAATGTTACATGTATGAACCTGTCCAATGTTACATGTATGAACCCTGTCCAATGTTACATGTATGAACCTGTCCAATGTTACATGTATGAACCCTGTCCAATGTTACATGTATGAACCCTGTCCAATGTTACATGTATGAACCTGTCCAATGTTACATGTATGCTAGTATTTATCTGTTTGTTCAGTCACGACCCAATATCGTTATTCTGTACATCAACTTCCCTCACCGTCAACCTCTGTCAGGGGGACTGGTTGGTCTCGAGGCAAGACACCGGCCTTGAGACAGAGATGTTGCGGGTTCAAATCCCGGCTGTACCAGTTGAAATCTGTATTTATTATTTCTCTCTGCGGCAAACAACCCCTGGTCTCAGCAGCGAGGCCCGGCTTGAAACGCCAATTACTCATCGACGTAAAAAAAATATGAGTATCTCCGAAGACGGAGTTATCTGCCTGTACGATGAGGGACCCTTGTGCACACGGTTGCCGGTGAAAAACGGATTAACACGCAAAATTCAGTTCCTAGTCTCTAGGGACTTCGTCAGAGGTAAAAGCTGGCGAACGAAAAAAAAACCTGTCATTTCTCACCATTAATATGATATATTCATAATATTACTATATTTATTATCTTGCTAGAAATCACTAAACACACAACCTTACTTACATCCACATAATTATTTTCTTAAAATGTTCTATTCTCTTGCATGTGAAACGCGTAAAACCTTGAGCTACTGCTGATAGTAAAGGGCCCAAAAATGTTTAAGTTACCAGTAATTGCTTCTACGGGGCAAAAGTGGGGAAAAACACTAGCAATTAGCGACTACGAGAAGTTTTGTTTTTTTATCAACGAACCATTTTCTTTTATTTCCGTTTTTTTTATTATTCTTTTATTTCCGTTTCGAACGTCCAATTATTTTGTCATCATTGGTCGTGTGTGGAATTTAAAAGGCGTGCCTCTATATAATGCCCGGGGGGGGGGGGGGGGGCGGAGGAGATCTAATTAGCAGTAATAAACAAGAGGCGTTGACAGCAGCAGGTGTTACACATCCACTTAATTGGTCATACGATGGGTTTATGTTGTCGGGATATTCCGTCGTGTCCAGTGTGTGCTTTGTCGTCATCCACTGGGTCAGTTTGTCCTAGTGCAAGAAATGGCAAAATCAGATAATCAATACCGTGCCAAATGGCACCAAAGACGACGCTTCTCTATCTCTATGTATCTCTCTCTCTCTATATCTCTCTCTATCTCTCTCTCTCTCTATCTCTATCTCTATGTATCTCTCTCTCTCTCTCTATGTATCTCTCTCTCTCTATCTCTCTCTATGTATATCTCTCTCTATCTCTCTCTATGTATCTCTCTCTCTATCTCTATGTATCTCTCTCTATCTCTATCTCTATCTCTATGTATCTCTCTCTCTCTATCTCTATCTCTATGTATCTCTCTCTCTATCTCTATCTCTATCTCTATGTATCTCTCTCTCTCTCTCTATGTATCTCTCTCTATATGTATATATATATATATCTCTCTCTCTCTCTATCTCTATGTATATATCTCTCTCTCCGATGCCTTTATAAATAGGTCAACTGGTTTCTAGTCATTCGCTCATCTCAATAGCCCACAAAGATGTTCCTCTTGGTCTTTCTTATCTTGTATCCATCTCCAACTGTTCCTCGACTACCAAGTACTCTGGTATCTCCTACAGAAGAACATGCAACATTAAGGTTTATGTACGGTTGTTTGATGTTGTTCATTGCCGCCTTCATGTTTACGTTCACAAGAAAGTGAATGAATGTGTCCCGTTTAACCATGAATTCTCCATTATAAACTGTTATTCCATAAATGTGTTTAATCTATTATCTTAAAAGATTTATAAGAAACAGAAGAGCTTGGAAAATGTATGTTGAAGACCTATACTGCACAGGGAGTTCAAAGGTCGAAGAAGAAGAAAACACTTGACCTGGCATAAAAAAAAATATTAATTGTACAATAAATGTATCCAAACTATAATCCACATATAAAAGAATCAACAATTTTACATAAATGAGGATAAATTAATTTTAATTGATTCAAGTAAAAAAAATGACTAAAAAAAATAAAATAAGAGGCACACTCGCTACATGAAGAATTCATTAGAAGCTCGGTTTTATTTATAGCAATTATTTATATCTAATTTCGGCTTTAATTTACTCAACACGAAGTTTACAACATCCTGAAGTAATGTGGGGTCAATGGCTTACTAGACCTGGGTTATCCCGCCCACATTTGACTTCCTGCTTAATGTTAGTGTATCCTGAAATGAATTGCTTGTCTTGTCAGTAGAACGAGATATTCTACTTTTAACATTTCATAACGTCTTGTTAAGGAATACAAAATAGTATATTTGTTTTGCCACACTCATATCTTTGTTTAACGCAAGTATTTATAAGTCATTATTTATTCTTAAACTATTATCAGATAAAAGTAGCAGTGACGAGGTTGTTTGAGCACTCGTTTGTTGATCAGATGGTCGAGGTTCAATTCCTAAATGATATGTGCCAGCTCTGACTGCCTCAGCCATGACGGATCAGATCTGCCACCATGCAACAGTATAACTTAACATATATTCTACCATAAAATGAAGTTTTATGCATTAAAACTTGACAAGTGGGGCATATGTAGCTATGTAAGAGAACAAATGTGTTTCTCTAACGTGTCTCCGCCACAAGGTTGTACTAGAGTCTGTGTGACCATATCCCCAAGAATTGGTTCTAGTTGTAGCTCAACAGTCCAACCAAACCATGGAGACTCTAAGAAATAAAAACAATCTTGAAGCAAGCCCGGAAAACATAATTGAAAAAGGGGGGGGGGGGTGTTACATGGAAAATATGAACCAGAAAACATCGGCCTAAACAAACTTGGTAGACATGAGCAGACCAAGATATTCAGACTTAGAACAGGTCATTATAGCCTCAGAGCATTCCACACAAGATAGGACTCAGTGACTTTGTAACATGTCACTGCGGAGCAGCCGCTCAAACTCCAATCAATCGGACAGCAAAGATAACACTATTCTGAAATATTTGCAATGTTCTCACTCGCTGTAAATACCTTGCACAACTCAGCTAGCGCGATCAAGACATTGTTCATAGCCAATGGAAAGTTCCAAACTGAGCCGGGACCATACTATCGCCAAGTGAGCGGGCTAACAACTACAATACTGACACCCCATTAAAAGGCTATTTGATTAAAGAAGCATCACGTTTAGATAAAAGGGATTTTGTATAGAATAAAAAAAAGATAACATACAAGTAAAGTGGAATGACTGTTTCTACATTCCCGATCGAGTTGCATTTGACATTTACTCTTCTCTGGCGTTTAAACGCAAGTTACGGGCGCTATATTACAATGTAGAAATAGGAATGTCAGAGTTACCCTTGGGCTACAACATTCTATCTCGAAGATAGAAGAAACCAGTCTAATCACATCACTGGTTGGGTTGCTGCCATAACATTCTATCTCGAAGATAGAAGAAACCAGTCTAATCACATCACTGGTTTGGTTGCTGCTACAACATTATATCTCGAAGATAGAAGAAACCAGTCTAATCACATCACTGGTTTGGTTGCTGCTCCAACATTCTATCTCGAAGATAGAAGAAACCAGTTTAATCACATCACTGGTTGGGTTGCTGCTACAACATTCTATCTCGAAGATAGAAGAAACCAGTCTAATCATATCACTGGTTGGGTTGCTGCTACAACATTCTATCTCGAAGATAGAAGAAACCAGTCTAATCACATCACTGGTTGGGTTGCTGCTACAACATTCTATCTCGAAGATAGAAGAAACCAGTCTAATCACATCACTGGTTGGGTTGCTGCTACAACATTCTATCTCGAAGATAGAAGAAACCAGTCTAATCACATCACTGGTTGGGTTGCTGCTACAAAATTCTATCTCGAAGATGGAAGAAACCATTCTAATCACATCACTCGTTGTGTTGCTGCTACAACATGCTAGAGTGAGGACAGAAAGAATCTCATTCAAAATTGTCACATTTTCGTAGAACCTGCCTGGGGAGAATTCCCAGAAAACTTAGTTCAATTAAAATAAAAATTAAAGGGATAAAATGCTTGCGATCTCAACACTGATCACCAGACAGACGCTGGAAAGATCCGTAAACCATAACAACAATTACCATGCAGATGACTCCGTATGGATAGGAACGGAAATTCAGCAAAGCAGAGAACAGTGGGTGCGGAGGTGCCAAATATAAACCCGAGGAATGCTGCAACGGAAAGCTTATGATCCAATATGATGGATATACTTTTGTTGTTACCCTACAAGGTGACACAAGGAGTGTTGATCAATGACTGCATTTGCTGTCAGACGAGCAAAACGGATAATAGTAAGGTGAAAAAGGAGGAAACAGCTTGGTTCCGATAGGTAAGAATTCTAATTAAAATAATTGTTTCTTCGTGACTGCCGTGTTTGACAAGTCTCGGAATTTTGGTCATAATGTGCAGAGTAGCATGTCCAAATGACAAGAAGGCATCACGACGAGGTAGTAGAGAAAAACACCATATTGGAATTGTTATGAGGCCTCGTTGACATACCAACCAGGTCGCAGGGTAAAATCGGGCAGGGCAGCTATTTGCCATCCTGGTATTTTTATTTCCTACGGACCACAAGCACGAGCGAACCGGGCGCTGATGTTTACTGTTGATATATTAGTTGCCTTGTACTTGTAGGTGAAATGTGTACTTGTCTGTACTTGGTGCGATCAGCGGACTGCGCCGAAAAAAAAACAAACTATACAGTAACAGTAGGGCGTTTCTTGTAGTGCGCTGTGGAGAGCAAAGAGCAAGGCAGAACACAGATCCTCACAGTGCACCATTTCTCCATGCAAGATTTCTGCACATTATCAGGACCAAGTTGACCATTGACAAGAAAGTGAAGCTTGTTGCGCACTTCTCTCTCACTGTAATTCTTCTTCGTCGTCATCTTCTCCTCTTTTCTTTTTCTGAAATGAATACATGGACGTGATTGGTCCTTCATATACACGGAAGGGGGGGGGGTATATTTTCACACGTGAAACACAGGTTCTGCTTTTCATAACCTGGATTTGTCTGCGAGAGGTCGATCATTTAACATTTTGATGAAGGGTAAGATTATTTTTTCTGAAGTTAATGTTCTGAAAATTATAATATTTGGTCCAATAACTGAAGAACTTCAAGAAGTGCACGGAGACCAGCAAAAAGTGATTGAAGAACTTTCTTCACTAGAAGAAGTGGAAATGTGTAAGTGGAACATTTATACCGCAGAAATTAAAAATGTGAATTACCATTGGGAGAAAGCTTAATACTGGCTGGAAGAACGGTAAACTCACATTGATGTTCTTAATAGGAGAGTCAGACTGTTCAATGATGACATTGTTAATAATGTTATAAACAATTTGAGAAATTTCAAGAGTCAGAAAAGAGAAAGAAAATCGGAAGGGTTATCTGATGTTTTTATGTAAAGTGAATGCCCCCCTCCCAGCAATAACATCCCCTTCTCATCTTCACCTTCCATTTAATCCACATCCTCTCTTCGGTGCAGTTCAGTTTTTATTTTCATTATATTTATTCTTTTTATTACAAATTAATTTAAATATCTGGGAACATTCTTAACCTCAAGAAACAAGATAAAGAGTTCTTAAATATTACGTAGAGCCAGTCTTAACATATGAATGTGAATCATGGACAATAGGACAACAGATAAAATATTACTGGAGGCTGTAGAAATGTAGTTTTGCATAAGAATGTTGAGAATACCATTGACAACTAAGAAGAATAATGAAAACGTTCTGAGAGAGGCCAAAGCAAAAAGAGAGCTAATTTCCAATATTAGAAGAAACAATTATAATTGTTGGCCATGTCATGAGAAGAAGGAAACAGCTGGAATATATTGTAACAACTGGGAAAATTGAGGGACGAAGAGATAGAGGGAAGCAAAGAGAAAAGATACCAGACAGCTTAAGAGAATGGCTTGGCAGAAGGTCAACAACAGAAATGAAAAATAACTATCGAAATCGAAAGTTGTGGAGAGACATGATCACATACGCCAGCAGACACGGACTTTATGATGATGATATTTAGATGCTAGGATAATGGTTTTCTTTACTCACTTTTCCTGCGAATATTTCTTCTGAGAGTGAAACTAGGGATTGTGTCAGACCGCTCAGTGAACAGGCGCGTCTTTACTACACTTCTAGGACATCCGCGCGTTGGACATCAAACAGACTTTGATTTATCATTTCAGGGAATCGCAGCTGGTCTTGGAAACCATAGCTTTCTCTCTATCTCTTTCTTCTTTCCTCTCTCTCTCTCTCTTTCTTTCCTCTCTCTCTCTCTCTCTCTTTCTTCTTTCCTTTCTCTCTCTCTCTCTCTCTTTCTTCGTTCCTCTCTCACTCTTTCTTCTTTCCTTTCTCTCTCTCTCTCTCTTTCTTCGTTCCTCTCTCTCTCTCTCTTTCTTCTTTCCCCTCTCTCTCTTTCTTCTTTCCTTTCTCTCTCTCTTTCTTCTTTCCTCTCTATCTCTCTTTCTTATTTCCTCTCTCTCTCTCTTCTTTCCTCTCTCTCTCTCTCTCTCTCTCTCTTTCTTATTTCCTATCTCTATCTCTTCTTTCCCTCTCTCTCTCTCTTTCTTCTTTCCTCTCTCTCTTTCTTCCGTCCTCTCTCTCTTTCTTCTTTCCTCTCTCTCTCTTTCTTCTTTCCTCTCTCTCTGTCTTTCTTCTTTACTCTCTGTCTTTCTTCTTTCCTCTCTCTTTTTCTTCTTTCCTCTCTCTCTCTTTCTTCTTTCCTCTCTCTCTTCTTTCCTCTCTCTCTGTCTTTTTTTCTTTCCTCTCTCTCTTTCTTCTTTCCTCTCTCTCTCTCTTTCTCTTTCCTCTCTCTCTTTCTTCTTTCCTCTCTCTCTCCTTTCCTCTCTCTCTTTCTTCTTTCCTCTCTCTTTCTTCTTTCCTCTCTCTTTCTCTTCTTTCCTCTCTCTCTTTCTTCTTTCCCCTCTCTCATTCTTCTTTCCTCTCTCTCATTCTTCTTTCCTCTCTCTCTTTCTTCTTTCCTTTCTCTCTCTCTTTCTTCTTTCCTCTCTCTATTTCTTCTTTCCTCTCTCTCTCTCTTTCTTTCTTCTTTCCTTTCTCTCTCTCTTTCTTCTTTCCTTTCTCTCTCTCTCTCTTTCTTCTTTCCTCTCTCTCTTTCTTCTTTCCTCTCTCTCTGTCTTTCTTCTTTACTCTCTGTCTTTCTTCTTTCCTCTCTCTTTTTCTTCTTCCTCTCTCTCTCTCTCTCTCTTTCTTCTTTCCTCTCTCGCTCTCTTTCTTCTTTCCTCTCTCTCTCTCTTTCCTCTCTCTCTGTCTTTTCTTTCCTCTCTCTCTCTCTCTTTCTTCTTTCCTCTCTCTCTTTCTTCTTTCCTCTCTCTCTCCTTTCCTCTCTCTCTTTCTTCTTTCCTCTCTCTTTCTCTTCTTTCCTCTCTCTCTTTCTTCTTTCCTCTCTCTCTCTCTTTCTTCTTTCCTCTCTCTCTCTTTCTTCTTTCCTCTCTCTCTCTTTCTTCTTTCTTCTCTATCTTTCTTCTTCCTCTCTCTTTCTTCTTTCCCTCTCTTTCTCTTCTTTCCTCTCTCTCTTTCTTCTTTCCTCTCTCTCTCTCTTTCTTCTTTCCTCTCTCTCTCTTTCTTCTTTCTTCTCTATCTTTCTTCTTTCCCCTCTCTCATTCTTCTTTCCTCTCTCTCGTTCTTCTTTCCTCTCTCTCTTCTTCTTTCCTTTCTCTCTCTCTTTCTTCTTTCTTCTTTCCTCTCTCTATTTCTTCTTTCCTCTCTCTCTCTTTCTTTCTTCTTTCCTTTCTCTCGCTCTTTCTCTTCCTCTCTCTCTCTTTCTTCTTTCCTCTCTCTCTTTCTTCTTTCCTCTCTCTCTTTCTTCTTTCCTCTCTCTCTTTCTTCTTTCCTCTCTCTCTTTCTTCTTTCCTCTCTCTCTCTTTCTTCTTTCCTCTCTCTCTCTTTCCTCCCTCTCTCTCTTTCTTCTTTCCTTTCTCTCTCTCTTTCTTCTTTCCCCTCTCTCTCTTTTCTTCTTTCCTCTCTCTCTCTTTCTCTTCTTTCTTCTGTCCTCTCTCTCTCTTTCTTCTTTCTTCTCTCCTCTCTCTTTCTTCTTTCCTCTCTCTCTCTCTCTCTTTCTTCTTTCCTCTCTCTCTGTCTTTCTTCTTTCCTCTCTGTCTTTCTTCTTTCCTCTCTCTTTTTCTTCTTTCCTCTCTGTTTCTCTCTCTTTCTTCTTTCCTCTCTCTCTTTCTTCTTTCCTCTCTCTCTTTCTTCTTTCCTCTCTCTCACTTTCTCTTTTTCTTTCCTCTCTCTCTCTTTCTTCTTTCTTCTCACTCTCTCTCTTTCTTCTTTCCTCTCTCTCTCTCTCTTTCTTCTTTCCTCTCTTTCTTTCTTCTTTCCTCTCTCTCTCTCTCTCTCTTCTTCTTTCCTCTCTCTCTTTCTTCTTTCCTCTCTCTCTTTCTTCTTTCCTCTCTCTCTCTCTTTCTTCTTTCCTCTCTCTCTCTTTCCTCCTCTCTCTCTTTCTTCTTTCCTTTCTCTCTCTCTTTCTTCTTTCCTTTCTCTCTCTCTTTCTTCTTTCCCTCTCTCTCTCTTTCTCTTCTTTCTTCTGTCCTCTCTCTCTCTTTCTTCTTTCTTCTCTCCTCTCTCTTTCTTCTTTCCTCTCTCTCTCTCTCTTTCTTCTTTCTTCTCTCCTCTCTCTTTCTTCTTTCCTCTCTCTCTCTCTTTCTTCTTTCCTCTCTCTCTGTCTTTCTTCTTTCCTCTCTGTCTTTCTTCTTTCTCTCTTCTTTTCTTCTTTCCTCTCTGTTTCTCTCTCTTTCTTCTTTCCTCTCTCTTTTTCTTCTTTCCTCTCTGTTTCTCTCTCTTTCTTCTTTCCTCTCTCTCTTTCTTCTTTCCTCTCTCTCTTTCTTCTTTCCTCTCTCTCACTTTCTCTTTTTTCTTTCCTCTCTCTCTTTCTTCTTTCTTCTCACTCTCTCTCTTTCTTCTTTCCTCTCTCTCTCTTTCTTCTTTCCTCTCTTCTTTCTTCTTTCCTCTCTCTCTCTCTCTTTCTTCTTTCCTCTCTCTTTCTTCTTTCTTCTCTCTCTCTTTTTCTTCTTTCCTCTCTCTCTATCTTTCTCTTCTTTCCTCTCTCTCTTTCTCTCTTTCTCTTTCCACACTCTCTCTTTCTTCTTTCCTCTCTCTCTCTCTTTCTTCTTCCTCTCTCTCTCTTTCTTTCTTCTTCCTCTCTCTCTTTCTTCTTTCCTCTCTCTCTCTTTCTTCTTTCCTCTCTCTCTCTCTCTTTATTCTTTCCTCTCTCTTTCTTCTTTCCTCTCTCTCTTTCTTTTTTCCTCTCTCTCTCTTTCTTCTTTTCTCTCTTTCCTCTTTCCTCCCTCTCTCTCTTCTTCTTTCCTTTCTCTCTCTCTTTCTTCTTTCCTCTCTCTCTCTTTCTTCTTTCATCTCTCTCTTTCTCTTCTTTCCTCCTCTCTCTCTCTCTTTCTTTCTTCTTTCCTCTCTCTTTCTTTCTTCTTTCCCCTCTCTCTTTCTTCTTTCCTATCTCTTCTTTCTTCTTTCCTTTCTCTCTCTTTCTTCTTTCCTTTCTCTCTCTTTCTTCTTTCCTTTCTCTCTCTCTCTTTCTTCTTTCCTCTCTCTCTCTTTCTTCTCTATCTTTCTTCTTTCTTCTCTCTTTCTTCTTTCCTCTCTCTCTCTCTTCTTCCTCTCTCTCTCTCTCTTCTTTCCTCTCTCTCTGTCTTTCTTCTTTCCTCTCTCTTTTCTTCTTTCCTCTCTCTCTCTCTTTCTTCTTTCCTCTCTCTCTCTCTTTCTTCTTTCCTCTCTCTCTCTCTCTTTCTTCTTTCCTCTCTCTCTCTTTCTTCTTTCCTCTCTCTCTTTCTTCTTTCCTCTCTCTCTCTCTCTTTCTTCTTTCCTCTCTCTCTCTCTTTCTTCTTTCCTCTCTCTCTTTCTTCTTTCCTCTCTCTCTCTTTCTCTTCTTTCCTCCTCTCTCTCTCTTTCTTCTTTCCTCTCTCTTTCTTTCTTCTTTCCTCTCTCTCTCTTTCTTCTTTCCTCTCTCTCTCTCTTTCTTCTTTCCTCTCTCTCTCTTTTTCTTCTTTCCTCTCTCTCTCTCTTCTTCTTTCCTCTCTCTCTCTCTTTCTTTCTTCTTTCCTCTCTCTCTTTTTCTTCTTTCCTCTCTCACTCTCTCTTTCTTCTTTCCTCTCTCTCTCTCTCTTTCTTCTTTCCTCTCTCTCTCTTTCTCTTCTTTCCGTCCATCTTCTCTCATATGTCGTGTTGATTATAAACATAACAGTATAATACACACTTTTTTAATAAGCGTTGCTTTATCAAACATAAAAAAATATATTCACCATATAAAAAAAGGCTGTTAATAAAGTTGTAAACTGAGACATTAAGCAGTTATCTAATTATCCTAATGATAGAATGCACTTCGAACCATTTATCCAAATATGCTTGTGTTCATTTGTTACATTTTTAAAAATTGAATTGTAACTCGCCAGAACATGACACAATTTGTGTTACATTGTTGTGCTATATATGATGTCTGTATCACAATGCATTAACAATTACAAAATAATAATATGCAAACACGGAAAATTGTTTTTTTTTTTTATAAATACACAGGCAAGCACATTTTTTACCACAGTTTAAAAAAAAAAAAAAAAAAAGTAAAGTACCTCCGTCACGCCAAGTGGCGTATATGGAATATGGTGTTAGTGACCATACATTTTACAGACCTTCAGCATATGATCTTTGGGGTGTTGTGGTCGGTATTACGCCCGTGCCGCTTTACTTTCCCGGAAAAACATCCGGTGCCCGTTAAAGGATGGGTGAACCGAAAGCCGTCGGTTGGAATCGAACCCTACTTCTTGTCCTTTGTAGCCTAGTTCACTAACAACTGAGCTATCGCAGCTCCCTTTTACCGCAGTAGGCACCGGATATTTCCCGATATAATAGATGTTCAATGTTGTATAATGTATAAAATATCCAGCGGGTGTGCATTACAACCACTATCTTCATTCACGTTATACCATTGCTGACGGGGAATTACTAGCTTGTTGTATTTGTATCTTGTTTCCAACAATAAAATATTGTTAACATTACAAGGAAACAATAAAGGAGTAAAGGTATCAAGATACGTAGAGATGAGAGAAGTTGCTGTAAAGCTGATGATAATAATGACAATTTAAAAGAAAAAGAGAAAAAAGTGGTATAGTAACAAGTTTTATGTAGGAGAGAAACAAAACAAAAGTATAACGACGGTTCGGCCAAGTAGGCCTTCAGCAATACATTAGACAATATGACGATCATCGTTTTCAGGAGGACGTGAACTTCCGGTCAAAATGGTGGTTAGGCGACAGGAACTATTAAAGGCTATGTCTCAAGCCTTCCATAACCATAACAAAGGTCTTCGGCTGGAACAATAAATAACAAACAACAGGAAACAATAATTGTTTTACTCGCGCAGTGAATTGAGGATAACTGGAACACACGATGTCATCTAGAACAATTGAGGGAAGAAGAGACGACAGGAAGCTGAGTGAAAAAAAATACCAGTTTAAGCGAGTGTCTTAATAGGAAACGAACGACAAAATTGTTAAACAACTGTTGCGACAGAAAGTTATGGTGAAACATGATCACCTATGCCAGCAGGAATGAATGTTTTGTATTATAATATCAAATAGGAGCGTGATAGTGCAGTGGTTAGTGAACTGGACTACAAAGGACAAGAGGTAGGGTTCAATCCCAACCGACGGCTTCCAGGTTTACCCAGCCTTTAATGGGTACCGGATTTTTTTTTCTGGGAAAGTAAAACAGCATGGCGTAATACCGACCACATTACCCCAAAAATCATGTGCCGAAGGTCTGTAAAATTTATTGTCACTAACACCATATGCCACTTGGCGTGACGGTGGTACTTACTTTTTTTTTCTTGATAGGAAACGAACAACTAAATGATAAACAACTGTTGCGATAGAAAGTTATGGTGAGACATGATCACATATGCCAGCAGAAGAGAATATTTTGTTTTATAATATCAAATATAAATATAGTACTATCACGCTATCAACGATCTGAACTTGAACAGAATTTTCTTACCCTCCCATACAAGTTCAATATGTTTAGAAAATATGTGCTTTAAAAGGGGCAAAAAACGTTGCACTTTCATGATATAACAACCAGCAAAAGTTGTGCTATTTCAAGAGCAGGAACCTCCTAAAGGGAAACACTGCAATCAGCCGTGCCAGGAGGCGCTCAATCAATGATGCAGCAGACAAGCAACGTGTAATCGCAAGAAACAAAGACACGACGAACAAGAAAATATGAACTTCATTGCCGGGGGAATTAGCACAGAAATACCGGTACATGAACACACGGCATTGTTGTATCTTTGCCATTCTCTTCGAAGTGCCAGACAGTTATCTAGGCGATTAGTTAAAGCTTGATTATTTCTTTTTTTTTTTTTTTTTTAAATGGCAATAAATTTGTTTCAATTATTTTCGTCTGCGTTATTTTTACATCCATCTCTAGTGGCTTGGATATAGACCTTTGGAGAAAGAGGAGCGGGGCGCATTGTCACGCTACGTCCACCAGATGATTAGAAGTTAGTTGTGTGACGGAATATTTCGTTTTGTATTTGATAAATCCAATTAAACAAAAATTGTTCTGGCAAAAGTAACAAATTATTCTTACAAAATAATTATTCATTGTTGCAGAACTAAAAGCGTTAAGATATTTCATGTTAAAGACCAAAAGTAAAAATTAAATATGAATTTTAAACAAAATAATAATAATAAAAAAAACACCACGCTTCCTTCTAGCATATCAATTATATCAATAACAACCATCATCATCAATGAGTGGCATCTCCGCATCGAAGGTTAGCTACCATGAAGGGTCATTCCGTTCTGTTTCTTGCTTTGATAGTGCAGGTTATTAGAGGCTGACTTGTTTAATCTTTTTATGTTACTCGTCCATGTTAGTCTTGGTCTGCGTCTGCCTCTTTTCCCTTGTATTTTCCCTTCCAAGATTACTTTGAGCATGTTTCTGTTTTTTTTTAACATGCTCCAAAAATCTCATTGTCACAATAGTGACACTGTGACCTTCCAGGCTTGTCATAAGAGGCGACTAAGGGGGTTGATCGATGGCTAGACAAAATGTCATTGTAAAAAGTATTGTTATGGAAACAGAACCGTAGATTTTAGAAGCAGTGATATCTGCAATGTGTGCCATTTCGGCACGCAAGGTTTCTACTTTTGAGATTATAGTTCTGCTCTATGTGCCGTCTTCGGCTCGAAAGGACGATAGATAGAGAAAGAAAAATCTCATTTGTGTTGTTTCAAATGTGTTTAGTAGTTCTCTTTTCATTTTAGTTCTTTTAAGACTTCATCGTCAATCAATAACAACCAGACAATTAATAATCAAGATAATAGAGATTAATGTTTAACGGCATTTTAAATAATAAAAACACAAGAAGTTGAAAGTAATAATCAATAATAGAGAGAAGAATGAGTGCTTGGTCGGCAGCCTTTTTACCCATCTACTGTTATAATCGGGAGCCGTGATAGCTCAGTGGCTAGTGAACTGGACTACAAAGGACAAGGGGTAGGGTTCGATCCCAACCGACGGTTTCCGGTTCACCCAACCTTAAATGGGTACCGGATTTTTTTCTGGGAAAGTGAAGCGGCACGGGCGTAATACCGACCACATTACCCCAAAAATCATGCGCCGAAGGTCTGTAAAA
Organism: Megaustenia siamemsis; assembly: GCA_032433765.1. NCBI lineage: Eukaryota > Metazoa > Mollusca > Gastropoda > Stylommatophora > Ariophantidae > Megaustenia > Megaustenia siamemsis. The sequence goes on from JAVIAB010000051.1 coordinate 29,746,122, forward strand.
TGTATGGTCACTAACACCATATTCCCTATACGCCACTTGGCGTGACAGGGGTACTTTACTCTTTTTTTTTAACAGTTATAATCATCCTATCTTCACTATGTAACCGTTTGATGAGAAGTCAGAGAGCTATCCATCAATACTGGCTAAGTTTGTCACTAAGTGGACACGAACTGCTATCAACCGACACAATCCCTCATCATTAGATCGAGTATTCTATTATATAAACATAAACACTATTGTAATAGTTTATCCACTTTGATAAGATAGTCTATAGAGATATCACTAGAAGTCACTATGACATAAAGGCTGCGCGCTTACTAACGACCGAGAAGGTTTGGATTCAAATTCCAAATAGGACGAATCTGTTTTTGTTTTCTTTTTTATTTGGACCGAGGCGGTTTGTGGCTTACAGCATGTGAAAATATATACCAGAGACTTGCGAAAGCAGGGTTTTCGGCCGGGTGTAATACTGACCACATCACACGTAAAATATGCCAATGATCGTTGTAAAAATATGGACACTACACCACATTTCTTATACACACATAAGGCGTTCATGAAATTGTTATGACTTATAAAGATAGTATATTATTAATATTCCATTATGGATTTAACGAGATCTCGTTTTACTGACCAATAGATTTAGTCTATCAATTTCATTGTTAACAGGACACACATGCCCAGTGTGAAGTTTGACAGCACCTGGAGGGTCTGATACGCAAATTACGTTTGCGTTGTCATATCTGTATTTCACCTTTATTAAGCAAATCTCGGGTTGCAAGACCGTCACCTTGTTTATTGTTTGAGCAGATATGAGCTGAAAGTTACTCTCAATATATATATATATGATTTATAAATGTCAACTGCAGGAAAAATACAATTTGACAACAACGATATCTTTTGTCCTATTTCTACTCCCTTGACATTGGTGGGAATTATGTAATAAAGAAAAACATTCTCAATGAAAGGTTTATTAAAATAAACATAAATTTTCATTAAGATCTTCTTCTTCTTCTTTCCTTTCTCATTTGCCTTTCAGCGTCGAGGGGAGATATAATTGAGGTCTTTTGCTATTCTGTTTACCTCTGCTGCCGTTATGTTTCCTAGTGCTTCTAATATTCCGTCAACCCATCTTTTCAGTATTAGGCTCTTGGGTCTTGTGTTCTCGCAACGTTTACTGAGGGCTCCTTGTGTTGTCTGCACCCTGTCTTACACCTGATCTAACGTCGAAGTGGTCTGTGTAACCTGCTGCTGTTCTGACTGCAGCTCCTGTTGATGAAGACACTTTTAATTGGGTTGGTTAGATGTTGGCTTACTCCGTGTGTTGTTAGTGTTTCCACAGTTGTTCTGTTTACTCCGTCGAATGCTTTTTCCTGGTCAATGAAAATAACTATGTACACATTTTTATTGCATTATGTCGTCTTTCTGCAAGCTGCTTTACGGTGAAGACAGCGTAAGTACATTCTCTGTTTTTTTTTTAAGCCTCATTTGAGAATCGCTTAACTGTAGTTCTATTATTGGTCTCAGTCTTTTCCCACAATTTCGGCGCATAACTTTCCAACGTGGCTGAAAAGTGATATACCTCTATATTGATTGCAGTCTCTTTTGCTACTTTTCTTTTTTCCATATTGGTACGATGATTGTCTGTTGCCAGTCTACTGGCGCTTTTTGTTGGTGCCATGCTGCATTGAATATTCTGTGCAGCCATGTCACTCCTGTTTCTCCTGCTGCTGCTGCTATTATTTCTATTGGTATGTTATCTATCCCCGATGCTTTATTTCTTGGTGCATATTTGATTACTTCTTCGATTTCCTCTTTCATGATGTTGGGTTCAGTATTTGTGCGTTCTTGCGTAGTTGTTGTCATGTTTAACAGGTCTTCAAAATATTCTTTCCATCTCTGTTGCATATGTTGGTTATTTGACATTGGATGTCCGTCTTTGCCATATATGAGCTCAGTAGGATCGTGGTGTTCTTTTCTCGCTCTCGTGGCTTTTACTGCTTTGTAGAAATCTCTTGTGGCTGTCTTGAAGTCCCTGCTCATATGTTGTCCGAATTCTGTCCATTTGTTTTTCTTAGTTTCTTTGATCAAAATGTAACCCTTTTTTCGAACTAAGGCATATTTTTCATATTTTTATTGGTTCTTATTCTCCGTCCAATTTTTAAACAGTTTGAAATATTAAATGCAAACAAAGCAACTAAAATGGCTTGTTCTAAGGCCAGCATCATCTTATTTAAAACAGTCTACTTAAATCGGATATACCTGGCACAGGGAAGAAGACACAACAGTCGCTCTGCAAAGAGTTTCATTCATGAAGTATGGAAAACAAACATATAATTACATGTGGTGGCTTTACCAAAATGAAGACAACACAAAAAACTAATCCAACCTATTTCATAAAGTAGTACAACTGTAACTTTTAAAAGCTCATATTCTATTTTCACACAAGGAAATTAATAAATTGAGAGATGTAACAGACACGAGGAAATTAATAACTTGAGCCATGTAACAGGACACAAGAAACTTAATAACTTGAGACATATAATATTCACAACAAAATGTAATAACTTAAGAAATGTAATAGACAAAAATTTAATAACTTGAGAGATGTATAGACGTGATGAATCTCGCGATTTATCATTAGGTCATCAACTACAAATAACTAATTGGCTACTTTACTGGAAACATATACGAGATACATTCATATATATAATGGGAGCCGCGATAGCTCAGTGGTTAGTGAACTGGACTACAAAGGACAAGAGGTAGGGTTCGATCAAAACCGACGCTTCCGGGTTCACCCAACCTTTAATGGGTACCTGACTTCTTTTTTCAGGGAAAGTGAAACGGCACGGCGTAATACCGACCACATTACCCCAAAAATCATGTACCGAAGGTCTGTAAAATATATGGTCACTAACACCATATTCCCTATACGCCACTTGGCGTGACGGGGGTACTTTACTACTTTACTATTCATATATATATATATATAAGAAGTACGGACATACAAAATATTTCACAAAGAGATCCAGAACAATTGCAGTGAAGCAAAGGAAGGATGGTTAAAACAGAAATGTGAAGAAATGGAAAAACAACAAAAGAAAGATTCAAAAAAACGTATGCACAATCAGTTAAATGAATTAACAGGAAGAAAAGTAGTCAAAGTTTCAGGATGTGTGAAATCAAAGGAAGGAAATATAATAATGGGACAGGAGAAGACAACAGAAAGATGGACAGAGTATATCAGTCAACTCTATGATGATGAAAGACCAGAGTTAAACAATTCAAACAAAGACACAGGACCACCAATTATGAAGAGTGAAGTGGAGGACACAATTCAACACATGAAAAGAGGCAAAGCTCCAGGTCGCGACAATATAACAATCGAAGAGATCAATGCATTAGAAGAGCTGGGAGTACAAGTCATAACAAAACTACTCAATGGCATATATAACACTGGACACATACCCGAAGATCTACTAAAATCGATCTTTGTAGCCATACCGAAGAAGTCAGGAGCCACTGATTGTGAAGACCATCGCACTATTAGTCTCATGAGCCATATGACGAAAAATATTACTAAGAATCATCATGAGACGTGTAAGGAACAAAATAAAACCAGAAATAAGTGAGGAACAATGTGGATTTGTTGAAGGAAAGGGCATCAATAATGCAATATACATCTTAAGAACATTGCTAGACAGATCTATAGTGATAAAGAAAGATCTATATATGTGCTTTATAGACTACACAAAAGCATTTGACAAAGTAAAGCATGTGGAAATAATCAATATGCTGGAGAAATTAAACATTGATGGCAAGGATCTGCGAATCATAAAAAAACATGTACTGGCAATAAACAGCAGCTATACGAATTAACAACCAAATAGGACAATTTAAACTTATAAAACAATGAGTCAGACAAGGCTGTGTTCTGTCGTCAGATTTGTTTTCACTTTACAGCGAACATATTATGAGATTAATAGTAGACACAAAAAGGAATTGAAGTCAACGATCACAACATAAATAATTTGCGATATGCGGATGACACAGTTTTAATAGCAGAGACAGAGAATGAACTACAAGAAATGATAGACATAATAGTAGAAGAAAGCAACAAGAAAGGTCTCAGTCTGAATAGTAAGAAAACAGAAGTAATGGTCATATCGAAGAAACAATCATCACCATCATGCAGCATAAAAATAAACAGGGCAAATTTGAAACAAGTGCAACGCGTCAAATATTTGGGCACAATAACATCAGATGGAAGATGCACCACGGAAATAAAAAGCAGAATAGCTCAGGCCAAAATAGCATTTCAGAAAATGAAAAATATCTTATGCAACAAATCTATGTCAATAGAAATGAGAAAGATAGTTCATCGGTGCTATATAGAACCAATTCTGACCTATGGAAGCAAATCATGGACATTAGACAAACAAATGAAAAGACGAATAGAGGCCACAGAGATGGAATTTCTTAGAAGAATGTTGAAAGTTCCCCGGAAAGCTAAAAAGACCAATGAGGAAGTTCTCAAAGTGGCTAACACAAAAAGGCAGCTCCTAAAAAACATCAGAAAGAAACAATCAACATTTTTCTGGCACATCATGAGAAGAGGAAAGTTGGCATACTGGTTACAACTGGCAAAATAAAAGGAAAGAGAGATCGTGGACGACAAAGAGAGAAAATACTGGATAGCTTGGTGTCATGGCATGGAAAAAAGTCAACAACATAACTGATACGATGCACTAGATAGAAGATTGTGGAAGGACATGATCGCCTACGCCAACCGGTATACATATATATATATATATATATATATGGCCTTTGGCGTCTTGACAGACGGTTGGTAGCAAGCAATCATGATAAGTCAGCAGTTTGGTAAAGCATTAGTGTATCATACTGGGTGCTGTTTTACTAGTTTTACTAAACAGCTTCTCTCGTGGCTGAATTTGCCAATACTGGACAGACAGATCCATCCACAGAACGAGCAAGGTGTTTTTGTGGTAATAATAGAACAAAGAAGTATGTGTTAGCACTCGGAAAAATTGACAGACAAACAACAATAGAAAAAAACGAAGAACAATATATGGTCCGAAGTGGGATCGAACCCGTACCCAGTGGCACCGCGCCTTGCCACGAGAGGCCGAACGCTTGGTACACTGCCACTCAGCCAACTAAAAATTGGCTATTGCAGTAGTGTCTTCCACGAAAGGCGACCCCAATGACTATACTTTCCTATTAAAAGAGAGGACATGTTTTTGTGGTACCTGGCCTTGTCTCTTTTGACATTCAATTCAATTTAGAAAATTATATACATATATATATATATACCGAGAAGCCATAACAGCAGGCATCAGCTTCCTCGTCGAGATTAGACTCGATCAGACCAGAGCTGTGTGGCGTGAAACAGATCCTGTGAAAGGTCTGTCGGTTAAAAGATCTTCAGACACAAGTCTAGAATTTCTGCCCAAGTCTAAAGTTTGTGCCCTATGTGCCGTCTTCGGCTGAAAAGGATGGTGTATGTGGATATATATATATATATATATATATATATATATATATATATATATATATATATATATATATATATATATATATATATGTCTGCGTGTGTTAATGAATGATTGAATGAATGGACTGATGGATGTTTCTGCCGGTGCGTTACGGAACTGAACGTGTTACGGTAAACGTGTAAGTCTCATAACGGGTTTGGTTGGTTGGTGGTTGGTTGCGTTCGCCCGATGACGAAAGTATTCTAGAGTATCGTGGTAGACTAGAATATTCCTCTTCATCATCCGCCCTTACAAGGACGTAGTGGACGTGTCTGCGTTGTGGTTTGCAGTTTGCAATTCTGACCTATGGAAGCAAATCATGGACATTAGACAAACAAATGAAAAGACGAATAGAGGCCACAGAGATGGAATTTCTTAGAAGAATGTTGAAAGTTCCCCGGAAAGCTAAAAAGACCAATGAGGAAGTTCTCAAAGTGGCTAACACAAAAAGGCAGCTCCTAAAAAACATCAGAAAGAAACAATCAACATTTTTCTGGCACATCATGAGAAGAGGAAAGTTGGCATACTTGGTTACAACTGGCAAAATAAAAGGAAAGAGAGATCGTGGACGACAAAGAGAGAAAATACTGGATAGCTTGGTGTCATGGCATGGAAAAAAGTCAACAACAGAACTGATTGGTTGGTTGGTGGTTGGTTGCGTTCGCCCGATGACGAAAGTATTCTAGAGTATCGTGGTAGACTAGAATATTCCTCTTCATCATCCGCCCTTACAAGGACGTAGTGGACGTGTCTGCGTTGTGGTTTGCAGTATAACTGTTATATTTGCGCCTTTCGGCCCAAGACATCCGACTTCAGCACGACATTTTTGAGTAACGGGTTGTCTTCCCTCTTCGATCCCTGCACGCTTGGCCAGACTAGACAAGTTAGTCTGTTACTGGAGCCACCACGGAGAGGTGGAGCAAAGGATTTTGGTTCACCGATCCTGGCGCAAGCCATCAGCTGTGGGTCGCTGACAAACTTCCAGCTCTGGTGCTGGGAGGCGCGTCTTCGTCTCCATAACGGGTATGAAATTCATAATTTATAATTTATTGAAAACTAGAGTTTCCGCCAGCGTACATTCTCATCCTATAGACGGTGACAACCATAACACAAATGTAAACACACCAGAGCTTCAAATTCCAGGCCTAATATCTCCTCCAATTATGGGATAACTTCACACAGTAAAGGCAAAGCTCAGATAAACCTAGTTTTGAAAAAAAAAAAAAAAAAAAAAAAAAAAAAAAAAGGCACGCCATAATCCACTATTATAACATGCATCCAAAATTAAATATAATTAGAATATTTTAATATGAAAGGGTCAGATCGCTCCATTCAAACATTAATACAAGCGTTTCGATTTTCAGAACAACATTAAGGGTATCACAAGACCCATCCTTAACGCACACCACTTAAAGAAGACATCAAAGTAAAAACCCTAGCTGGGCACGAGGATGGTAGGAGTGAAGTAGATTAGTCATGCGGTACGGGAACGACGCGATGTGATTGGTCAATGGGATAGGGTAGCAAGTTGTATTTGAAAAAGGAAACGGGGGGGGGGGGCGAATAGGGAAACAAGAAAGAAAAAATGGTTTGAGTCATGAATACCGTGGTGGAATTTAAGCAAACTTGTAAAAGATTAGACAGAACGTCATAAATGTGAGTATAACTTCATAATCTGAGATTTAGGGAATCAAGTGGAAGCATTTCTGTAATATTTTTAACGTACCTGAAAAGGGAATGCTGATGGGGTTCAATGTTATCAGGTCACCTCCTTGTTATTGCCTTACATCCTGGATGTTTTATTCGCCAGGATAAAACCAAACAGTCACGTGATCGTGAAACTGTTGCTCAAACTTGTAAAAATCATGAAAAGTAAAGGTTGCCTCCCCTGCCTTGCTAGACTTATGGGGTGTGATATATGGTGTTGGTGACGATAATTTTCCATGACACATTCTGTGTGATGTGGTTGGTTTCATGCCAGGCCGCCTTTACTTCCCATAAAAATATTTGGTACACATTTTTTAGAGGCTGGGTGATTCCCGAAGCATTGTCGATCCAAAAAAAAAAAATCGTCACTTTTGGAAATCGAACCCTTCTGTCATGAATTTGGCACACTGAGCACTCACTCAGCCATCGAAGTTTCCTTTAAAAAAAAATAAAACTGATGCCAGCATGTGAGGTACAATACCAACCAAGTGAGCAATTTGTCATAAAACAAAAACTTTAAAAAAAAATAAAAACGTATAAACTATCACAACGTGACAAACCCCCAACCACCAGAAAAAGAGTTTCATGCCACGCCGCCTGTGAGGGTATGCAATCATCAGCCCCCACACTTACCCCTATCCCTAATGTTTCACATTGTGATTATCTACACGCTACTATTCTATTCTCTGTTTCTCTCTCAATTTCTTCTTCTACCGTTTTCTGTCACTTTTATCAAAATAAGTGCCGATGCCACAATTCGCTGCTACATTTCTCTACCCAGAAACATTCACACAAGAGCGCGCCAACTTAATTACAAAATAGTTCTTTTGATTAATGAATTAGTGAACGCACCTGAAAGGACGTTCAGTTAAAGATTCAATTCTTCAAAAAGCACTCGCATCATCAGAAAGAAATGCATCAACTGACTGTGTAGACAGCAATATGTGAACACAAGAAGAATTAGAAGAGAAGAAAAACGATGTATACTGCGGGTCGATTCAGCAGTGGAAAAAAAAAGCAAGCGATAATATCAATGTCACGGTAGTACCTGAACAGCATAGTACACAAATTACTGTCAGTACAAATGTTCTAACTCTTGGTTGTTCTACAAGGATCACAGAACAATATCCAGAATATACAAATCTGATAGATCTTATATGACCTTTACCAGAAGCACAAAACTCTGCGGAAATATCAACAGATTCATCTATACTTCTCTTTCGCTATCTTCTGTTTGACATTCAGACTTTGGCTCTGGAGATTTAATGAATTGGCCAGGTGATGGTTCAACCACAGCAGGCATGAGGGCTGAGAGAAAGTTCCCGGATAACCACCAACTAACGTGACGTTTTCAGCTCTGCGCGTGCAGGGGTAGTTGTGGGTAGAGTGAAGCCGGCTGTTTATAGTTCCTATAGTTGATTTTTGTTGGCCATGTAATGAGAAGAGAACAGCTGGAATATATTGTGACAACTGGGAAAATTGAGGAACGAAGAGATAGAGGGAAGCAAAGAGAAAAGATACAAGACAGATTAAGAGAATGGCTTGGCAGATGGTCGACAACAGAAATGATAAATAACTGTCGAGATCGAAAGTTGTGGAGAGACATGATCACCTACGCCAGCAGGTCCGGTACTTGATGATGATAGTTGATAGCGCCACGCTAGTTGTCGCGTTACTGTCCGCGTGCTCTTTGAAAGCTTCAACCCCAGCCTGACGCTCAGCAGATGAAAGAGAATGGGTACTTGACTTGCTGAAGGTAATCACATCGAGGAAGAGAACTGATCCCTTCGTCTCCAAATGATGCGGTCAATAGAGGTGGTGAAATTTGTTATACCTCTAGGTGTTAAAGTTCACCATTTACCTTCACAGAGTGGGCATTTACATCACAGAGAGGACATTTACCCTCACAGAGAGGACATTAATCTTTACAGAGAGGACATTTACCCTCACAGAGAGGACATTTACCCTCACAGAGAGGACATTTACCCTCACAGAGAGGACATTAATCTTTACAGAGAGGACATTTACCTTCACAGAGAGGACATTTACTGTCACAGAGAGGACATTTACCTCACAGAGACAGAGATGACATTTACCTTCACAGAGAGGGCATTTACCTTCACAGAGAGGACACGGGGGGGGGGGGTAAAATTGTTGGGGGTTGAAGGTCGGCAATAAAAGTAGGAGGAGGAGGAAAGATAATATGAAGATAGTGGAGGAGGAGGAAAGATAATATGAAGATAGTGGAGGAGGAAGAAAGATAATATGAAGATAGTGGAGGAGGAAGAAAGATAATATGAAGATAGTGGAGGAGGAGGAAAGATAATATGAAGATAGTGGAGGAGGATGAAAGATAATATGAAGATAGTGGAGGAGGAGGAAAGATAATATGAAGATAGTGGAGGAGGAGGAAAGATAATATGAAGATAGCGAAGATAGTGGAGGATGATGAAGAAGTAAATATGAAGATAGTGAAGGAAGATGAAGAAGTAAATATGAAGATAGCTAAGATAGTGGAGGAAGATGAAGAAGTAAATATGAAGATAGTGGAGGAAGATGAAGTAAATATGAAGATAGTGAAGGAAGATGAAGAAGTAAATATGAAGATAGTGGAGGAAGATGAAGAAGTAAATATGAAGATAGTGGAGGAAGATGAAGAAGTAAATATGAAGATAGCTAAGATAGTGGAGGAAGATGAAGAAGTAAATATGAAGATAGTGAAGGAAGATGAAGAAGTAAATATGAAGACAGTGAAGGAAGATGAAGAAGTAAATATGAAGATAGTGAAGAAGATGAAGAAGTAAATATGAAGATAGTGAAGGAAGATGAATAAGTAAATATGAAGATAGTGAAGGAAGATGAATAAGTAAATATGAAGATAGTGAAGGAAGATGAAGAAGTAAATATGAAGATAGCTAAGATAGTGGAGGAAGATGAAGAAGTAAATACGAAGAAAGGTGGTGTGTGGGGGGGGGGGGGGGGAGACAAAGACATTCTGTAAATGTCACTTTCTCAAGACGACCTGCCTCTGGGCTACCAGTAATAAAGAACAGTCAATAACAACAACTTTCGTTGACTTCGTTCAGGCCAACCGGCTTCCTGTGTCATTAGTTCAGTCCTGATTTCCCGACCAGCTAAAAATAACAAACTAATACACAGTTCAGCAAAACTCATGACAACTCATGTTAGTGACCCAGTTCTTAACTCGGTTCTAGCACAAACAGGACACTGATAAAAGCGCCATTGAGCAAATTATTCTGGTACTGCTGTCGGCATGAATTACGGGCCCCTTTATATAAAAGTATCTATCGACCACCGTGTTTTGGAGACTCAAATCGGGTGTAAAGAATTACAACACTGTGAACTACCACGCGTGGCGAGAGAGACGACTAACAAGGATTACGTACGTCTACTGTATTATTATTACTGTTAGAAATAAAAAAGCAGAATAGTTCAGGCCAAAATAGCATTTCAGAAAATGGAAAATATATTATGCAACAAATAAATGTCAATAGAAGTGAGAAAGAGAGTTCATCGGTGCTATATAGAACCAACTCTGACCATGGAAGCGAATCATGGACAGTGGACAAACAAATGAAAAGACGATTAGAGGCCACAGAGATGGGATTTATCAGAAGAATGATGACAGTTCCCTGGACAGCTAAAAAGACCAATGAAGAAATTCTCAAAGAGGCCAACACAAAAAGGGAACTCCTAAAAAAAACATCAGAAAGAAACAATCAACTTTTTTTGGGCACATCATGAGAAGGGGAAAGTTGGAATACTTGGTTACAACTGGCAAAACAAAAGGAGAAAGATATCGCGGACAACAAAGATAGAAAATACTGGATAGCTTGGTGTCATGGCATGGAAAACAGTCAACAACAGAACTGATATGATGCACTGTAGATAGAAGAGTGTGGAAGGACATGATAGCCTACGCCAACGGTATGACACATGATGATTGTATTATCCTGGAGAGTTGGGATATACAAGAAGAAAAGAATGAAAGAAATAACTCTGTCACTTCCTGTGGCTGATATGGAATATGATATTAGTGCTCTTTTGTTGACCCATCGATATATTTTGAATTTCAGGTAGTATTGTCAGTATTACGCTCGTGCCGTCATTATCACCTCGAAAAAATCGTTTATAGCCAGGGTGAACCTAAAAGTCGTCAATCCGGATTGAATCCAACCTTTAGAGACATACAAGTCCAATATCCAAAGACATACAAGTCCAACATCCAGAGATATACAAGTCCAACATCCAGAGATATACAAGTCCAACATCCAGAGACATACAAGTCCAACATCCAGAGACATACAAGTCCCAACATCCAGAGATATAAAAGGCCAACATCCAGAGGTATACAAATCCAACAACCAGAAATTTACATGTCCAACAACTTGAGATATGCAAGTCCAAAATCCAGAGATATACAAGCCCATCATTCAGAGATATACAAATCCAACATCCAGAGATACGCAACTCCAACAGAACTGTTAAGTGATAATTCAACAGACACTTTTATATTTAGTTCTCAATGCTCAAAATGCTACACAGTGAACATCACTGTTATCAGTAGGTCGTTGTAGTAGCCATATATATCGTTTTACAGGCAATCGATGGCGGAGAATGAGTGCAGAGAAGGCAGCATTGATCACAGTATCTTTGAGCAGAGAGTTTCTGTCACGTGATGCTCCAGACCTCTGATTGGCAGAAAATCCATGGACACCCCCAACAAGGAATATATCAAACACTTGCACACACCCCATTCGAGAACATACCAAATATTTGAATACACCCCCCAACAAAGAACATATCATACATTTGCATACACCCCAATAAGAAACATATCAAACACTTGCACACACCCCCAACAAAGAACATATCAAACACTTGCACACACCTCCAACAAAGAACATATCAAACACTTGCACACACCCCCAACAAAGAACATATCAAACACTTGCACACACCCCCAACAAGGAACATATCAAACACTTACAAACACCCCCAACAAGGAACACATCAAACACTTACAAACACCCCAACAAATATAAACAAATGAGAAAAGGTTTGTTGAAGACGTGCGCTCTGTACGGTTCTCAGTTGCTCAGGTTGATCAAAAAAACATTGACGGGAGAAAATAACAACAAAAGTGTGACGGAAATGGCTAGATTGTTGATTTCAACCTGAGAAATGGAAATATCAAGCTGCGGTAAGCAAATACCTATAATTCATGAGAAAACAAAAACAAAAAAATACCTATCATTTATGACAAAATAAATGTACCTCTGAATGTGTGGGCTTCTTGTTACAGCTGCTACTGAACTAAATACAAGTTCCGTACAAATGAGGAAATGATGACATCAAGTTAAAAGAATTATTTAATTCAATAAATTATCATCAATTACCAAGCCTGATAGTGTGGACAACCATGTTCCTCCACAACTTTCACTTTCTATAATCCTTTATTAAATCTACTATTGACTTCCTACAATACCAGTGCAAACATTATATTAAGTTACCTGATATCTTTCACTTACATCCACAAAGGGCATATCCGATATGTCATTGGTGGCCACAATATAAATAATTGGAAGTGACCTGATAGTACAATTTTAATTGATAAGAGTAAAAAAAAATATGACATGAACTTCATTGATTTGAGTACAAAAAAGAACGGCATGAAATTAAAATCTTGAAATGATTAAAAGATACGACGGGCTTTGGTACCATTTATTTTTGTTGAGCTTCTTCTGTGTACATCTCTAGACGATAATATTCATAAGAATAAACTACTATTTCTAAATATTCTCTGCAACACAAAACACCTGATATAGAAAACAGATCAATGATGAAAATAGATTGGGGCAAAAGTTGACAACATCACGAAAATTATATTAAAATATTTTTTAAAATGAAAAAACTTACGAGATTGAAGGTAATTTGTTTGGCTCCACACAGCTAATCCATCCAAATAATCATGAAATTCGAAGCTTGAAAACTTTCATACTTTGAACTGCAGGGATAATAAAATAACTTTATGTAACTAGGAAAAAACAGCCCACGTCAAAAACATGAAAAACTACCAATGTGAAGATATCTTGAAATTGGGAAGAAAAAAAAATACACTCGCGAAGTTTAGAAAAAATGTTTATGCATAGTTTTTTAAGAAAACACTTGGCATATTTTGTACATAAATATAATATGTGTGTGTGTATATGTATGAATATGTAATGTGCACGTACACACCAAAACTGATCATTTACAAAGACAACGTTATTCAAAAGTGGTAAACTAATAAAATACAAGTAAATAAACGGCTACATCCGTGAAAGTCGCCGTGTCGTTAAGCTAAAATGTTAGGAGATAAGATTAGCTGCGCTCGGCACGCGCGTGTAAACAGTAAAGTGAGGGCACGTTTCGATGAATGGCGGGGCTAGTTTCTGTTTACTGTAGGCGTGGTCCTGAGAAATAACCGGTGACTCGTGGATAAAGATGAGCAGGTGTTGACAGTGTGGCACGGTCTACGGACCGTGTTACGTCATGAAGAAGGTAGAAAAACACAATGGGTGGATAAGTTATTGTAGTATTAATGATACTAAAGGCAAAAGCACAATGTTGTTGGAAGGACAAAGAAATGTAATATAGATACTAAAGGCAATAGCTTACTATTGATAATAATCATCATCATCGTGTACCATGCCGGTTGGCGTAGGCGATCATGTCCCTCCACAATCTTCTATCTACAGTGCATCGTATCAGTTCTGTTGTTGACTGTTTTCCATGCCATGACACACCAAGCTATCCAGTATTTTCTCTCTTTGTCGTCCGCGATCTCTCTTTCCTTTTATTTGCAAGTTGTAACCAAGTATTCCAACTTTCCTCTTCCGAACGTGCCCGAAAAATGTTGATTGCTTATTTCTGATGTGTTGTTAAGAGCTCCCTTTTTGTTGGCCTCTTTGAGAACTTCCTCATTGGTCTTTTTATCGGTCCAGGGAACTTTCAACATTCTTCTGAGAAATCCCATCTCTGTGGCCTGTAATCGTCTTTTCATTTGTTTGTCTGACAAAGAAATGTAGTATAGATACTAAAGGCAATAGCACAATATTGTTGGAAGAACAAAGAAATGTAGTGTAGGTAATACAATTAAACACACAAAAGAGTTGGAAGGACAAAGAAATGTAGTGTAGATGCTAAGGGAGAAAATGTCAGAACAATGGATCGTGTCATCGATAGGGAAGGAATAAAGAGTTAAATACGACCAGGAATGCTCCTAGTACGTCCCTGGGATCCAAGGAGCAAGGTCAACGTGGCAGGGTCATCCAATCTGGATAGGTCTTTGGTGACAGGCCAGACTAAGGAGCCAAGAGATGATAGAACTTTTTAAATCATTTGCAAAAACCCATTGGCTAGTGATAAACGTTCTGGTCAAAATTAACCCATTGCGACTTCATGGGTTAAATTAAAAGCTTTTCTATATCATCTATGTCAGTCCTCTTCTCGCTGGGTTGGTGTCAGGAGTCCAGAAGAATAGAACACACCGGGGAGAGAACTCTACACATAGCTTGAGCGAACAATACTCATTAATCAACCAATGAGGGCAGGTAATCTCAGAGCAGAATGGTCTGCGCAGTCTGAAGGTGAAGAAGTCCGTGCTGTACCTGGTTGTATTATCTTCTATCAAATATACAAACCAGTGGCGCATTTTACAGCGTATCCACTAGATCATGAACCAAGAAGACCCAAGATTACAAAACATATTCATGATATTTTAGAATCAAAAGTCAACATAAACTCTACCTGCAGCCAAAATAAAATGAAAAAAAGAGTTTATTATATAGTAAATTAATTAGTGTGTGTGTGTTTTTTTTTCGTTTTTTTTTTACATTGAACATCTTTAGTTGGTTTGTGTGTATGTGTTTATGTTCTATTGCCCCTCCCCATTTTTCACTCCTATATAACACATAAACCCCACAATTCTAAAGATAAATCTGAATATTCGATGTTAAAAAAAAAACCGTAACCCTGGATCAGCCAAGCCCAGCTGTCTAGTGTGACTGACGCTTATATATGTGTGTGTGTGTGTGACACCATTTAGCATGCCCTGTTAACCCCAGTGCATACACTGGAGACTTCGGGAGAGCATTGCCAGTATTTATTATATATATTTTTTTTTCTTTTGCAACATTTCAGCAGTAGTCTGCAAAATGTTTACACACGCCCCACAATCTTCGCAAAATAAACACCATGCCAGTTTGGGGTAAATATTTACGCAGCATTTACTTCTGCAAACAGACACTCCATTTAACAACAAGTATTTTCAACAGTAAAACGCCCGCACATGACATCCGAGTGGTCAAGACAATTAACAAAACGTAGAAATAACTAAAGCAAATGTGTTCAAACTTTCTTTAGACACTGGTCAAAATATAATATAGAGCAAACATAGCGAGCTAAGGTTTCTGGTAAACAACTGTCGGTATTAGATAAAACATAAAATAAGTATGACGAAATTAATAAATTACTAGGTTTATCTTTCTCTTTGTATTTATAATTTGACATTAACTGTTATTTTTCGCAGGGCAGCATTTTTACAATTTAAAAATACATGCCATTTTGACCAGCAACAAGATAAATATACGCATGCGTGGGTGGGGTATCTTTCAGAGCTACATACAGTTTGAAAGCCTGTTCTAGAGAAAACAAGCAAGATAAGTACACGTACGCACAGAGTCAATATATACAGCACGCTGGTATAGCGAACGTTATGATTTGCCTTATTTTGTTCAATACTTTGTGTAAAAAAAAAGTAAAGTACCCCCGTCTCACCAAGTGGCATATAGGGAATATGTGTTAGTGACCATAAATTTTACAGACCTTCGGCACATGATTTTTGGGGCAATGTCGTCGGTATTACGCCCGTGCTGCTTGATTTTCCCAGGAAAAAAAAAATCCGGTACCCATTAAAGACTGGGTGAACCGGGAGCCGTCGGTTGGATTGTACCCTACCTCTTGTCCTTTGTAGTCCAATTACTAACCACTGAGCTATCGCGGCTCCCAATACTTTGTGTGCTTACTTAAAATATTTGTTATTAGGCTTTGATCTCAATCTTTAATTACTTTGATCTTACTAACAAGTTGTTTACTTCCTGTCACCAATTTATGTTAACTTTTCATGAACTTTTTGGGATTTGTTATCGGCTATGTTTATCCCTGTTGATTATCATTTGAGTTGTTTAAGCAGTTGTGTTTTATCCTGAAGTATCAAATTCTCGGTTTA
This sequence comes from Megaustenia siamemsis, assembly GCA_032433765.1. Classification (NCBI taxonomy): domain Eukaryota; kingdom Metazoa; phylum Mollusca; class Gastropoda; order Stylommatophora; family Ariophantidae; genus Megaustenia; species Megaustenia siamemsis. The sequence continues at coordinate 29,762,679 of JAVIAB010000051.1, forward strand.
TCTTCTTGCATCTATACCAGGCAGCCCCGCAGTGGAGGCTCCGTGTAGTTTTTTTTTCGCGCCTAGCCCCACCATGAAATGCTATCTCTGTTTACCATTACTGTACCCGTATTGTCCACTAACTTTGTTTTTCTCTTCTCGTGCCGCTATCTACGCCACATATATACAAATAAAGAAATCAAAACATTGGAAAAGTAAAGAACTTTTAATATTTGTTTTTTTATCATCGTACAGAAGATAAATATAAAAACACACATGGATACTGTGTGAACAAAAAAAAAACAGCACCCACCCAAAGCAGGAAATAACGTTATTTATTTTTTTTTCATTAATCACCTCAATTCGCGGAAGGAAACATTAGTTTCTTGCAATTTGTTGTTTTCCATAAATACTTTGGGGGTTTGAAGATAAAGAATGCAGTTGTCTGGGATTTAGTAAGTCTGAGATGGAGACCAGGGTCCGACTGTCCCTCTAAAACAGACAGCAACGCAGTTAATTCTCTGAGCTTTAACAAAAATATAAATAAACTGCAGATGGCAATCAATTTAATAGCAACTTGGGGGAAAAAAAAAAGATAGGATAAAGGTCTAGTATAGTCCGATAAATTATTCAGCGAAAGAGTGATCTCCTTAGTTGTGTCACGCCGAAATTACAGTGCTTCTCAAATACTCTTCTTTTCCCCTCCTCATTTGCCTTTCAGAGTCGAGGGGAGATATAATTTGCGGTCTTTTGCTCTTCTGTTTGCCTCTGCTGCTGTTATATTTCCTAATGTTTCTAATATTTCATCAATCATATTTTTCGTGTCGGCCTTGGGTCTGGTGTTCTCGTAACGTTGAAGGCTGGTTGTGTTATGTTTTGATCTTCCTGCCTTATCACACGACCAAAACATTTTATCTGTTTATCATTACATATCCAATATATAAAGAATATATTCCCCCCCCCCCCTTTCCGTGTCAATCCTGAATGCTGAGATGGCATTAGATGATAATGAACGATATTGTTGTAAAAATATGCCGCAGATAGGTATCACAATTGTGAACAAGCTGTGTCATGAACATAGGACTTTACCCATTCGTTGTTTCTCTTTTCTCTAACATTAGGAATCTTTTAATGACAGATTTAGAACATCAGAATAAAGTGCAATGTTCACTCAAGGGGACACTGCTTCGAACTGAAATAATTTATCTGACTAAACTTGACCTTTAGCAAAGATCGTTGTGGCTTGAGTAGTTATGACCACACACTACATGCAGGGGTCAGTGAACTGTCCTACTGAGGACAAAGGAAGTTTGGTTCGATCACTATCACAGTATCATTCAGTATGCTCATACCACCTTCAGACTTAAATGGGGTATAAAATTTTTCTAGGAAGAAAAGACATTACACTCAAAAATGTGTATGGTCAATATGGACACTAAAACACATATAATGGGGTACGAAGAATATGTGTATATATATGTATATATATATATGTATATATATATATATATATATATACATAATCATCAAGAACCAAACAAGGCAGGTGTATGTGACCATGCCTCTCCACAACTTTCGATCTCGACAATTATTTATCATTTCTGTTGTTGACCTTCTGCCAAGCCATTCTCTTAAACTGCCTGGTATCATTCAATATTGATATTATTCAACATTGTTGTTATTATTTCTATTCCAAATCACCCATGGCTTCAGTCTCTTCTTTAGTTATATTATCTGGTCCAGGAGCTTTTCCTGCTTTCATATTGCGCAAGGCGTCTTCCACTTCTTCTTTGAGTATTTCTGATCCTTCTCCTTAATATTTACTTCTGTTCGTTCATCATTATAAAAATTCTTTAATGTATTCTGTCCATGTCTGGTATCTTTTCTCTTTGCTTCCCTCTATGTCTTCGTCCTTCAATTTTTCCAGTTGTTACAATATATTCCAGTTGTTCTGTTCTCATTACATGGTCCAAAAATTATGATTGTTTCTTCCTAATATTGGAAATTAGCTCTCTTTTTGCTTTGGCCTTTTCAGAACGTTTTCATTACTCTAATTAGCTGTCCACAGTATTCTCAACATTCTTCTGTAAAACCACATTTCTACTGCCTCCAGTGATTTTCTTGTCTGTTGTCCATTGTCCATGATTCGTCCATATGTTAAGACTGGCTCTACATAACATTTAAGAACTCTTTCTTGTTTCTATTGTCAAAAATGGATTGCATAGTATCTTCCTAATTTTTTTGAAAACTGCTTTTGCCTGAGCCATTCTACATCTCGCCTCTTTTGTATATCTTCCGTCTGAGGTTAACAAAGTTCCCAAATATTTAAATTCATTTACCTGTTTTAATATTGTTCCACTTATCTTTATTTGCACTGAGGTGATGTCTTTTTCTTTGTTGTTACCATTACTTCTGTCTTTTTGCTATTAAGACTGAGTATTTACATTTTGCTTCCTTTCACTATAATGCCCAACATTTCTTGGAACTTATTTTCACTCTTAGCGATTAAGACTGTATCATCAGCATACCTTAGATTATTTATATTATGACCTCCAATTGTTATTCCAGGCATGCCCCTTATGGATCTTAAAATAATTTCAATATAAATATGAACAAATCTGGTAACAGCACACAACCTTGTCTAACACCCTGTTTTATTTGTTGAAACATTCACAATTGATACAGTTCTTATGGCCGCTGTTTGTTGCCAGTATATGTTCTTTATTACTCTGAGATCTTTGCTGTCTACGTTTATGCTTTCTAAAGTTGTGATTATTTCTTGGTGCTTTACTTTGACAAATGCTTTGATGTAATCTATGAAACATAGGTATAGATCTGTTTTCACCTCTATGGCTCTTTCTACTAAAAATCTTATGATGTATATGGCATTGCTCATTCCTTTACCTCTAACAAAACCACACTGTTCATCGCTATTTTCTGCACTGATTTTGTTTCGCACTCTTCGCATGATGATTCTTAGTAATATTTTAGTCATATGACTCATAAGGCTTAATGTGCGATGATCATCACATTCAATCGCACCCGATTTCTTTGGTAGGGCTATCAATATTGATTTGAGCATGTCGTCTGGTATATATCAGGTGTTGTAGATATCATTCAATATTTTTGTTATTATTTCTATTCCAAAATCACCCATAGCTTCAATCTCTTCTTTAGTTATATTATCTGGTCCAGGAGCTTTTCCTGCTTTCATATTGCGCAAGGCGTCTTCCACTTCTTCTCTTAGTATTTCTGGTCCTTCTACTTATCCTTAATATTTACTTCCGTTCGTTCATCATTATAAAGATCTTTAATGTATTCTGTCCATCGTTCCCTTATGTTTTCTTGATCAATCAACAGTTCTCCTTCCTTTGATCTTAAACATCCAGTTTTTTATTGCGTTTTCTTCCTGTTAATTCCTCAATTGTTTGTATATAGCTTTAGCATCTCATTTTTGTTGCATTTCAATCTCTTTGCATCTCTCTTTTAGCCGTGCTTCTTTTGCTTCATTGCATTTAATTACAATTTCTTTATTTAATCTTTTATACTCATCTTTATTTTCTTTATTTCTTCTTCTTGTATCCATTAGCTGCAAAATGTCATCTATTTCTTTCTTGAATTTGTCCTCACTGGTGGTATGAACTCTTCGATTGTTGCATTGATGCTTTTAGCTTTTCCCACTGTTCATCAATGTTTTGTATCTCTCTATTACATTGTACGGTTCTGAATTGTGATTTTATGTTCGTCTTGCAACTTCTTGTCTGATTTGAGTAAATCTAAATTTAACTTGATGTTAACTGAAGCTCGTTTTGTTGTTTTTAATTTTACTCTAAGCTTTCCCACAACTGGTACATGGTCACTATTGCATACTGGTCTAGTTTTCACACACACCAGACTGTTTCTAAATCTATTGCTTATCATTATATAATCAACTTGATTATGTGCGTTGTCTCCTGGGCTTTTCCATGTCCACAGACGTCTTGGATGTTGCTTAAACCAGGTGTTTCATATCATCATGTTGTGTGTACAACATACATACAAATGGCATATTCTCTTGTCGTTTCTCATCGCAAGGCCAACTTATGACCATCTTGTTCCCTTGAGCATATAGATGGTATATTTGGATGCTTTATCATTTGTTCTTATTCAGGACTAATCTTGAAATCAATCTATGGTTTATAAAGTATTTTTCTAAGGCATCTGTTTATAAATGCATCAAATTTATTTTCTATTCTTTAGTTGTTTTCCAGACCTAGAAATGCATATGTAAGTGTTGATAATACATTTCATTTTAAAATCATGAGCTTTGTTTTTGTGCTTAGTAACTTTGATTTCCATATTTTATCAACATTTCTGAAAGTAATTGCTGCCTTCGCTATTCTTATTTATATTTCTTTCATTGTATCTCCTTGATCGTTGCAGCTTTCAAGATAAACAAAGCAATCCACTTCTTTCACTGCTTTTTTCATCAAGGTATATATTTTTTTCTTTCGGAGCGAATTTGATATTTCATTTTCTTAAACCTCCATCATGAAACAGGACAAAGAGTCAAGGTCGCATGACCACATGATTTGAACTCCGAAGATGAAGATTTTTCATTACTTTGATCTTTTCTTGGTTGAACTCAAGTCATATTTGACGAGCCATTGATAATAAGATATTTGCTTCTTCTTGCATCCTGTTCACTTTGCTGTTATAGATAACAATTTTTGTCATCTCCAAAATCAAAGTCCTCTAATTGAGGCCCAAGTGTTCACCTAATGCCTCTCTTGTCTTTTAAAGCATTTTTGTATTATGAAGTCGATGGTATTTCCAAATAACAAGGAGATAAAACATCATTGTTTCACTCCAGTTTCAATATGGAACCATTTACTCAGATCTTCCTCTGTGCAACTACACAAGAGCAGTCATCTTACAGATCTTTAATGATATTAATGATGTGAGTCTTGAAACTGGTACAGGCAACTATGAGTATGAACATGTGTTAGGAAACTGCAAGTCTTAACCACAGGATAGACAACAGTGAGTCATTAACATGGAATAGACACATTAGAAGGGAAGGCACCCAGGGTAAGAGATTACTGACTATGTTTCATCAAAGTATGTGTCCAACAGCATTAGAGCATACTCACAAAAAGCAGTAATGCTAAGGGTTACTGTTACCTTTCCATGTATGAGGGAGGGAATGAGAAAGGAAGGAAGTAGAAATAAACAAAGAGATAGTGACTTGAGTTTATATACCAGCTGCTAGATATGATCTTGTCTACTCCTACCTTCATCTTCTGTTAAATAAGCTATTATTAAGTTTCCTGACAGATATCCATCTTTATTGCACTCAGCCCTATTACATATAAACAATAAGAAATCCCGACAGTTAAACTCTCCTTATTTAGTGCCAGTTAGCTTTATTCACCTCTAAGGATGTCTTAATTACCATCCTAACCATGTATGTACACACAGTTTTTTGCCTTGGCATTTACTGAAATATTTACTGTAAAATAGGTTAACAGTAAGTTACATTTTTCAAGTTTCACATGGACTAGCAAATGAAAGAGATTAGATGCTAGTTATATCTAGTCAAGCCTAATGGAGATGTCACTATCCTTAAGCTAATCAATGATTTCTTTAAACATTTGAAAATTTATATCCAAAAGTGTATACAGCATGAAAAGTAGATGCTGCTAAATCATTCACAGCATGAAAGTAGCTGCTACAAAAAACCATTCACAGCAGGAAAAGTAGCTGCTGCTAAATCATTCACAGCATGAAAAGTAGCTGCTGCTAAATCATTTACAGCATGAAAAGTAGCTGCTGCTAAGCCATTCACAGCAGGAAAAGTAGCTGCTGCTAAATCATTCACAGCAGGAAAAGTAGCTGCTGCTAAATCATTCACAGCAGAAAAAGTAGCTGCTGCTAAACCATTCACAGCATGAAAAGTAGCTGCTGCTACGCCATTCACAGCAGGAAAAGTAGCTGCTGCTAAATCATTAAATCATTCACAGCAGGAAAAGTAGCTGCTGCTAAACCATTCACAGCATGAAAAGTAGATGCTGCTAAATCATTCACAGCATGAAAAGTAGCTGCTACTAAACCATTCACAGCAGGAAAAGTAGCTGCTACTAAACCATTCACAGCAGGAAAAGTAGCTGCTGCTAAACCATTCACAGCATGAAAAGTAGCTGCTGTTAAACCATTCACAGCATGAAAAGTAGCTGCTGCTAACCATTCACAGCAGGAAAAGTAGCTGCTGTTAAACCATTCACAGCATGAAAAGTAGCTGCTACTAAACCATTCACCGCATGAAAAGTAGCTGCTGTTAAACCATTCACAGCATGAAAAGTAGCTGTTACTAAACCATTCACAGCATGAAAAGTAACTGCTGCTAAATCATTCACAGCATGAAAAGTAGCTGCTGCTAAACCATTCACAGCATGAAAAGTAGCTGCTACTAAACCATTCACAGCATGAAAAGTAGCTGCTGCTAAACCATTCACAGCATGAAAAGTAGATGCTGCTAAACCATTCACAGCATGAAAAGTAGCTGCTGCTAAACCATTCACAGCATGAAAAGTAGCTGCTGCTAAATCATTCACAGCATGAAAAGTAGCTGCTGCTAAACCATTCACAGCATGAAAAGTAGCTGCTGCTAAACCATTCACAGCATGAAAAGTAGCTGCTGCTAAACCATTCACAGCATGAAAAGTAGCTGCTGCTAAACCATTCACAGCATGAAAAGTAGCTGCTGCTAAACCATTCACAGCATGAAAAGTAGCTGCTGCTAAACCATTCACATCTTTCTCTAACTCTCTAGAACTGTGTTCCTTCTACAACCATGATTACAGCACATTGCAATACAACACAAACTTTCATCAGAAAAGGGTAAGATCACAATGAATAGAAAAAATATAAGTTAATGTCACAGAAAAAAAAGTTAACAATGAATTTACTGCCAGTAAGTTACAGAATTTAATTTATACATTTACACATGAAGGTTTGTTACAAATAATATCAGAAGACAAAATTTAAGGGCAGAAAAAAAGGAAAAAGACACTAGAAAAAAAAATTAATTCCACAAGAAAAAAAAAATGGTTACTATTATATTGAGCACTGGGTGGTCTAAAAGAAAAAAAAACATCAGCTTCTGAATAATTAGGTCATAGGTTAAAACCATGCCACAGGCAGTGAACATTTTTAATTTGAATCTGTGGTGTCCTCAAGGATTTACCTGATTAGTGAAATTGATGTCTAGCCTTCTTAAAAAACAGTGAATAAGTCCTGCGTGCATTCTGCACACATTCAAGAACCTTTGGCGGTTAAAAGTTGAAAAGAGTAGGCCAAAAATTGTCACAGTCCAGGCAAAAATTGTTAAACAGATCATCTACCCATGGTGAAGTGAGATGTGTCGTGCCTAAATTCACAGATATCATGTCTCGGTCATAAACTACCTACACAACATTCACACACACTTAATGGTTGAATGCTAAGGAGAAAAAGATATTGAGCACCAAGAAATCTACCAAATGTAGAAGAAATCTGAAAGACATAAACAAGATCAGATAACTTTGAAAAAAGTCAAAGGATGATCTGACCATATTTCCTCTTATTTATTTTCTCTCTTATAGCACAGGGAGTTTTTAGATATCACAGCAGTGATCTACAAGATATTTAGAATCTACTTCACACAATATGTAAAATAGGCACCAAACAATAGCAACTGTATTATGAAGCTGTAGGTTTGACGCAAGTTCCTCTCATCTCATCAAGAGAGGTCAAGGAAAGCCATGTTCTGTTATTTGTTCTTTCCATATGGGTTCATCTCATCAAGAGAGGTCAAGGAAAGCCAAGTTCTGTTATTTGTTCTTTCCATATGGGTTCATCTCATCAAGAGAGGTCAAGGAAAGCCATGTTCTGTTATTTGTTCTTTCCATATGGGTTCATCTCAATCACAGTCAGCCAGCCTATCCATAAACTTTAGAATGTGGAGAAATTAAATTTTACCTTGTCCATATCAAGTTTATCTGCTTTAAAATATTCAAATATATTATACTGAATCTAGGCAATGTTTTACATTATGTCTCTGGCTAGTATCTTTAACATTTTCCTTATTTCCAGAATGTCTGCTACCACTGCTGTACCTGTTTTTTCTGCATTGAAGCTATTGGAAAATTGTTTTGTGGCAAATGATTTTGAAAATTCTAAACCATTTTTTTGTGTGAGTATAACATTCTACTTCCATTAGTGTAGTTGAAATCAGTCAATTCTGTTTGAGGCACATCTTTCTATAGAGTTCTGTAACTATTTAACTCCTCTCTGTATCGAATCTTATTGCAAAAAACTGGTACTCTATACTTCTTCTGCCAGTCATTGTTTTAGCACTGTTGTTTTATACATATCATTTATGGTGATGATTATATTGCTTGTTTTATCACTTTCTCAGTCCAGTTTTTGTATTTTTGCTGCTCTTTCAAAGTTGAAATAAAGAAAATTGTCCATACTGGTGTTTAAACTTTACAGCGAAAATATTATGAGATCAATAGTAGACAAAAAAGGAATTGAAGTCAATGGTCAAACATAAATAATTTGCAATATGCGGATGACACAGTCTTAATAGCAGAAAACAGAGAATGAACTACAAGAAATGATAGACATAATAGCAAAAGAAAGCAACAAGAAAGGTCTCAGTCTGAATAGTAAGAAAACAGAAGTAATGGTCATATCGAAGAAACAATCATCACCATCATGCAGCATAAAAATAAACAAGACAAATCTGAAACAAGTGCAACGCATCAGATACTTGGGCAGAATAATAACGTCAGATGGAAGATGCACTACAGAAATAAAAAGCAGAATAGCTCAGACCAAAAAAGCATTTTAGAAAATGAAAATATCTTATGCAACAATCTATGTCAATAGAATTGAGAAAGAGAGTTCATTAATGCTATATAGAACCAATTCTGACCCATGGAAGCAAATCATTGACAGTAGACAAACAAATGAAAAGATGATTAGAGGCCACAGAGATGGGATTTCTTAGAAGAATGTTGAAAGTTCCCTGGACAGCTATAAAGACCAATGAGGAAATTCTCAAAGAGGCCAACACAAAAAGGGAGCTCCTAAAAAGCATCAAAAAGAAACAACATTTTTTGGGGACATCCTGAGAATAGGATAGTTGGAATACTTGTTGCAACTGGCAAAATAAAAGGAAAGAGAGATCGCAGATGACAAAGTGAGAGAAAATACTGGATAGCTTGGTGTCATGGCATGGAAAACAGTCAACAACAGAATTGATATGATGCACTGTAGATAGAAGATTGGGAAGGACATGATCGCCTGCACCAACCAGTATACCTCATGATGATGATTATGGTGTTCCATATTTCAGCACTAGTTTCAGGATTTTCATGTGAATGGTTGTTCTAGCATTTGATAGAGAACTCCAATGTAGTTTCTATCAGTATTATTCCTTGTTTAGTATTTTTATAGATTTTTTTTTCACATTTTTTAATCCTTGGTGTTTCTATGCTTACAATTCTGCTGTGATTTCACGGCATGTGGATTCCTGTTGCAATTCTTATCCATTTAATATGCTCCAAAATTATGCTGATGCTCCTTAATTCAGATTGTAAACATTAAGTTAATAACTTTCTTGTCATCAATGTTCACTAACACATGAAAATAAATGGACTCAATACAAATTACATTTTCCAAAAAGTCAACGATAGTTACTAGAAACCTTACAATGTACCTAGGCATGCTTTTTTAGATTCAGTGACCAAGGTAAAGGTACAAGACTTGAATTGGCATCTTAGCATGCAGGTTTTTTACCCATAAGTGCATAGCCATCTATCCGGAAGTGTTCAGAGACTCCTGTCTAGTGTCATCTCATGCATTGTAACTCATGAGCGAGGCGCCATTCCTCACCTTCCCAAAGTATAACCACTGGTACCCATTTCTATCAGTGGCTGGTTGACCACAGGGATATCTTTTTTCCAACTACACGTACAATTCACACTGCTTCCAGTGGGAATCAAACACAGGTTGTCCAAAAGGTAGTAGCTAGTGGGTGGCTTTCCCAAATAGGCTATCGAGGTCCTCTCAGTGATAAACATAAATCATCCCTTGCATTCAGAATTGGGTCCAACCAGAGGCAGGTGCCTTAGCTTGGAAAATCTTCGATGACTGAGGTGGAGGAGTCCATAAGGATAGTATGTGATTAAAATAATATTAGGATTGGACAGAAGTAATAGTGGAGAAAAAGAAGCTAACCAATGGAATTATTCAGTTTAGCAGTGAGTGCCGCAACTGGGCATATGATGCAACCAAGGTCATAATAAGGGAATCCATTGAAAAAGTGATCACCTGCGGATCCTGTCATCTACACAGATGGTTCTGTATTGCGCGGACAGCATAGTAGTTGGGGTTTTGTACCAAACTAACATGGCAGAGAGGTGGCTAGGGAATCTGGCAAGTGTAGCATTATTGTGCCCAGTATGAGAATGGAGAGAGAAGCAGCAACAGTAGCAATACATGATAGGTTACACAGATCGTGTGGCTGACTAATCACACAGTCTTAGTGGCTGACTCACAAGTGTGCTATAGAAGAAAGGTAGACAGTGTCTGCAGAATGAGAGGATGCAGTCCTTAGTTGACTCTAAAGTGAGTACGTTAACCTGAGTGTACTGTCCAGGGCATGCTGGTGTACATGGCAATGAAATAGTCGACAAGCTTGCTGGCAGCTCTGGGTCTGAGTGTGGCCTTAGAGGACATTGCCAAGTTTTGTTCTTCACTCCTTAAGAGAAAAGAGAAGATTGGGTGGGACAATGTATATATTGAGAGGCTGAGGAGTCTTAAGGTGTAGAAGGAATCTGGTTGATCCGGAGTGCTTAGTGGGGGAAAGCAGATGTATCTATAATCAACACCTTATAGGAACAATCAGTTTGCATATGCTTCGACTTCGTGAAATGCTAGGGTGGGCGTTGAACATAATAGACTTGATTGATATTAAGTTATTATTAAAAGCAGAAATAAAAGTAGCAGCTGGTGTAAAAAAAAAAAACAATCGCAATCAATATATTTAGGAAAGTGTGAAAATTATATTTCTGTTGAGATTCTATATATATACCATCACATTGAATTAAATAACGATACTCATCTAGTTGTTATTATATCTATTCAATGATGTTGCCTGCCTTAACGCTTAAGCTTAGCCTTTAATGCGTAACAAAACTGGAAATGAAGAATGTTTGCTACCCATATCACAAGATATTTACAGAACCTACACTATAACAGTTTAGCTTTTAAGTTACTTTAATTTAACTACTACTGGCGTAATACGGTAATTCGGTAATTATATATTTATGCCTAGCCTAGTTACAATCGATCCGGTAGTAAAACTAGTAAACTAATAAAGCTAAACTTTAACTATCAAATCAAAAACCATCAACTAACAAGTAAACACTCATAAAATAACACAATTAATTAACATCTATTTTTACCTATATAGTACATTTACCAGAGTGAACATAATTGTAATGTTATCATGCACGATAACTCAGCTGTTCAAGTGTTCTGAATGACTCACTCAGTCACTGTCACTGTGCTGAGTGTGCTGTTAACCGTTGAGAACGCCACGGTTGTGACCCTTCATGTGGGATTGTTATCCGATTGCTCCACTATCTTTTTCCTTTAGTTATTTATTTGTTATCATAAAGATTAACCACTCCTCGTGATAAAATAGTCAACAGTTGTTAACTATATAGAAACCAAACCAAGATGTATGTTAATCTATTAAATACCATAAATGTACTCACAAGCTGTAACAGCAGCAATAAACACACAAATCTAGCAAGACGACACGGTGTGTAGTGTACACTAACTACAAAGGTCTTTCGTAAGCGCCGGTAACCCGGAAATAAATACCTTCAACTTTGTTTCGTTATCTCCGGCAGGAAAACTTTGCCTGTTGCCGCAATGAATGGGTGCTTGCTCTACGATTGGTTAAAATAATATTCCATCTTGACACAAACAGATGGAATTTTGTGACAACACGATTGGTCTGCTCATCACCGGCTAAAGAAGAAAGCCTTAAGCTGAAAGGAAATCCCCAAAACAACCTTGTTAGTGTGACGTTTTCAGCTATAGACGGTTGACGTCATTCTTCCTTCAACGGCTTTGCTCGCAAAAAATGATAACGTCTTGTTAGTTGGTGGCTTTCCGGGGATACTATTTCAGCATCAGGAGTTAACCTATTGACGGCTATGGTCTGCCTTTGCCTAAATCTTAATCCTTAATTTAAAAGACAAAAATAACTGAATAAATCAGTGATACATACAAATCAACTGAGGCATGATTACCTACATCGCACAGGAAATAGAGGATGCTCTACAAGAAAAGAAACACACAGTGACAGTGTGGGTCGACATGGAGAAGGCTTTTGATAGGGTATGGAGAGAAGAATTAAAGAACAGGCTGGGCATTCAAAGCCGTTTATTAAATTGAATATCTCAATACCTAAAGAGAGAGAACGGCGAGAGTACAGGTACATGGAAAACTAAGTAAGAAAGCCAGAATCGAACAAGGTGGAGTCCTATCCCCAACGCTCTTTTTAATTTTCATAAATGACATTGTAATGGACATTCCATCCAGAATACACTCAGAAAAGTACGCAGATGACCTGACGATGTGGGCACATGAAGAATCTATGTCAGTGGCTAGCTCCAGAATGTAAGATGCCGTAAGAAAACTTGAAAAATGGACGAACACCTAGCTACTACTAATTAACGGGGGAAAAAATACATACACAATTTTCAGCCTATCAAGAAACATACCATCTGCAAAATTGAAGATAAAAGACCATACACTCCCTATTGACTAAAACCCAACATATCTTGGCGTCACCGTGGATCGTAGAATGACATGGATAAATCAGAAAGACAAAGCAAACAAAATAGCCAAAAAACGAACAGATATTATTGAGAAATTGGCAGGAACAGACTGGGATGCAGACAGCAATATCTTGAAACGACTATAAGTAGGAAGAGTAAGAACAGTCCTAGAGTATGGAGTCACAGCCTGGGCTACAGCTTCCAAATCACAGCTTAGCAAAATTAACAGAACACAAAACCAGGTTGCCTGTATCATCACTGGTGCTATGAAATCTACACCTATCCAGACTCTAGAAACACAAACAGGTTTGCAACCTTAGAAGACAGACGGAAAACTAAAGTAATGCAACAAGCGGAGAAATATAAAAGGCTCCCTAACCACCCCATGCACCAAAGAATAACTGGTTTCGGAAAAGGAAGACTAAAGAGGAGCAACTTCGCTGCAATCTCCAAAGAACTGACAACTAGTGACCCAGTACTATCCAAACAATGACAAAATCCATAAGCCCATCTGATATGACTCCTCATGGGAAACACAAAATACCAGAACTTAAGGAAGACATAACAGGAATCATGAAAAAAGGTACCAATGCAGACACAGAGAGAAAACACATAGCAGAAAAACATATAAATGACAACTACCCACAGAACTCCTGGTCACACCACATATACACAGATGGCTCTGCTACAAATGTCACCAGAAATGGAGGAGGAGGTGTGTTCTTGAGGCTGAATAACAAGGACGAGACCACCAAGTCAATAGCTACAGGGAAATTCTCAAACAACTTTAAAGCAGAAACTGAAGCCCTCAAAGACGCTGCAAAACTGGCTATCCAACACAAAAATAACATGCACAAGAAATTGGTGATACTGACTGATGCACTGTCAGTCCTAACAGCTCTTAAAACACCCAGCAACAGTGAGCAAGATGACTTGAGAACAGCCCTAGACCAACTGTGCAATAACTTCCAGAAAGTGGTCATCCAGTGGATACCATCACACGATGAAGCTAAATCCATCATCAAAGGCCAGTACCATGGAAAATGGAAACAAGAACACCCAAAGTATAACGAGAAGGATGGATACCTCCAACTATCAAAGAGGGGTCAAGTCATCATACTTCGCCTACGCACTGGCCACAACTCATTCATTTAGAATGAGAAACCACACGACCACCAAACTCAAAATAGGAACTACCAGCCAATGCCACTGTACCCTGGATAACATGACAACAAAACATGCTCTACATGACTGCCCCCAGTACACAGACCTGAGAAGGACAATGTGGTCCACACCCACCTCCCTGGAAGAGAAATTATACGGGCAACCGAATCACTTAAACAGACAGCTGCCTTCATAAGAGAGCCCGGAATCCTAGTCTGAATGAGTCATGATCGCAGAAGAAGAAGAAGAAATCAGTGATACCCTAACGCACAAGACCAAGTTTTTATTTGGACAGAACTGAGTAAATACCTTATGTATTATTTTTTTTATAATATGTCAAATACCAATTGGATTCATATAAAATATAAAACAAAATTGTATCAAGCAGCTGAACTAGTAGAGGGACGAGACAAACTATGCTGTCTCGGCAAAAGCTTTTATCAGGTACTTTGGGGAGCATCAGGTACTCACCAGTTCTACTCTAGACCCCGCGCAGTATTTCTCAATTGACCTGCTCGTGGCCTCACATAGTATTTAATATTTGGTATGTTTTATATCTGTGCTTAATGGCTCAGGCAAAAGTAGCTTTCCAAAAAATGAGGAAGATACTATGCAATCCATTTTTGACAATAGAAACAAGAAAAAGAGTTCTTAAATGATACGTAGAGTCAGTCTTAACATATGGATGCGAATCATGGATAATAGGACAACAGACAAGAAAATCACTGGAGTCTGTAGAAATGTGGTTTTACACAAGAATGTTGAGAATACCATGGACAGCTAAGAAGAGTAATGAAAAAGTTATGAAAGAGGCCAAAGCAAAAAGATAGCTAATTTTCAATATTAGGAAGAAACAATCATCATTTTTTGGCCATGTAATGAGATGAGAACAATTGGAATATATTGTAATAACTAGGAAAATTGAAGGACGAAGAGATAGAAGGAAGCAAAGAGAAAAAATACCAGACAGCTTAAGAGAATGGCTTGGCAGAAGGTCAACAACAGAAATGATAAATAACTGTCGAGATTGAAATTTGTGGAGAGACATGATCACCTAAGCCAGCAAGCCCGGTACTTGATGATGATGACCATATTCAGTGCAGTCTTGAAGTATGTGTTCAGTAGTCAGGGGCGCCTGTCCACATGAACATGTAGTTAAGGTGCCGCCCTTGAATGCTGTATACATGTGACTATGGAGTCGATTGTGCCCTGTTCTGGGGCGTATAATGATAACTTGTTCCCATCTATTCATATTATTAAATGCATCCTGATTTGGGGCTTGTGGTCCTCTGACTGATTTGATTGTCTGTTTCTTATGACGGTATGTAACCGGTGCATCCGGTTGTGTACATGTTGCACCTTCCTTTGCCAAATGACCCGCTCTTTCGTTTCCTGGTTTTCCACAGAAAAATCTTTCTGAGATGGGATCCACTTAAAGGCAACCCTGTGGTGCTTGCATAGTTCAGTCAATAAGGTCTGCAGATGTTGCAATTTTCTATGTTGTAGTTAGTGCCTGGAGTACTGATCTTGTATCTATCAAAAACACTACAGGCTGTGGGCTAAGATTACTGTTCGGCAGTTTTTTTTCTATTGCCAACTTTATTGCTTGGATTTCTGCATCACAATTGTGACATTATTTCCATGTTGTTATTTTATTCATATCCCTAGTGTTATTTTGGTACTCTATGTATGCCCTGGCCGACACAGAGAGACACTGAGAAGAACATTGATAAGAGAGGCAAGAGCTGCAGTAATCGGCTCCCTCAATGAGATAGAGTTGCTTGCACAAAACAGAGACAAATGGCGAAATTTGATAAAATATCTTTAGAAGGATTGAAAACTGCTAAAATAAAAATGTGGATAATAGAAAGAGTATCTCGGTCTATGCCCTATGGGCTGGCTACGGCTCAAAATGTCAGATAGATAGATAGATAGATAGATAGATAGATAGATAGATAGATAGATAGATAGATAGATAGATAGATAGATAGATAGATAGATAGATAGATAGATAGATAGATAGATAGATAGATAGATAGATAGATAGATAGATAGATAGATAGATAGATAGATAGATAGATAGATAGATAGATAGATAGATAGATAGATAGATAGATAGATAGATAGATAGATAGATAGATAGATAGATAGATAGATAGATAGATAGATAGATAGATAGATAGATAGATAGATAGATAGATAGATAGATAGATAGATAGATAGATAGATAGATAGATAGATAGATAGATAGATAGATAGATAGATAGATAGATAGATAGATAGATAGATAGATAGATAGATAGATAGATACCACTGCTCCCATTTGTTACTGCTTTATGTGCTAATTCATCTGTGTACACACGAATCCATAGGTCTTGTGGGTATCCTTGATCCAAGAAACTGAGATTTATTGTTTTACGCTGTAGACTATACTGTTTCTCTTTGTCAACTATTCCTTTCACTTCTGTCCGTATTTGTATTGACAATCTGATTCCTCTGTCCAGTGAGAATATTCTTGTATGGGCAGTAGGGGGTTAACTCTTGGTATGTCTACATATTCGTTTGTCTTGGTGGATAAAACTACTTCTTGTCCCAATGCAAGATTTTGGAATCGGTCCTTCATTGGATGTCTCAGCATACATGAACATTTTTCAACCTGTATCAGCACCTTTGTGTCCCTCCGTTCTCCCAGTGCTGGTATCCTCCACAATTTCTCCATCTCTAATATTGGTGTTGAATTCATTGCTCCTGTGATGACCCTAAGTGTCTGGTTTTGTACTTTATCCAGCTCTTGAGTGTGGTGTTTGATGCTGGGCACCATGCGGATGATCCATATTCTAGATGTGGGTGTATACTCTGTTGGTAAACTTGACTGAATATTTTCCCACTCGCACCCCATGTGGTTCTACACAGCTTTCTTATAATAGTCAAATCAACTTCCTTCTTGCTTTTTTGGGTTACCATATTTATCTGTTGTTTCCAAGATAGTTTGTTGTCAAATGAAACTCCAAGATAAGTAGCTTGTATGTCTTCTTTCACAGGCTCATTGATTATGTAGATGGCTCCTGCTTTTTGTTTTGGGGAGAGAGTGAAAAGTGTAGTACTGCATTTGTCTGTAATGATGCTGATACACCTTCTATTTATCCATGCGTTCAGTGCACTCATAGCTCTTTGAAACAATTTGGAAGCCACTGTTGCATACACCTATGTGCACCACATCACCAGATCATGTGCATACATACCAATCAGTAAAAGAGTTGATGAGTTCTATTATTGTTAAAGTCCAAAAACGTGACGGAATGCCTTACGGGGATCTCCAGCTGAAAAAAAAAATCCTTGAAAACCAAATGATTGGCGTTCCTTTAATTTAAACTGGACTAAAACATGTGTTGATTCTTTAAAATATTATTATTACTTTTGTATCCATCTACTCTCCAATTTTGGAATAACTTTGTGTGAGAAAATGCTTCCTCCTATCACCAGGCCACTGAACATTGGCTCGTCGACCAGCCCTTCTCCATTTCTTGTAAATTCCCCAGGGCTAGTTTGATTGATAGCTCTCTCATAGTCAAAATTTGGTGGATGGGGATGACGGGGTGGAGAGGTTAGATGCTTCACTCTCGATAGACAAGAAAACCCCTGGTTCGAGTCCCGCTACAAATTATAGGAATTGTTATATTCGAATTCGTGTTTCTTCGACTTTTCCCACCGGTCTCTGAGTAGTGACCCTTGTATCAATTTGGATAGTGTATCCCATTGGATAACGACGAAAAGCAGGAGGCGCCTGTGCACTCTGCGCACGTGAAAGAGTGAGCCAAATATGGCTACTGTCTGAGCAAAAATGGTTAACATCAATTAGAAATCTGCCCACTATCCTTCCTCTTAATTTTCAGCCTTCGTTGATGCTCCAAAGTTCGTGAATTTGAGCTGAAACCAACTTCAATGCTTTAGCTAGCGTGCGGGAGCTGAGACTATTTTTTATTTTATTTTTTTTATTTTTTTTTTTTTGCGGTTATGGTGTATATTTTAGAGGACAGAGATGCATTTTTGTGATTGAACTTTCACGGGAACAAGTTTCTTCCACTGGTTGTCGATCTGTGTTCACGATAAGAGTTTGCCTGAGAGACATGATCAGCTTTAATGTCGTGACCGGAGATTTGGTTCGCGTGACAAATATTTTAATGATGAAAGTTTTTTTTTTTTTAAATGCGAAAATGTGGAGGAATGAGAGGAGAAGAATAAGAAGATCAGCAGTTGAAACATTTATGACCGCCGTTATGAAATTAATTGCGAAGACCAACTGAGATCAAAGAAACGGATAAATGCCAAGAAATACAAGAACATTAGTGTAAGAGACAAGAAGCTCATAGATTAAAGAGCTAATTAATGAACATGCATGAGTACTCAGACGTCATGCACTCCTTATAGCCACAGAGAGCGTAGCTTTACCAGTAGACAGCATGGAGTGTTAAGATGATTATTTGAGGTTGAACACAGTCCTCTCTGACAAATAATCTTAGATTTTTATTCGCATCACTTGATTCCAACTACCTGCACGTATTGAAACGAAGTAAAAAAAAAAAAAAAAAAAGGTAAAGTAGCTCCGTCACGCCAAGTGGCCTAAAAAGAATATGGTGTTAGTGACCATAATTACAGACCTTCGGCACAGGATTTTTGGAGTAATGTGGTCGGTTGGGATCAAACCCTACCTCTTGTTCTTTGTAGCCCAGTTTACTAACCACTGAGCTATCGCGGCTCCAATTGAAACGAAGTCCTAGTCATCTATTCTCAACATTCATTGATGTTAGACGATATTACAGCGCTACCAACAAGGAACCCATATGTGCTCAGTGGCTCTCCGCAGATCAGGTAATTCGTGACGTCAGGTTATGAGAATGGTGGCCTAGAGTGAGGGGACAGGAGAGGCGATTGCCCCTGGCGCTATAGGTGCACACAATTTCAAGAAAAATAAAGAGTAATAATAAATAAATAGCAGGTTAGGATTGTTTCAGAACAGCAGCAGGCTATATGGACCGCTTCGAAGTTAGATCAGGTGTAAGACAGTCGTGCGTGCTATCCCCACTACTGTTTATTACATACATGGACTATATATATACAGCTAAAAAGACCAATTAGGAAATTCTTAGAGATGCCAATACAAAAAGGGAGCTCCTAAAAAAACACCAGAAAGAAACAATTACCATTTTTCTGGCACATTTTGAAAAGAGGAAAGTTGGAATACTTGGTTACAACTGGTAAATAAAAGGAAAGAGATATCGCGGACGACAAAGAGAGAATATATTGGATGGCTTGGTGTCATGGCATGGAAAACGGCCAACAACTGAACTGATACGATGCACTGTAGATAGAAGATTTTGGATGGACAATGATCGCCTACGCCGTCCGGTATGGCACATGATGATGATGTCACCATACCTTGTAGGAATTTACGTTTCACCCACAACATGCTCCTTGCTACCAGCGAATCATAGGAGGAAGAGGTTTGTACTACAGCACTCAGAAAAAAAATGACAAATAAACAACGGAAAAAAACAAATAACAATATATGGTCCGAACAGGATCGAAACTGTACTCCATGGCACTGCGCCTTGCCACGAGAAGCCGAACACTTAGGAACACTGCCAGTTAGATGGGTATCTAACTAAAGAATTAGCTATTGGTTATTGGTTATGAAAGACCTCGGTATCACTGCAAACGAATCAAAATCCATAATTGCTCAACCGCCCGTGCCGGTGGAATCATCCGAATTACTAACTCATCTCCCAAACAAAGAAAGGTAACTGTAGTCCCCATCGTAGCAGTCTCAGCACACGCCAAAAGACATAAGGCGAAACCGCGCAGAAAGTGAGCACAGTCAACTCCTCCCTGTCATACGATATCATCCTTCATCGTAAACAATTGGGACATCGAAACATGATCAAAATGGATGAATCACACAGCTCACGGTGTGCACAGAGCACTTAACTCAGTAGCTCCTGCAACAAGCCGGACTTGGAATATGAGAATTAGCTATTGTGGACAATGTCTTACGCGAAGGCGTTCTCATGATTATAGCATAGGGTTACGATCACAGCTCGGGGATACATTGTATTTCTGTACTTTCCTATTAAGGCAAGTATCTCCCAATAGGGCTGAATACTTGTGTTGCAGACAAACATTTATTGGTCGAAAGTGCACGAAAGACATTGTCCGCAATAGCTAGTTTTTTTTAGTTAGCTGAGTGGCAGTGGTCCTAAGCGTTCGGCTTCTCGTGGCAAGGCGCAGTGCTATGGAGTACAGGCTCGATCATTCTTCGGACCATATATTGTTCTTTGTTTTTTTTTTCTGTTGTTGTTTAGTTTATGCGTCATTTTTTTCTGAGTGCTGTAGTACATACCTCTTCCTCCTATGATTCCCTGAATCATCCTTCGGAAGTTTCCCTCTATAATAATATTAATTCTATTATTATTTTTGTCTCCTTGTTACCAGCTTTACCGTAGCACTGCAATTGTTTTTCTTGTTCTCTGATTATCGAGTCCCGAACGCTGTACTGTGTCTATGTTTGAGAATACGATTTAGTCGTGTTGTCCATGTTTTGACATTTCAAAAAAATATCTCATAAAAGGTGAAAGAATACTGAATGCATCAAGAAGAAACACAATACAAATTTGTCAGATTTCCATAAGAGATGAAAGTTCGTATTCGCACTCCTACAACTGCATGAACATTAGTGTTTTATTTTTCAATGTATGTATTATTTTATTGTTAAAACGTGTATAACAGAAAACTCAACTTTTTTTTTAAAGTTTTAATCCTGTCAATGCCAGATATTTTCATTAGTGATATAAACAGGGAGACCCTTACTACGTGGCATAGCATGATTATTACTACTCCCGTAGGCATGACACCTGATAATGATGGATTTTTTGAATTATTATTTTAAACATAAGGTCAAGCGGAAAAAAAAATTAACTAGTCAGTGTTGTATAGTAAAGTAAAATGAACATTTTACAAGAAAATGTAATCATACATTTTTTTACAGCATCATTATCAAATCATCAGCACAATATTGCATGTTGTCAATAAAGTAGTTATTCAGTCCGGAGCTTGAACTGAAACAAAATGGTGCTGGAGAGTACAATCATCTGGTATGCAATATTTTCTTGTTAATTTAAAAATAAGCGCACTTATATTTGCCTACTTTTGTGTTATAATCAATTAATAATTGTTAATAGTATCTTTAAGTAACTCACGAAGTTGGAAATATATCTAAAAAAACATATTTAATATTAATCTAGACAGCATCGGAATGACAAAGCATCATTCGACTCGTAAATTCGTGTGTGTGGTGTGATGATTTCAAAGCCCCGGACCAGGACCACACACTACACAGGTTAATTATTTGAGAGAGACATTTTATTTACTATGTTGTACATTTGTAAACATTACTAACTGCCCTGAGTAGTAAAGTAAAGTTAAGGAGCAGTCATAATTCTTTAGTAACATTAACATGAAATGATAATTGAGATATTATTTTACTGGAGTGAGTATGCTGCTCAGAAGTAAAGTTTAGTAATCTAAGTAATCACTATCATCACTATGATTGGCTCACTAACTTCATTCACTTATTTTGATTTGTCAACTGAATTTTACTTTATTACTTGACTTTCTTTCTTCATTGGCTTCGGACTGTCTTTCAGACTCAAGAGTCTTTCCTCTTCCATGGCTTTTATTTATTAGTTTTAAAAATAAAGCAGGCTACAAAAAACATCTTTATCAATCATTAATTTAATTTTTAAAATTTAGTTTAAATTAAAATAAAAAAAAAACTGAGTCAGGTGCTTTGACTTGACTCTTTCCGTACGGAGGCATTTTATCAACGCAACGGAAGAGATTTCAGAGACAAAATTTTTGACAGACCTTATGGTTTTAAAACATCAATCTACATGCTTTATATTTATCTAACACATAACATATTATATTTCGTGATTGTTAATGTGTATGCCTGTAATGGGCAGGTGAACACACAACAATGGCAGAATCTCTTCGAGTTCGATGAAGAGAATGTCATTTTCTGCGGAGACTTTAATGCTAGAGGAGACCAGTGGGGCAACGTCATAACCAACAAGCAGGGAGAAGACCTAGAGAACGCACTGGTATCGGCCGATTTAGTGTGCTTGAATGATGGAAGGGCAACAAGAATGGCCACTCGAACAGGGGACTCTGATAGTGTCATAGACCTGGCACTGGTGTCTTCCACCTTCGCACCGGTTTGCAGGTGGAGTGCACTGGGGTTCCACGGAAGTGATCACTATCCATGTGTCCTCATAATTGAGAAAAGCGGAAATAAACGCCAGAGAAGAAAGCTCCACACATTCAACTACGAGAAAACAGACCAGGACGTCATTAGCAAAATCAGACATAGGAAACAGAGCGCCCCTCGTAGGAGGCAGGAGAGATGGACGCAGCCACCCTGGTGGAACGTAGATGTCGAGGAAGCTTGGCGGAGCAAGAGACAAACGGTCAAGACATGGCAGAAAGCCAGAAGGTATGGTGGAACACAACCTGAGCTCTTGAAGCGTCTGAAAGTAGAGGTCGACAAAAAAATAATGCACTTTAAACTATGCGCTAAGCAGGCTAAGGATGCCAAATGGGATGACTTCTGTAAAAAAGTGTGCTCAGAAAAATCGCTAGCCACATTCTGGCGCCTTCATCAGTGCATGAATGGCACACCACGACACAGAGGTATACCAGACTTTCAGAGCACAGACCAGATATGGCACAAATCTGATGAGAGCAAAGGGAAGGCCCTGCTTGCCCGCTACATTGAGCAGACGGACCAAAGAAATGAGGCTGTAAGAATGAGGATACGGGGATCTTTGTCAAATTTGTGTGAGGATGTAGGGCTGGAAGAAGATCTCACAATCACAACCGATACCATTCGCGCGACACTTAAAAGGTCACACAACACTGCTCCTGGTCCAGATGGTGTTCGGTATGATGACATAGGCGATTTAGCTGATGACGACTTGACAACACTGGCCAATGAGTTTAATGCCAGTATTCGGAGTGGCCAGATTAAGGAGGAGTGGCTACACAGCTACTTACTACCGCTACCGAAGCCAAACAAGGACCATTCTCAGATCAGTGCCTACAGAATCATCACAATGCAGAATACTACGGGCAAGCTGCTGGAGAAAATAGTTGCCCGTGTCCTCACGTGTCGCCTTGAACAGAAACGCGTATTCCCATCCACACTCGGAGGTTATAGATATAACAAAGAGACATGGCTCAATGTGGCAGTATTTGCCTATGACGTCTTCGAAGGCTTCCACAGACGAGAGGAGACATGTGCTGCTGCTATAGATCTGGAGGATGCATACAACAGGGTACCATTTGAATATCTCATGCATATGCTTCTCAAACTGGCGGTGAACCCCTTCCTCATAAGATGGATCGCCGCGGCACTGTTTCAGAGGAAGGTGATACTCAGATGTGGAAGTTGGTCTTCCGAGCCAACATCCATTTGTCCTGGGCTGCCACAAGGCTCACCATTGTCACCAGTTCTATTTAATGTGTACACAATAACGATCACGGCCCAACAGTTGGATGGGAGGGGAAGAACTATGACTTTTGCTGATGATATTCTGGTATATCGACAGGAAGAGACAGACGGGGAATCGCCTCCACAATGCAAGACGAACTCGATCGCATTTCTTCCTGGTGTGGGGTTTCAGGTGCCTTGGTTAACCCTAATAAAGCATCAGTTTCATGGTTCTCCCTTAACAATCATATCGTTAATACGACCACACCGGTAGTACGAATGGGAGCTGATGAGGTGACCAGGGACAAGTTGATGACATACCTCAGAGTTAAGTTTGATCGCAGCCTGTGTTTTCGGGACCACGTTGACCATGTGATAACAAAATCCCGCAAAGGATTAGCCGCCTTGAAGGTCATGGCAGCTGCCAACATCGAGCAGAGGCTACTTACTCTTCTGTTCCAGGGATTAGTCCTCGCACCAATCGAGTATGCCCTGGCCATTCTTACTGTCAGTACGACTCAAATTGATAGGCTGGAGAAAATACAAAATGAAGCCATGCGCATTATCCTGGGATGTACGAGGGACACTCCCTGTGTGGCAATGAGGTATCTTCTTGACTTTCCAACCATGGATGACAGAATCAAGATCTGGAGAGCACGAGCATACCTGAAGATTAGTACAGATACAGAGCATCCATTGCACCACGTGCTCAACACAGAGAAAGGTACCAGGCTAAAAAGAGGCAAATCATGGGTGGGCCGAGCAGAAGATGTCATCAAACAGGTCTGTGGGCTTACCAATATCAGCGTTGGTGAGGAGTGGATACCGGTGCCTACGTCATTCAAGGGGACTTTCTCATGTATTGTCACACTCGACAGGAAAAGTAGGGAACAGAACCCAGTCGTGGTTAATGCTGAGGTCAACGGTCTCATCTGCGATAACACTGATGAGAAAGATGCAGTCATCTATACAGACGGATCTGTAAGACGACACGAAAAAAGTGCATGGGCATTTACAGCACGTTCGGCAGGCAGAATAGCCAAGGAAGACAGTGGTGCATACGCCATGACCACGAGTAGCATGACAATGGAGGTGATGGCAGTGACCAAGGCATTCAAATGGTTAGAGTCACAAGACTACATCCACGCATGTATACTGAGTGATTCGATGAGCATGATAAAAAAAGTGGAGGCGGGCTTTGTACGCATGCAATGGGTAGAGTCGTTGCAGAAATCCAAAATAGGTAAGGTCACCTTTGTCTATGTCCCTGGACATGCGGGAGTACGGGGAAATGAGAGGGCGGACAGGTTGGCTAGCTGCGCTGTGGTTGAGGACGGGCAACCGATGGATCGGGCGGACGTCATCAATGCACTCCGAGATGTGGGAAGAGCACAGGACTTCGACAAACACAGATCAACGTCGCTTCTTCGGATGATGGAAATGGGAGTTAAGATGGGCACAGCCAGAAATGAGAAACTTGGTGGCCGTGTAAGAAGACTTATCAACCAACATAGAACTGGAGTCGTCAGTCGCTGGACACTGAGGGAATTGCTGAGGAGGGGATCTGAGCACCTATGGACATGTTCGGAGTGCAATGATGATGACCCGCAAATAACTCAATAACTCAATAACATATTATATATGGATTTTTAGATAATTGAACAAGGAATCAGATTCCACCAATGCCAAGATGAACATGTAAATAGAAATATTGGAGATAAACGACCAAAAAAAAAAAATTGAAACATCAAATTCAAACCACAATTGACAACTTACCATCATATAGATCTGGTCATAGTAATCCAATATGAATTATTTTGTGAAAAAAAAAAACAAATATCAATATGTCTCTAAGCAGTCATGAAAGTTTGGTTGATGTAGTATAACAATAACTGATATTTTGTCATTCACAATCACAAGTGACAACAATGAAATTTCAACTTTTTGGGGGAAAAAAATTACTATGTACACAATATTGACACTTTTGTTTGACTATACACACAAAAATCACTATGTACACAATATTGACACTCTTGTTTGACTACACACACAAAAATCACTATATACACAATATTGACACTTTTTTTTCAATGACACAAAAAAAACTTTCTCCATTTATTCTCCATGAAATGCATTGAAGCATTTGGATGAAGATGTGGTTTAATTTCACATCCTGAACAGAAAAAAATGCGTCTGTGCACGCTTTGTGCTAAAAAACCTATATCTGGATCACTGTCATCACAATTGTTGTTATCAACACTTACAGTGTTTGAACTATCATCGGAATCATCAAGAAAAATTGACAAGCTTCTTCAGCCGTCATCAACTGACTTTTAGCATTACAATCACGGCTACTGGAAGCCATTTCGATCAGCTGATTTTGTTTACACTTTTTTTTTTACGATAAATACTAATTCCAAATGAAAAAATCACATGTTAGAGTTCATCTTTCAACTTGAACCTCACGGGGAAGAAGGAAGGAACTCTCCAGTGAAGGAATCAATAAAAAATAGTCAATCTAAAATATAGGAATACAGTTTGTTGATAGTTTACACAAAACAACCTGATCGTGGCGCACTATACGGCTGACCGTACGCCACCGAAATGGATTTGGCGCACCATACGGCGGAACGTACAGAAAGAGTTAATAAACCTTTCAAAATAATTTTTTCAAGTGTTTTTTTTTTTATTAAAAACAATTTATTTTAAAATTTTTATTATTAAATTAAAGGCCCTTTAAGATTAAAAACATAATTAGCAAATTAAGCTATGGAGAGAAATTTTAACTTATGTCAGAAGAAAGATCTAATCTATGAATATGTACATGGAATGTCTATTTGAGTTTACCTAGAAGGAAAATTGGACATTTCAAACTAGACAAATGAGATTTGTTTAAAGGACACAACAGCCTACTAAAAGTAATCTGGGAAGAAAAAAATAAATGAAGCACAGGCAGACCTAGACTAACATGGACGAGTAACATCAAAAGATGGACAAGTCAGCCAGTGACAACCTGCACCATAAAAGCAAGTGACAGAGCAGAATGGCGCTCCATGGTAGTCAACCTTCTATGCAATGATGGCACTCAATGATAATGATGATGAATTTGTAGACAGATGAACAAATCCCATGAAATGCCACTCAGAAACCTCATGTCTCATTCATTTTTTTTTTCATCTTATATTCGCCACTGTAATGTACTGCTGTACCTCATTGAATACCTAATTGAAAACTAAAAATTATGAACTTTTAATACACTGTTCTTGTTTAAAGTAAAGTAAATAATTAAATAATTTTTTCAAAATAGTTTTTTTTTTAATTTTATATATAATCTTGGACCATCAACAAGTTGCTGTCATGTACCTTGGCCATCATTAAAATCATATGACTGTACAGAGCATTTATTCATATTGTATGTGTGATTTAACTCTTTCCATAAGTTGCGCCACACAGTGCTTCACTCTCAGTTTGATTAGTGTGAGCCGTCATCAAACCATATTCTTTTTACATTACTTGTATCATCTTGGTATTGGTGAAATACTGTGTTCAGTTATCTAAAAATGCATATATAATATGTTAGATAAATATAAATATGTAGATTGATTCTTAAAACCATGAAACATGTTGTCTCTTAAAATCTCTGCTGTTGAATTGATAAAAAGCTTCCGTATGGAAAGAGTTAAGAAATATTATATGTGTTTTTAGCATATTGTATATGATTTTAGCATATTATTT
Source organism: Megaustenia siamemsis (assembly GCA_032433765.1). Classification (NCBI taxonomy): domain Eukaryota; kingdom Metazoa; phylum Mollusca; class Gastropoda; order Stylommatophora; family Ariophantidae; genus Megaustenia; species Megaustenia siamemsis. Next base: position 29,789,985 of record JAVIAB010000051.1, read on the forward strand.
GTGTGATTTCAGCACATTATATGTGATTTTTCAGCAAAAGTGAGATATTTGTGATGAAAATAAATAAAGTATTGATTCGATTGAGTAATTTCAATGTGCTCATATAAAGTTTTTTGTGTTTGCTAGCATTGCTTTATTTATGTGTATGCTTTGCTGCTCACATTACCTTCAATTTGTATGTGTCCTTTATCACACCATAGTGTTGACAACAGTGATTACATGCGAAATGGGGACTTTGTTCCTACACGCATGCAAGCTCAGCAAGATGCAGTGAATCTTGTATGCATGTCAAAGACAAGATCAAACCCTGAGAATAATGTTGGTCTTTTAAAGATGGCAAAGTAAGTGGTTTGTCCGTTGTAATGTGATGTCAGTAAGAATTCTATATTTTCTGTAATATGGTTGTATAATTTATGCACTTAAATAAACAGTTAAGACCAATTTCTGTACTGGATTTGCAACTGTCAGTGATCCTGGTGCAAGCCATCAGCTATGTGATAACTACAACTCTGTTGCTTGTATGTGCCATTGGCCTCAAATAAAATTATATGAATGTATTGAACGTTTATTCATATTATATGTGTGATATAAGCTTCTGGTCTTCCATATATATTGGATAATGATAATCAAATGAAAGAAGAAATAAGGAAACTAGCTTGGATAGAATAAAAGTTCAGCATTATGTGTGCACTAAAATTGTCAATTGGTTTATTCAATATTAGATATGGTAAATAAAACCATAGACATCCATGGCTTAAAGGTAGGTGAACTCGGTTTCACAAACACAAGGTCCGGGTAACGAGTCCCACTGAGCTAAATTTTTGAAGAAATTGCAACTTTAGGGATTACCATCCTCAGGGTCATGCCTATTGCCAGAAAACTATGGCAAACCACTGACGTTGCATAGACAATTACACAGCCAAAAATTGCTAACATCAATGTTCTGTAGAGGATATGCTACATACTTTTTTTCCAATAAAAGCATTAGAGTTACTGCAGCATTATTGTTCAGTGACTTTTACTTCATTATTTTTGTTCTTAATCCTGTTTTTGCTTTTATTTTAGTACTGAGGTTCTTGTAACCCTGACCTCTGATGTGGGTCGCATTCTAGCACGGCTACATCAAGTTCAGCCTTCTGGAGAGATCAACTTTGTTGCAGCCGTACGAGTAGCACATGTGAGTTTTTAACAAACTCTCCATTTATTTGCTGGTTAATGAACAATTGTCATCTGATATGTTCTGGTTCTAAACAGAAGGACCTCACCCTTTATTCAAAAATGCATCGAATAGGAGTTAAGGTAGGACTAGTGCAACTTGGACAGAGCATGATCATATTTGTTTTACCCAAGTATAGTAGACAGACGGGAGCTGGCAACACAAATGCACTTTGGTCATTCTGTGCTTGATCAGTCAATCCACTATTGACAACAGCCATGCGAGAAGCTGCTCAGCTAAAAAGCACCTAACCTAAAACCAGACTGCTAACAAACAATAATTGTTTGTTACTAATTGTCTGCCTAGGTGTCAGTGGCCAAATATATCATCTTGTGCCATTTGTTTGTGATAGTTTACCATCTTGGACTATTTACTTCAATACTTTTTTTGAATCTTTCAAATCAAAGCATGATTTATAAATTAGTACATTAATATTTACGTGTTACATTTGCAGGCAGTAAATAATATTTATTAGGATACTTACTGACGCTACAGATCGTGTGCTAAGATTTTCCATTATAAGTAATCAACCCGTAAATCATCGTGTTAATGGAAACGGTCCAAGTACAGTGTTGATGATTCTATGTACAAGTATAAAATGTTTGAAAAGGTATTTCCACTCTTTCAGGTAATATATTATGTTATTTTTGTATACTATGTTACATTGCATTTTCTTAATTAACATTTTGCTTAATATATATATATATATTTCAGCTAGTACTGAAGCACAGGCAAGGACGTAACCATAAGCTACGTATTGTCGTGTTTGTGGGCAGCCCCATTGACATTGATGAAAAAGAGGTAATGAGAATAGATTTTATGTTTCAACATTTATAATGAACATACAGGCAGTTATATAAACAAAATGTAAGCTTTAGGGAAATTCCCCAGTTCATAGTAAATGACGTGTTACACTATTTATTTGAATTTACTATGAGTGGAATAAAGTTTCAATAGTGTTTGAATTATTTAAAAATGTGCTAAAATTAAATGAATGCCAGAACCCACCCATAAATTTGTAAGGAGCAGAAAGATGTTAAAATGTCAAGGCATGTCCATTAATCTATAATCTATTTTGAGTTTCAATTTTAAAATGATGGCCTTCAAATCAACTTCAGATGTAATGATCTTGATAAATTAGTCACATCAATGTTAATCCACAAAGAGGTCCCAACCTCTTTAAGTTAAGTTAGTATTCAAATCTATGCACCTTGCAACAACAATGAAAGAGACAGCGAAGAATTCTATGACACATTGAATGAAATCATTAGTTTAAATTAAGGCTAAGTCTAAAAATATATAGAACATTTTGGGATTTATAAACTAAGGGGTCAGAGGAATTTTCATAATTTTAAGTAAAGATCTAGGAGTTGATTGGATGGCCATTCCAACTAGCCAATGAAAAACCTAAGTTTCAGCGGGAAGAATGTGACATCAGCGGGAAGATTTAGAGTCATTTGCAGGTTAGAGCTTGGAAAGATCAGTCGCTCTAGGCAGTTGGACTGCATTAACACCCAGAAGATGGTTAGGTAAAGTGAAAACATACTAGGCTCCAGAGCACAAGTGAAGGAATTAAACATTAAGACAATCAGTTGTAAAAGTAGAGTAGTGTAGAACAGATTTATTAAAAGATATATATATGTATATCTAAACTGGTAACTTAAATTTTTCTCTTTGTACAATTGCAAGACAGAAGTTCCAACACTTGGGGGTCTCGGTAGCCTAGTTGGGAAAACCACCAGACTAGACTACCGACGTTCGGACAACCCGTGTTCGATTCCCGCTGGGAGCAGTGTGAATTGTACTCGTGGTTGGAAAAATTATTTTAAAAAAATACCCCCACGGTCGATTCAGCCGTTGGCAGAAATGGGTACCAGGGTATTATCTTGGGAAGGTGAGGAATGTCGCTTCGCATCTGAGTTTCAATGCTTGAGGCTACACTATACAGAAATATCCGTACATTTCTGGATAGGCAGCCGAGCACATATGGGTGTAAACTCGCGTGCTAAGACGCCGGTTCAAGTCTCGTACTTTACCTTTACCTTTAGTTCCAACACTTATAAGCAGTGAAAGGAAAAATTAACTGGTAGATATTGCTTAAGTTAACAGTGAAATCTGTTGTTAATCTTCACTTCAGTTTGCCAGGATTGAACTTATTCTTCATAGTTCAGTTCACTAATCACAAAGTTTACATGACTCATTTAAGTATAATGAAGCAAAATTAGGAACATGTACCTATTGTGCAATGTGAAAGTTCTGTTGGTTTTGTTTGTTAGTGTCATTAATGTATGGTTAGCACTGTTTGGTTTTAATTTGTTACAAATTATGTCAATAAGTTTTTGTTCAAAAGGTGTGTTAGGCTAGTAGTATTAATTGCTGTGCATACTTTGTTAACGATACTGAGACATCCCACTTTGAATTCATTCTACAGTATATGTGGATGACCTGGCTTTGTGGACAAGAGAAAAATATATGTCAATGATCATGAGCAAGTAGTGGGGTGTAACGTACACTACTACAGTTGTGTCATAATTTTTTGAGAGTAGTGATCCTGTCACAAATCAATAACCTAAGATATGCTGATGATACTGTTCTACTAGCAGAAAATCCTAAAGACCTACAACAATTGCTTAATGTGATAAACATAACAAGCAAAAAATATGGACTAGATATGAATATCAAAAAGACTAAAACTATGATCATAAACAAAGAAAATTCTCAAGACCTACAAATAAATATCACAGTTGAAGGAATACATCTGGAGACAGTTCAGAGCTACAACTACCTTGGACATACTATAACCAATGATGGAAAATATAAAATTGAAATAAACAAAAGAATAGGTATGACAAAAAGTAATTTTAATGCCATGGAAAATATACTAACAACAAAACAAATAACAGCAGGGCTGAAACTAAGAATAGCAAAATGTTACATCTTCTCAATATTCCTGTATGGTGCAGAAACATGGACATTAGACAAGAAAACAGAAGAGAAAATTGAAGCCTTTGAAATGTGGATTTACAGAAGAATAGGTAGAATTGGATGGAAAGAAAAGAAAACAAACGATGAAGTTTTAAAACAACTAAAATAAAAAGAGAACTACTAAATACAATTAAGACAAGACAAATGAAATTTTGGGCACATTAAAAGACACAACAGCCTACTAAAAGTAATATTGGAAGGGAAAATACAAGGTAAAAGAGGCAAGGGCAGACCAAGACTAATATGGACGAGTAACATCAAAAGATGGACAAATCAATCTATGACAATCTGTACCATCAAAGCAAGAAACAGAGTAGAATGGTGATCCAGAGTGGCCAACCTTTGTTGCGGAGACGGCACTCGATGATGATGAGTGATCCTGTGGTTCTGTTCTGTTCATGAATCAGTTTTACAGCAGTCAGAATTTCTCTATCTGCTCCTAACAAGTCACCAGCTTACCGTTACAGTGCATTGACAAATTCTACTGACAAGGTCGACATCTGTGCAGCCCTAATAGTGGCACAGGCAACTATTCTAAATGACTTCCATTGAAAAGAATGCACAGTCACATCAAATGAATACCTTCACAATGTGTTATTTTATTTTAAAAAATTGTTTTAGATTTTTCTAGCACTTTATATATGGTTATGGAAGGCCCAGGTATCACTGCAAACGAATTAAAATCCATAATTGCTCCACCGCCTATGCCAGTGGAATCATCTGAATTAATATTTCATCTCCCAATCAAAGAAAGGTAGCTGCAGTCCCCATCATAGCAGTCTCAGCACACATCAAAGGCATAATGGGAAACCGCACAGTAAGTGAACACAGCCATCTGATCCCCACCATACAATATCATCATTCTGTAACAGTGGGAGGGTGAGAATGTGTAACAATAACACGAGTGAGTGAGTCAGGAGAACATGGAAATTTCCTGGGAAGTGAGTGAGGGAATCAGTTCAGTTAGAATAATGAATTCTCAGGATTTTGAGGTCCAGCTAGATGGGAAGAGGAAAGAAGGTCAGGGATTGGCTGAAGAGGAAAGATATAGTGGAATCACAAGGTTAGTTTGAGAGTTTTACTCATACGGTACGCCTGAGAACAGGGTCGCCGGAAGGCGGTAGCCATTATGGCTTACCAACCTTCAAATGTATTGTGTTAAATGTTCATGTTAATTATGTGTGGGCCATTGATTAGTGTTGGTTGGACTAGTGAATTCTTAATGTGAGGATGTGTGAGCAAAGAGCTCGCTGATTCAGCTTTAGGTGAAAAGCTGAGTAGTTTCATATTCATTATGTGTGAGCAAGGAGATCGCTAACTGTTTCAGCTTTAGTGGAAGAGCTGAGTTATGTGTGAGCAGCCGAGGACTGAGTACGTCGCAGGTTTTGTCTACTTTGTGGCGTTATTGATCAGATGAACTGTAAATAAACTCTAAATAATTTCATTTTCTTTTCACTCATTAAATTTGCTAAATGCAAATCCTGCAGCGGCTGAGTGAACATGAATTCCACTCCACCATCTTGGAACCGGAAGCCCACTTTATATATAATTACAAACAAGTACATGATGTGTTAATTTCATTGCAGATTGTTAAAGTTGCCAAGAGACTAAAGAAAGAGAAAGTCAATGTTGATGTTGTTAACTTTGGAGAGGAGGTAATATCGTCTATGAATTTTCTGGATCCACTTTTTCTGCTGTTTTTTTTTCCCCTGACATGTCTACATAATTTGTACTAATAGTATAAATTTACTATAACCTTGTCAGGTTACTATACATATTTTGTTGTTTTTTATTTTGTTATGTCAAATTATTGACATTTTCTATTTGTACTCTTTTTTTCTTTCCTTGGCCACTCACTAACACTGTAGTAAGTGGCTGGTACACCTTGTAGCATCTTGTAATACTACATTAAAACTATTCCATTTCTTAGGATCTAAGACTACTTTGCAGGGTGCTTCATGTCTGGTCCACACTGGTAATTTTTATTCTCACTGTCTCCAGCCTGTTTGTCCTAGTTTGTTTCCTTCACCCTCTCTCTGGAGTCCGCTGCATGACAGTTCTTGTGATTGTTCCTTCATCTATTCTGGATACATGATCAATCCAGTTTCATTGCCTGCTTGTTATCACCATGTGCAACTCTTGAACAGTTCTTGGTTGATTTGGCCAAAATGTTCTGAGAATTTTATTTTCCTGGTTGTGTGAAAAGATGACATTCTCATTTTCTGTTCTCAAACATTCACATTGGTACTTAAAGTACACAGCTCTTCTATTTCCTCAATTTTGGTTTTTGTGTTGCACTGGTTGCAAATGTTGTTAAACTGGCAATAACTATTTTAGTGTTATTTACCCTCTTGTTGATATCTTCATCAGTTTATTCCAAGTCTTCAGTGTTGAGAAAATTGCCCATAATTTTTTATTGAAGTATTTTCTGCCTCATTATTTAGTATTTAACAGTAAAAAGAGAATTAATTTTGTTGGTTATTCTTGTTATGTGCACAGGTGGTGAAGAACCATCACAGATAATAATAATAGTTGAACACAATAAAGTGTACTGTTCAATACATAGTGTGTGATACAGGGGGTTCTGAAAAATGTCTTGTCTGCTTATCTTGAATGATGTCTTTTATTCTATCTCACTCTGGGAATGACTACAACAGCTAGCTAACTCTCACTCTCAGCCTGACAAACAATTACAACTCTTACTAATGTAGCTGCTGCTACCACTACCCTACTATACTACTCAGCTAAACAGGTATGTGAGAAAGAGGTTGAGTATACCAATCATCTGACATCAACTACAATCTGGGTCACATACCTACGCTAAGTCAGTGTCCACTGTTTTTATTTTTTGTCTGGGCTAACACATTACATCATGTGGGCAGGCATAGTTAATTGATTTATTCTACATACAGCCACTGTCTTTGTGATAAAATGGAAGTTTCAAAATCAAACTGTCCTACTTTTCACTCTTTCCCACTATTTCACTTAGGACTTCCTAATCTAAGGGCTACTCTGTAACTGTTGTATCTTCTAATGATTGGTTACTGTGGTTAATGCTGCCTGTGAAATATATCTTCTAATGATTGGTTACTGTGGTTAATGCTGCCTGTGAAATATATCTTCTAATGATTGGCTACTATGGTTAATGCTGCCTGTGAAATACATCTTCTAATGATTGGTTACTGTGGTTAATGCTGCCTGTGAAATATATCTTCGAATGATTGGTTACTGTGGTTAATGCTGCCTGTGAAATACATCTTCTAATGATTGGTTACTGTGGTTAATGCTGCCTGTGAAATATATCTTCGAATGATTGGTTACTGTGGTTAATGCTGCCTGTGAAATATATCTTCTAATGATTAGTTACTGTGGTTAATGCTGCCTGTGAAATATATCTTCTAATGATTAGTTACTGTGGTTAATGCTGCCTGTGAAATATATCTTCTAATGATTAGTTACTGTGGGAAATGCTGCCTGTGAAATATATCTTCTAATGATTAGTTACTGTGGTTAATGCTGCCTGTGAAATATATCTTCGAATGATTGGTTACTGTGGTTAATGCTGCCTGTGAAATATATCTTCTAATGATTAGTTACTGTGGTTAATGCTGCCTGTGAAATATATCTTCTAATGATTAGTTACTGTGGTTAATGCTGCCTGTGAAATATTCCTTCTAATGATTGGTTACTGTGGTTAATGCTGCCTGTGAAATATATCTTCTAATGATTAGTTACTGTGGTTAATGCTGCCTGTGAAATAAGCATACATGTTTAGTAATATACAAGTTCTGTTTAATGTCTAAAGATTAGTTTATGATGTTAATTTTCCAGATTCATAGAGAAGCAAATAATATCATTGAATTGTAACAAGTAATTGATGAAATTTCATCTTTCTTCAGAAAAATATACTCTTCTCTCTCATTTTTAGAAACAAAAGTGCAGTGTTTATAGAAAAATATGGTCTCTAACACCATATTCCTCATACACCTAGCAAGGCGTGAAGGGAATCTTTACTTTTTACTTTACTTAACATGAAACTAACAATTATTTTCCAGGCTGTAAATACAGACAAGTTGACTGCATTTGTGAATGCCATTAATGGAAAGGATGGGTCCAGGTAATACTGCATCATTGTGCTTTGAATTTTTCAAGTTATTGAGTTATTTGCGGGTCATCATCATTGCACTCTGAACATGTCCATATTTTCTTAGATCCCCACCTCAGCAAGTCTCGCAGTGTCCAGGGACTAATGACTCCAGTTCTGTGTTGGTTGATAAGTCTTCTTACACGCCCACTAAGTTTTTTGTTTCTGGCTGTGCCTTAAGTAAATTTCAAGTAAATTTAACAACTAGTCAGAATATCAGATATCGATTCCCTGAGAGTGGTGAGCAAGTAGATACCATAACATTGCAGTGTACAAGGGAATAGTGCGCAGATAGACAACACATAGAAGGAGATATGTTACATAAAGAGAACCATCTGGTCAGCTATAGTGTAGTCAGATCGATCATCAGAAAGCAATAACAAAATAGAATGAGATACCTCCAATACTTCAAGCTGAAGACAAGTACCACCAAAAATAGGCACCATCAGTCTGTGTCACTTCTTCCTAGTAACCATGTCACCAAAACACATCCTATAAGACTCTCCAGTGTACATACTTAAAGAGAAAAATGTAGCAAACACCCAATATCTTGGAAAAAACACCAAAGTTAATTTTAGTTGTAGAAATTTAACTCTTTCATGAATAGTTCCCATTTAGCAATATATAACATTAATATGTGGTTGCAGCAGTCTAAAATGACTTGTACTTTGCCTGACATTCTTTATATACATTGCTGCTTCTAATCATTAAGTAACTCTGCACAGTGGGATGAATAATAATTAATACAGCAATGCCAATTTTAACAATATTGCATCTGTATGGACCTGAGTCTATCTCCATGCTAATTCAATCTGTACACTGAACAGATCTTTAAAGATGTCATGGAAATATCAGATTAAAACATCAATGGGTGCTTAATTTATAACCAAAGATATACCACTGACACTCATCATACTGTATTGGATTTCTCTGAGGATTTCTTTGGCTGTCTGTGTTAATGAGACATCAAACAAATCTTTGTAACACAGGATAGACAGCGAACAACATTAAAAGGAAGCTGGACATACAGTTGGAATGACAGACTGACAACCAACATGTTAATACACAGCGTAACACCTCTGGTAGCCACGGCGCCATCTGGTTGAATTTCAGGCCTTAAATCGAACCTAAATCAAGAAATGGTTACTGCATTTCATTTCTGTGTCTCTCCGTGTGTAAGTAAACACACAGATGTGTAGCAAAAGATCAAAGAAAATACTGTTTTTCAAAATCCAAATGTAACTTTTAGTGTTTGTAATTTTTACGGTGTTGTGCAAATATGGCTCGCGGATATATGTCGTAATCTATGGTTAAGACACTTACTGAGGTGAAAGTGAACTTGGAGAGAAAATACAAGGTAAATGAAACAGAGATAGACAATGACTAAAGTAGACTAACAGCATCAAGAGATTGACAGGAGAACCTGTGATGGTGCGAACCATCAAGGCAGATACAGGGTGAAATGGCATTCAATGGTAGCCAACCTTATATGTAGAGATGGTACATGATGAGGATGATTGACCTGAGTGCTACATTATGTCTAAGTATGCTGGTAAAATCTTTAAGAAGACCTGTTTGCCTTTGAATTCATTAAATAAATAGTTTTTTTTTTTTTAAATGATAAAAGTCATACTAATTTTACAAACCTTAAACTAGCACAAATATAGTAAAATGAATACTACTAAGGTAGTCTAATGTTCTTTCTAGTACAAAGGTTCAAGCACCTTAAGGAATTGTGTATTGTCCTGTGTTGTCAATATTGTTGTAAAAGTAACCAGCTTTTTCTCACAATTTTTTTTTGCAGCTCTCATCTGGTGACAGTGCCCCCTGGCCCAATGCTCTCTGATGCTCTTCTCAGCTCTCCAGTTATTGTTGGAGAAGATGGCGCTGGTGCAAGTATGACAGGAGCTGGCTTTGAGTTTGGCATTGATCCAAATGAAGATCCAGAGCTTGCCCTGGTGAGTTTTTGCTGTCTCCTTGACTTGTTTTGTGTGCTCTTGTTTTCATATACAGACAAGATTATTGAACTGCCTAGTCAGGGGAAAAGTTTTATGTACATGCTTACAATAGCTTGATATTTGATACACTGAATGAGCTGAAAATTGCCAGAAATTTGTATCTGATGGTCACATCATGGCCATTGAAGTAGAGCTGACCATTACGCTACTCTACTTCCTTCCAGAAAAAGGTTACAAAAGCACATATATTTATGTTTGCTGTTAACTACAAAACAATGCACCCTACGTCCTTTTTCAAAGTGAATACCCAAACAAATATAATTTGGTCATTTTAGTTCTATCATTTAACTGATAATTAAATATCATTTATACTTGTGTATTTTTTTTTTAGGTTGCCAAGATCATCTCATTTTTCTGATAGAGATGTGTGATTCACTAGTGAAAGATTTAAAGTGCTTGAAGTTCACAAATTGAGGACATTAATTCATGAACTTTTTAAATCTTAGACTTAATGTTCATACAGCTACATCATTATCATGGTTCAGAAATGCATCTGATATTTTAACAAGAACTATTGTTTTGTTACATTTTTTAAAACAGGCATTGCGTGTTTCAATGGAGGAACAGAGAGCGCGACAAGAGAAGGAGATCCGAGATACCTCTATTGCATCAGCAGGGGAGACTGTCGCTGTTGCTGCAGGTAAATTAAATAGGTTAAAAAAGAAAAGTGTCCCTTAGCAGTATTTTAAAGTGGCAGGGGAGTGGTGGCATGTAGAGCCTCCACTTATCATAGGCTCATTTTTTGAAGGAGTACAGCCCAGTGCTTTCTCCCTGGAAAGTTAATAAGACACTGATCATTATTCAGAATAATGTGAATATGTTGAGCCAGGCTAAAATATTGCACCCTGAGAAGTCTATGTGATCTAACATCAGCATTACTGTAATCTTTTTTACCAGTGACGATGCGGTTGTGGTCGATAAACAATAATACTATTAGTTATGGTGCTTAGTATCAATGCCTCTTTGGTAATGTCACGCTACCAACTTTTCCCATTTAGGGGTGCAGGTATAAACTTTCTCCATTAGGTGGTAAAGGTGTCTGAACAATACACCTGTTCATCTACTGGGTGTCTTCATTTCTGGTGCGGTAAGCGCATGTAAAACATTACTCCTTTTTGGTCTTGTGACAAAGTGAACACTCACAGTGGAAAACCACTATACAGTAGAAATATAAGCAATATGGGAATAGTACAAATATGAACTTGTGTTGTTTACAATACTGATAAAAGCTGTATGGAAATGTCACAAACCTTGAGCTGATGAATGCTTTATTTGAATATATTAATATTGATGTCTAAGAGTGTATGAAGAAGAAGAAGGCAATACCGATTATGTTCTCTGATATGTTTAAAGATCAAGAAGGAAAGTCTGTTAAGATTTAATCATATGTAATACAAGGAAGAACACCAGAAGACATTTGTCCATCTCTTTGATAATTACTTTTAAGCAGAAAGAAAGATTACAGACAATTGTGGTTACATGTTTACATCGTGCTCCAGTCAAGTGGAACCAAACTGAAGCCATGCCCAAGTTTTGCTTTTGTGCTATAATTGACTGGCACACAGTGATAGTGTACTAGGGATGACTTATTGATACAAGGCCATGGTACACACAATTCTAATACAACAAGGAACATGTCCAATAGTGTGTGTTGATTACACAGAAGCTAATACAGAGAAAAGAAGAAACAGTTTCAGTCTTCATTTCACAGTGTTAAAAAGAAAATTAAATGGTATATATTTTTTTCCGGGTGTTGTCAAACTAATCAAAGGAGGAAAGTGACAATATTTTACAATTGATAGTAAATGGGATAAAGCAAGAAATTCAGAATAGGGAACGAAAATTAGTGTGATCTTAAGGAAATCACAAGGAGATTAATTAATTAGTTTAACGTAATTTGAAAGTATTATACTATATATGCATATACATTTATGAATTTCATAAATAACATTCTATTTTCTGGTTGGAATGAAAGTGGTAGCAGATACATTAAAAACAAAAATATGTTTTCCTCTGCAGATTTTTAGTATATTTGCAGAAAAAGGTTTACAGGGAAGTGAATATCACAAAAGGGTACAATGGATAAAAAAAATATCTTCTTCTTCTTTCCTTCCTCATCTGCCTTTCAGCGTCGAGGGGAGATATAATTTGCGGTCTTTTGCTCTTCTGTTCGTCTCTGCTGCTGTTATATTTCCTAGTGCTTCTGATATTCCATCGACCGATCTTTTTCGTCGTCGACCCTTGGGTCTGGTGTTCTCACAACGTTTGTTGAAGGCTTGTTGTGTTGTGTTTTGTTCTTTCTGCCTTGTCACGTGGCCAAACTATTTTTTATCTGTTGTTTCCTTATATATTCTATGGCGGGGGCTATTCCTAGCTTATTTCTCAGTTCTTCATTTCTGATCTTATCTCTCAGACTGTTTCCTGTCATTCGTCTAACACATTTCATCTCTGTAGAGGTTATTTTCTTATTGTTCTTACATCTAGGGTCTAGGTCTGGCATTGGTAGCACAACGTTGGGATGAAGATTGTATTGTATAGTGCTCGTTTTGCCTCCAGAGTTATTTCCTTGTTGGACAATAGTGGTAATAACTGTCCGATGATTTGACAAGCTTTGTTGCATCTGGATTCTATCTCTGCCGTTTGAGAATTATCGTTTGTCATTAGACTTCCTAGGTATTTGAATTCCTCTACTTGTTTTAGTTGTCTGCCTTCTATAGTTATGTTGATGTTCTGTGAAAAAAAAAAATGACAACTGATAATATAATTTATCATCATCATTTGCCATACTGGTTGGCGTAAGCGATCATGTCTTTCCACAATTTTCTATCCACAGTGCATCATATCACTTCTGTTGTTGACTGTTTTCCATGACATTAAGCTATCTGGTATCTTCTATCTTTGTCATCTGTGATTTCTCTTTCATTATAATGTGCCAGTTATAACCTGTATTCCAACTTTCCTTTTTTCATGATGAGCCTGAAGAATGGTATTTCTTTCTGATGTTTTTTAGAAGCTACCTTTAGCTGTCTTCTTGAAGAATTTCCTCATTAGTCATTTTAACTGTTCAGGGCACTGTCAACATTCTTCTGAGAATTCCCATCCTGAAATATAAGTGTTATGTCTGAATGTCATGATTGTATGTAGAGTGACCACCCATAATTTTTTTGTATGTGATTTGACCAGATATTGAAAGTATAAAGTAACATAAATATATTCCCTTTGGTATTGGTATATACAATTCATTGTGTTGGGGAGTGGGAATGATAGATATTCGCCCATATATGGTTGCAACCAGTAATTTTTTTGCTGAAGTTTAAGAAACACATGAGATTTGTATGTGTGTAAATATTGGATGTTATTGTTTTATTTTGTGGTTAAGATAATAGATGAACATCTGCATACAATGGAAAAATATAAATTGGTAAATATAAATTATGTTGGATATAGACATATATAAGCAATGTTATGATGGGATTCTGTAAATACAGTTCAGGCTCTCATATACATCATGGAAAAATAAAAAAAAGATTATATGGAAAACATGAGAATACTCTTTAAATGAGTACATCAGCCTCTCTGGGCATCATTCTTAGGTTCAGGGATGCCTTTTTTAATATAACCATGATACCAACCCTTCAAGTTATGAGGTATACATTATAAACTTTTTCCATTGTGCTGTAAATGTGCCTGAACTATACACATCTTCATCTACTGGATACCTTCACCCCCATCATCTATTAATTGCCTTCCTTCACTCCCTCATTTCTGATGCCGAGAGGACACGTCAACTCCTTCACACTTACACATGTTGAAGAACTCTTGTTAGTTAAAGGCTAAAAATGTAGGCTGAAAATGGGCACTGTCTGGGCAAGAATTGTTAAGTAAAATGACTGGTGTGTTGGGCTAAAAGGTGCAGCTTTCGTGATTTTGGTGTAAGCTAGCAGCACAATGCATCCACACCTACTTAATAAACAAATGCTAAGAATAAGAAGATGTGTACTTTGTATTTTTTCTATAGCATTATACATGCTCTACATTGTGATGTTATATTTCTCATGTACCTTTATGTCTGATAAAAGAGACTGAGCAGCTATCAATATGTACAGAAAACATAATTTTATTTCTTTTTAGTGATATGCATTATGTTAGTAAAGCTATTCCCATATATAATACATATTGTGATTGTGCCATTATATTTTCCTATGTAACATAAAAATTCATATTTATCAATATGTTTTATCCTTTCCTTAAGTATGGTGCATGAACTTCATGAGTTTTGTTCATTTATTTTATTGTAGTTACTGCAGAAGAAGAGCAACTTCAGAGAGCCTTAACTGGTCCAGTACCCAAGACATTGGCCACAAGTCCCACTGATATGGACTTTAATTCCATGTCTGAAGAGGAACAAATTGCATATGCCATGAGACTCTCAATGGAAACAGGTAACATCTACTATTCTCAGACCCATCATTTTGGTACTTAGCTCTTACATTTCCCATTTAATTTGATCAGAATTACTAAAATTCATGATCTACAAGGATTGACAAACAGTGAAGCTGTTGTCAGTAACCTGTGTGTGGGTTGAGTGCAGATGCCAATTATTGTTAATTACTTACTTCTGATAAACTCAGCATACTTTAGCAAGGTTTTTATACTGGATGAAGGGGAGAAGAGTTTATTTGCTTTTGAATGTACATCCTGTAGCATTATTTGTTTTGATTGTTTAAAATGTATATTTTATTATGTTTTAAATCCCGCAGACACCAATCAAACAAAAATGTTCGTATTTTCATACAAATGTGAATTTCCATACAAATTGTGAATAAAAATGTATTTTGATGTCCCTTAAGGATAAACCAATTAAATATGCTATTGCTTAACTCTGTTCATTTGAAATGGTTTTTTTTTATCTTCCTGTCCTTTAAATTTATTTAATTATTTTTCTGGATTCCATAAAAAAAAGGAAAGAAAAAAACTGAGATACACAATAATAAAAATCAGTTTAGACACACTCACACACAAGTACACAATTAATACCTATATCAATTATGTTCTGGTTTATAGTACGTACCTGCTTGCTATTTTTATTCAACATTGTACATGTTATATAGATCATACTTTCTATTTCACTCTAAGGGGTGCTATTGACTAATTGCAGGCCATCATCATTGCACTCTGAACATGTCCATCTATAGGTGCTCAGATCCCCTCCTCAGCAAGTCCTGCAGTGTCCAGGGACTGACGACTCTAGTACTGTGTTAGTTTATAAGTCTTCTTATGCACCCACTTTCTCATTTCTGGCTGTGCCCATCTTCCCATATCTTTCATCTGAAGGAGTGGCGTGGACTCATGGTTGTCGAAATCCTGTGCCCTTCCCACATCTCATTGATGATTTCAGCTCGATCCATTGGTTGACCATCTTCAACAACAGCACAGCTAGCCAAGCTGTCCGATCTTTCATTTCCCTGTACCCCTACATGTCCAGGGACGTAGACAAAAGTGACACTACATATTTTTAACATTTGCAACGACTCTGCCACATTGCCTGCATTCAGCGCCTGCCTCCGCTTTTTTATTGACTAATTATTATAATAAATGTACTCAAACTTATGCATTTATTTGCACAAATCTGACTGGTACTGATGAAAGAGTAGAACAAAAAGGTCTGTTACATTTGTCACAATCTCATATTCTATACTACACTTATGATGAAGGGAGGAGCGCGTGGCCGTGCGGCTAAAACCACTGTTCCACTGGCTGAAAAGCCGACGTTCGGTGTTCGAAGCCCACGGTAGACAGAAAGGATTTTTTCTATCGGGGGTGAAATAAAAATCCGGAGTCTCACACGTCGTGGCAACTGCTTTGACCAAGCGGCCTTTATTTCTCTGGTCCTATCGTTGCCCCCCGTCATACACCGGCAATGGTACTATGTGACGTCAAGATAGTTTTTTTTTTTTTTAATCAAGAAAGGAGAAATGCGTGTGACTTCTCACATTTGTGATATACAAGTATGTGTAGTAGTATTTAGGTTAGTCTATATATTTAGGTGGAAAGCAGTGACAAACTACTTAAATAGAGTCCAAAAAAGCAGTATGGCAGTGAAACCACTTTGTTTCTTTTACCAGTTATACTATAATTTTTTTAAAAATATTAATTTTCATATCAGACGTCGACAATGACCCAATAGCGCCAATGGAAACTGATGACGGCGGGGCATCTGCAAAACCTGATGAGAAGAAGGTAAAAATTGTGATGTCTAAATGAACATTGAATAGAGTAGGTACTTAAGAATTTTAACCAAAAATGTATACGTTAGTCCTTAACCCTAGATGACAATATCTATCTGTAACTCTCCCAGTTATGATACCGTAGTAAAAATTACTACCACTTAAATGTAACTATAGGTGCTCTAAAAATAGCATTTAGTAGTAAATAGACACAGCCATTTGTCTCTCATGAGACAAAACATGAGGACTAAAAATTCCTGGTTTAGGTTTATTTATGACTTGATTTTCAACTCATGGGCTGTACTTGTTACAATGTCTATTGGTGTGGTTGTCGTAACCCGTCAGTATGTTCGGCTATCTCATAGCGTTATCCGCTGTGTTTCCCAAGTCACAAAAGATTGTTTGATGTCTGCCGACAGCGGCGACTAGGAAATTTCCTTGGTCGCTGCAAAAAAGAATGAAAATGAAGGACAAATTTCTTGAAAATTGTTATTTTTGTTTCGCATTGAATGATGTATCTCACGATCTAAAAAAAAAAAAATATATTCCAACAGCAGTGGAAACAAATTAAACACTCGGGGGTCACCGGAAGTGGTAATTTTTTGTGGGGGGGGGGGGGTGTTTGATCAGGCAATTTTTTACTGTGGTATTGTATTCTAGGGTTAGTGTTAGCAAAAAAATGATACCTAGTTGGTATCTCTACATTGATTATTTAAAAAGTTATGAATTTTTAAGTGATATGTTATGTTTAGCTGTGATACATATATAGAGCATTTGTATGAACTACATATAGGTCACATCCCTTTCATATGGTAAAGGTACGTAAAATGAATTAAGATAAATAATGGTGTAATTGTGGGAAATATTGAAGATGGCAACTAATTCTGCAAACAGATCACCATGAAATTTACAGCAGTAATGTAAAAATAGATTCATCCTCATTGAGTGTGCGTCATCTCCGCATCGAAGATTGCCACCATGGAGCACAATTCTGCTCTGTCTCTTGCTTTGATTGTGCAGGTTGTCATAGGCTGACCTGTCCATCTTTTGATGTTACTCGTCTGTGTTAATCTTGGTCTGCCTCTTTTACCTTGTATTTTCCCTTCCAAGATTACTTTTAGTAGTCTGCTGTGTCTTTTAACATGTCCCAAAAATCTCATTTGTGTGACATTTTGATTACAGCTTTGAATATAAGTAACCATGCTCTGACATCACTGCTCTGGGCTTAAAAGGTGTAATTTTTAAAGTAATAAATGTGCCCAAAAAAGTACATTTTGCTTTTTATAATTATAGGACCACAAAGTAAGGTAAGTAATTTTCTAATTTTGAAATTTGTTTTCTCACAAATGGTATTCCTCCGTAATAGTTATGTGTATTTTTAAAAGTAAGTTGCGTGCAGATATTTAAAATATCTTTTTCTTTTCCAGGAGGAAGAAGAGGACTATTCAGATGTGATGGATGATACAGAATTCTTACAGAATGTTTTAGGACAACTGCCTGGTATTGACCCCAATAGTGAAGCTATCCAGGATGCACTTAGAAGCTTGGCCAAAGAAAAGAAGGATAAAAAAAAGGATGATAAGAAATAATAATAAAATGTTCTGTTATGTCTTCAATTTGGATTGATTTTTTTTTTTAATACATTTGATTTGTTGGTTTTTTTTTTTCATCATTCTACACATTTAATTTTCTGTTATTTATCTGAGGGATAATATATTAACATAATCTTGAAGTTACTGTGCACAAAAGATTTGGAAATGTAGATCTACCTAATTTCAAAATGACATTGAACACAATTGTGTCTAATACCTGACAGAATCTTGATCAGTTATTGTCTAAATTTTAAAATATTTTGTTAGCATTAGATATTAAAATGTTCTTTGTATTTGCTATATTGGATTACAAGGAAAGTTTAACAATTAACTTTCACATGAAGTTGTATGGCATATTATAGTTAAATTGAAATTAAAAAAGCAAAAAATTGTTTCTCTTCCTGACAAATACATTACCAATATCATAAACACTTGGTTACTAACTGTGATTTAAATATAAGAACAGTGTAGTGTATGCATAAGCACTTATGAATCTAATATAGGTAAAGAGCAAATGGTCATCTAGAGCACTGAACAAATTCATGGTAACCATCATTGAGTAGCAAACCACCTACATTAGCTTCCAAAGTTAAAATGGCTATTTTAGAGCTGTACGGTAAATCCATTTCGTTCATTAATTATGAGCATTGATGATGAAAGTTAATGTATCATTGTGTGCTGTTTGTAAATAGCATAACAGTTATACTTTCATTCTATTGTGTCCCCTGGTTTGTCATATTTCTATATAAGTTGTGTCATTCACAGTTTTTTTTTCCATCAAGAAATTTAGTCTTAAATGAGGAAAATTGTAGTAAATAATTAAAATAAATAAGCTACACTGTTGACTTGTAAAATGATTATTCTCTACAGCGGCCCTTTTCTATACCTAGCTGTTAACATATAAAAACACTGTCAGATATGCGAACTTACTGAAGAAAGCATTGGCGATGATACACTAGGTATTTTAATGCGATGCCAAAGCTATAAACTGATTACACAAAGTCATTCTGTGCAGTGTCAGTTTGAACTTTAAAGTTGGGTTATTTTTGCACACTTTTGGTTTGACATTATGTTCATTTTTGAAGGGGTAATTATCTTATCTTTATGATCCTGCCAACATTTGAGCATGAGCTTGTCAACCTGAAGCCATGACAAAGAGACCATGTCTCAGACATAATATCGGTCTATGAACTCTGGCTTTTGTTACAAGTCTACAATGTGCAAAATGTCAGCTCAGTTTTGCTGCCTTGCACCAAATTTAGATTTAAATTTTCTCTTCAGAGGGACAGTGCACAGAGCAACAATAATCGGCCATGTCATAAGGTACAAATCACTGTGACACTTTCCATGATACTGCTGTATCCTGGCTTGTTGTGTTCATAATTGAATGTCATTTCTGGAAAACACTAGAGTAAGAAAAATACACAAATAAGTGTATTGACAGGCAACTTGTCATGTTCTGTGTCTGTGTGAAGACTTTTATGACATGCAAGGCTCATTGTTGATGGAGAATTTCCATTTCAAAGGTATTGTATAAGTGGGTAGCTAGAGGAATTATAGGGGGGGCTTCATAAAGTAGTGCCTCATTTGCTGGGGTTATTGTAGAGTGTTGTCTGTTCTGATAGTGACCATTAGAATGGACTCATGTTAAAAGTTGTCACTCATAATTATAACTTTGATAAAGGAAATTAGGGTGAAGTGGCA
This sequence comes from Megaustenia siamemsis, assembly GCA_032433765.1. Taxonomy (NCBI): domain Eukaryota; kingdom Metazoa; phylum Mollusca; class Gastropoda; order Stylommatophora; family Ariophantidae; genus Megaustenia; species Megaustenia siamemsis. The sequence goes on from JAVIAB010000051.1 coordinate 29,809,871, forward strand.
GGTTTTGTAGATCACTTAAGGTTTTGTTGGTATGTTTCAGTGTCAATTATCTGTGTAGAGGTTTCATGTGTAATAAAATTTGTTCAATTTACTTTAGTTATGTCTTTTTTTAAAAATAGTTATGTTAATATTTGTGTTCTGGAGAATATTCAACAATTCTTATAGTACACTTTTGTGTATGTGTGTCCTATATGTGTTTTTCTTAGAGACAGCTGTCCTATTTTAAATGCCCATCTTTTTAAAATAACTAATATATATATATATATATATATATATGGCCTTTGACGTCTTGACAGACATTTAGTAGCAGGCAATCATTATTAGTCAGTAGTTTGGTTAAATGCTAGTGTCTTATGTTGGATGCTGTTTTACAGCACAGGTTCATTCATGGCTGAATCTGCCAATATTGGATAGACAGATCTGACCACAGAATGAACAACGTTTATTTGTGGTGATTGCTTCATCTCCTGAGCCTTTTGTCTTCTGAATTTAACATCAATGATTCCTCAAATGTTACTGTGCTTTTCATATTTGTTCTCCATGTGCTACGATATGATGACAGTCCCTAAGTTTGACATACAATATTTGTTTGCGAATATGATTATTTATCATTCTTCTTACATGACCCAGCCACCTTAGTCTCCGGCTCCTAAGTGTTGCCACGAAGTTTGGGAGTTTGGCTCATTGCAAGACAAGAGTTTGTTACTTTGTCCTGCCCATTTGGGTATAGAGAGGAGTTCTATATGGGACTGAAGAACAAAGACCAACATTCAGCACAGACACCAAAAATATGTTATCAAAGATTTTATTTCACCTCCAAAGAAACATTTTTAAACATATAAAATAAACATAAAATGGTATTAAGCCTGCTGAACTCAAACAGTTTTATACTCTCAGCCCTGCATGATATTTAGTGTCGTCATCGAGTGCCGTCTCCGCAACGAAGGTTTGCTACCATGGATCGCCATTCCACTCTGTTTCTTGCTTTGATGGTGCAGGTTGTCATAGATTGATTTGTCCATCTTTTGATGTTACTCGTCCATGTTAGTCTTGGTCTGCCTCTTTTACCTTGTATTTTCTCTTCCAATATTACTTTTAGTAGGCTTTTAGTGTCTTTTAACGTGTCCCAAACATTTCAATTGTCTTGTCTTAATTGTATTTAGTCGTTCTCTTTTTTATTTTTAGTTGTTTTAAAAGTGTATATATAGTACATATATTTAGTGTATTGTATGTAATATTATATGTTTGTGTCTATCTCCATTTATAAACATAGATTATTTAAAGCTTACATGTGGAGAATGATGTTTTTATCCACTTGGTCACAAGCTCTCTCTAATACGACATGGTGCTGGAAATAAATTTAGACCAACATCATATAACATGTTAACCAAGAGTAGAGAAATCTAATTTCTATGTACAACAAAAATGTGCTTTGAAAAATTAGGAAAAGATTTTGAAAAAAACATCACTAGGTCTCAACATTGTTACTCCAACATGTTGCAAATCTGTGTGAAGCTCTAGGTGTTAGTTAAATGTGTCACAAACACTTATCTGACAGTGTAAGCACACAAGAAGGAGAACTTGAAAAAAAAATGTAAAAGAGTGGGATAACACCAAGAAATGTTGAAGTTATATGGAGCCAAAAAAAAATTAGGATGACAGAGATGTATGGCATGTAAATATGTTTGCATATATATATATATCAATGGATGCAATGAAAAATACTATACAGATAAAATGTTGCACAGAAGAAAGTTAATACATCCAATAGATATTATTTATGTTAACCTCAGATGCTAGATATACAGCAGAACTGGGATGCAGAATAGCTCAGGTGAAAGCAACTTTCTAAAAAATGAGAAAGATACTATGCAATCCATTTATTTGACAATATAAACAACAAAAAGAGTTCATAAATGTTATATAGAGCCATTCTTAACATATGGATGCAAATCATGGACAATAGGACAGCAGACAAGAAAATCACTGGAGACTAGAAATGTGGTTTTACAGAAGAATGTTGAGAATACCATGGCCAGCTAAGAAGGTTAGTGAAAATGCTCCAAAGTGGCCAAAGCAAAAAGAGAGCTATAGTCCGTTCAGATTCGTTTGCCGAGATGTTATGATTTATAATTCAAAAAGTTCTTAATGATTTCACATGATTTTTGGCATACGGTGTTAAAATGTCCATGTCACGAGAACATATGTGTTACTCGATGTCTAGCTATAACGGTTTTCTTAAAGCGGCGAATTCCTTTGATCTTTGCCCATGTAACTATTATTTTGACCCTAATCAAAATGTTTTACAGTAATCTAGTGCAACGATGACCCATAGGCGTGTCCATAAAATTTTACTTGGTGGCAAGTATACAAATTTTAAATTATATATAGAACTTTTGTTCGTAGAGTCAATTTGATATAGTTCCATGCTCTTGGTGTGAGTTTCCCAAATGTTGTCGCTGCCTTTCAAATACGTACATTTAGTTCCTCATCTAAGGAAAGTGTGGCTGTAATAGTGGATCCAAGATAGCTGAACTTCTGTACTGACTCAAGCAGGCTTCCATTCAAAGTAATGGTTGTTGGTTTGCTTATAACATATTTTTGATTGCTTGGGTGGTCTTGAACAATAAACTGTTTAACAAATCAACTAGGAAATTTTGCAAATCAAACTATTTATCTGTAGACTTAATCAGAGTAATGATCATTCAGAATCAGACGAGTCAAATAGGTCGATTACTGCTTTCGGCTGAACAAACAACAAACCATCCTTTTTCCAATATTCCTCTTCTTGTCGTAACACATGATCCTCACATTTTACCCAGTAGTCTTTATTTATATTTGATAGAGCCTGATTTGTTAGTGTCTCAACATCGCATAATTTGAAAGTTTTATTTGTATATGCTACGTGTCCTTTAACTTTTGCCCAAACTAGTTCTATAGGATTTAAGTGTGCATGATATGTAGATAGTCTCAAACATCTATGGCCATGTTCTTGAATTAACTTGTCTACTTTAAATATCTTTGTACGTTGTGTCTGTTTTACAAGGCTAAGCAATTCGGGTTTCAAGTAGCTGTCGTTAACTTGTATGTGTTCTTTTATGAGCCACGTTTTGATTGCATCTTTTGTACTTGATGATGTTGGGATTCTATCTTCTACGTTAACTACGTTATGGTATGAAGCATTGTCCATTATCAGACAAGAAGGTCGATCTAATATTGGAAGGATACTTTTCTCGATCCAGTCTTTAAATATGTGCCCATTCATTTCGGAGTGGTAGTCTCTATTGTCTATGGATTTTGAAATGAAAACGAGATGAGCATTCTGCAACAACCCATTATGTCTGCTACCTGCATGTGCAACTATCAAACGTTGCCCTTTACTGCTTGGTACTGATCTTTTAATACTTCCATCTGCTAACTGCCATTCCTTTTCATTTGTATGATGAGCGTTGATCCAAGTTTCATCTAAATAAACAATATCATAATCATTTTCGCGCATTTCCTTCACTTCACGTAAATACTTGCTTCTAAGAGCTACTAGATGTGGCTTCTCACAAATAATGTTTTTTCCACCAGCATACTTTCTAAAGGTGAAGCCTGCACTTCTTAATATTTTCTATAATGAAGTTTTTGATATTTCAATGTCGTTGTTAGTTTTCAGCCAAAGCTTCAACTTTCTAAGTGTCACTTCTTCGTTTATATCAAACATTCGACAGATTTCTCTTTTTACTAGGTCCTTATCAAAACTGTCTAACGTTTCTTTCCTTCCTTGCTTTCTTGCATTTGTTGGCAATAAATATCCGCTTCCTTTAACTATTCGATCAAATGAACGTTTACACAAACCTAAAATATGCATTGTTCTCTTCTCAGGGTTTGATAAAGAACAATAAAGATGTCCCTTTTTACGCTCTCTGCAGAAGTATTGATAAATCTTTATAGCAATGTTATGCTCAGTCAAATATTTTGCCTTTATATTCATTCTCACATAGACTTGCAGAAGATAATATGGATAGTGCCGCCTCCTTTCTGTAAATATTGAGATTTGCCTCTGAATTATGACTCGAACTCGAGTCTACGGCCGTGATTTTGACGTCACATAATTTCCGGTTTCGGCTAAAATGTCATTTTGTGCTAAACGGGAAATTTCATATGTAACATTTCTTTATAAAAATTTATAATGGAAACATAACTATTTTAGGACGGTGCGCATTCAGCCGTGAAGGTCATGCCTATATGTTAAAGAATCAGCTGTGAGATGTAAGCATCTACATAATCCCGCCGGTGTTTATAATATCGATTAACTTTTTTTTAATATAGGTTAAATAAGGCATCTTTGAAACTGGATCACATTTCTTTGATAAAAAAATATTTTTATAGCGACATTAGTATTCTAAACCTAACTTCAAAAGATCAATGCAAATGAACAATAAGTTTTTGAAAAAAATAAATTAATGTCTAGGCAAACGAATCTGAACGGACTATAATATCCAAAACTATAAAGAACTTTAAGACAGCCACAGGAGATTTTTATAAAGAAGTAAAAACGACGAGCGAGAATAGAAAACCACGATCCTACTGAGCTCATACATGATAAAGACGGACAGCCAATATCAAATAACCAACATATGCAACAGAAATGGAAAGAATATTTTGTAGACCTATTAAACATGGCACCAACTACCAATAACACAACAAAAACCACGCAAACCTGCACAAACACTGAACCCAACATCATGAAAGAAGTAATCAAATATGCACCAAGAAATAAAGCACCGGTGATAGATAACATACCAATAGAAATAATAGCAGAAGTTACATTGCTGCATGGGATACTCATGGCACCAACAAAAAGTCCCAGAAGACTGGCAACAGGCAATCATCGTAACCAATATAAAAAAAAAGGTAGCAAGAGAGACTGCAATCATTATAGAGGTATATCTCTTCTCAGCCATGTTGGAAGGTACATGCCAAAATTGTGGGGAAAAAAGGAAGAGACCAATAGTAGAACTACAGTTAAGCGATTCTCAAATGGGGTTCCGAAAAAAATAGATGTAACAACATACGGAGTAAGCCAAACTAATTAAAAGTGTCTACTGAGCTGCACAGTCAGAACAGCAGCAGGCTACACAAACCACCTCGAAGTTAGGTACAAGGGTGCATACTATCTCCCCCCCCCCCCCACCTTTTTTTTTTTTTTTTTTACTGTTTATTACATCATCATCAAGTGCCAAACCTGCTGGCGTAGATGATCATGTGTCTCCACAACTTTCGATCTCGACAGTTATTTATCATTTCTGTTGTTACCCTTCTGCCAAGCCGTTCTCTTAATCTGTCTTGTATCTTTTCTCTTTGCTTCCCTCTATCTCTTCGCCCCTCAATTTTCCCAGTTGTTACAATATATTTCAGCTGTTCCCTTCTTATTACATAGCCAAAAAATGATGATTGTTTCTTCCTAATATTGGATATTAGCTCTATTTTTGCTTTGGCCTCTTTTAGAACGTTTTCAGTACTCGTCTTACCTGTCCATGGTATTCTCAATATTCTTAGGTAACACCATATTTCTACAGCCGCCATCGATTTTTTTGTTTATTGTCCGTGATTTACATCCATATATTGAGACTGGCTCTACATAACATTTAAGAACCCTCTTTGTTGTTTCAATTGTTAAAAATTAGTTGCACAGTATATTCTTAATTTTTTTTTTAAACTACTTTTGCTTGAACTATTCTGCATCTCACCTCTGTTGTACCTTTTCCATCTGTGGTTAACAATATTCCCAGATATTTAAATTCACTTACCTGTTTTAACATTGTTCCACTTGTCTATATTGTGCATTGCGGTGATTTCTTTTTCTTCGTTGTTACAACTGCTTTTGTATTTTTGCTTTCCTTCACTATAATGTCTAACATTTCTTGTAACTCATTTTCAATGTTTATTACATACATCATCATGTGTTGAAGGTCTGTAAAATATAGGGTCACTAACACCTAATTAGCAGTAGATAGTAGTGATAGTTTTTTCGGCCCTAAAACAACAACAAAAATAGGATTCTGGAATGTGCGAACAATGGCCGCTCCGACGAAACATGCACAGGTCGCGAGCGAGATGGACAGATACGATCTAGATATTTTAGGATTAAGCGAAATGCGCTGGCCTGGAACAGGTAGGAGATCTATTGATAATATCAAAAATCATAAATATTATCAAAGACATGTATGATGGTTACACATGTGCAGTTCGAACAGAGGAAGGACTGAGCGAATGTTTCCCAATAGAAACTGGGGTTAAACAAGGATGTATTTTATCGCCCTTGTTATTTGGAATTGTTATGGACTTCATAATGAAGAAATGCTGCACTGGTAATAAAGGCATCGAATGGATACAAGGAGACCATTTGGAGGACCTGGACTTTGCTGATGACATAGTTCTCATCAGCAATCAGATAAAAACGATGCAGGAAAACACAAATGAACTATCATCAATAGCCAGCAAAATTGGGCTTGAGGTCAATCATGAAAAGACTAAAGTCATGAAAAGTTTAATTCCAACAAGTGACAAAATATACATGGAAAACAAACCAGTAGAAGAGATCGATCACTTCATCTATCTTGGAAGTCACATTGATCGAGAAGGGGATACGAGCAAAGAAATTAGAATCAGACTGGCTAAAGCAGCAATGTCTTTCAGAAGCCTTGAAAAGTTGTGGAAATCAAAACTCATTAGCACAAACACAAAACTTAGGCTATTCAAATCAAATGTACTATCAACCCTTACGTATGCGTGTGAAAGCTGGAAAACAACAAGAGATATAGAAACAAAGTTGAACGCATTCGAAAATAAATGTCTAAGGAAAATACTTGGTATAGAATGGAACGAATTCAAAACAAACGAGGAAATTAGAGAAATCGCCAATCAACCACTAATATCTTCAGTAATAAAGAAAAGACGATGGTCATACGTTGGACATGTGATGAGAAGAGATAATAATCGAATAGCAAAGCAAGCCCTCAACATGGGAAACAACAGGTAAAAGAAAAAGAGAAAGACCCAGGGAGACACTGAGAAGAACATTGATGAGAGAGGCAAGAGCAGCAGGAATCGGCTCCCTCAATGAGATAGAACTGCTTGCACAGAACAGAGACAGATGGCGAGATTTGATAAAATATCTTTAAAAGAAAACTGCTAGAACAAAAATTCATATAGGAGAAGGTGTATCTTGGTCTACGCCCTATGGGCCGGTTACGGCTCGAAAGGAATCAAGAAGAACACCATATTTCCCTATACGCCACTTGGCGTGACGGGGGTACTTTACTACTTACTATTACATACATCGACTATATATGCAAGTTAGCCAACCCACCAGAGACAGAGGAAATCAACTGGCTTCTATTTGCAAACAATCAACACCAATACATGGACAAATAGAAGACCTACAATAACACTTAAATAAATTCAATAGAACATCCACAAAATACAACATGAAAATCAACAAAACAGAAGTCATGAATATCGCAAAAGATAAACAGAACATCAACATAACTATAGAAGGCAAGCAACTAAAACAAGTAGAGGAATTCAAATACCCAGGCAGTTTAGTGACAAACGACAATTTACAAACAGCAGAGATAGACTTAAGATACCTCAAAGCTTGTCAAATCATTGGGCAGCTATCACCACTATTGTCCAGCAAGGAAATAACTCTGGAGGCAATACGGCCACTCTACAATACAATCTTCATTCCAATGTTGTGCTACCAACATCAGTCCTGAACTCTAGATGCAAGAACAATAAGAAAAATACCTCTACTGAGATGAAATGTGTTAGACGAATTACAGGAAACAGCCTGAGAGACTAGATCAGAAATGAAGAGCTGAGAAAAAAGTTATGAATAATCCACGCCATATAATATATAAAGAAACAACAGATAAAATGGTTTGGCCACGTGATAAGGCAGAAAGATCAAAATACACCACGAGCCTTCAGTAAACGTTGCGTGAACACCAGACTCAAGGGCCGACCACGAAAAAGATAGATTAACGGACTATTAGAAACACTAGGAAGCGTAACAGCAGTAGAGACGAACAGAAGAGCGAAAGACCGAAAATTATATCTCCCCTCGACGCTGAAAGGCAAATGAGGAAGGGAAGAAGAAGAAATAATCATTTATTTTGTTTAACCATGTAATAAGAAGAAAACAGCTGGACTGTATTGTGATAACTGATAAAATTGAGGAACAGAGAAGTAGATGAAAACAAAGAAATACTAGACAGCTTAAGAAACTGGCTTGGCAGAAGGTGGTCAACAATAGAAATGATAAATAACTGTCGAGATCGAAAGTTGTGGAGAGACATGGTCATCTACGCCAGCAGGCCCGGTACTTGATGATGATGAATAAGCAATGTTAATGTTGTGGAAAATATATCGTCTGCTCGAGACGAAGACTAAACATAAGCAAACATACTCCTCTCCATGTTCGGCGATCTTTGTTGTTAAACGTCAGACTTTCCACAGGAACCACGTGACCCTGCTCTGTGCGAGCTTTTCAACCTCAACAGGAGAGCTAATGTCAGTTGATGTGTCTTCACGTCTTACTTTTCTTTTTAGTGTTTTTCAATGTCAACCTATTTTTCTTGTAACATAAGTCTTTCATTTGAGGGCTTGCTTTGAGATTTTCTGAATGGTGGACACAAACTATTACTATCTTCGATATATGGCTTCATCTAAGTTCATCATGGGGATGTAATATGCTGGGACACAAACTATTACTATCTTCGATATATGGCTTCATCTAAGTTCAGCAATACTAAAAAAAGTGGTATGCTGACAGCTTTACGTGGAAATAGACGAAACAAAAGTCAACGCATCTCTACGCATCTTGGTGCCTTTACCTTATCTAAGTTCATCATGGAGATGTAATATGCTTGGACACAAACTATTACAATCTTCGATATACGGCTTCATCTAAGTTCATCATGGGGATGTAATATGCTTGAACACAAACTATTACAATCTTCGATATATGGCTTCATCTAAGTTCATCATGGGGATGTAATATGCTGGGACACAAACTATTACAATCTTCGATATATGGCTTCATCTAAGTTCATCATGGGGATGTAATATGCTGGGACACAAACTATTACTATCTTCGATATATGGCTTCATCTAAGTTCATCATGGGGATGTAATATGCTTGGACACAAACTATTACAATCTTCGATATATGGTTTCATCTAAGTTCATCATGGGGATGTAATATGCTGGGACACAAACTATTACAATCTTCGATATATGGCTTCATCTAAGTTCATCATGGGAATGTAATATGCTGGGACACAAACTATTACTATCTTCGATATATGGCTTCATCTAAGTTCATCATGGAGATGTAATATGCTGGGACACAAACTATTACAATCTTCGATATATGGTTTCATCTAAGTTCATCATGGGGATGTAATATGCTGGGACACAAACTATTACAATCTTCTATATATGGTTTCATCTAAGTTCATCATGGAGATGTAATATGCTGGGACACAAACTATTACAATCTTCGATATATGGCTTCATCTAAGTTCATCATGGAGATGTAATATGCTGGGACACAAACTATTACAATCTTCGATATATGGTTTCATCTAAGTTCACCATGGAGATGTAATATGCTGGGACACAAACTATTACAATCTTCGATATATGGCTTCATCTAAGTTCATCATGGAGATGTAATATGCTGGGACACAAACTATTACAATCTTCGATATATGGCTTCATCTAAGTTCATCATGGAGATGTAACATGCTGGGACACAAACTATTACTATCTTCGATATATGGCTTTATCTAAGTTCATCATGGAGATGTAATATGCTGGGACACAAACTATTACTATCTTCGATATATGGCTTTATCTAAGTTCATCATGAGGATGTAATATGCATGAAACTATGTATGGGGAATAATACATCCCATATTTGGTCCGTGGCCCAAAATTAATCTAGGCCACAAACACCACCTCCGTGCTGCCCCTAGCAAACAATGTGTCACGACAGACTGGCCACAGCAGCGGTGTATTATCAGGAAACTGCTGATGTAGAAACAAATAATAATAAATAAATATTATTTCGAACAGAAACTTCCGAGACGACAAATCAACGAATAATTTTAGTATGCAAGTATTTACAATAATATAATTGAATAGGCAGAATTGGATGGAAGGAAAAGAAAACAAACGATGAAGTCTTAAAACTAAAAATGAAACGAGAACTACTAAACACAATTCAAACAAGACAAATGCGATTTTTGGGCCATGTTATAAGACACAACAGCCTACTAAAAGTAATCCTGGATCGGAAAATACAAGGTAAAAGAGGCAGCGGCTGACCAAGACTAACATGGACGAGTAACATCAAAAGATGGGCAAACCAGCCTATGACAGCCTGCACCATCAAAGCAAGAGACAGAGCAGAATGACGCTCCATGGTAGCCAACCTTCGTTGCGGAGATGGCACTCGATAATGATGAAGTATTTACAACACTCGGAAAATCCACAAACAAAAAACAAAGGAAAAATAGACGGCTCGAAGTAGGAACGAACCCATACTCGACACAGTGTCTTTTCACGACAGAGCTGCAACAAAACAGAACTCATGAAGATTCGAAAACGAGAAACAGAACATAAAATATATAATTATAGACGGCAGACAACTAAAACAAGTAGAGGAATTTAAATGTACTTTAATATAAAACAATTTAAATGTATAAATACTAGGAAGTCTAGTGATAAACGACAATTCACATACAGCAGAAATAGACTCAAGATGCAACAAAACTTGTCAAATCATTGGACAGCTATCACCACTATTGTCCAACAAGGAAATAACTCTAAAGGCAAAACGGGCACACTACAATACAATTTTATTTGCAACGTTTTTCTACCTATGTCAATCCTGGACCATATGTGCAAGAACAGTACCAATAAAAAAAATAACCACCACCGAGATGAAATGTGTTAGACGAATGACAGGAAACAGCCTGAGAGACAAGATCAGAAATGAAGAACTCAGAAAAAAAAGTTATGAATAATCCCCGACATATAATATATAAGAAACAACAGATAAAATGGTTTGGCCACGTGATAAGGCAGAAAGATCAAAATACATCATGAGCCTTCAGTAAACGTTGTGAGAACACAAGACTCAAGGGCCGTCCACGAAAAGATAGATTGACGGACTATTAGAAACACTAGGAAGCGTAACAGCAGTAGAGACGAACAGAAAAGCGAAAGACCGTAAATTATATCTCCCCTCGACGCTAAAAAGCAAACGAGGAAAGAAAGAAAAAGACCTGCATTAAGTTGTTTATTAAAGAGTACTATAATTTATAACATTGAAGTATAAAGGTATTCTGAATTTTGCACAAATCGTTTTTTGTTATATAATTTTAGGAAAATATCAAACCGCGTGCTCTAAACATTAGATCTTACTGTAAATTATGTTAATTTTCTAACAATGCAAGACAAAGGCGTATCCGTATTACATTGAATAGTAATATAACCGACCACTTTTTAGATTCCTTGCAAAAGTACATGTACAATAACACAGTTACACCTTTTGCATAGTGATGAATTTACACTTTAAACTCTTCATGGTTTGAAAAATCAAGTAGTCACTTCACAACAGCTTACAAATTATCACACATACAGGAATATTCATTATAGTCCGTTCAGATTCGTTTGCCTAGACATTAATTTATTTTTTTCAAAAACTTATTGTTCATTTGCATTGATCTTTTGAAGTTAGGTTTAGAATACTAATGTCGCTATAAAAATATTTTTTTATCAAAGAAATGTGATCCAGTTTCAAAGATGCCTTATTTAACCTATATTAAAAAAAAGTTAATCGATATTATAAACACCGGCGGGATTATGTAGATGCTTACATCTCACAGCTGATTCTTTAACATATAGGCATGACCTTCACGGCTGAATGCGCACCGTCCTAAAATAGTTATGTTTCCATTATAAATTTTTATAAAGAAATGTTACATATGAAATTTCCCGTTTAGCACAAAATGACATTTTAGCCGAAACCGGAAATTATGTGACGTCAAAATCACGGCCGTAGACTCGAGTTCGAGTCATAATTCAGAGGCAAATCTCAATATTTACAGAAAGGAGGCGGCACTATCCATATTATCTTCTGCAAGTCTATGTGAGAATGAATATAAAGGCAAAATATTTGACTGAGCATAACATTGCTATAAAGATTTATCAATACTTCTGCAGAGAGCGTAAAAAGGGACATCTTTATTGTTCTTTATCAAACCCTGAGAAGAGAACAATGCATATTTTAGGTTTGTGTAAACGTTCATTTGATCGAATAGTTAAAGGAAGCGGATATTTATTGCCAACAAATGCAAGAAAGCAAGGAAGGAAAGAAACGTTAGACAGTTTTGATAAGGACCTAGTAAAAAGAGAAATATGTCGAATGTTTGATATAAACGAAGAAGTGACACTTAGAAAGTTGAAGCTTTGGCTGAAAACTAACAACGACATTGAAATATCAAAAACTTCATTATGGAAAATATTAAGAAGTGAAGGCTTCACCTTTAGAAAGTATGCTGGTGGAAAAAACATTATTTGTGAGAAGCCACATCTAGTAGCTCTTAGAAGCAAGTATTTACGTGAAGTGAAGGAAATGCGCGAAAATGATTAAGATATTGTTTATTTAGATGAAACTTGGATCAACGCTCATCATACAAATGAAAAGGAATGGCAGTTAGCAGATGGAAGTATTAAAAGATCAGTACCAAGCAGTAAAGGGCAACGTTTGATAGTTGCACATGCAGGTAGCAGACATAATGGGTTGTTGCAGAATGCTCATCTCGTTTTCATTTCAAAATCCATAGACAATAGAGACTACCACTCCGAAATGAATGGGCACATATTTAAAGACTGGATCGAGAAAAGTATCCTTCCAATATTAGATCGACCTTCTTGTCTGATAATGGACAATGCTTCATACCATAACGTAGTTAACGTAGAAGATAGAATCCCAACATCATCAAGTACAAAAGATGCAATCAAAACGTGGCTCATAAAAGAACACATACAAGTTAACGACAGCTACTTGAAACCCGATTTGCTTAGCCTTGTAAAACAGACACAATGTACAAAGATATTTAAAATAGACAAGTTAATTCAAGAACATGGCCATAGATGTTTGAGACTACCTCCATATCATGCACACTTAAATCCTATAGAACTAGTTTGGGCAAAAGTTAAAGGACACGTAGCATATACAAATAAAACTTTCAAATTATGCGATGTTGAGACACTTACAAATCAGGCTCTATCAAATATAAATAAAGACTACTGGGTAAAATGTGAGGATCATGTGTTACGACAAGAAGAGGAATATTGGAAAAAGGATGGTTTGTTGTTTGTTCAGCCGAAAGCAGTAATCGACCTATTTGACTCGTCTGATTCTGAATGATCATTACTCTGATTAAGTCTACAGATAAATAGTTTGATTTGCAAAATTTCCTAGTTGATTTGTTAAACAGTTTATTGTTCAAGACCACCCAAGCAATCAAAAATATGTTATAAGCAAACCAACAACCATTACTTTGAATGGAAGCCTACTTGAGTCAGTACAGAAGTTCAGCTATCTTGGATCCACTATTACAGCCACACTTTCCTTAGATGAGGAACTAAATGTACGTATTTGAAAGGCAGCGACAACATTTGGGAAACTCACACCAAGAGCATGGAACTATATCAAATTGACTCTACGAACAAAAGTTCTATATATAATTTAAAATTTGTATACTTGCCACCAAGTAAAATTTTATGAACACGCCTATGGGTCATCGTTGCACTAGATTACTGTAAAACATTTTGATTAGGGTCAAATTAATAGTTACATGGGCAAAGATCAAAGGAATTCGCCGCTTTAAGAAAACCGTTATAGCTAGACATAGAGTAACACATATTTTCTCGTGACATGGACATTTTAACACCGTATGCCAAAAATCATGTGAAATCATCAAGAACTTTTTGAATTATAAATCATAACATCTCGGCAAACGAATCTGAACGGACTATAATAGTAAATATTTTGTCAAAATACGACTCTGGAAACATTTTAAAAATCTGAGTGGCGCGTGTGTCCTATAAGTTAAGAGTGCGAAACGGTGCCAAGATTGTGTGGTGTGCACGTGAAATTTGCCTCTTTAATTGGTGAGTTGATTACAACAAATGTGGGTATTGTAAAATCCTAAAATTTATGACTAGCAAGAAAATCATATTTTTATATAGGCCTACCTCAAAAAAGCAAAAATCTTTCCTGAATGCGTGACTGTAGAGCAACAAATTAGACTGAAAGTCGGTGAAAAAAAATAAGATTTCACGAAAAGGAATTACAATAATTCATCAGTTTCCGAGATAATTAATAAACTATGTGAGCACGAATTTGTGAACGAACTATAGTCCGGTCTACTTCGGGATGCCGATTGTTCCTTGTGTTTTCTGTTGTTTATTGAAGTATTTTATTAGTGTTGTAAACAAACGTGTTCATCCAACTTATCCGTTGATATATAAATGATCTTTTCCTGACATAATGTTCACAACTTCACCAGCAGAAAAGAAGACATTGCAACCAGCTGCATCGATAGGGTCCGTTAATTGCGTTAACACAACCATAATAATCCATCTTTGTGTAAATTGTGCCGAGTTCGGTGTAAGAGTTAGCAAACACTTGTCACGACTATTGCAACCGCATCACTCGGCATTGTAACTACTATTGGTACTGGTGCTACAACACTAGACATTGTAACTACTATTGGTACTGGAGCTACAACATTAGACATTGTAACTACTATTGGTACTGGTGCTACAACACTAGACATTGTAACTACTATTGGTACTGGAGCTACACCATTAGACATTGTAACTACTATTGTTACTGGAGCTATAACATTAGACATTGTAACTACTATTGGTACTGGTGCTACAACACTAGACATTGTAACTACTATTGGTACTGGAGCTACAACATTAGACATTGTAACTACTATTGGTACTGGTGCTACAACACTAGACATTGTAACTACTATTGGTACTGGAGCTACAACATTAGACATCGTAACTACTATTGTTACTGGAGCTACAACATTAGACATTGTAACTACTATTGGTACTGGTGCTACAACACTAGACATTGTAACTACTATTGGTACTGGAGCTACAACATTAGACATTGTAACTACTATTGGTACTGGAGCTACAACACTAGACATTGTAACTACTATTGGTACTGGAGCTACAACATTAGACATTGTAGCTATTATTGTTACTGGAGCTACACCATTAGACATTGTAGCTACTGTTGTTACTGGAGCTACAACATTAGACATTGTAACTACTATTGTTACTGGAGCTACAACATTAGACATTGTAACTACTATTGTTACTGGAGCTACAACATTAGACATTGTAACTACTTTTGGTACTGGTGCTACAACATTAGACATTGTAGCTACTATTGGTACTGGTGCTACAACACTAGACATTGTAACTACTATTGTTACTGGAGCTACAACATTAGACATTGAAGCTACTATTGGTACTGGTGCTACAACACTAGACATTGTAACTACTATTGGTACTGGTGCTACAACATTAGACATTGTAACTACTTTTGGTACTGGTGCTACAACACTAGACATTGTAACTACTATTGGTACTGGTGCTACAACATTAGACATTGTAACTACTATTGTTACTGGAGCTACAACATTAGACATTGTAGCTACTATTGGTACTGGTGCTACAACACTAGACATTGTAACTACTATTGGTACTGGTGCTACAACACTAGACATTGTAACTACTATTGTTACTGGAGCTACAACATTAGACATTGTAGCTACTATTGGTACTGGTGCTACAACACTAGACATTGTAACTACTATTGGTACTGGTGCTACAACACTAGGCATTGTAACTACTATTGGTACTGGTGCTACAACATTAGACATTGTAACTACTATTGTTACTGGAGCTACAACATTAGACATTGTAGCTACTATTGGTACTGGTGCTACAACACTAGACATTGTAACTACTATTGGTACTGGTGCTACAACACTAGACATTGTAACTACTATTGGTACTGGAGCTACAACATTAGACATTGTCTCTACCATTGATACTGGAGCTACAACACTAGACATTGTAACTACTATTGTTACTGGTGCTACAACACTAGACATTGTAACTACTATTGTTACTGGAGCTACAACACTAGACATTGTAACTACTATTGGTACTGGAGCTACAACATTAGACATTGTAACTACTATTGTTACTGGAGCTACAACACTAGACATTGTAACTACTATTGTTACTGGAGCTACAACATTAGACATTGTAACTACTATTGGTACTGGTGCTACAACACTAGACATTGTAACTACTATTGTTACTGGAGCTACAACACTAGACATTGTAACTACTATTGGTACTGGAGCTACAACATTAGACATTGTCTCTACCATTGATACTGGAGCTACAACACTAGACATTGTAACTACTATTGTTACTGGTGCTACAACACTAGACATTGTAACTACTATTGTTACTGGAGCTACAACACTAGACATTGTAACTACTATTGGTACTGGAGCTACAACATTAGACATTGTAACTACTTTTGTTACTGGAGCTACAACACTAGACATTGTAACTACTATTGGTACTGGAGCTACAACATTAGACATTGTAACTACTATTGGTACTGGTGCTACACCATTAGACATTGTAACTACTATTGGTACTGGAGCTACAACATTAGACATTATAGCTACTATTGTTACTGGAGCTACATCATTAGACATTGTAACTACTATTGGCACTGGAACTACAACATTAGACATTGTAGCTACCATTGAATTGATACTTGAGCTACAACATTAGACATTGTATCTACTATTGTTACTGGAGCTACAATATTAGACATTGCAACTACCATTGATACTGGAGCTACAACACTAGACATTGTAACTACTATTGGTACTGGAACCACAGCACTTGCCACTGTAGCTGTAATTGCCACAGGAACCACAGCACTTGTCATGGTAGCTATAATTGCCACAGGAACCACAGCACTTGGCATGGTAGCTATAATTGCCACATCACTCGACATTATAGCTACTATTGGTACTGGAACCACAGCACTTGACACTGTAGCTATAATTGCCCCTGGAACCACAGCACTTGGCATGGTAGCTATAATTGCCACAGGAACCACTGCACTTTGCATGGTAACTATAATTGCCACAGGAACCACAGCACTTGGCATGGTAGCTATAATTGCCACAGGAACCACATCACTTGGCATGGTAGCTATAATTGCCACAGGAACCACTGCACTTTGCATGGTAACTATAATTGCCACAGGAACCACAGCACTTGGCATGGTAGCTATAATTGTCACAGGAACCACACCACTTGGCATGGTAGCTATAATTGCCATAGCACGCGACATTGTATCTACTATTGGTACTGGAACCACATCACTTGGCATGGTAGCTATAATTGCCACAGGAACCACAGCACTTGGCATGGTAACTATAATTGCCACAGGAACCACAGCACTTGGCATGGTAACCATAATTGCCAGAGAAACCACAGCACTTGGCATGGTAGCTATAATTGACACAGGAACCACAGCACTTGGCATGGTAGCTATAATTGCCACAGGAACCACAGCACTTGGTATGGTAGCTATAATTGCTACAGGAACCACACAGCACTTGGCATGATAGCTATAATTGCTACAGGAACCACAGCACTTGGCATGGTAGCTATAATTGCCACAGGAACCACAGCACTCGACATTGTAGCTACTATTTGTACAGGAACCACATCACTCGACATTGTAGCTACTATTTGTACAGGAACCACATCACTCGACATTGTAGCTACTATTTGTACAGGAACCACATCACTCGACATTGTAGCTACTATTTGTACAGGAACCACATCACTCGACATTGCAGCTACTATTGGTACATCAATCATCCTAATTATAGAGTCTGCTGATGGGCTATAGGGTAGAAAATAAAGATCCCCTTGTCCAATACAATCGTCACGAGGTGTTCGAGTCACCCGCACTAGAAAATAACTTGTTGAGCCTATAGTGATTCGAATTCGCCTTTTCTCATTTCTAAATATAAATGTTACCGCTACAACTGTCGTCTAACATAGACCATATTTTGCTTCATATAATTACCCGCCAAGTTGTCCGTCTGTAACTTTTTGCCTTCCACTCACGTGTGATTGTTTCTAAATCTCACTCCATGTTCCATCAAGATCAAGCATCCAGTCTGTTATTAATGCATTGTGGGCATTTCTTATTTGCATATGTTGAATAATTCTTCCTACAAAGTTATCTCTAGCCATGCAGGCTTTTTCAAGATTAACCAAATTTATGCGCTTGTATTCCTGGCATTCAGAGGGAAATCTTCTCTTTCTGCTTCTGAAGGTAAAGAAAGATAAGATGCGCTTCATGTTTGGTTAAATAAGATATCATGTCTTTTGTTTCTGCACTAATAACCTCGCTTTTATAACGCACATAATTTTGCAGGCAGCATTTATCTGCATACATATTTTTTTTCTTTAAAAACACAACTGCAGAATATTTCGTATACAAAATGTTCGCACAAGTCTGTTTAACAGGCAGAATTGAAGAAGTTTACAGGATTATCTAAATTATACGAGTGAAAGGTGCAGCAGAAGTATAAAATGACGGCTGTTTGGTACAGATTTTGAGTTCAGGATTAATGGTTTCAGACATGATGACAATTATTTGCTGTAATTTTCTTTCCTCTTCAGCGATCAGCTATCATTATGCAGTTAAACGTTTAGACCAAACTGTATCACGAATAAGACGGACGACGGTGGGTTTCAGGTCATAACCGGTTCCCCATAACTCGTCATGTGGGGTTGTTTCTGTGGGTTATATTTATGTTCTTATGGTGCTGAGACTGATGCAGTCCTGTATGTAGAATATGCTCTGGAGTTTGTCTGGATGCTCTGCAATCAAATTTGGCAAAACCACTGAGTTCTATCGTGTGTATATGTGCTGTGAAGCCACAGTGACCTGTTCAGAGTCTGAATATCTTGGTCCGCACATGTCTGCTAAGTTTGTTTAGGCTGCCATGTTCTGGCTCATATTTTCCATCAACTCCCTCCATTCTGTTTTTTTTTTAAAATCTTACTTCAATTGTTTTTATTTCTTCGCGGCTCTAAGGTTCGTTGGACTGTTGAAGGTTGCCACCTGCTTTTGCGAGTTCATCTGCTTTCTCATTTTCAGGAAGCCACAGTGTGCTGGTGTCCATTGCAGGACTAGATAGTGATGTCTTTTATGACAGCATGTTGTTTTTCAATAGCGTATCTTTTCGGTGTTGGAAAAGCTGAAGGGTTGGTATCTGACTCAAGGCCCTTAGATACTAAGACTGGCAAGTAAGGGAAGTCCCATAACGCGTATACTTGCTAGACATCTGAAATTTACTTCAAGTCACTACACCATGCATTGACATCAGCATGACCGCTAGGGAAAAAGCTCACGATTATATGCATCGCGAGGCAAGCACATTTGTATCTCAAAGTATAACTCATCTATATAGTTCAATACGTATAGAGAATGAGACAGAGAAAGAACAACGATATAACATTAGCAGATATTCACTGTTTAGTACGAGCACTAAACAGACACAATTTAAATATTTGGACAGGACAACACAAGAGGACAAACGAGAAAGAGCTATATATATTTCATTGCAGCAAATTGAAAAAAAAAAGCGTATACACGTTTTAACTATTTACTAATGATGAAGGTAACAATGAAAATATGCTAGGTTCTCTCCCCCCCCCCCCCCCCCCCAGTTTTAATGAACGGCATAATTAGAAGAAATGTACTATCAACCCTTACGTATGCGTGTGAAAGCTGGAAAACAAGAGATATAGAAACAAAGTTGAACGCATTCGAAAATAAATGTCTAAGGAAAATACTTGGTATAGAATGGAACGAATTCAAAACAAACGAGGAAATTAGAGAAATCGCCAATCAACCACTAATATCTTCAGTAATAAAGAAAAGACGATGGTCATACGTTGGACATGTGATGAGAAGAGATAATAATCGAATAGCAAAGCAAGCCCTCATATGGGAAACAACAGGTAAAAGAAAAAGAGGAAGACCCAGGGAGACACTGAGAAGAACATTGATGAGAGAGGCAAGAGCAGCAGGAATCGGCTCCCTCAATGAGATAGAACTGCTTGCACAGAACAGAGACAAATGGCGAGATTTGATAAAATATCTTTAAAAGAAAACTGCTAGAACAAAAATTCATATAGGAGAAGGTGTATCTTGGTCTACGCCCTATGGGCCGGTTACGGCTCGAAAGGTACAAGAGAGAGAGAGAGAGATAATTAGAAGTATTTATTGTCAAAAATGCCTTCCATATAAAGAACAATTCTGCCAAACAATAGTTACCAAAGTTACTTGAGCTAACTTTAACTTGTAATATATCTCCACGTGAAATTCCACTAGATCATCTCTTTGTAGGTCATCTGAACTGGCCAAACACCTCAGTACTTTGTGCATGGAGTACATAGTTGACATGTTAGTCCTGGCTGGACGTGATACAGATCTTTACTTCAGAACGCTTGAATAAAGGAAGTCGATGCGTTAGTATGGACGTTTATTTATTTATTTGGAGCAAAATTGATTAAGTTTACAGTGAGAAAGACAAGTTGAGCATTGACTTTCTTCGGGATAGAAAATGTAGCTAGCACAACTAGTGACATCCATTATACAAGACAACGTCCTTTTATTTTATTGTATTTAATCTGCAACTGTCTGTTAATTTCACTCCTAGTTTTATATATTTTATTGACCACGGCATAATAATGTATCGATTTGAATATGTTACTATATATAGGTATAGAAGATCTCCATTATTATTTTGTGAATTATAAAAAAAAAAAAACAAATCTTAACACAGATTTGTTATTACAAACAAACAAAAAACATTGGATGTAGTGTAAATAGACTTCAAAGAAGCAGTATAAATACCAGATTGCTGTCACCCAGCGACAGTTGAATAAAACTATCAATTGGTGTCGCTTTCAGAGGAAAATTCGTTAATTTGGTGACATTCCACTACCTACCAGAGCATGGCTTCCGTTATAATTATGACTCTCATTTACACCTGATAGTAGAGTAAACAAAACAGGTCTTTTCTTCTTCCAAAACCTCTAACGCAGCTCGCAACATTCGATTGCCTGGTCAGTGAGAGCTTTGCGCATCACCACAACCTCATCTCCCATGCACCTGTTGTGTATATAAAATGTCACAGCATGAAAACATTGGAATGAAAGTGTTCTACATCGTTATGTAGATCACAAAAACTTAACAAAGAATCATCATCAAGTACCGTGCCTGGTGGCGTAGGTGATAATGTCTCTCTACAACTTTCGATCCCGACAGTTATTTATTATTTCTGTTGATGACCTTCTGCCAAGTCATTCTCTTAAGCTGTCTGGCATCTTTTCTCTTTGCTTCCCTCTATCTCTTAGTCCCTCAATTTTCCCAGTTGTCACAATATATTCCAGTTGTTCCCTTCTCATTGCGTGGCCAAAAAATGATGATAGTTTCTTCCTAATTTTGGAAATTAGCTCTTTTTTTCTTGCTTTGGCCTCGTTCAGAACGTTTTCATTACACTTATTATCTGTCCATGGTATTCTCACCATTCTTCTGTAAAACCACAATTCTATAGCGTCCAGTGATTTTCTTGTCTGTTGTCCTAACAAAGAATAAATGTAGCATAATAGCTGCGCACTTTGAAAGTTTAAGATGGAACTTATTCGTTCACCTGTTATTGTGTTGCACCGTCTTGGCAGCATGCAGTTTAGGGAGAGCCATCAGCAAGCACAGAGACTGCTTACCTAGTCTTTGTTTTGGATAAAAAATACGCATATACAGTGACATACTATTGTACTGTACTGTTTGTATGTACTGTACTGTACTGTACTGTACTGTACTGTACTGTACTGTACTGTACTGTACTGTACTGTACTGTACTGTACACTACTGTACTGTACTCTACTCTACTGTACTGTATTGCATTGTATTGTATTGTATTGTATTGTATTGTATTGTATTGTATTGTATTGTATTGTATTGTATTGTATTGTATTGTATTGTATTGTATTGTATTGTACAACTTTACAATCGTTTGTTTTCCTTGATCTTATTATAATGAAGCATTCTCTAAAGGTCAGAGTTGTCACTTCAAATAAAATCGATATCTCACCAAACGATTTCTTTTCTACCCGGGATTATATCAATTTTTTCTTTCACTTACGCCAGGATTACTCCTCCTGCACAGATTTCTTTGCACTGGAATTTCTTCCCAGCCTTCTTTTGTAACATTTTGATGAGAGCGAGACTTTATTTTCTCGAAGGTACCAAATCCGAGTGTTGCAAAACAACAGAAAATAAACTATCAGTACCGACATTTCTTACAGGCTGCTTGAGAAAAATATTCATAATAATTTGAGTTCAAAAATAGAAACCGTGAACTGCTCAGTAGGTGCAACCAAGAAGCAATACGTTTTGTTGTAACAAGTATTTGTTAGCAATGAATAGACGACATAATCTGAAGAAGTGCATAAATCATCATAAGAGATACTATGCTTTGAACTTAGAATAGTAAAAAAAAAAAGTAAAGTACCCCCGTCACGCCAAAATATTAATTATATATTAATGTATAGGGAATATAGTGTTGGTAACCATAAATTTTACAGACCTTCGGCACATGATTTTTAGGGTAATGTGGTCGGTATTACGCCCATGCCGCTTTACTTTCCCAGAAAAAAAATCTGGTACCCATTCAAGGCTGGGTGAACCTGGAAGCCGTCGGTTGACATCGAACCCTACCTCTTGTCCGTGGTAGTCCAGTTCACTAACCACTGAGCTATCGCTGCTCCCTCTTAAGACTAGGTTTATCGTAATTTGCCAAATTTAGTTTAGTTTAGTTTAGTTTAGTTTAGTTTAGTTTAGTTTAGTTCAGTTCAGTTCAGTTCAGTTCATTTCAGTTCAGTTCAGTTCAGTTCATTTCAGTTCAGTTCAGTTCAGTTTAGTTTAGTTTAGTTTAGTTTAGTTTAGTTTAGTTTAGTTTAGTTTAGTTTAGTTTAGTTTAGTTTAGTTTAGTTCAGTTTAGTTTAGTTTAGTCGACGGATCATGCTCATTGCACGTCGGACACGTATTTAAGTGCTCAGATATCATCTCCAGTATGTTGTTCCTCAGTGTGTGGAGACTGATTACTCCAGTTCTGTGTAGATTTGTTATTCCTTTGTGTCGTCCCACATAGCGCTCCTTTCTAGCGTCTCCAGTCTGCCAATTTGCCAAGTGAAAACAAGGACTAACGGCGTATTTTCAGAGCTGAAATCGGGACCAATAACATAATTCAGCACCGAACCCCGCGACCAATAGCATAATTCAGCACCGAAAACGGGACCAATAGCATATTTCAGCACCGAAAACGGGACCAATAGCATAATTCAGCACCGAAAACGGGACCAATAGCATATTTTAGCACCGAAAACGGGAGCAATAGCATATTTCAGCACCGAAAACGGGACCAATAGCATAATTCAGCACCGAAAACGGTGTTATGGAGTGAGCTAATGGAAGCATGGGGGCAGGTAACTTAGTTGTTACCCGCTTCTCAATAGACAATAGCAGTAACAGATGGTAGCGACCAGCAGTAGTTAGGACATAAATTTAAGTATGGAAAATTTCCAGCCAAATAACAAGTTAGAGGATAATATAAATTCACATAGGGGGTAGTGGATACACAGAAAGTGGGAAGGAGGTAATGTCCAGAATTACTGGACGACACGATGATGAGTTTAGGTCCATGGAAATTTCTACTTCAACTTTTAAGCAATGCATGACAATAGCATGCATTGACCCCATGACTTTGGCCCGTCTGATAAATAAGTTGTCATCCAACTACCAGGAGAGGTCACTGTCATGAGGTAACCATTATTATAATAGGGCATAGCAAGTTACGAAAACAAAGTGTTATTTATCAAGTCGTGGATAGTTGAGACACAGGTCAGATTTTGAATCACAGAATGACGAGGAGTGAACTCTCTGAACTCAAGTGATCAGAAAGGTCGCAAATTGTCACTTTGCGACAATTTGATTGGCTGCTGTTTTTGGACGAAGAGTGTGAGGTTGGAGTATTTAAACTTCAACACTATAGGTCTGAGTTAGCCAGGAGTCAGGGGTAGAACAATCAGAGATAGAGACAGTCAGGAATGAGAATTAGACAAGTTAGGAAATTAGACACGCAGTTGGAAAAGTTAAGATTAGAAAGTTGAGCCAGTTAGTTAGGAAGTTAAGAATCTTCAAGTTGTAGTTTTAAGTCAGTTGAGAAGTTATTAGGTAAGTTGATAGAGAGTAGTGAGTATAGCAATGAAAATATGAACTTTAGTGTTGTGAAAGTGCTTAAGAGTATTTCAAGTTGTTTCACCTTCCTCATGAACCTAAGTTGAATAATGTTGTATGCAAGATATGCACTTGGGACTGATCATATCCATCGGCGATTTGCCTCGAGAAGTCCCGAATTTATTAACATTAATTTAAGATAAGTGCATCCACTACAGAACGATCTAGGCCAAGATTAATAATAAACTGATTATACATATTTAATGAGAGAAAAAGAGTCTGTCATAATTTACTAATTGTGATCAACTATAAATGTGATGTGCTGTCAAGAGAGTACAAAGATAATATAAAGAATAAATAACACTGCAGCTCTATAACACCGGGACCAATAGCATAATTCAGCACCGAAACCGGGACCAATAGCATAATTCAGCACCGAAACCGAAACCAAAAGCATAATTCAGCACCGAAACCGAAACCAAAAGCATAATTCAGCACCGAAACCGGGACCAATAGCATAATTCAGCATCGAAACCGGGACCAATAGCATAATTCAGCACATAAATCGGTACCAAAAGCATAATTAAACACTGAAATCGGAACCAACAGCATAATTCAGCACTGAAACCGGTACCAACAGCATAATTCAGCACTGAAACCGGTACCAACTAGAGTATCACAGGATGGTATATAGAAGATATTCTTTTCTTTCATATTTCTTTAAACTTGGAACTACTTTTCTAAGTAATTCTTTGTTCTTTTTTCTTTAAATTTTGTTTAAAAAAAAAAAAAAACTATCAGCAACTTAGTGGGAAATACATTAGAGTCATGAGAGGAATCTCACACAGTAGCTTCCAGCACATTGCCTCTCTCTTCTGACTACATTTTATTTATTACAGAAAATACTTGTTCAACTGGTGCATAAGTACCAGGAGGACAAGATTAAAGTGTATTCTACTACGGCGCTAAGATTTTGTTTTTTTTTCCACCACTGATATGTGTTTTTCTATTGCAATGAACGAAAAAGTACTGCCACTTTTCTTCATACTTAATATTTTTCGTTGCTTAAATCTCTGCTTTATAAGCCAAACGTATCTTAACAATAACAAAATTGTCAAATAATGTATCAATGTTTACTACTTGCTTTCCGATTCTTTGCTTGATCATAACACCAGACTACTCAACATTAGGCCAATATTTCTACAGAAAAGTACAGAAAGTTTTCTGCCTTTCTACAACTAATAATCAATGGTTTAAGGTATGTGAGACTTAAATTTATATAAACTTAAATTCTCGCTTCACTTTCTGAAGGATTTCACAACTTTCTTCAAGTTTTCTCATCAAGTCCGTTGTATGAGTATTAACCTTCAGCCATCTTATATTTTCAGACGTGACAAATTAATTTTTTGTTAACTGAACCGGGTCAGAAATTCAAACCGGCCAGGACCTCGGTACAACATTGCTAAACCGGGACAACATTGCTAAACCGGGACAACATTGCATAACTGGGGCAACATTGCTAAACCTGTACAACATTGCGTAACCGGGGCAACATTGCTAAACCGGGACAACATTGCTAAACCGGGACAATCCCGGACACATGATAAGCTTACATAGGACTTTACTCGGGCAGTGCCCTTTTAACATTGCATCTGTCTCTTAACATATAGCACAGGAAGATGTCAATGAAATGGACCAACATTTTACCACCGGCCAGGAGACACCCCTGATCCCTTCTCCTCTCTTCTCCCCCCCCCCCCCCCCGTTATTAGAACCTGGTACCTTCTAAGTGTGGTAGCCGCGATAGCTCATTGGTTAGTGAACTGGACTACAAAAGAACACGAGGTAGGGTTCGATCCAAACCGACGGCTTCCGGGTTCACCCAGTCTTAAATGGGTACCGGATTTTTTATGGGAGAGTAAAGCGGCACGGGCGTAATACCAACCACATTACCTCAAAAATCATGTGTTGAAGGTCTTTAAAATTTATGGTCACTAACACCATATTCCCTATACGCCACTTAGCGTGACGGGGGCACTTTACTTTTTTTCTTTTTTACCTTCTAAGTGTAATTTGAGTACATGAACCTCACACTACAGCATAAGCCACCATTCATCCACTCATATTCCTTTAAAGTCACGAGACATTGGAGCTTACTAGTAGAGCTACAGCGGAAAAACACACGTGCTAAAATCAAGATCATGAGCATATCATTTTAGGCTACAGTACCGACAAAGAGGTTCGACATAAGAGTCAGAAGAAAAAAAAAAACAGGTCAGTATAAGCAATGTTCTCCATACTGATAAGAAACGAAAGCCCTGATAGCAATGCTGTTAACACGCACTTCAAGTCCGGTAACCATCCTTCACTGGGGAACTGTGAGCGAGACAAGACACGCAGCAGACACACGTTGAACTGAAATATAGGTCTCGACTTCAACAGCTCATAGGCGACAGCGAGCAGCAGAGAAGATTGGAGGATAGTTGCGTCCGTTGATGGACCACAACTCACCAGATAAGCAAGACAAGTGCATCCGCCTCGGTTTAACTAGCAATTCAAATATGTATTATGAATAAATTTCGGTCATTAAAACACACAATATATGGTCTTTGACGACTTGACAGACGGTTGGTAGCAAGCAATCATGATAAGTTTGGTAAAACATTAATGTCTTTTATGCTGGATGCTGCTTTGCTGAACAGCTTCTCTCGTGGCCGAATCTGCCAATATTAAATAGACATATACCGTACGCAGAATGAACAAGATGCATTTGTAGTGTCTGGCCTCGTCTCCTTTCTCCTGCGCCTTTTGTCTTCTGAATTTGATGTCAGTAGTGCATCGAAAGTTGCTGTGCAATTTGTTTTCTTTTTCTTCTCCGTGTGCAGCAATCTGCAGCCAGATTTTCCCAGTTTCTTTCACTGTTAGAGAATTCCCTCAAGGAAGCTCTGTAAATGTCCTTATATCTCAGGAATGGTCTGCCCTTTGGTCTCTCTCTGTCCCTAAGTTCACCATACAATGTATGTTTGGGAGTACGATTGCTTGCCATTCTTCTTACATGACCCAGCCACCTTAGTCTACGACTCCTACGTGTTGCTACGATGTATGGGAGTTTGGCTCGTAAGATATTAGAGTTGGTTACTTTGACTTGCCATTCTTCTTACATGACCCAGCCACCTTAGTCTACGACTCCTACGTGTTGCTACGATGTATGGGAGCTTGGCTCGTAAGATATTAGAGTTGGTTACTTTGACTTGCCATTTGATGTTCTTTCGAAGACAATGCACAAGACAGCTATTTAACCTTTTCTACAGCCCTGCTTAAAAAAGTAAGTAAAGTAAAGTACCCCCCGTCACGCCAAGTGGCGTATAGGGAAATATGGTGTTAGTGACCTTATATTTTACAGACCTTCAGCACATGATTTTTTGGGGTAATGTGGTCAGTATTACGCCCGTGCTGCTTTTACTTTCCCAGAAAAAATCCGGTACCCATTTAAGGCTGGGTGAACCCGGAAGCCGTCGGTTGGGATCGAACCCTACCCCTTGTCCGTAGTAGTCCAGTTCACTAACCACTGAGCTATCACGGCTCCTACTAATTTTTAGGGAATTAGTAAAACCCAGGTGTCCTCGCCAGGATTACGAACCCCGGCTGTTGCCGTGGTAAGCCAACCGCCTATCGATTGCGCTAACCGGACACCCTACAGCCCTGCTTAGGTAGTCAAAATTTCTGATCCGTATAGAAGTGTACTAAGGGCATAGTAAAGTACTCCCGTCACGCCAAGTGGCGTATAGGGAAATATGATGTTAGTGACCCTATATTTTACAGACCTTCAGCACATGATTTTTGGGGTAATGTGGTCAGTATTACGCCCGTGCTGCTTTACTTTCCCAGAAAAAAATCCGGTACCCATTTAAGGCTGGGTGAACCCGGAAGCCGTCGGTTGGGATCGAACCCTACCCCTTGTCCGTTTGTGGTCCAGTTCACTAACCACTGAGCTATCGCGGCTCCCACTAAGGGCATAACCTTGGTAAATTTGAATCTTATTCCCGAGTGTTAGTTTGGTGTTTGCCTATGCTCTATCTTTAAGTTTACCAAATATGGAAGCTGTCTTTCCGATTCGGGAGTTTATTTCTTCGTCAATGGTTATGGTCATAGAACTAAGTTAGGTGAACTTTCTCACAAATACAAGGTGTCTGTTATTTAATGATATAACTGCGAGAATGACTACACCATGTTGAAGCCCCACGTTCTTCTGGATACTTATTGACAGGGAGAATAAATCGCTTGATCTAGCTAGATTGTCAATCATTGACCGCAGGACAGGCTCATCGTGAGCAACCAGAGCTGCACCATCAGCGAATAGAAGCTCTTTGATTAGGGTCTCAGTTGTTTTACATTTTGACTTCAGACGTGCTAGATTAAATAAGGAACCGTCAGATCTTGTTCGGAAGTAGATGTCCCCAGAGACGGTTTCAAATGCATTGTGTAGAAGGGCAGCGAAAAATATGCCGAATAGAGCAGGGGCAAGGGCACATCCTTGTTTAACTCCACAGTTCATCTCAAAGGGCTGGGAAGATCTACCGTCGAACTGGATGGTGACAGACATATTGTTGTGAAATGACTTGATCATCTTGAGTAATATAGGAGGGCAGCCAACATTTTTCAGCACCCTGTATAGAAGTTCTCTGCTCACGGTGTCAAAAGCCTTTATAAGATCAATAAAAAAAATTAAAAAACTATCTTTACGTCACATAGTACCATTGCGGGTGTATGACGGGGGGCAACGATAGAACCAGAGGGATAAAGGCCGCTTGGTCAAGCAGTCGCCACGACGTGTGAGACTAAGGATTTTTATTTCACCCCCGATAGAAAAATCCTTTCTGTCTACCGCGTGCTTCGAACACCGAACGTCGACTTTTCAGCTAGTGGAACAGTGGTTTTAGCCGCACGGCCACGCACACATCTGTAAGATCAATGAAGGCTATAAATAGAGGTCTTCTCTGTTCCTTACACTTCTCCTGCAGTTAGTGGAGAGTAAACATCATATCTGTGTTTGACCGTCCAGTTCTAAACCCGCACTGTGTCTCAGAAAGGATTCGTTCCGCAAGTTGGTGTAGGTGCTTTATAATCATTCTTGCGAATGTCTTTCCAATTAAACGCAAGAGACCTCATTAAGGCCAGCTACTTGTCGTGGGGATGGGGCGTAACAGTCACCAGGGACTGAAAACCTGGCCAGGCCTTCCTACAACCGAGCAAGATCACAGTCTGCTCTAGCAAGTTTAAGTGCTGAAGTCGGAGGCAACCAGCCGAAAGTCGCACTACAACAATCAGGATGCCACGCACTCACGCCAATTGGAAGTATGTCTATAACCGAAAATCGATATGGCACTCGCCCTGTGATGGACACTCAGGCAGGTGCAGCGCCGGGCCCTCAGCCTCGAAAGGGCCAAACCTCTATTACTGGATGTCCTTCTCAACCGCGATATGGAGTCAGGGGCGAGAGAATAGAGCTACTGACCAATCCAAAATAAAACCACTCAAAATAATACACAGGAATGCTGAAGGCATTAACAGCAAAAGAGATGGGTACAGTAAAAAGATAGAATTAGAAAATATCCTGCATGAAGAACAAGTAAGCATATGCTGTTTGCAGGAATCACATCTAAACAACGACATAGCCTTGAAGATTAGGGGATACCAGTGCTACCGATCTGACAGAAAAAAACAGACAAAGGACGGAATATTGACACTTGTAAAGAACAACATCAATGCATGTCAGATTGAAATGTATATGGATGTTGCGGAATATCAAATACTGCACATCAGGACAGAAAATACAGACTTTCACCTACTTACTGTCCGAGTGACCGCCCACTAGCGCTAGACACAATTACATTAAAAGAAATAATAATTGTATGTGGAGACTTTAACAGCCATTCACAGAGCTGGGGCTATGAACATATGGACAAGAGAGGTGAAGAGGTTGAAAATTGACAGGATGACAATGGTATAATTATACCATTAAACCGGACAACTGATCCACCAACATTCTACTCCAGATCATGGCATACCACATCTACACCAGACCTTGCTTTCCATTCACCAGACCTGGATTGGAATATCACACGTATTGTTGGGAAACAACTTGGAGGCAGCGACCACCGATCAGTATTTTTAGTGGTGCAAAATAAGGCCATCAGGGAGAGTAGCACTCTCTCCAGATGGAATTACAAAAAGGCAGACTGGAAAATGCATCAACATTGCATCAGTGTACTGACTAAAGATATAAATACAGACAGAGACATCAACAAAATAGTTGATGAATTCAGTAGACTAATAATACAAGCTGCCAGTGAAACAATACCTAGAGGGACACGGAAACAATACAAACCATACTGGAGTAGTGAACTAGAGCAACTGCACAATGACATGGAAACATCTAAAAAAGCAAGCAGAAAATAACCATTGCAAGGAACACCACAATAAATAATCAGCATGCTAAAGCCAAATTTCAACGGGCTAAACTACAGGCCAGACGGAGAAGCTGGAAAGAGAAAACAGAGTCCTTGAATCTTGAACGAGACACTAGAAAAGTATGGAAGCTTGTAAAACAGCTGGATGATGAGGGTACAGAAAGGAACACCAAAATTACACTGAAGAAGGATGGAAACATCCTAACAGATAAGCAAGCAGCAACTCACTTTGCAGACTCCTTTGCAAATGATAATAATAATGAAATTAGCCTAGAGAAACGACAAAAGACCCGTTTAAAACAACATAATGCAAGCCAAGAAGAGACAGCACATGAAGTCATGGAAATACCCATTACACAAAGAGAGCTAGATGGCAATATCCAAATTAAAAGTGAAAAAGTCACCAGGCAGTGATGGAGTGTCCAATGAAATGATTAAGAACTTGGGAACTGCAGCTAAAGCAAAACTACTGCAGATCTACAACATTTGCTGGATCACAGGTAGAGTGCCGCAGGCATGGAGAGAAGCAATTATGATACCATTACTAAAGCCAGGAAAAGATGGTTCAACGACATCCAGCTATAGACCAATCAGCCTTACAAGCTGTTTGTGTAAAACAATGGAACGTATAATCAATCTCAGACTGCAGTGGTACCAGGAAAGTGAAAATCTCCTTGTCCCACAACAAGCAGGCTTTAGACAGTGTTACTCTACCGAAGATCAGACAACCTATCTTTCCCAGGAAATTGAGGATGCGTTTCAAGAAAAGAAACTGGTACTAGCAGCATGGATAGACCTAAAGCAAGCATTTGATTGATAAGGTATGGAAGGATGGACTTTTGAAGAAACTGAGAGATTATGGAGTAAATGGCAGGATGTACAAATGGGTCAAAGCATACCTGCATAACAGGAGAGCTAGAGTGCAACTGGATGGTCTTAAGAGTAAGAAGGTCTTACTACGACAGGGCGTTCCACAGGGAGGGGTACTATCTCCAAAACTTTTTCTGATCAACATCAATGACCTAGCTACTGGACTACCACATGACATCAAAGTGGCAATGTATGCAGATGACTTGGTGATGTGGTACACAGAGGAGTATGCAACTATGGCCTCCAAATTGCTACAAAGAGCTATGGATGCACTGAATTCATGGACAAATAGATGGTGTATCAGCATCAATACAGACAAATGCAGTACTACACTTTTCACACTCTCTTCCCAAAAACAAAAAAGCAGGAGCCGCCTACATAAACAATGAGCCTGTGAAAGAAGACATACAAGCTACATATCTAGGAGTTACATTTGATAACAAACTATCTTGGAAACAGCAGATAAATAAGGCAACCCAAAAAGCAAGGAGGAAATCTGCTATTCTAAGAAAGCTGTGTGGAACCACATGGGGTGCGAGTGGGAAAATACTCAGTAAAGTTTACCAACAGAGTATACGCCCGCATTTAGAATATGGATCATCCGCATGGTGCCCAGCATCAAACACCACACTGCAAGAACTGGATAAAGTACAAAACCAGGCACTTAGGGTCACTACAGGAGCAATGAAATCAACACCAATATTGGAGATGGAGAAATTGTGGAGGATACCAGCACTGGGAGAACGGGGGGGGGGGGGGGACACAAAGGTGCTGATACAGGCAGAAAAATTTGCATGCATGCCGAGACATCAAATGAAGGACCGATTCCAAAATCTTGCGTTGGGACGACTTAAGAGAAGCAGTTTTATCCACCAAGCCAAGCGTATTAGTAGACAAACAACAGACATGCCAAGAGTTGTTAACCCCCTACTGCCCATACCAGAACAGACTCCCTGGACAGAGGAATCAGGATTATCAATACAAATACGGACAGAAGTGAAAGGAATAGTTGACAAAGAAGAACAGAATATAGTCTACAGCGAAAAACAATAACTCTCAGTTTCCTGGATGAAGAATACCCACAAGACCTATGGATTCGTGTGTGCACAGATGGATCAGCACAGAATGCAGTAAAGAATGAGGGAGCAGGTGCATATATAGAGTACCCAAATAACACTAGGGATATGAATAAAATAGCAACAGGGAAATATTGTCACAATTATGATGCAGAAATACAAGCAATAAAGTTGGCAATAGAAAAACTGCTGAACAGTAATCTTAGCCCACAGCCTATAGTGTTTTTGACAGATGCAAGATCAATACTCCAGGCACTAACTACAACATAGAAAATTTTAACATCTGCAGACCTTATTGGCTGAACTATACAAGCACCACAGGGTTGCCCTGCAGTGGATCCCGTCTCACTGTGGAATACCAGGAAATGAGAAAGAAGATCAGTTGGCAAAGGAAGGTTCAACAGGCACACAACTAGATACACCGGTTACATACCATCATAAGAAACAGATAATCAAATCAATCAGAGGACCACAAGCCCCAAATCAGGATGCCTTTCATAATATGAATAGATATGAACAACTTATCATTATACGCCTCAGAACAGGACACAATCGACTCCATAGTCACATGTATACAAAATTCAAGATCGGCACATCAACTACTTGTACATGTGGACAGGCGCCCCAGACTGCTGAACACATACTTCAAGACTGCACTGAATATAGTAAACTGAGGAAAATCCATTGGCCCATAGATACAACACTACAGACAAAACTATATGGGCCACTGCAAGAATTACAAAAGACAATAACATTTATACAGGAAACGACATTGCAGATATAGACAATACTTCGGGCGAACGAAAGATAGATAGATAGATACGCAAGAGAAAGATACTCCTATAGTTGTTTCAATCCCCAGTGTCCCCTTTTTATTTTTGTGTGACGTTACAAGCTTGGCATCTTTCATGCCCTGGAGTACATATCCATTTCCCCAGCCTTGGACAAGGAGTTTGTAGAGGTGGGGCAGGAGTGTTTCAACATTTTCCTGGAAAAATTCGCTGAGATGTTGTCATTACCAGAAACTTTTTCACTTGAGAGGTCGGGGATGACACCATGAAGTTCCTTCTCAATGGGCTCTTTGTCCAGTTCTGTCAACACTGAGTATTTTGGGACTAGTTGGTCTAGGAGTGGGCTTGCTGGTCTGTCTTTAGAATATAGTATAGTAGCCTCCGTCAGTCATAGTTGACTATGGATTTTTCAGCGCCCCTAGAAATGTTATTTTTTCCTTTCTTTTCTTTCGCCGTGTATTCTCTTTCTCTATGAATCTATCTGCTTCTTCTTTGAGGTGAACCTTTAGAGTGTGTTTCCAGAGATTGCGGTCTGCAGCTATGTCTTCCCATGCTGCAGGGTTTATGTTCAGAGTCTTCATGTCACGTTTACACACATCTACAAATCGAAGTTTTGGACGCCCCCTAGTTCTTTTACCATCTGCCAGTTGTCCGTAGAGTCTTTAGAATAGAGGCTTGAATAATGTTTGACTCATCTTTCCAGCTGTTTAGTTTTGTCACTGATGGACTTACCGTTTGCGTCTTTTAAGGGAGCAGTTTTTGAAATAGTTGGGTTTCGATGTTTATGTTTTACCTTTATTATTATACATAGTTCGTGAATCTCCCAGCCCAGCAGTTTTTTGGATTGTAGAGCACAGATTTGACCAGTACTCGTTCGCGCGTCTCATTGATTTATGTTTTTCTTCTGCTCTTACTTGTTTGAATTGGTCTTTTGTGTTCTGACACAGTTATTTCTTTAAAGTTAGGAAAACATTGTTCTTCTTCTCTACAAGTCGCATGAGTTTCATCGAGCTTTCTTGGACCCAATCCTTGGTGGAGTGTTTATCTTTACCAAAAGAGACAAGGATGCATCCTATCACCAAGCTTGTTTAATCTATACACTGAGCAAATCTTTAAAAACATCACAGAGATGCCAGGCCTAAACATTAATGGAAAGATAATCAATAACCTAAGATATGCTAATGATACTGTTCTACTAGCAGAAAATCCTAAAGACCTACAACAATTGCTTAATGTGATAAACATAACAAGCAAAAAATATGGACTAGATATGAATATCAAAAGGACTAAAACTATGATCATAAACAAAGAAAATTCTCAAGACCTACAATTAAATATCACAGTTGAAGGAATACATCTGGAGACAGTCCAGAGCTACAACTACCTGGGACATACTATAACCAATGATGGAAAATGTAAAATTGAAATAAACAAAAGAATAGGTATGGCAAAAAGTAATTTTAATGCCATGAAAAATATACTAACAACAAAACAAATATCAGCAGGGCTGAAACTAAGAATGGCAAAATGTTACATCTTCTCAATATTCCTGTATGGTGCTGAAACATGGACATTAGACAAGAAAACTGAATAGAAAATTGACGCCTTTGAAATGTGGATTTATAGAAGAATAGGTAGAATTGGATGGAAAGAAAAGAAAACAAACGATGAAAGTTTTAAAACAACTGAAAATAAAAAGAGAACTACTAAATACACTTAAGACAAGACTAATTAAATTTTTTGGGTATGTTAAAAGACACAACAGCCTACTAAAAGTAATATTGGAAGGGAAAATACAAGGTAAAAAAGGCAGAGGCAGACCAAGACTAACATGGACGAGTAACATCAAAAGATTGACAAGTCAATCTATGACAGCCTGCACCATCAAAGCAAGAAACAGAGTAGAATGGCGATCCATGGTAGCCAACCTTCGTTGCGGAAAGGCACTCGATGATGATGATGATGAAAAGAGATTGCACAGTCAAGGATGTGCGATTTTAGCCAGTTCCATTAATCATCTACATTGTCTAGGTCTTCTGCTTTCTCCATGCATTTGTTGGAGGCACTTATTGAACGCGACTCGCTTGTCGGGTGATTTTGTTGCAGCGATTTTAATCTTAGGCTTCGATGGTTCTTTAGATGTGTATATCCTTTTGGTGATTGCCTTCCCTTTACTTATGACAAGTGCGTGGTCTGTGTCACAGTCTGCGCTATGGTATGCTCTGGTTACTTTAAGATTATTTCAGTGTTTGCGAACTACGACAAAGTCCAGCTGGTGCTAATGCCCGGATCATGGGTGGCGCCATGTTGCTTTTGTCGGGTCTTAACACTGACAAAAGTATTGGTAGCACGCAGGTTGTTAAACGGACAAACTTCTAGAAGTCTCTGACCACTTTCACTCATGTTGCCAATACCACGATGACCTAGGCATGATGACCATGAATGATGGTCAGATCCAATGTTTGCATTTAGATCGACTAGCATGTAAAGTATTCCTACTTTGGGGAATGAATCCAAACTTAACTTGGTTACTCTCGTAAAATGTGTCTTTATCTTTTGTGGTTGCTGCCATTGTTGGTGCATAGGTGCTGATGATGTTGAATGGTCCAGCTTTTGAATGGATTTTTAATGTTATTATACGTTCTCATGTACCATTTAAGGTGTTTATAGAATGCGTGAGCTTATTATGCACAGCAAAACCCACTCCATGTAGGCGAGGCTGCTCAGGTTTTAGCCCCTACCAGAAAAAGGTATATTTTTTTTTACCTGACTGAACCACAATCCGCAAGCCTTGTTTCGAGAAGGACTTCAACATGTAGTCTCTGCAGCTCCATGTCGATGGGAGTTGTATTCCCTTATATTTTCTGCATTTGTGAGGTTATTTAATCCAGGACACATTGTTCTAACGTTTCATGTGCCGAGTATGAGAGATGGTGTTTTCCTTCTGCTGTGTCCTAACGAGGATGGAACTGACATTTCTGTTTGCATGCTATGCCTGGGCCAATAATATAGAGATAGTGCCCAAACACTATCAACTGGGAAAATTGAGGGACGAAGAGATAGAGGGAGCAAAGAGAAAAGATACCAGACAGCTTAAGAGGATGGCTTGGCAGAAGGTCAACAACAGAAATGCTAAATAACTGTCGTGATCGAAAGTTGTGGAGAGACATGATCACCTACCCAGCAGAGCAGGCTTGGTACTTGATATTAATGATGATGATGAGTGCCCAAGAAGCACTATCTCCCCCCCCCCTTTTTTTTTCCTCCTTTCTACCCTTTCGGCCCTCTTTGAAGCGTTCCGTAGAAGGGACGAGGTCCTTAATTTCGGAACCAGCATTGTGTTACAAGGGATGCCAGATGGATGAAAACACACAAACAATATTGGCAACTAAAACGAAACTTATCAACATCTTAGTATTCTCATCATGGCTTTCCTTCTGCTGGAAGAATCTGGTAATTTTAAGCATTGTCAATCTATGACATCTTGCACTATCAAAGCAAGAAACAGAGTAGGATGGCGATCCATGGTAGCCAACCTTCGTTGCGGAGAAGGCACTCGATGATGATGAAATTAATTAACCTCAGATGGAAGATGTACAACAGAGGTGAGATGCAGAATGGTTCAGGCAGAATCAGCTTTCCAAAAAATGTGGAAGATACTATGCAATCCATTTTTGACAATCGAAAGAAGAAAAGAGTTCTTAAATGTTATGTAGAGTCAGTCTTAACATATGGATGTGAATCATGGACAATAGGACAACAAACAAGAAAATCACTGGAGTCTGTAGAAATGTGGTTTTACAGAAGAATGTTAAGAATACCATGGACAGTTAAGAAGAGTAATGAAAACGTTCTGAAAGAGGCCAAAGCAAAAAGAAAGCTAATTTCCAATATTAGGAAGAAACAATCATC
The DNA here is from genome assembly GCA_032433765.1 of Megaustenia siamemsis. NCBI lineage: Eukaryota > Metazoa > Mollusca > Gastropoda > Stylommatophora > Ariophantidae > Megaustenia > Megaustenia siamemsis. Next base: position 29,847,519 of record JAVIAB010000051.1, read on the forward strand.
ATTTTTTGGCCATGTAATGAGAAGAGAACAACTGGAATATATTGTAACAACAGGGAAAATTGAGGGACGAAGAGATAGAGGAAAGCAAAGAGAAACAATATCAGACAGCTTAAGAGAATGGCTTGGCAGAAGGTCAACAACAGAAATGATAAATAACTGTCGAGATCGAAAGTTGTGGAGAGACATGATCACCCACGCCACCAGACCCGGTACTTGATGATGATGAAGTTTCTCATTTTTGGCTGTGCCCATCTTAACTCCCATCTCCTTCATCCGAAAGAGTGACATGGATTCATAGATGTCGAAGTCTTGTGCCCATCCTACATATCGGAGGGCATTGATGACGTCCACCCGATCCATTGGTTGGATATAGGTCCTGTATGGTCCAGTACATTAAACATTATATGATTGCTTGTCTGTATGACTTCTTAATTCATCTGGAGGACACTGGGGTGCTAACTTCAATTCACGATCTTTTTCAACTTCTCTTGTTTACACTTTTTGAGGTTGAATTTTTCTTCCCGTCCCATTTTTTGGGTGAATTGGCTTATTATAATTTTTTTTTTTTTTACATACACTGCACTTTCTACTGTTCACTGTTCCACTTTAGTTAGTTAGGGTGATACAGCTATTCTTCTGACTTGTCCATATTAACATATTTTCATTTTATTTATTCTTTCATTTCACCTATTTTTACTTATTCTAGGTCTGTTTTATTCTTGATGATTTTACGGATCGGGTATCACCTGTAGCACATGATGTCCCCCAACGAGGGTTTCCATTGGAATCACCCTTAACGTTGTTGTCGTGATTTATATTATTGTGGCGATTCATGATTGTACAAAGAAATCACGACGGTGGTTTTCTGTTGCCTTTCGTCGGTTTGTTTACTGTTGGCTCCGTTAGCCTTTCATTAAAAAGTCTCACCCACAAGACAGTGGGTTGTTTTACTTAAGGATACCCTCCCTTAGCCTTTTACTCTCCCGAGCATACCTGCAAGGCAGGCAGCGCAGCCGCAGGTTGTACTGTTTACTGCATACAGTAACAGGTAAAATTACCCGACCTGACACTAAGAAAACAAAACCATATCAGTCTGTACAAATTTGACACACCTGAGGAAAAAAAACCCGAAGAAACGCTAATGCGAAGAGAAAAGCTGGAATATATCATGACAACTGAGAAAATTGAGGGTCGAAGAGATAGAGGGAAGCAAAGAGAAAAGATACCAGACAGCTTAAGAGAATGACTTGGCAAAAAGTCAACAACATAAATGATAAATAACTGTCGAGATCGAAAGTTGTGGAGAGACATGATCACCTACGCCAGCAGGCCCGGGTACTTGATGATGCTGATGATTTTATGGACTTTTTTGGTTTTGTTTTAGATGCGATCTCTGTATGTTTCCTAGGGCTTGACAGTAATGTCTATCAGCAATCTCCATCGCTTGTATTTTGTCATACGATTCTGCATTTGCGATCCATGTTTTGTTTTAGTCTTGTACTAATGTATTTTAATGTAATCCGTTCAATTAATGTTTTATTTTTCTCTCTGTTATTTTGCTGAAGATCTTACTTTTAAACCGAATCGTTGGTTGTTTAGTCCTGTCGTATTATATCCATAAAGAATTAAGATACAGTAATTCACCCCCCCCCTCTCTTTTTCGGATAGAATATTGATATTAGTTGTGAGCGAAACAGTCTAATCTGTAATTTCGGTTTTAGGTCAATCATCATCATCAAGTACCAAGCTTGATGACGTAGGTGATCATGTCTCTCCACAACTTTCGATCACGACAGTTATTTATCATTTATGTAGTTGACTTTTTGCCAAGTCATTCTCTTAATTAAGCTGTCTGGTATTTTTTCTCTTTGCTTCCATCTATCTCTTCGTCCCTCAATTTTCCCAGTTGTTACAATATATTCCAGTTGTTCCCTTCTCATTACATGGCCAAAAAATGATGATTGTTTCTTCCTAATATTGGAAATTAGCTCTCTTTAAAAAAAAAAGTTTTGCTTTAGGTCAATACAATTTGTTTACTAATAAGAATATAATATATGAAAGTTGAAAGTAACAAATATGATAAACGCATTCCGGCACACTTGAAAGAGTTGTTCCAATTCTCGACACCTCCAAACATCGTACTGGTGGCCCGAGCTCCCCCCACCAGTAAAGTGATCAATGAATTATTTAGACCCAGCAGTAAAGTGATCAATGAATTATTTGTAGACCCAGCAGTAAAGTGATCAATGAATTATTTGTAGACCCAGCAGTAAAGTGATCAATGAATTATTTGTAGACCCAGCAGTAAAGTGATCAATGAATTATTTGTAGACCCAGCAGTAAAGTGATCAATGAATTATTTGTAGACCCAGCAGTTTGAATTCATCCACAATCCATAGATTCTGCTAATCCAGACATTGTTGACTTCGCCAGCCAATCAGATCGCAGCGAACAGAGTACTGCCCGTGACGTCACGATAGCGGTTACAAGAAACAAAAAAAATCAAGATGGCTTACGGTGGGGGCCGAGTGGTCCAATCCCCTCCATATTTCGCGGCATTAAATCCAATATTATGAGCATAATGCGCGTAGTTGTGTAGAGCTGTTGGGAATGCATTCGTGTTTTATAATTAATATTTAAGAAATGTGGAACATTGTATTTTGGCTGGTACTCGGAAACTGTTAATAATCTCCTGGACGAACGTGTGTGTAGTGTAAGTAGTTGTGTGTAGGTTCAACCGATAGTTCGGTAACAACAACTCAAGCAGTCGATCGGGTCTTACTTAGGAAGGTGTAGTGGTATTATTGGTACTTAGACAAGATTTTACAGGAGATTCTTACCCAATTGAGCGCAATAGCTGGTTGATATTATTCTTGCATTTATTTATTTCGTTTTATTCATCATTTCTCAGATTTCTGCTGTAGTGGATTCTTTGGAAATATATATTATAAATTATATTGTTAATTGTTTTAGTTTTCGGCGTAGAGTAAAAACTTACTTAACAGTGTACATTTTATTTCTTCCATAATACATGTATAGTATAGTCATAAAAGTGTATTGTGCTTGTGTATTGTTGTTAACTCACTGTAGTGTTTAGTTTTAGTTACAGTGAGTACTGAGTGAGTTACTAATACTTAACTTAAACTATTACTAAACTTTGATAATATTTTCTAATGTATGCCTACTTACCTACTATAAATGATAAATGCATTGTGTGTAGTGTACGGTTGTGTACGCAAGTAAACAACAAAACAATAGAGATCCGTTAAAAAAAAGTAGCAGGGTTTTTAGTTTTTTTTTTTTTTTTTGGCCAGAATGCAAAAATATATTCATCATTTAAATAATTTTTTTTCCCTTTTACAACATAAAAATAAATGAAATTCATGCATTGTTTGCATATTATATTTAAAAAAAAAACTGTCTTACTTACACTACTATGAAGTTTACTCGGTCACTGTTTGTGCTTGTGTGTTAATAAATAAGTATTCACTGTTCTGTTAACAATCTATGATCTATTAATTTGGCAGTAATATCTTTGTCTTTAATGTTGGTTTGGTATCTTACTGTACAGTTGATTTTTGTGGTGACATTTAGTTAGATGGTTAAAGTTAAATATTTACTTTATCATATATGAAAAGTGAAATATAATCAGCAAGTCTTGTACAATTATAATTTAATTAACGACTAATATTAAGATTTTAAAAATCTAAATGCTAGATTATGAGACTAATTTAAGTAGACAAATTAAAAAATATATATTTTTTTCAATTCAATGTAACAGATGATAGATGTGATAGTCCAGTAAGAGTTTCCCCACATTTAATAAAAGTCTGTCATTTGTGAAGCATTTTTTGTGGTATTGAAGTAAACACATTAAAAGATTATTCCGTTTATAAAGTGGTGAAGTATTGCAATCTACTTAATAAAGCAGCATAAATTATTTGAAAACCTCAAGTATAGTCATATTACTCATTGTTATTTGTTTATAAATAAACTTTATTTAAATTTTAAGATGGGAGAATTTGACATTTTAAATTACACATGTTTGTATGTCATTCACATGTCTGTCACTAATAAGCTCAGCGTTAATTTTATAAGTGAAAACGACAAAAATATGTGACAATAGTGACATACATTATACATTTATCCTGTCAAACTGGAAATATTACATATTTGCTCGATATGACTAATTTTGTGATAAATAATCCTGAATGAGTTTTGGAGGGAATGTTACTAGCACCATGGAGGTGTATGTCTACAGAGGACACTTACTGACTCTGCTTTTCCTTGTGACTAGTCTTCTTTCAATCTGCTATGGATGTGTGCCAGGATGCCAGTGCACAATAGCAGGGACTGGTAAAAGACAAAAAGGAAGAAAGGTAGATTGTGCACAACATCCAGTTCCTTTCAAGTCTCTTGCTAGCATCAGTTTTCCACCTGACACTGTTCACTTGTGAGTATACCAATTTTGCTGCTTGTATGAACATGATTATAATATTGACAGATTAGGATATTGGTATATTATGGTGAATGGTAAAGTACGAGGATATAAATTGTTAAATATAAGCAGTTTTGTACATAATGAAATGAAACAAAATAAGAGAATCAATTTGCAAAGACAAACATGGAGGGAATTTATATTTTGTTATGCACCACCAAAGGCAAATGTGGTAGATTGTGTGTACATACACTATTGCTGCCCCTCCTGAGGGCACTAACTACACTACTAATATCTGTAGATACATTTTAGTATATTCTACAAAACCAGTTTTGAACCCTGTCTCTTTTGATAGTAACTGTTTTACTTTCTCCATTACTAAATGAGAATTGTATTGTCTTGTACAACTGATTGTTCTAACATCAGTGAATTAGAGCAAGACACTTGATACTTTTAAAATATTATTAAAAAATTAAAAATATATCCAATAACAGTTAATTTTTCTTACGCTGAACATGATACATAAGATCTAAGGACTTATATCATAACATTTCATGTCTGGTGATTCACTGCTTGGTTTTGTAGATTTCTGTTCTTAAGCCTGTAGTTGAGCCCTCTCTATTAATTGTTGGTAGTCAATGCTTTTTTTTTCTCTATAGCAATGGTTTTAGTGTATATGAGTTTAGAAGCTTACATAAAATATTTTCTGAAAAATTTGACAGTTTTTCATTGTACACTTAGTCACAGTCCTTAATCAAGGTCAGTAGCTATCATTATGTGGTGAAAATGGTTATAACTTTGTAATCAATAGTGAAAACAGGTTTACTCCATAGTCATATATTTTTAATGGGGGTGAAATGCGTAAATCAGCAACGAGGCTGTAAACAGTCAGCGACTGATGGTTTACACCAGAATTAATTATCCAGATTCTATACCCATCAAGGCCAGCTCCTTGTCGTGGGGATGGGGCTTAACAGTCACCAGGGATTGAAAACCAAAACTGGCCAGGACTTCCTACACCCAAGCAAGATCACAATCTGCTGTAGCAAGTGTAAGTGCTGAAGATGGATGCAACCAGCCAAAAGGTGCACCACAGCAATTAGAATGAAATGCACTTATGTCTATGGGAAGTATGTTTATAACTGCGAATCAATATGGCACTCACCCTGTGATGGACACTCAGGCAGTTGCAGTGTCGGACCCTCAGTCTCAAAAGGGCCCAACCACTATTACTGGATGTCCTTCTCAACTGTTCTGTGGAGTCAGGAGGCGAGAGAATAGTTACTGGCCAATCAAAACTAAGGCTTCTTAAAATAATGCATTGGAATGCTGCAGGCATCAACAGCAAAAGAGATGGGTGCAGTAAAAATATAGAGTTGGAAAATATCCTTCATGAAGAGCAAGTAAGCATGTGCTGCTTGCAGCAAACCCATTTAAGCAAAGACATAGCCTTGAACATTATGGGATATCAGTATTACTGATCTGACAGAAAAAAGGGTGGAATATTAACACTTGTAAAGAACAACACCAATGCATGTCGGCTAGAAGTGTATATGGATAGTGCTGAGTATCAGATACTGCACCTCAGGATGGAAAATATGAACTTTAATCTACTCAACTACTACTATCTGAGCGGCCGTCCTCTGGCACTAGACACAGTTTCATTAAAAGAAAGAATGGTTGTGTATATGGAGACTTCAGCAGCCATTTACAGAGTTGGGAGTATGAACATATGAACAAGAGAGGTGAAGAGGTTGAAAATTTGAAGGACGACAATGGCCTTATACTGCCATTCTAGACAACAGATCCACTAACATTCTATTCCAGAGCATGGCATACCACATCTACACCATACCTTGCTTTCCATTCACCAGACCTGGATTGGAATATCACACGTATTGTTGGGAAACAACTTGGAGGCAGTGACCACAGATCAGTCTTTTTAGTGGTACAAAATGAAACTGTCGGGGAGAGTAGCACTCTCTCTTGATGGAATTACAAAAAGGCAGACTGGAAAATATATCAATACACCAGTGTACTAACTAAAGTTTTAAATACAGACAGAGACATCAACAAAATAGTTGATGAATTTAATAGACTAATACTACAAGCAGCAAGTGAAACAATACCTTGAGGGGCATGGAAACACTACAAACCATACTGGAGTAGTGAGAGTGACATTGAAATATCTTGAAAGCAAGCAGAAAATAACCCTTGCCAGGAATACCACAATAACTATCAGCATGTTAAGGCCAAATTTTAAAGGGCTAGACTACAAGCTGGAATAGAAAACTGAGCCCTTGAATCTTGAACAAGACACAAGAAAAGTGTGAAATCTTGTAAAACAACTTTGATGAGGGTAGAGAAAGGAACACAAAAATTGAATCCCTGTTTACCAAAAATTGCACTGAAGAAGGATGGAAACTTCCTAACAAGTAAGCAAGCAGCAAATCACTTTGCAGATTTTTATCTCCAACACTTTTTCTAGTCTACATCCATGACCTAGTTACTTAACTACCACATGGTATCACCATGGCAATGCATGCATAAGACCTGGTAATGTGGTGCACTGTGGAGTATGCAACAGTGGCCTCCAAATTGTTTCAAAGCGCTATGAATGCACTGAACTCGTGGACAAATAGATGGTGTATCAACATCAATACAGACAAATGGATTACTACACTTTCACTCTCTCCCCAAAACAAAAACAGGACCCATCTACATGAACAATGAGCAGTTGAAAGAAGACATACTAGCTAATTATCTTGGAGTTACACTTGATAACAAACTATCTTGGAAACAGCAGATAAATAAGGCAACCCAAAAAGCAAGGCAGAAGTTGGCTATTCAAAGAAAGCTGTGTGGAACCACATGGGGTGCAAGTCGGAAAATAGTAAAGTTTACCAACAGAGTATACACCCACATTTAGAATATGGATCATCTGCATGGTGCTCAGTATCAAACACCACACTGCAAGAGCTGGATAAAGTACAAAACCAGGCACTTAGGGTCATCACAGGAGCAATGAAATCAACACCAATATTGGAGATGGAGGAGTTGTGGAGGATACCAGCACTGAGAGAACGGAGGGACACAAAGGTACTGATACAGGCAGAACAATTTTCATGCATGCTGAGATATCCAATGAAGGACCGATGCAAAAATCTTGCATTAGGTGGCTTAAGAGAAGTTTTATCCACCAAGTCAAACGAATTTGTAGACAAACACCAGACATACCAAGAGTTATCAGCACCCTACTGTCCATACCAGGACAGACCCCCTGGACAGAGGAATCTATATTGTCAATACAAATACGGACAGAAGTGAAAGGAATACTTGACAAGGAGGAGCAGAATAGTCTACAGTGTAAAACAATCACTCTGTGTTTTTTAATGAAAAATACTTACATGATCTTTCGGTTTGTGTGTACACAGATGGATCAGCAAAGAATGCAGTAAAGAATGGGGAGCAGGAGCATAATATAGTAAAAAATATACACACTAGGGATATGAATAAAATAGCTAGAGGGAAATATTGTCACAATTGCGATGCAGAAATTCAAGCAATAAAGTTGGCAATAGAAAAACTATCTATCTATTGACCTTTCGAGGCGTAGCCGGCCCATAGTACATAGACCAAGATACTCCTCTTATCTAAATTTTTATTCTAGCAGTTTTAAATTCTTTTAAAGATATTTTATCAAATCTCGCCGTTTGTCTCTGTTTTGTGTAAGCAGCTCTATCTCATCGATGGAGCTGATTCCTGCTGCTCTTGCCTTTCTCATCAATGTTCTTCTCAGTGTCTCTCTGGGTCTTCCTCTTTTCCTCTTACCTGTTGTTTCCCACATGAGGGTTTGCTTTGCTATTCGGTTATTATCTCTTCTCATCACATGTCCAACATATGACCATCATCTTTTCTTTATTACTGAAGATATAAGTGGTGGATTGGCGATTTCTCTAATTTCCTCCTTTGTTTTGAATTCGTTCCATGCAATACCAAGTATTTTCCTTAGACATTTATTTCGAATGCGTTCAACTTTGTTTCTAATAGAAAAACTACTGAACAGTAATCTTAGCCCTCAGCCTGTAGTGTTTTTGACAGATGTAATGTGGGTCGCCTTGCAGTGGATCCTATCTCACTGTGGAATACCAGGAAACAAGAGAGCAGACTGGCAAAGGAAGGCGCAACAGGCACACTAACAGAAGCACCAGTTACATACAATCAGAAGACTACAAGCCCCAAATCAGGATGCCTTTCATAATATGAATAGATGGGAACAAGTTATCATTATACACCTCAGAACAGGACACAATCGACACCACAGTCACATGTATACAAAAATATTGGCACCTCATTATATACATATGGACAGACTCTGAACACATACTTCAAGACTGTAATGAATATAGTAGACAGGAAATCCATTGACCCATAGATACAACACTACAGACAAAACTATATGGGCCACTGCAAGAATTACATAAGATGTTACAATTTATACAGGAAGTGACATTGCAGATAAAGACAATACTTCAGGCAAATGAAAAACAGATAGATAGAACCCGATTCTATTCCACCTTCTTGGTTCATGTCCTTAGAAATAGTTTAACCAGTGTAGACTGGTCAAATAAGTAGGGATTGAGAGTGAAGACATCAGGTGCTTAAAGATGCAATGCTGAAGTCAGATGTGTTGCAAATCTAAATGGCGCATATATCTTAGATATGCCACAACATAATGCATCTGCACCCACTTAGCATCCTTTTAAGGACAGATGGCAAAGAGGAATATTAGATCCATTAGTGATCACTGGGTGACCAGAAAAGAAAGAAAGAAATATGTTTTAAACAACATTATGAACAAACACAGTTCTTATCAGTATCTGATTGGTCATTAGTCCAGCAGTTTCTCTGCATTAGCTGAATGTTGCACACTATGATAATTTCTATGCTGAGATTCCTGTGGATTTTTGTGCCTACCCAAGTCTAAGCCCAGACTGTCACTTCAGTGTGGAATTAATTTAGCAACTACCTTATGTTCCAAGATTTGAATTGAGGCAAGGTTCGCCGTGCTCATTCCTTGCCACCAATTGTGTGCTGATCACAGCAAACATTTCAACAGGTAACACATATTTAAGGAAAATGGATCATCACATTCTAGGCCACTCTGGTGTAGTGAAGGATCTTAGAAAGACGAAAGCAGTTCACTTTTTCTTCTTATCTACAATATTGTGTAATACAGTTTTGATCCTTCCTGGGGAACTGAGTTGTCTAGAGGTAAGATGTCAACCTCTGAATAGGAAGGTGCCGGGTTCGATACCAACCACAGACTGCATCAATTTTAAAAAAAATCGAATCCGTGGTTCATCATGGCTTTACCCTCCCATGGTCTTTGGGTAGTGAGATCTGATGTCTAGCTCTCTTGGAAAACAGCAAAAAATAGGAAGTCCATGTGCACTGACTCACGTTGAAGAATCTATGGCAGTTTGAAGTCAAAAGAGTAGACCAAATTAATGGCTGCTGTCTGGGCAAAAATTGTTACTAAAATCTATCCGTCCATGTAGAAGATGGATATGTTGGGCCAAAAATTGCAGATATCATGGCTTTGTCGTAAACTAGCGACACAACGTATCTACACCCACTTAACGGGGGATTACTAAAAAGAGAAGTTATTTTTAACCACTAAGAATGTATTTTAACTGGAAGAACAATAATTTGTACAGATGCAATTTTTGGTAAGATTTTAAAACACAAAATTTCATGTAGCAGTGAGATGGCTGAGGACTACAGTGTCATTGTGCTCTGTTTAACTATGTTCTAAGATAACTGAAGACTACAGTGTCATTGTTCTCTGTTTAATTGTTTTCTGAGATAACTGAGGACTACAGTGTCATTGTTCTCTGTTTAATTATGTTCTAAGATAACTGAGGACTACAGTGTCATTGTTCTCTGTTTAATTATGTTCTAAGATAACTGAGGACTACAGTGTCATTGTTCTCTGTTTAATTATGTTCTGAGATAACTGAGGACTACAGTGTCATTGTTCTCTGTTTAATTGTTTTCTGAGATAACTGAGGACTACAGTGTCATTGTTCTCTGTTTAATTATGTTCTAAGATAACTGAGGACTACAGTGTCATTATTCTCTGTTTAATTATGTTCTAAGATAACTGAAGACTACAGTGTCATTGTTCTCTGTTTAATTGTTTTCTGAGATAACTGAGGACTACAGTGTCATTGTTCTCTGTTTAATTATGTTCTAAGATAACTGAGGACTACAGTGTCATTGTTCTCTGTTTAATTATGTTCTAAGATAACTGAGGACTACATTGTCATTGTTCTCTGTTTAATTGTTTTCTGAGATAACTGAGGACTACATTGTCATTGTTCTCTGTTTAATTATGTTCTAAGATAACTGAGGACTACAGTGTCATTGTTCTCTGTTTAATTGTTTTCTGAGATAACTGAGGACTACAGTGTCATTATTCTCTGTTTAATTATGTTCTAAGATAACTGAGGACTACAGTGTCATTATTCTCTGTTTAATTATGTTCTAAGATAACTGAGGACTACAGTGTCATTGTTCTCTGTTTAATTGTTTTCTGAGATAACTGAGGACTGCAGTGTCATTATTCTCTGTTTAATTATGTTCTAAGATAACTGAGGACTACAGTGTCATTGTTCTCTGTTTAATTGTTTTCTGAGATAACTGAGGATTACAGTGTCATTGTTCTCTGTTTAATTGTTTTCTGAGATAACTGAGGACTACAGTGTCATTATTCTCTGTTTAATTATGTTCTAAGATAACTGAAGGCTACAGTGTCATTGTTCTCTGTTTATTTGTGTTACAAGATGGCTGAGGACTACAGTGTCATTTTTCTCTGCTTGTTATAAGATGGCTGAGGACTACAGTGTCATAGGCAGAGGGATAGACCCCAAAAAAATGGGGATGATAAGACAACATAAAAGAAGTCATAAGTTGTGACTTCGTTTATGCACATTATCAGCATCAGACAGAAAGGTGGAAGGCGAGTGTGGTAGCCAACATTGTGACCAAAGTGATAAGTTTGACCAATATGAATTAGAAGGAAGGGGATGGATAAATTATATTGGTGGTTGGATGAGTTGTCTAAAAATGTGCAACTTTGAATGTGTTCTTTTATTTACAGAAATTTAGCACACAACGCACTCATTGTTCTGAAGCAGGCCTCATTCATTCAGCTCTCAAGTCTTCAAAAGCTGTAAGTTTTTACAAATACAATTCAATGTAAGCTGGAGTGTTTGTCTTTACCTGTCATCTGTCCTGTTTAGCCTTTTAGTTTTGAGGAAAAATGAAATATTCTCAAAAGGGCTCTTTGATTTGTCTCATATTCGTGTTGTGTGTGGCATTAAATATCTCCATCTCTCTCTATATATATATATATATCCATCTCTTAGATCTTTCTCCACCTCTTCTGTTGTTGCCTCTGGTTGTTAATGCTTGTTGTAAAATGCTGTTTGCTGGTAACTGCATTACATGTCCAAACCATTTCCTTTGTTGTCTCATGTGTTCTCATTGATAAAGCTCAGAACAGGTATTACTCTAGTGATCGTCTACATGAAACTTTTTGTACTGTCTTCGACTAAATTACATTCTTAGCACTGTCAGAAGATCTCAAGATGCCTTTCATAATATGAATAGATGGGAACAAGTTATCTTTATATACCTCAGAACAGGGCACAATTGACTCCATGCTCACATGTATACAAAATTCAAGATTGACACCTCAGCCACTGGAACTTGTGGACAGTCGCCCAGATGGCTGAACACCAATTCAAGACTGTACTGAATATAGTAGATTGAGGAAAACCCACTTACCCATTGATACAACATTACAGACAAAATGATATGGGTCACTAAAAGAATTACATAAAACAGTAAAATATATACAGGAAATGACATTGCAGATATAGACAATATTTCAGGCGAACGAAAGATAGATTCTCAGCACTTTATTTAGATTAAAACAAAATACTGCAAAATAATTTAAAAAAAAATGATTTGAAATAGACAAGAGTGACATTTGTCTGAAAACAGGATTTAATTGATAAAACATTGGTGTTAACGTATAACATTTTGGGTCATTAATTTTCTTCTTTCTTGAGTCTGACTAAGCCGTCTGTGTTTAGTACATCTTGTTGGACAGCAGGAAATTTTATACAATTTGTGCAGTTTGTGGCCACCCTTTACTGGATGTTCTATATCTGGTCCACAATACTCCATGCTGTTTCTGTTGTTCTCCGCCAGGTTGTCCTTGGTTTGTCTCTCTTGCTCCTTTCCTCAGAGTCCAGTGCATGTCATTTCTTGTAATTTTGGGGGGAATCATTTCTGAGCATGTGATCTAGTCATTTAACAATAATTATAACACAACGGGATTGTATTTTTCTTATGTGATGAGTTGTAGTCGCAAAAGGATTGTTGTCTGCCTCCATGATGGGTTGTAGTCACAAGAAAAAATAGTGCCGTTTGTATCCCTATCCCTCCAAAAAAAAGTGTAAAGTACAGTTCTGGTTCCTTTTCAACCACAGAAAGTGTTGTCATATTTATTTATTAACAGGCCATCATTTTGTACAGATACTGGTTCTATATAAGATAATGATCTCTAAGTTGTGGATGTGTGCCCAACCGTATCTTATGAACATGAAAGAAGATAAAATGTTATAAGCTTTTGGGCATTTCTCACTTAGATCATATCGTAGATGAAAAGTTGACAAAAAGATACAACAACAAGCAATCTGAATACATGATGATTTTTGGTGGTTGTGAAGAAACACACAATTAAATTGTTAGACCATGTATCACAATCACCTGGTCTGGCCATTACCTTTCTTCAAGAAACTAAGGAAGGAGAGGTAAACAGAGAAAGAAATTGAAAGATAACATGAAAGGTTGTGACAAGCCTTGACTTTGCCTAGTACCAAAAAAACTGAAGATAGATCTAAATGGAGAAGTTGATGAAGTCTGTAGATAGTGCTCCAGGTTTATGGGTTGAAGCATACAGTATGATAAGCACTATACGTGAATGAAATAGCATACATTATGATGAGCACTATACGTGAATGAAATAGCATACATTATGATGAGCACTATACGTGAATTAAAAAGCATACATTATGAAGAGCACGATATTTGAATTAAATAGCATACATTATGAAGAGTCATCATCATGTGCCATACCGGTTGGCGTAGGTGATCATGTCCCTCCACAATCTTCTATCTACAGTGCATCATATCAGTTCTGTTGTTGACTGTTTTCCATGCCATGACACCAAGCTGTCCAGTAATTTCTCTCTTTGTCGCCCGCGATCTCTCTTTCCTTTGATTTTGCCAGTTGTAACCAAGTATTCCAACTTTCCTCTTCTCATGATGTGCCCGAAAAATGTTTATTGCTTCTTTCTGATGTTTTTTAAGAGTTCCCTTTTTGTGTTGGCCTCTTTGAGAACTTCCTCATTGGTCTTTTTAGCTGTCCTATATGAAGAGTATTGGGCTTGAGGTCAATCATGAAAAGACTAAAGTCATGAAAAGTTTAATTCCAACAAGTGACAAAATATACATGGAAAACAAACCAGTAGAAGAGATCGATCACTTCATCTATCTTGGAAGTCACATTGATCGAGAAGGGGATACGAGCAAAGAAATTAGAATCAGACTGGCTAAAGCAGCAATGTCTTTCAGAAGCCTTGAAAAGTTGTGGAAATCAAAACTCATTAGCACAAACACAAAACTTAGGCTATTCAAATCAAATGTACTATCAACCCTTACGTATGCGTGTGAAAGCTGGAAAACAACAAGAGATATAGAAACAAAGTTGAACGCATTCGAAAATAAATGTCTAAGGAAAATACTTGGTATTGCATGGAACGAATTCAAAACAAAGGAGGAAATTAGAGAAATCGCCAATCCACCACTTATATCTTCAGTAATAAAGAAAAGACGATGGTCATACGTTGGACATGTGATGAGAAGAGATAATAATCGAATAGCAAAGCAAGCCCTCATATGGGAAACAACAGGTAAAAGAAAAAGAGGAAGACCCAGGGAGACACTGAGAAGAACATTGATGAGAGAGGCAAGAGCAGCAGGAATCGGCTCCCTCAATGAGATAGAACTGCTTGCACAGAACAGAGACAGATGGCGAGATTTGATAAAATATCTTTAAAAGAAAACTGCTAGAACAAAAATTCATATAGGAGAAGGTGTATCTTGGTCTACGCCCTATGGTCCGGTTACGGCTCGAAAGGTCAATAGATAGATAGATATGAAGAGTACTATACGTGAATTAGAAAGCATACATTATGAAGAGCACTCACTATACGTGAATTAATTAGCATACGTTATTATGAGCACAATACGTGAATGGAATAGCATACATTATGATGAGTTCTGTGCAAGAGAGGCACTACGAAACACTTAATTTGTCCTCGGCGCTGAAAGTAAGCGAGAGAGGACAGTTAGTAAGTTTCCTTTTCTGTGTGCATCTTCTTTGCACGAGAACAATTTAGCTTGACTCAAAGTAGTCTGGAAAGTTAAAGTGAGAGAGGAGGACCCATAATGAAGTTGTACCTTTACCTGCTGACTCCAACGCAGCGTTGTACAACTCATTCTGGAGCTAAATAAATGTTCGGGCAATTATTGTCTGCAATGTATCGTAACATCCTTGATGACGTTTGAGTAGTTTCATTTCTCATCCCAACCACGATATTAAAATATGTATATTATTTATTCCTTTCATTTAATAATGACATTAGTTTCATCATGTGAACGCGTTGTCGTTTAGATAAATGTAGATTTTGTACACAGAGAACGTTATCCGGCACAACCCCAATCCATCCATTTTTCAGTTCAGCAAATCTTGTTTTCGCCCATGCATTACTGGGGCCCGAAAGGGAGGTAATGAATTGTAGCACTATTCCCTATCAAGCCAGTTCGTAAGAGGCGACTAAGGGGAGTTGGGCATGGGACTGGTTATTCTGTATTGTAAAAAATTATAAGCCGCAAAAACTTCACAAACATGACAAGGTCAAAGAAAAGAGAAAAAGTTAAAAGAATGGCAAGAAACAGAACGGCTTGTAAAGTGTTTGTTGAATACCTATGTTCCACAGAGACTTGAAAGAAAGAAGAAGAAGAAATCTATTTTCTCGAGCTCAAATATCCATATTTATGTTTTAAAAATGTACTTATTTTTCTACTTTCCTTCTTGACTATCAATTGCATAGCTTCAAACTCGACAGTCCTACCTTCTCTCTATTTGTAGCTGCTTAAAAAGATATGCTCACGGGACAAACAAATGAGGTATAAACATGAATAGATCCCGCCAAACTCAAATAAAGCACGACTATAGCTCGTTTCAAATCATGTGCCCAACTTTTAAAATCGATATCTTTTAATCTCTTTTTGTAATTTTTTCAAAATTTGCATGTAAAGTTATAATGATTAGAACCCAACAGGGAATTAATTTCATTAAAAAAAAAAACAGTTGGTTATTATTGTTGCTTATTTGATTTATATAAATTTATAACGACCCATTGATGTAGTCAAAACTTAATGTTTACAGTATTTTAAGTTAAAAATAGCGATTAAAAATCCATACACGGTACAATTGACGTTTTTGCACGCATTCCACGTGGGCTTTCTGACACAATTAGACACTTGTAGAAAACACGAGGCATTGTGTGTTCCATTTCCGTTC
The DNA here is from genome assembly GCA_032433765.1 of Megaustenia siamemsis. Classification (NCBI taxonomy): domain Eukaryota; kingdom Metazoa; phylum Mollusca; class Gastropoda; order Stylommatophora; family Ariophantidae; genus Megaustenia; species Megaustenia siamemsis. The sequence continues at coordinate 29,863,682 of JAVIAB010000051.1, forward strand.
ATTCAGCGGCGAAGCCGTCCTCGAACTGAGCAGACAATAATTCTCCTGGTGTTTTGCCTTATTAGGTTATTTCCCCATTACGGCCACGCCTTTACCTAGTGAAAATTAATCATAGACCAGCAACTACGGTAATTTCTATTCTTTATGGCTTCACAATTTACAATTTTGACAAACATCAAAGAAATATCGCCGCTTTAAGAAAATTGCAGCTGCAAGATATTTGTTAAATATACATTTAAAGGGTCTTTTGCACTCTAATAACATTTGAAAAATTTCAAAAGTTTTTAACAAACGGTTAGAGAGTAATAGCGTTTTGAAGTTGGGCACATGATTTGAAACGAGCTATAGTTAAGACAGCATTACAGCGTGTTCAAGGAAGAGAGGAAACCAAACTGAAATAAAGCACGACTAGTTAAGACAGCATTACAGCGTGTTCAAGGAAGATAGGAAACCAAACTGAAATAATATGCACGTGATCGTATAGCTGATGCATGCACTCGCAAATTATATTTTTTCATTAATCAGCAACGCTAGTTGCAAAAACAAAAACATGAAACTAATCAAATGCTTGTAGTCAGAGACCATGACGTGATTTCCACACGTTTTATTTATTTAATACACAACAAATACAGAAAACCTATTATGATTGCTTGCTAATGAGTGAAGTTTCTAGTTGATGTCATTATAATTATCGCTACCAAAGTAATCGAAAAGTAATTTTTACATGTTCTTTTCATTCAGTTTTTTTCTCAATTAAAAAAAATGCCATTACTAAAATGTCAAACCAGTTGAAGGCGCATTAGTAAAAATCCCAGTGACAGATGTATGTTAATAACCATGATTCTATTTATTTTGTTTTATCACTTTTTCCTCATTTTCCTTTCAGCGTCGAGGAGAGATATAGTTTGAGGTGTTTTGTTGGCCTCGTCTGCTGTTATCTTTCCTAATGTTTCTAATATTTCTTATTTTTTTTTGTGGTCGACTTTTGGGTCTAGTGTACTCGTAGTTCTTTATTTTAGGGCTCGTTGTGCCATATTTTGATCTTTCTGCCATACCATGTGGCCAAAACCATTTTATCTGTTGTTTCTTTATGTTTTATGCGGCATAAATTATTTATAACTTTTTCTCAGTTCTTCACTTTTGATCGTATCTCAATGACAGTTTCTTGTCATTCGTCTAACAATATTAATTTAGTTAGTGGTTATTTTTCTAATTGATCTTGAGTCTACCGCCCAGGTCCGACATTGGTAGCACAACGTAGGAATCAAGATTGTGTTGCGAGTGCCTACTTTGTCTCAAGAGTTATTTCCTTGTTGGACAGTAGTGTTGACATCTGTCTGATGATTTGACAAGTTTTGATGCCTCCTGAGTCTATTTCTGCTGTTTGTGTAGTGTCGTATAAAACTAGTCATCATAGGTATTTAAATTACTCCACTTGTTTTAATTGTTTGCTGTCTATGGTTATATCGATGTTATGTTTTTTCTTTTGCGATGCTCATAACTTCTGTTTTTTTTTTGGTGTTGGTTTTCCAATTTTTGTGCGGGTGTGTTTAAGTGTTCTTGTAGGTCTTCTATTTTCGATGTATACGTGCCTGGTCGTCTACGAAAAGAGGCCCTTAATCTCTCCACTGTCTTAGATGGTTGGATAACTTATATATTTAGTTCATGTAGGTAATAAATAATAGGGGTAATAGTACACCACTCGGCCCTTTTTTTTTCTTACTCCTGATCTAACTTCATTGTGATTTGTATAGTTAGTCTGCTGCTGTTCTGACTGTCCAATTGATGTAGATACTTTTAATTGGGCTGGCTAGATGTTCTTAGTATTTCGAATAATTCGTATATGTTTACTCGGTCGAATTCTTTTTCTTATTCTATGAAGATACGTACATATTTTGTGTTCTGTCGTCATTTCTGCCAGCTGTTTCAGGGTGATTAGTGTATCAGTACATCCTCTATTTCTCGAGAAGCCAGCTTGGGAGTCGCTGATCTGTAGCTCTATAATTGGTCTTAGTCTTTTTTTTTTCCGATACTTTTGTTTTATCATTTCGATTATAGCAGCCACATGTCGTATGTTTAATACTTATTATGTGTCATTGTTCTTCGCCGGCTTTCTATAAACATGGATCGGCGTTTTTAGGGGAGAAGGAAAACTTAAACGACAAATAGGTAGATCAGGGTTTTTAATGTGGTACTCATCAGTAAGAAAGCAAAGGTTATAACAAGTGGAAGGATATAGTATATTAGAAGTATATAAATAACAGATGCAATATTTTTGTGGAAAGAACTATGGTAGAAGCGTTCGTACTTAGGTACAATGTGATTACTAATACGAAGTGAGTTACTCGTATATTATATAATAAGTCCAGTAGTTGCAAAGCTTGCTTTTCTGTCGAGGATATTACATGTTTTAACATTACCTTAGAGTACAGTCTTTTCCACAGTTTTTATTCATGACTGCGAACCATTTGCACAATAGTCAACTTGCACGCGATGAGGACTGAATTATGTGAATATTTTTTCGAGCAACCCGCGCACTTGCCACTGCCAAACAAAATAAAGTTTTATCTGAATACAGAATTACCACTGGGATAATGCTTAGTTATTGATTACCGGCAACAGAAAGGCCATTTCTGCTCTCTGGCAAACCCATATCAGCTCAAAATCATCACATTAGAATACGTGAAATCTGCACCGTGATAGTCTTCGTAAGTCACCGGGTACACGTGTTCTTGATTCCTCCTCTAGGTATTTTCTCGTACCGACCCAAATCCCGTAATACTTCGTTGTTTGAGAATTGTACTCCATCAACTACTGTGTCTGAAAAAAAAAGAATTATAGAAAGAGATCACACTTTGTCAAGTTCCCACTACAGAAACCATCAAGTAAGTCTGTCTACTCGTTCATTCTTATGGTCTCCAACCTGACCACGGCTGTAAATTCTCGTTCTTGAAATTCCGATTCCCAATCTACCCATTAGTAGCTACACGTCTTGGTCTTTATTAATAAGACTGGCAGAATAGTTATCTTTCATGGAGCCACTGGAAGATCATAAAAAAGTAAAGTAAAGAGTTCTGTCACGCGAAGTGGCATATGGGGAATAAGGTGTTAGTGACCATAATTTTTATAGACCTTCGGCACATGATTTTTTGGGGGTAATGTGGTCGGTATTACGCCCGTGCTGCTTTACTTTGCTTAATTTATACTTTCCCTCTCTCTCTCTCTGCGATCAGGACTCAATCAGGGTAGGATTCCGGACTTTCACATGAAGTCAGCTGTCAGGTTAAGTATGTTGATCGCCCCCACAGACAGAACACCACAATTAGAGTCTGCCAGATCTACTCTGACCGAACACCCGTTAAAACGTTGCACTGTGTTCTGCGCCAATTTATACTTTAATTTTACTTAAAATTCCGGTACCCATTTAAGGCTGGGTGAACCCGGAGCCGTCGTTCTGGATCGAACCAGACTTATTGTCCTTTGTAGTCAGTTCACTAACTATTGAGCTATCGCGGCTCCCACTGGAAGATCGTAGGTGCGGCAATTGCCTGAACCTTTATTATCGCCGGAACAGTGTTATTGAACTGAGGACAAGTAGACGCTTTTGATCTTGATCGACGGATTCTAGGTTCACCTGTCTTAAATGGGTACGAGATATTTCTGGAAAGAAAGATGACGCTGTCATCAATACTGGCTACATTATCGAAAAACGTGTCGTGGCACCATCTTCCCTGTACACCGAGGGGCGTGACGGGGTTCTTTTGTTTTCATGTTTCTTGTGCTGGAGATAGTACTCTTGACTCAGTTCTCATATATTTTTGTTTCAATTCTGGCATAAACTCTCCGTGATGATTTCAGATCTCTTCGCATAATTATTATCAACGTGAGCATTCAGCTTTTCGATCACCAGATCCATTTTCTCGGAGCAGCATTCTCTCTAATCTGTTCAAGATGTGCTGAAATAATTCGCCATAGTATATCAATCGCTCTTCTTTTCTGGGTATGGCGTTGAGGATACCAGTTAGTTGCTCTCTCACACATGCTTTACAGGCCTATACTAGAACTCGCCTCTTGAGATCAGCTATGCTCATCTAAACTGGCTGTCATTATCATTAGCTGTCCATATTATTATCTTGATATAGTTTGTGGCTTGGACCAAACATGTAACTATTTATCAGCCCAGGCATACCTCCTTTCTCTTTAGTTAAAGTGAACATTCTTTCTATCGAGCACATGCTACCTTTTTTATGCTGAGGGTAGAAACTGCAGATAAATGTGTGTTCTAGGGCCTACAAATTGAGTCTAGTGTTAGCGTCCTTATATGAATTGATCGCTCGCTGATCAGTCAATTTCTCAAAAGTAAACAACACTAAAATAGAATGTTCTCAGTGATCATATTGCACCGAAGTTGAACATGCACTTGAATGTTTAGTGCTAGAGGCTGTTCACACATTCTTGTCCGAAAATAGCACTCAAACTATCATGATTGTTTTGTCAAGTAAATATAATCGTGAGCTGAGTGCACCCACTGTGTTATAGTTGTTGCCATAGAGAGATAAATCTACTTTTTCATGAGAAAAGATGTTCTCTTTCCGAAGGCAGATTTCATATTGATAATCATAGTTTTTTTAATGAGATTGAAACATGCGCCTAAGACATTTAAAGTCTGGAATAAATTAAAGTCGACAGGACGATGCCATTGTGTTTCGCTATCATGACTATTATATTTTAAGTGCCCTCCTCGATGAAACAATACCACGGATCGGCCCGGTCGGTTTAAGTGATGATGATAGCAAGCAATGCCAAGCGATTATATTATTAGTGCTTTCCGCGATGCCGATGAAACCCTTTATCAGGCTGGCGTAGTTATTCAGATACGATACTGTATAGCTTCTATGATAAATCAAAAGTGGTCGCATCATATTTGCTGTGAAACTTCTGACGGAAGAAGGGCACAAGAGGAACTAGTTCTGTGTGTTTTAATGTACAAAGCGAAATCCCAGGTCTGAAAAACATTACAGAGTGCACCGCGCTGTGATGGAAATTGGCTTCACAGCGCTGTCCTCATTAGAGGTTTATATTAAAGGCTTTTAATGTTTCGTTAAACGGAATGGGAGAAAAGTGGTAAACGGGGAACAAGCCTACAACAAAAGATACGTGGTTCCGCTGTTAACGGTGCACACCGTGAAAGTACGCGCAGATAGAAATAAAAGGGGAGCGATGAACATTACTCTGTTCTAATTCTCTCCCCTTTCTTACCTCATTCTTTAGTCTCTTGTTAAAAAAAAAAAATGTCGGAACTCGCAAGTTACACATCTTGTATGCTTTTCCTGAGTTTTCGTTTAATATGCAGCGTTCGTTTCTAAAGTACAGATACTGCAACGTATTTTTACACTACTAACATGTGCAACGTTGTAGTCATGATAAAATTGAGAGAAAGATGAGAGATCCAAACTGACAGATTTCTGGTGTTTATAAAATACTTCTCAGCTTCCACCACTCTCGAGGAAAGGGGGGGGGGGGTAGTGGAAATTAAATGGAAATAAAATGAAAACGCCTGGTCAGGTGCGACAATACTCGTTGTTTCTCTAAAAACCGTACCCACAGGTGTGGGAGATATGTTTTCACAGCTTTTAAAATTCTAGTTTTTGTCAATTGTGTGGTACCTATTTTTTTTCAGTGATATATTGTAAATGATTAAATATCAACAGGGGATTGAGGCGTGTTTTTTTTTTTTTTTTTATAAAATACAGTTTTGGCGGCTGTTACTGGGGGTCTAATTATTGCCATATCGCAAAAGTTAGATAACTGCTGGAGCTGTTTAGTTCGGAGGAGGAATGATATTTAAAGGTCTTCAGTTGATAACAAATGTAGCATTTCTCGTTCGTGAGAGCCTGAGTTTCCTCCAGCAGACGCTTTTAGAAATCTACTGGAATATACACAAAGACAGATGTCGTCAGACAAGAACTATTGGTTAGATTAGCTAGTTCGGTTGTGGCGACCATATGACATTTCTCTGTACTTTGTTTGCTAAGTTTGACCGTGTGATATACGTTCTGCAGTCTCTGTGGATGTTCCTCATTCACACAAGTTGCCACTTTTAACTTTTTTTCTAAACAGATGACTATAGCCTGCTCGGGACTATGTGTGGACTGAACATGGTCACTTTCTTTATGGCAAGCTGTTCAAATACTTTCACTTCATGACAATCCGATTCTCTCTCTCACCCTCCCTCCCCCCTCTCACACACACACACAAGCACCAAACGCTATACACGTTACCTCTACGAGATGTAAAACGTTAAATCCAGTAATAAGGGCGAATTGTCACACATTCATTCACTACATCTTGAATCCACTCAATTTATTATCCACATCTTAATCCATACATGGGTGACTTTTTATCCCTCACCATAGCCTCTAATGGAACAATGAGGAAGTTCTCAAAGAGGCCAACACAAAAAGGGAACTCTTAAAAAACATCAGAAAGAAGCAATAAACATTTTTCGGGCACATCATGAGAAGAGGAAAGTTGGAATACTTGGTTACAACTGGCAAAATAAAAGGAAAGAGAGATCGCGGACGGCAAAGAGAGAAAATACTGGATAGCTTGGTGTCATGGCATGGAAAACAGTCAACAACAGAACTGATACGATGCACTGTAGATAGAAGATTGTGGAGGGACATGATCACCTACGCCAGCCGGTATGGCACATGATGATGATAGACTCTAAAACAGCGGTTCTTAAGCTTTTCTTTACTGCGGACCCTAGGAGTTGATTCAAGACTTGAAACCCTAAAGTACATCAACCATTTATTGAAAGTTTGTCGTGAAGGGGTTTCCGGTTTTGAGGTAAGTGAGAAATAAGTTATTGCACACTATATTTTTCTTTGAGCGATTTCATAATAATAAAAAGAGTAACACTAATTGTCGTCAATACTTTATGAAGAAATGGAAATCGCATGCATATAATAATAATATGACAAAACTATGCAAAACGTCACATGAAATGAAATGTATAAAATGTCATGAGTAATTCGTACACAATTGTATCTCTTTAATCACAAGACGGATGGAAAAGAGGGAACATTGTATACTTACATAATTAATGCGAAGGATGATGTTTCATTTCATTTACAAACCTTGTTATATGGGGTTTAATTGCTGATGCCTATATTCTGAGTTCTCTCGCTTTGCTTTTTTTTTTTTTTAAATGATTCTCGTGTTTATTTTTAAGACAAACGAGTGCAGATTTTTTTTTTTTTAACACAAGTATATTGTAATGAAAGTTATCAATACTTATATCCCTGTTTAGTAGTTCATGAAAATCGGCTTGTAAAGTAACCCATAAATTTGGAAGGGAGCACTCCCTGAGCTGCAGTCTCAGAGCAGCAACCGTTAATATGTCTGTGAACTGCTGCCGTGAGATCGTCTAGTTCATACTCAGTAACTGACACATGGATCTCTAATCTGGTTATCGCTTGCATCAGAAACAGGAAAATATTCATGGAAACTGCGCTGCGCTGCAACTCTTTCACAAATCGTGCAATCAATGATGTATCCTCCTCAGGGAACTCATCTTCGGTGGAATGAAGAAAATGTGTGAGGTTTGGAAATGTTCATTATTGCAGACGATTGCAGTCTTTTTTTATTTATTATTATTTTTTTTGGTTTTATTTTTTTACAATTTTCTTATTTTCCTGATGTCATGCTCCTAACTTTTGAAGAAAAAAAAAGATTGCTTATTGTTGCATGTTCTGTATGTTTAGTATCGAGATGTCTTTGCAATTTTGACGGTGTTACGGCCACGTTGGACAATATGTCCTAACACAAAACACTGTGTAATGGTTGCTTGTCTTTGTAATCTGTACGCGTAAAGCCAATCGACCGATATTCTTTACTATAACGGCAGCACTTTTAAAGATCATTGGAAGCAACTGCAATTTGCTTTGAGCTTGGTGCACAAATACATCTGCTCTTTTACTTTTCAATTCCAGCCTGCGATCCGCCTTGAGACTCAGCCAAAATGTAACGATACTAAATTCACCACTATAATATCGCTGTCACTTTAGCTGACAATAGCCAAAGATTTTATTAACACAACTCTAAAAAAAAGAAACGTCACTAAATTTGTTCGAACTCCCACTCAAACTGAAACTTACTAACTTCCCGCTGCTTCTCATTGTAAGCACAGTAGTAAGAAATTGCACGAGATTTCTCTCAGTCACTCAGGGATATGAAGACTCACCGAGTACATATTTTGCTTCCTGGCTGTTTTTTTTTTTTTTAAATGGTCAGAATGATTTCATTATAAGTTTCCTTTTATTTTTCGCTTCTATTATTTCATGAATTCTCTCTTCCGCAAAGGTTTTAGATTTTTCTTGACGCTTTCGCTGATCATTTGTGAGAAAATCACGGCTCCCAGAATTTAAGAAACGCCGCACTAACTAATCCATGCTCCCCACTATCAATAACTACAGGATGTATATGTGATATATATATATATATATATATATATATATATATATATATATATATATATATATATATATATATAACGTAAATAGTCCCGTCACGCCACGTGGCGTATAGGCAGTATGGTGTTAGTGCCTATATTTGTTACAGACCTTCGGCACATCAATTTTGGGGTCATGTGATCGGTATTACGCCCGCGCCTCTTTACTCTCCCAGAAAAAAAGATCCGATACCCATTTAAGGCTGATAGAACTAGAGAACCTCTTGTCCTTAGTAGTTTACTAATGTCTGTCGCGGCCCTCTCATGTTAAGGTATTTATTACAATACGATAATTACTTGGGATAGTTATGATATATTTATGTTTTTCACTGCAGTCCGTTCTCCCCACAAGTGCACTTTCTTAGTGGAAGCCAAGGTCATATGTGGCATATGTTGGGCGCTATGCACATTTAAATGTTTCTAGGTCTAGTGGTTCAGGACAATAATAATAGAAAGGGTATGTTGAATGGAGATGGTAATTGTTTAGCAGATTCTTCAAAGGGAATTATCCCAATGGTTGACCCAAAGCGTAAATAAATATTGCAATAACACCCGTGTATAATAAATGTTAAATGGAATAACATGTAAACAGTGGCGCTCTCATCCGTATAAATACATTTCTAAATATCATGTACATTCACCGTACAACGAAACATATTATAATTCTATTACTGCTTATAGTTTATGATTTTGCCATATTTGTTTTATTTTGTCTAAAAATTATGTTGAATACATTTCCAAAAACGCTGTCAAACAACTTTTGATCAATTGTATCTGCTGTAAATGCACATACTCTCTTTCTCTCTCTCACTAAAACTATTGAAGATATGTACATTCATTTGCCTGTTTTATATACGAAGCCTCCCACTTTATTCCACACGCGAATAGAGTAATTTGAATTGTTTATGGAAGTAAAAATCGCTATCTCAGTAAAAATAGCTATCTCTTCTCTCTTTCGTCAAACAATTCTAACCCTAGCAAACGTTTAGCAGCTCAAACGTTCAACGACACAACTACACCGCTGAAGGTTACGTTTAGAAGTTCGGGACTCTGGCGCTGAAATATTTCCCAATACCACCATGTTATGATTCACGCTAATGAGGACACTTATAACCCCCCGTTTTTGTTCAGTTACTGTCTGACCCGGGGTCGGCAACTGACCTACTCTCACTCTTTCTGTCGATCCTGGACGATCTTGTGGGGCCATCTCCTTATGATTAAATAAATGAAGGGTGATACCGTTGTTAAATAAAGCTGAACAAATGTACACCTGATCTCTTCACCAATGTGTTTAAAAAGTTCATTTATTCCTCCCCCTCCCACCAGGATTAAAAACACTTGTCTCACCCACACCTGGACTGCCTATTAAAAACTTGGAGCTTTTTAACAATTCACTTTGTTCATGTACCCAATATGTGTTTATGTGCTGCGAAGGATAAGAACAAATAAAAAATAAACAAAAAGAAAGAAAACATTTTTTGTGTGTTTCACCAAAGTTAAGTTTTTATTTCACGAAACCTTTGGTGGAACGCATTTCATGTACATGTTCATTCATCCTGGCACATAAAAAACAAGTAATGTTATCAGATCGTGTTTTTCGTCTCAATCAATGACTGTGAGTGTCTACTATATGTAAGAAGTGACATCTTGTAGAGTGAAATTACTTTTGTTCCTAATTTCCAATGTTTATTGATTAATTAATAGTACTACGTTCATGCTTACATTTCCTATACAAATTATAACATAAAACGACGTGGCAGCGGGGAGTTGTAGTTCTTTTTACTATCGTATTAAAGGTTGTTGGTCATTGTCTATGCAGAGAATATCTGTAGTATTATCAATCCATCGCGCAATTGTTGATTTTGTAGTTGCTCTGAACAATATTCATCCCCTACCGACTTGCCAAGTCCGTCTTAAGTTAACAGTTTAGCTCAACTCGCGAGGGAAGGAGGGGATCGATGTTTTCTCCCGAGCGTGGTCGCCAGATGTACGCAACCAGTCGTGGCCAATTTTCTGTATTCTACATCTTTACATTTATTATTACTCATCTGATTTTGGCCGTGTTTTCAATAACACACTTTCCACTACTTAGAAGATTTATCACTTGAAACATTTACCAGCTTGGAAGCCAGATAAAAAAGTTACACACACATACACAAACATAGAGTGAAAACGGGACACACAAACTTAATTGCAACGTTGTGCTACCAGTATCAGACCTAGACGATAGACTCTGTAACTATAAGAAAAATAACCAACCACCGCTGAAATGAAATGTGTTAAGCGCATGATAGGAAACAGCCTGAAAGATGAAAGAAAAGCTCAGAATAATTCCCGCCATTGAATACATAAAGAACAGCTGATAAAATGGTTTTGCCGCTTGATAAGGCAGAGAGATCAAAATACGACACAGCGAGCCTTCAACAAACGCTAGTGGGAACATGAAACCCAAGGGACGACGATGTAAAAGATGGATTGATGGAATATTAGAAACACTAGAAAACTTAACAGAAAGAGCATAAAAGAAAGTCAACAGAAGACTGCAAATTAATTTTCCATCGACGCTGAAAGAGAGTGGTGGCTGGTTCGATTCTATTAGTCATGAGGCGACAGAGCCACTTTATTTTCTCTCCCCTTTTATGTGTTTCAATTTGGATGTAGTTCCAACACTTTTTAATGTGATTTTTTTTTCTCGTCCTGTCATTTCTATTGATATTAATGTTTTCCGTCAGTTATCTTATCTCCTGTGCTGTGATCTTTCTTTCTTGTAGTTTAGATAAGGCTATATTTGGCATCATCAAAAGAGGATTGTCATTAATACAATATTTATCAATCATCCTCTTATTGTCAGTGCTCGATCAATGGCCTTGACATTCTGGAAAAAAAATATCAGATCCGAATACCTCGTGGCAACTGCTCAGGGCTAGCGGCATTTATTCTCTGGTCCTATATGCCTCCCTCCTCCCACGACAGATCTTAGTAATGGGGTAATTCCGTAAAGATGTTTTGTTTAAAAGGATAGTTGTATGATGCTGCACTGATGCAGTTTTTGTCGTTTTAAAATTTGTTTGCATATGCCAGCTATATATATATAATCGGGACTTCACTAGCTATATATATATATTATCAATCGTTTCATAGCTAGTGAAGTCCCGATATATATATATATATATATATATATATATATATATATATATATATATATATATATATATATATATATATAGCTAGTGAAGTCCCGAGTGACAGATTTTTGTGTGAATACAACCCCCCTCCCATCCACCCACCTACTTTTCTTTACGCCGGCAGTCATGTGCTTTCCCCTCTCACCCCGCAAAGCGGGCAGATATTCTCAGTCTCCTGAGGTACTATTTTTTTATTATCGTCAATAGTTTTGACATTTTGGGTAGAATTTTTCTTATTAGTTTTTCCGGACTGTTGTGTCCTACTCTTTTTTATTTTCGACAGCCAGTGGTTCTTTTACGTGCGTAGAGTGCATACGGGACCTTCTATTTTTCGTCGTTTCCCGAGAGGGTTAGAAATATGAGTTCGCTGCACAGAGACTTGGCAAGGCTAAAGCCACGAAGAAACCACCCATTTAAAGAGAACAATTCCTACCGCCTGTGGTGGAATGCGAACCCTGGGCCGTCTTATCCAGAAAAAAAAACTGATCGTCTGTATAAAGTAGTTCACCGAATTCACACTAAATCTTCACACTTGAATTCACTTCATACACTGGAATTATGATTTTTCCTCTCCTGTTATCCTTTCCAAGTGCACGATGAAAAGTAAGGTGATAGTAGCACACCCATTAAGAACTCGAATGTGGCAATATGTGCATCATCTGTTCTGACAACGTTTAATAAATGCTCTAATAATATCTGTCAATTGCCTTTTGTATGTGCATACTCTTCTCATTCGATCAAGTGCTTTCTTTTGTGTACTCTCTTGAAATGCTATTTTGGGTTATAATTATATTAAATAGATGTTTCAAATAACTGCTTCAGAATGGGCTAGGGCATTAGTACATCTCTTACTTTATTTAAATCCAAATGAATTTGTTCAGCTCCTGTTATTTGGATTCCTATAAACATAATGTAACAAATCATTGTTAATCAATGTTAGAAAACGTGTCCTAAAGTGTTGCATCGAACCTGTTCTACTATATGGAAGCGAGTCATGGACAATAAGTAAGAGAACACAAAGAACATTAGCGGTAGCAGCGATGTGGTTTATCAGAAAATGCTAAGAATTCCATGAATAACAAAAATTACAAATGAAGAATGTTTAAAATGAGAAAACATAAGGAAGAGACAATCTACTTTTATTGGACATGTCATGCGAAAATAAAGCATTGCGAATACTATATGCAGAACGAATGGATAGAAGAGCAGAGCGTCAACCAAGAGAACAACATATTTAAAAGCTTATCCAAATGACATAACAAAAGATCACTGACTGAGAGTATGACGTATATGAAGGACCGAGTAATGTGTAGAGAAATGATCGCCTACGCCAACCGGCAAGGCACCAGATGATAATGATGTTTTTGGATTTGCCTAGCTCTTTGTACTAGTATTTTTGCGAATCTTTTCAGTATGCCTAATTACTAATATATCTTTGCGTGTGCTTTCTCCCCCACCATTTTTTTTTCTTCAAAATTATACTTTACCCATTCATGAACTTACTTTTGTTTGAGCGCTTTAGTAAATGTTCTATGAAACATCTTCCGTATCGTCACTGAATTTGCTTGCTTCGGTTATTATTAAATGTATAGCTGCAGATGTGTCTTTTTGAGCTGTTCTTAACGACTGCTTCCATTTTTTAAATAATCCTAGTTCTTTTAACTCTTTATAAGTGTATATTGACAACAAACACCAACTTACCCACCAACGTTTTAAGATATTAAGTTTTTAATGGGCGCCGATTGCCAATAAACCTTTTACATAAGGAGCAACAGATAAACATCAGATATCTCAGTTTCAAGAACTACCGGCAACAACCAGTGAACTACTAACGTAAAGTACACTTTATATATAGTCTCTTTGATACGTGTCTTAGATTATAGATACGAGAAAACGCAACATATTAAAAGATACTAATAATTGTAATACTTTTTTTTTAAAGTATCTGATTTGCTGCGTGATATTTGAAGAACAATAGATCTCTCTCTCTCTCTCTCCCCCCCCCCCCCCAGTAAATTTTTTAAATGTCTGAAATGACGTTAGCAATAATTTTAACTTTTGTTTGGTCAGCAGGGAGCAAAGATTATCTGTTCTGGACACATTCATAATGTACAGTTATATATGTACATATTTTAAAAATATTTTATTCCCTTTTTTGTAAAACAGAAAAAGGAGGGCGTGGGGATGGGGAGTGTCTGTGAGGTGATAAAGCTAAGTGCTAATTTCACAAACACCTTTTTCTCTATTCTCTCTCACTCACTCACTCACTCTCAGCCAGGATGGTTCCCGGTTCGAACCACATTCGGTGCGATCTTTTGATCTCTTCCATCCATCCCGTCAATGATCCATAATTTCAAGGTCGGTGAAATTGAGCACCCAGTACACTTGGAGATGCGAAAAGGTGAAACATGGAGAACAACAAAATTGACAATCATGAAGATACAGACTGTCATTAATGGATGCTTACGCAGAATAAAAGGAAGGAAATGGCAGGATAAAATCACTAACATAGAATTATGGAAATGTACCAGTCAAATACCAGTGGATAAAGAGATACAGCGAAGACAATGGCGCTGGATAGGACACACACTGCGGAAGCCAACTGAGAGTATTACACAATATGCCCTTTTTTGGAATACCCAGGGGAAAAGACAAAGAGGAAGACCAAGAAATTCTTGGAGAAGACAGATAGAAGCAGAGATGAAGATGATGGGGAAGACATGGAATGATCTTAAACGAATCGCATGAAACAGAACGACTTGGAAAGTGTTTGTTGAAGACTTATGCTCGACATGAAGCTGAAAAGTAGAAGAAGAAGAAGAGGATCTGAATGTCCAAGATTTGTAATGATGGTGCTAATACACGTTTGACTATTTTACGCACTTGTTTATATTTCACAAATATGGGTTTCTGAGAAAAGTATAACACATACCATGGGTAGTTAAGACGTGGAATAAAGATATATTGATAGTACGAAAGAATACACCCTCTCTTGAACGATTTTCTAAAACTGTGAATAGGTAGAAAACATATAAAGCTCATTTGTTACGACGGTCTGACAGTCTTTTGATAACTTAAAGATTAAAAAAAAAAAGAAATAGAGGGCAATAAATGCTTGGATGTTTTGAAGAGTGGTTGATATACTGTTACAGTATTTAAAAAAATATTTCGCGTTCGCCAGCTTTTACCTCTGACGAAGTTCCACGGTGTGTGTGTGTGCGCGCGCGCGCGCGCGTGCGTGCGTGCGTGCGCGCGCGCGGCGTGCGTGCGTGCGCGCGCGCGGCGTGCGTGCGTGTGTGTGTGTGTGTATATATATATATTACATATCTAAATAATTTTGCCCAATTCTCACGACACGCGGTCACACCACTTACTTAGATGTAATAGTTTACAGTTACGTAGGTGGATACTCAACATTCAACGAGCCGTTTGTTGATGTTTCAAAACGTATGTGATGTAATGAAAGCTAGTCAGAATAGTTAACAAGGCACATGTCTACTGTCTTAAAACAGACATGTTCGAGGGATTTTAGTGAGGAACACAAAAAAAGAGCACAGAGAACTACTATTTTACATGAATGTGGCGTGGCTAAGCTTTGGGCAGAGTCTATCAACTTTTCAATCTTCTTCCGTCAGCCAAACGAACATTTTCGGAATAGAAAGATAGAGAACACTGGTGCGGATGACGGGAGATTGATTGCCAGCGGTCTGAAAACCTGGCCACGTTGGTGTACACTCACACACACTCACTAGGTAGATCAGTACGAGGACAAATAAGGAATGTGGCGAGAAAATAGACTCCAGTAATTAAGTTAACAAAGATACGTGAGAGTGTATGTATTCGTGAAGAGAACGGTAGGTGCAGCATTAAAGATATGAGTAGGGGAATGAATATGAACATTGTATTGGTGTTCATTATTCTCTGATTATCTGCTAGTTATCCTCACATTATTTATCCAGTAATTACTATCAAAGTATTGTTTTTTTTTATTTTTTTTATTCCACGCAGAGTATACAACAATGAAATCTCTGATGCATGTTCGGTTAAGCGAGTCCTTTCTATTTTATTTTCTTTTTCCCCCATCCCTTTTGTTCCATTTTCAATTAGAGTCGTTAAGGCAACATTGATGGCTTCACCTTGCTTCACAATTTCTCTCATTTTGCATCTCCTCGTGTGCTGACGAAGGCAAGTCCTGTACATTATCTCACGATGTCCTCTCATCGTTCCCCTTGTTCTCCACATTTTCCTGACTCACTCACTGTCCCTTGAAATATATCTCTCTCTCTCTCTCTCTCTCTCTCTCTCTCACACACAGAGAAAGAGAGAGAGTGAGAGAGAGACCGCGCGAGCGTGATAAATGGCCATAACACATGAGTTTGCATTTCTTCACGGCAGTCAGATCTTCGTAGACTAGTGTTTATGTTCCCGTTACTGATCCTCAATGAGTCGTTGAAGATTTCCCGGGGCAGTTGGCTTGAGAGCTGTTCTTCTCTCGTTTGGTTACATCTTACAGGGGCAAGGGCAGCATCATGAAAAAGAAATAGGCTGTTGTGGCTGAAGGCTTCTGTTGTTACACACCACCACACAGAAACTGGAATAAAAAGAACATAAATAAAACACCCATCCCCTTCTTTACATGTTCATCCCGTATAACCGCTTTAATTGCTCTTCTAAATTTGCCATACTGAAGGGACCTGAAGGAAGTGCATGACTTATTTAGTTTTTCTTAGTTTGTGTTAATTTCTTGTACTGCCGCAGTGTCAGATTTATCAGCTTATCTTACAGCTGTACCAATAGGTATATATATATATATATATATATATATATATATATATATATATATCTCATCAAGTACCGGGCCTAGTGGCGTAGCTGATTATGTCTCTCCACAACTTTCGATCTCGGCAGCTATTTATCATTTCTGTTGTTGACCTTCTGCCAAGCCATTCTCTTAAAATGTCTGTTATTTTTTCTCTTTGTTTCCCTCTATCTCTTCGTCCCTCAATTTTTCCAGTTGTTACAGTATATTCCAGCTGTTCTCCTCTCATTACATGGCCAAAAAATGATGATTGTCTCTTCCTAACATTGGAAATTAGCTCTCTTTTTGCTTTGACCTCTCTCAGAACCTCTTCATTACTCTTCTTAGCTGTCCATGGTATTCTCAACATTCTCCTGTAAAACCACATTTCTACAGACTCCAGTGATTTTCTTGTCTGTTGTCCTATTGTCCATGTCTCGCATCCATATGTTAAGACTGGCTCTACGTAACATTTAAGTACTCTCTCACTCTCTCTCTCTCTCTCTCTCTCTCTATATATATATATATATATATATATATATATATATATATGAAGAAACAAAAGATACAATAGTTTGGCCACGTGACAAGGCATAAAGATCAAAATACAGCACAACGAGCCTTAAATAAACGTTGCGATAACATTAGGCCTAATGGTGGACCACGAAAAAGATGGATTAACGGAATATTAGAAACACTAGGAAACATAACAGCAGCAGCTGCGAACAGAAAAGCAAAAGACCTCAAAGTATATCTCCCCGCTAAAAGGAAATGTGGAAGGAAAGAAGAATTGTATATATATATATATATATATATATATATATATATATATATATATATATATATATATATATATATATATATATAGCCGCGATAGCTCAGTGGTTAGTGAACTGGACTACAAAGGACAAAGGGTAGGGTTCGATCCCAACCGACGGCTTCCGCGTTCACCCAGCCTTTAATGGGTACCGGATTTTTTTCTGGGAAAGTGAAGCGGCACGGGCGTAATACCGACCACATTACCCCAAAAATCATGTGCCGAAGGTCTGTAAAATTTATGGTCACTAACACCATATTCCCTATACGCTACTTGGCTTGAGGGGGGTACTTTACTTACTTTACTTATATATATATATATATACATACATACACACAATTATTTGCGGTTCATCATCATTGCACTTCGAACATGTCCATAGGTACTGAAATCCCCTCCTCAGCAATTCTCGCAGTGTCCAGCGATTGACGACTCCAATTTTGTGTTGGTTGATAAGTCTTCTTATACGCCCACTATGTTTCTCGTTTCTGTCTGTGCCAATCTAACTCCCATCTCTTTCATTCGAAGGAGTGACGTGGACTCATGGTTGTCGAAGTCCTGTGCCTTTCCCACATCTCGGAGGGCATTGAAGATGTCCTCCCGATTAATTGGTTGACCGTCTTCAACGACAGCGCAAGTAGCCAACCTGTCCGACTTTCATTTCCCCATACTCCCGCATGTCCTGGGAGGTAGACAAACGTGACCGTACGCATTTTTGACTTCTGCAACGATTCTCCCCATTGCGTGCGTACAGAGCCCGACTCTACTTTTTTTAAAAATTTATCACGCTCATCGAATCACTTAGTATTCAGGCGTGGGTGTAGTCTTGTGACTCCAGATGAATGCCTTGGTCACTGCCATCACCTCCATCGTCATGTTACTCGTAGTCATAACGTATGCACCACTGTCTTCTTTGACTGTTCTTCCTGCCGAGCGTGGTGTAAATGCCCATGCACTCCCTTTGGTGTCGTATTAACGATCCGTTTGTGTAGATGACCTCATCTTTCTCACTGGTGTTATCCCAGATGAGACCGTTGACCTCAGCATTGACCACGACTGAGTTCTGTTCCCTATATTTCCTGTTGAGTGTGATAATACACGAGAATGTGCCCATGAATGACGTAGGCACCGGTATCCACTCCTCGCCAGCGTTGATATTGGTAAGCCTACAGACCTGTTTGATGACATTTTCTGCTTGGTCCACCCATGATTTGCCTCATTTTAGCTTGAAAACTCTTCCTGTGTTGAGCTCGAGGTGCAATGGATACCCTTTATCTGCACTAATCTTGTGGTATGCCCGTGTCCCAGGGAGATTTAGTCAAATGGTTGCCGGCCCTGCGAATGCACGCCTGTCGTATCTTTAATTCCGCCGTGATTTGTGTGTAAGTGTGTGTGTTTATGTTGAAAATCACCTTCTTTACTGAGTGAATGTTATGTTATTCTAGGTCATATCACTGGGCGCTCAGATCTTTTCATTGAAATATCGAGAACCTCCAGGAGAACCCTGGCCCACGTGCACGAACTCCGTAGAACGGCATGATATCCATTTTAGGTAGATCTCTAACATTTGCCTGACTTTTAACTGTCTAGGATTTCTTAGGGAGCGCAGAGAGCTCACGGGAGCACCTGTTTTTCGCCGTTATCCGAGAGTGCTCTAATCCTGTCTCACTATTCAGAGACCAAGGAAAGGTAGCGCTGTGAAGAAATCGGGGGGGGGGGGGGGGGGGGTAGAAGTAAAACCTCGACCTCTGGATAAGAAAATCCCTGGTTCGAATCCCGCCACAGGAAAAAAAGGGTGTGGGGGGGTATCTTTCTCCTTTTTTTTTGTGTAGGCGGGTGTGTATATGTGTGTGAAAATAATACAATTTTAATTACTAGTTTGTGGAGAAACGCTAATGCAGACCCATAAATGGAATACATGCTTTAATAATAGTGTTTTTTTTTCTTAATTCCTCTCATTGTGCTGTCCTATTATAATTCTCTTCATCGTCTACTTCGCTGTGGCCGTCTCTGGTGGCTATTTTTCCAGCACTCTGACTTTATTCCTCAATTTATAACCTTCGACTTTGTTGCCCTTACAACAAACGAGTTCACAAACAGATGACGTCAGATATATGAGCCGTCAGCGGGAAACGTTTAATGTTTGATTCTGATTACATTAAAACTATGCCCCAGCTCCTGGTATTGCCACAAAAGAAAGAAGTAAATATAATGGCTTGAACTGTTAAGTCCTCCCCTACCCGAGTTGATTTATGGTCTCGGATTCTCTGAAGACGGGCTAGGAAGTGTAGCTAGTTAATCAGTATAATCCTTCCTTTTATTTATGAGTCCACAGTTTCCCCAGCCAAACTAGATTGCCGCCTTTCATGTTCTGATTAATATCCGGAACAACGCCTATTTGATCCAGCTCTGCGAGCTTGCTGATCGGTGCATGCGTCATGTTGTCCAAACTGTTTACTTACGCGGGGGTGTATTTTAGTTCGAGGTATCCACTTGTATCTATCTGATTGCTGCCGGCATCTGGGATTAAATAACTGATTCACTCACTCAATTTCAAACCTACATGACAATAAAATACTCGCAATACCACACATCTAACAAAAAATACCTACTCACCTACTTAACAAAAATACTCACCCACCTATCTAACAATAAAATACCCGCATACTCACCCACATAACAAAAAAATACTCATCTATCTAGCAAAAATACACACTCACTCACTCTTTCACACAATCATTACAAATCCCCCTCCAACAAAAATACTCAACCACCAAGAAATAAATTCAATCACCCATCCACTTACTCGTTCACTAACTCATTCATTGCAACCCAACTAACAAATACTCACTCACTCACTCACTCACTCACTCACTCACTCACTCACTCACTCACTCACTCACTCACTCACTCACTCACTCACTCACTCAATGTCATTGGCCAATGAGAATGCCACTAAATAGAGCGGCTTGACCAAGACCGAAGACATTTCACAGAAAGGAGTGATAGGTGGAAGGTGTACATGTTGACAAACAAGAAATAATTTTCTTGACTTCAAAGATTAGACAGAAGAAATCATTGTAACGCAGTAACTGGCATTAAACGAGGGGAAGAAAAAGAGATAAATCTGAACAACTCATCACACTGGAGCACTAAAAGCTGCAAATAGAAATAAGGAATCAGAGAGGTAGCCCGTTTTTGACTGACCCATGTAGGGTTTCATAAAGTTAGCGTCATGACGTCTGTCTTCTTGAGGTTTTATGTTCCATTCAGTTGTGCAGTCCGTCTGGTTTTTGTTTTATTGATTTAACTTGCTGGTAGGAGCGGACTAGATTACGAAGCCATCAGTGTACTCTATACTAGATCTTTCAGTTTAGTTGCAGCTCTTATTCTTCTATACATTTTCTCTTTTTCTGTCACTTTATTACTAGGGCTTTTTAAGGCGGAACGTGATTCCGGTAAACTTTTAGGTCTCGTAACAGTCACGATATACACATGACAAGTATTTGAACACTAGAATTGCTTCAAGTTGACAACTGTTGTACAAATGAGAGCTCACTACAGCTTCAAAGACTTCGTGTATTACGACTTTTCCGTTTTATGGATGGGAATGATAAGTTCCGGTATTTTTTCTGAAAAAAAAAAGTCAACTGTTTATAACAGTCAAAAGAGAATGGTTGATAAGGAAACCTTTTGCGCAATTCGATTCATCTTCTGAACTTCCTGTGGAGTATATGTTTTCAACAAACGCTTTGCAAGCACTTCTGTTTCTTGCCATTCTTGTAAGATTAATCCATGTCTTTTCCATCGTCTTCATCTCTGATTCCATCTGTCTTCTCCAAGAATATTTTGGCGTTCCTCTTTTGTCTTTGTCTTTGGGGATTCCAAAAAAGGGCGGTTGTGTAATACTGTCAGTTGATTTCCGCAGTGTTTGTCCTATCCAGCGCCATCATCTTTGCTGTATCTCTTTATCCACTGGATTTGACTGGTACTTTTCCATAGGTAAAGGTAAAGTACGAGACTTGAATCGGCGTTTTTCCAACCACGAGTACAATTCACACTGGTCCCAGTAGGAATCGAACACGGGTTGTCCGAACGTCGGTACGTTAGTGATTTTGTCCTGCCATTTCCATCCTTTTATTCTGCGCAAGCATCCATTAATATTATGTGTCTTCATGATTGCCATTTTTGTTGTTCTCCATTTTTCACAGCTATATAATGGAACTGACTTATCGTTGAAGTTGAATATTTTAAATTTTGTATTTAACCTAACTTATTTGGATTTCCATATGTTTGCCAGTGCATCTAATACCCTCTTGCTTCTGAGATCCTTATTTTGGTATCATTCTCTGTTCCTCCCACTTGAGTCTATATTACTGCCCAGATATATGTAAAATTATACGTTTAGTAGAGGTATCTCTCCTATTGTTATTTGGTTATTGTCAACTGCATTAATTCTCTTAATTTTGGTTTAATCTCCATTTATTTTCAGTCCCAGCTGTTGTGATCTCTCATAAAGCTCACTCATTTTATCTTGCATCTGTTGATAGTTATATGATAGGAGAGCTATGCCATCAACAGTTTGCTTGGTCAGTGACCACTGGTTTCCATTTCTGTTGTTCTGAGTTATTTTCTTGATTCTCAATCTATAGCAAGTAGAAAGAGAAATGGAGATAGAAGGCATCCCTACCTTACTCTTGTTCTTATTTCAAATGATTCTGTAAGCTGCCCTTCGCGCACAACAGTACAGTTCATTCCTTCATAGATTATTCTTTATCAAGTTTATTAAAGTTTATGAGGATTCCGGAATGACTAAGTAACTTAGGAAGCATTCCTCTGTCTAAACTATCAAATGCCTTTTCGTAATCTATGAATCCGATATAAAACGGGGACTGTAGTTATAAACATTGTTCAACTATTATATGTAAGGTAGTTACGTAGCAATTCTATTATTTAGTGCAAATGATTAGCCTCACCGTCACATGTGAAATTAGTATCAATTAAAAAAAAATTGCAGTTGATATTTTATCAGGAATTTAGTTGTTTTTTTTCAGTCTTTCCTCGCTTTGTACAAAAACGTATCTTTGCAGTGTCATTTCGGACACTGTTTAACCATATTTATTTATATATGGCTGACTAGTTCTCACCTATTCTGCAATGCTAGTACTAATATGATAGAATAATTTCTGGCTCAAAGGGATAATTTATATGTAAACACATATGGCACCTGTTAACCTTTTATTGAAGAGAAAGCAAATACATCTTCACAGAGATTTCCAGGTTTCACTTTGATATCCCAACTGCACCTCTCTTGTTCCTGGTACAGAGACGCAGCACTTATTTGTCCTGCGGCCGTATCATGACTAGATTACCTCCACCGATAATATGTTCTCTGTTCTCTGTTTCTGTGGCTAGTTACAAGCATTCAACCTTTAACTCTGTTAGTGTTTCTTTCTGATCAATTTCTTTCTTGTTCGACATAATTTTGCCATTTGCTGCAACTTGTTTTTTTTTTAAAATTACATATTATATTTATTATGTTTTTTCCCCCATAAATTAAATATATATACGTGTATATAAAAACTACTGTGACCTTCCAGGCATGTTGTAAGAGGCGACTAAGGAGGTTGATCGATGGCTTGACAAGCTGTCGTTGTAAAATGTATTGTTATGGAAACAGCGCCATATATTTTAGAGCAGTGATCTCTGCAATATGTGCCATTTTGGCACGCAAGGTTTCTGTTTTTGAGATTGTGGTTCTGCCCTATGTGCCGTCTTCGGCTCGAAAGGACAATAGATAGATATAAAAACATATTAGAAGGATGATAATAAGCACACGTTCAATGGCGAATAGAAAGTAACAATATGGAGAAAATAAAACTCTCATTCGTTTTTTTAAGGCTCAACTTGGTCGATAATACTTTTGTGAAACATCAGTTTTGACAATCCAGTGTTAGTTTCGCATTTTAATTAGAAACTTTAAACTCTTTAATACTGTCTTACTCCCATTGTTGAAAATGAGTTGTATATGAAGTTAAAAACGAACAAATACACTCATGCTTCTGATGCACGTTCTATTTAATTACGTTATTTCACATTGCCATTAACTCTAATTCAGTATTTTCAGTTTTCACTACAAAACAGAACAAACCATTCACGCCAACATCATGTTTTATCCCTTGGAAATGCCAGATTAATTTACACATTTTTCTTGCAGTTTGTTGCCGAAACACGTTCTTAACTATTCGCTCGTTGTTTCGGGGAAAACGTTGCGTAGCAACAGAAATGTTTTTTGTTTTTATTTGTTTGATTGAAAGTGAGGGGAAAGACAGGAGAGAGAAATAAACTAGAAATGAAATTGTCACGTGAGCGCACATTTTGTAATAATAAAAGATTAATGTTCCCAGAACACGGGAACTGAGAAAAGTGTTGTTTTGTTCCGGAAACAAGTATTGCGCTGTATGTGTGTCTGAAAGAAAAAACATGCGTGCATGCACAGGCACGTGATTTAGTTGTAGACATCATACTCTATCTTTAAAACCAAGCAGCCTCAACATAACGGGAGCAATTAAATCCAGACATACATCATATGGGAAAACGTTACTGGACGACGGTTATTAAACGACACCCGATCCAACATAATTCTGTAATAATATGGATAAAAGAGCAAACTACTTGAACAAATACAGAGCTCAACTGCAGTAATATTATGAACATGGGCATCCACAACGGTCAACAAGATATACATAATTTTAACAAGTAAATACATAGTTCCCAAGTGTATAACGCTCACCTTCCACTACACCTGTGGACATTTGCATACACTGATGTATCATCATCATCAAGTAACATGCTTGCTGGCGTAGGTGATCATGTCTCTCCACAACTTTCGATCTGGACAGTTGTTTATAATTTCTGTTGTTAACCTTCTGTCAAGCCATCCTCTTAAGCTGTCTGGTATCTTTTCTCTTTGCTTCCCTTTATCTCTTAGTCCCTCAATTTTTACAGTTGTCACAATATATTCCAGCTGTTCCCTTCTAATTACATGACCATAAAATGATGATTGTTTTTTTTTCCTAATATTGGAAATTAACTCTCTTTTTCCTATGGCCTCTTTCAGAACGATTTCATTACTCTTCTTAACTGTCCATGGTACTCCCAACATTCTTCTATAAAACCACATTTCTACAGCCTCCAGTGATTTTCTTGTCTGTTGTCCTATTGTCCATGTTTCACATCAATATGTTAAGACTGGGTCTACATAACATTTAATAATTCTTTTTCTTGTTTCTGTTGTCAACAATTTATTGCACAGTATCTTCCTCATGTTTAGAAAAGCTGCTTGTACCGGATCTACCATCTGAGTTTAATATTGTTCCCAAATATTTAAATTCATTTATCTTTTTTAATTTTGTTCCACTTGTCTTTATTGTGCATTTCAGTTATGTATTTTTCTTTGTTGCTACCATTACTAATGTCTTTTAGCTATTAAGGCTGAGTCCTTTATTTTTTTGCTTTCCTTCACTATAATGTCTGACAATTTTTAAAACTATTTTTTCACTCTTAGCGATTAAGACTGTATCATCAGCATACCTTAGATTATTTATATTATGATCTCCAATTGTTATTCCAGCCATGCCCCGTATCGATCTTACAATTCTGCAGACCTTATTGACTGAACTCTGCAAGCACCACAGGGTTGCCCTGCAGTGGATCCCATCTCACTGTGGAATACCAGGAAATGAGAAAGCAGATCAGTTGGCAAAGGAAGGTTCAACAGGCACACAACTAGATACACCTGTTACATACCATCATAAGAAACAGATAATCAAATCAATCAGAGGACCACAAGCCCCAAATCAGGATGCCTTTTATAATATGAATAGATATGAACAAGTTATCATTATACGTCTCAGAACAGGACACAATCGACTCCATAGTCACATGTATACAAAATTCAAGATCGGCACCTCAACTACTTGTACATGTGGACAGGCGCCCCAGACTGCTGAACACATACTTCAAGACTGCACTGAATATAGTAGACTGAGGAAAATCCATTGGCCCATAGATACAACACTACAGACAAAACTATATGGGCCACTGCAAGAATTACAAAAGACAGTAACATTTATACAAGAAACGACATTGCAGATATAGACAATGCTTCAGGCGAACGAAAGATAGATAGATAGATCTTACAATAATTTCACTATACATATTAAATATTGGAAGGAAAAATACAAGGTAAAAGAGGCAGAGGCAGACCAAGACTAACATGGACGAGTAACATTAAAAGATGGACAAGTCAATCTATGTCAGCCTGCACCATCAAAGCAAGAAACAGAGTAGAATGGCGATCCATGGTAGCCAACCTTCGTTGCGGAGAAGGCACGCGATAATGATGATGATATTAAATAAAACAGGTGACAGCACACGACCTTGCCTAATAACCTGTTTTATTTATTGAAACATTCACATTGATTTCCAGTTCTTATAGCCGCTGTCTGTTGCCAGTACACATTCTTTTCTTTATTATTCTTAGATTTTATTCTGTCTACATTTATACCTTCTAAAATTCTGACTATTTCTTGGTACTGTACTTTGTCAAATGCTTTGGTATAATCTATGAAACATAGGTATAAATCTGTTTTCATCTCTATGTTTCTTGTAACTTAAGATCATCTGATTTATAAGGCATGTTTTGTTCATGTACCTCCAACAAAACCACACTGTTCATCACTATTTTCTGGACTGATTTTGTTTCGCACTCTTCGCATGATGATTCTTAGTAATATCTTAGTAATGTGACTCAAAAGGCTTATTATGCTACGATCATCGCATTGGTAGGGCTATGAATATTGATTTGAGCTGGTCGTCTGGTATATATCCGCTGTTGTAGGTAGCGTTCAATATTATTTCTATTCCAAAATCACCCATGGCTTCAATCTCTTCTTTAGTTATATATTATCTGGTCCAGGAGCTTTTCCTGCCTTCATATTGCGCAAGGCGCCTTCCATTTCTTCTTTGATTATTTCTGGTCCTTGCCCATTATCCTTAATAATTACTTCAGTTAGTTCATCATTATAAAGATCTTTAATGTATTCTGTCCATCGTTCCCTTATGCTTTCTTATTCAACCAACAGTTCTTCTTCCCTTGATCTTAAGCATTCAGTTTTTAATTGCGTTTTTCTTCCTGCTAATTCTTCAATTTGTTTGTAAATAGCTTTGGCATCCTCTTTTTGTTGCATTTCAATCTCTTTGCATATTTGTTTTACCCACGTTTCTTTTGCCTCATTGCATTTTATTACAATTTCTTTATTTAATTTCTTATACTCATCTTTGTTATCTTTATTTCTTCTTCTTGTATCCATTAGCTGTAAAATGTCATCTGCCATCCATTTCTTTCTTGAATTTGTCCTCTCTGGTGGTATGAACTCTTTTGATGTTTGCTGTATTGATTCTTTTAGCGTTTCCCATTGATCATCAATGCTTTGTATCTGCTCTATTGCATTGTACCGGTTCTGAATTGTGATGCTATATTTGTCTTGGAGCCTCTTGTCTGATTTGAGTAAATCTAAATTTAACTTGATGTTAACTGAGGTCATTTTGCTCCTTTTAATTTTACTCTAAACTTTCCCAAAGTGGTGTCTGATCACGTTTGCAATCTGCCCCTGGTCTAGTTTTCACACATACTAGACTGTTTCTAAATCTATTATTTATCATTATGTAATCAATTTGATTACGCGCGTTGTCTCCTGGGCTTTTCCATGTCCATAGACATCTTGGATGTTACTTAAACCAGGTATTTCCTATCATTATGTTGTGCATTCTTGCCTAGTCAATAAGTTTGTCACCGCTTCCATTTTTCTCTCCTAAGCCATAATAACCAACGACTTTTTCAACTCTTTCCTTTCCTACTTTTGCATTGAGATCCACTAGAACTATGGTGTTTTCATGTGATTTGCATTGACGAAGTGCCATATTAAGCTCGTGGCAAAATTTATTAACTATTTCATCTAAACTGTCTGCTGTTGGTGATTAAACTTGTATAATGTTAATATTTATTGGCTTTCCGTTCAACTTCACTAATAGCACTTTGTCAGATATTGACCAAAAACCTTTCACTATTCTTGCTCTCTCTGCATCCAAGATGATACTTATTCCTCTTTGGTGTTCAGTACCTCCAGAATATATGATTTTATGTTCATCAGAATATATCTTCCCCATAAAGCCCCTTCTTTTCATTTAGTTTGACGTTTTCCTTTTTGCATGACTGTTCTAACGTTCTAAGTTCATATTTTCAGTGTCTATTTTATCTTTTTCTTGCTTACAGTAGTTTTATGACGATTGAGTATTACCTGTAGCACATGATGTCCCCTATCGAACGATGGTATTCCATTAATCCACATTAACGTTGTTGTTGTGAAATCTGTAATTGTGGCGACCCAAGATTATACAAAAAGTTACGACAGTGGTTTTCTTTTGCATTTCGTCAATTTGTTTACGGTTGGCTCAGCTAGCCTTTGACTAAAAAGTCTCACCCACAAGGCAGTAGGGTTGTTTTACTTTAGGGTACCCTACCTTAGCCTTTTATTCTCCCGAACATACCTGCAAGACAGCCACAGGTTGTACTGTAAACTGCATACAGTAGCAGGTAAAATTACATGGCCTGTCCCAGACTGATGTTTCAGGCGATACAGAAAAGGAAAAATGCAGTATGATGAATAGCTAATCAGTAAAGACTGAAACACATATACAGGCCATTACTAGTGGACAATACTGCTGCAACTTAACACAGAAACTGAAGTCCTAAGACAAGCTGCATAAACCTCGATAGAACACGCTTTGTAAGTAGCGAACAATGTAGTCACTTGTGTAAATCATCTCATTAGTAACAGCTTCAAAAAGTCAAAACATCATAGGGTTTAGGGACCTAGCAGACACACTAGAAAAGCTGGTCCACTTTTACACAAAACTACCAATCGAATGAGTCTCGATTTACTCCAGGCAGTAAATGAGGGACTCCTTACGTGGGGGAAACATCTGCCGGTCTAAATCCCCAACGTGTGTTTTTCTGAATTTAAGCTCTTAACTTACGACGGACTCAGCAGGTCGGTAAGGGATAAATGTTTTATGCTCAGAGAAATACACAGAAGATGGAGATAGATAAACATAAAGTAGCAACGATAAATGTATGCAGGATAAAAAATAAAGTAGTCGAACTTATAGAAGAAATGACAAAAAGGACAATTAAAATACTAGGATTAGCGGACACCAGAGTAAAAGGACAACAGATAAAGAAAACACACAGGAAATACAATCTTCATCCCAACGATGTGCTACCAATGCCAGACCTGGACCCTAGATGCAAGAACAATAAGAAAAATAACCTCTACAGAGATGAAATGTGTTAGACGAATGACAGGAAACAGTCTGAGAGATAAGATCAGAAATGAAGAGCTGAGAAATAAGCTAGGAATAGCCCCCGCCATATAATATATAAGGAAACAACAGATAAAATGGTTTGGCCACGTGACAAGGCAGAAAGAACAAAATACACCACAACGAGCCTTCAACAAACGTTGTGAGAACACCAGACCCAAGGGTCGACCACGAAAAAGATGGATCGATGGAATATTAGAAGCACTAGGAAACATAACAGCAGCAGAGGCGAACAGAAGAGCAAAAGACCGCAAATTATATCTCCCCTCGACGCTGAAAGGCAGATGAGGAAGCAAAGAAGAAGAAGAGTAAAGGAGGATTAGTTTTGATATTGCAAATGATTCGTCAGTTTTATTTTTTTTTACCTGGAGATAAATTGCAACACAATTACACTTATTTGGGAATGCACCATGGAAACTGTCATGCCCAGGGCAAAAATAGAAATGGTAAAATAGTGAACCTAATCTAATGAACATTAATGACAATAGCGTCAAGGTTACGTAGGTCCCAGCATTCAAGTAACCAAGTCAGATTCTGAGATATTCACAGAGGATGGATGTCGGGATTGAGAAATTGATAGAGGATGGTAGAAAGCCAGAATACTCGTTTACCAATTGTAGCAACCTTAAGTGATGTATCACACACGTTATACATGATATATTACTCACTTTACACATGTTGGCATATTACACATGTTACATTACCCGCTTTCCACATGATGATATATTACGCAATTTATACATGCTATACTACACACGTTAAACATGCTATATTACACACGTTACACATTATATGTTACAGACGTTATACATATGTTACATATTATTTATTGCGCATTTCAGTAACCTCTTTCTTATCAATGCCAAGCATTTCCTTATCTAAGGAATATGAAGATAGGACACAATTTTAGAGGATATTCTTAAGAAACACACCACTAATGTCACTTAAATTAGACAGAAATTTCAAATAGAAGACCGTTTGAGTATGAAGTGTAACCAACTACTATAATTGCCTTAAGTAGCTGATAATCTGGCTTCAGAGTTCGAGAAAGGCAGGCGTCCAATGGATAGTCAATGTTATAGAATTCCTTCACTTGTACGCGCTAACAATTTCAAATGCGGTGTGTTAACCCCATAATAAAAAATACCGTATGGCTACCGGGGCCCTCACAGTGAGGGGAGAAAAGAATAGAGCTACGCATGTCGTAAAAGGCGACTATGGAAGTTTAGAATCGTCACCTATGCAGTCGTGCACAGAGCGACGTGTCAACAGAATTTACTGATGCATTTTGGGAAATGCTGTGATTAGTGGTGGGGCGAATATGGGGAATTTCAAATTATAATGAAACAGGTTCCATGGATAGAATAGAACAGAATATAATAGAACATCATTCCCAACAATACTTCATGACATACGCCAAAATGGTAAATATAAAGGAAACGGGGTATATTCGTCTTCATGGAGTGGGTGGATTTTGGGATAATCTGAGCAGTGGCGAAAACAATTACAGTTGTTATTTTTCTTTAAAGACGGATAATAGCAGGAAGTGAACAAGACTTGTTTACAACAGATAAACAACAAAAAGGCAGATAAAATTTAACATCAACAGTGATGACTCTTACATCGACAGCCGATACTCCAGCACACGTTACGAGTAATTTTTCGCCTGGTTATTGCAGACTCCTGAGTTGCTTAGCCACTTCTACGGTTCTACAGCACAAGTAGATGCACATGTATAACCGATTATAAGTTCTCCAACATGTCTTTAATTTCTGCCTAGTTCACAATGACCTGCAGCGCTAAACTTGGTCACGTGGTGTAGAACTGTGGCAAAGTTATCGTGCAGCAGTTCTGACATGTCAGACACTTATTTTAAAATTGTATTATACGAGTTTATGCCCACCAGACACTGCACAGGAAACAGGTGACACATTGAATAGCGAGTATAAATGGCACTAGAACAAAGCAAATCTTATGAGATATCAATAGTTCTAGGAGATTTCAAAGCATAATTTGGATTTGCTATGCTAAAGAAATAGTTTGTGGTACTGGCTCTGGAGAACAGGAATGGGAGAGGTAGAAAAACTGATCAAACGGGTAAGAACACACGGCACGTTGATATGAAGCACCTGGTTTGATTAAACATAATCCTAGATTCTTTTGATCATGTAACGCCCAGGAAATAAATATCCATAATCATATTGATAATATACTAATAAAGAGCAGATTTACGCTCCTAGAAATAGTCTAACGTCAGGGAAGAACTAGACAGGGGCAGATTGTAAGGCTGCATTACGTACCGGTTACAAGATCTAGAAAATCTAGAATAAAAATAAAGAAAATCCGGTTAACATTATGTTAGGTTTAGACTTATTTAATTCCTACAAGGAATTGCCCGAGAGAGTGAACAGTACAACTGAGATTTAACTCTAGAGCAGTAATAACCAAATGGCGGCCCGACAGTTTATTGTTCTTGGCCCTTGAAGCGTGCATGAAAACTACTATATTAAATATCTATAAATAAGTAAACCAAAGCTCCAATCGGGGAAAAAAATAATATAAAGGTAATTTTGAATTAAATAATTCATTGTCTTGTTATAAATGATAAAATATGTCGTCAAAGTGCAAGCATTATTTATGTTACTAAATTATGTAATGCCATTTTTTGACGATACACTGAGTTTGGCCATCTGGTCCTGTCTTTGGCTATAATCCGGCCCTCGGTCATCATTAAGTTGGCCGCCACTGCATCTAGAGCATGGGCAAGCATAATGCAAATGTAAAAACGAATCACAGCAACACATCTAAAGATATTGTACCGGTAATAAAGAAACTGCATGGCAGAAATCGATAATATATTTTAGTATAAGGAGACAAGAAGAAGGAATGTGGAATATTGAGATTAATTTTTAAAAATTACTCCGAGAATCATATAAGAAGCTTGTTTAAACCAGAGATGCAGTGAGGTTGAAATACAACACAAAGGGGAACAAATGAGATTGGAATGCAACACAAAGGGGAACAAATGCTTTCCACACACAAAAAATCTGCGAATTGCAGGAAAGACACTACGTTAAATTACTAGCTTGTCTAAAGTCAAAGAAAGAATTGTTGATGGAAGAAGGAAATTTAGGGAGAATGTGGGCTAATACACGAAGAAACATTATGACGATTTCTTTCTTTCTTTCTTTTTTCTTTCTTTCTTTCTTTCTTTCTTTCTTTCTTTCTTTCTTTCTTTCTTTCTTCCTTCTGTTCCCATTCGGATGTCAAGGGAGATACAAAGTTCTGGTTCTCGCCATTTTGGTAGCTTCAATATTTGCCAATCGATGTTGTTGTAGCATTTCTTTGATGTCTGCCCATCTTCTTACTCTGGGTCTGCCCCGTGCTCCTCTCCCTTCTTCTCTTTTAATATATGCTTCGTATGGTAAGGAATTCTTTATAGATAGGAAAATCAGTTTATTTGTTGTTTCTGTATGTAGCTTAAGATTGGTTGCCTACTGTTTCTCTCATATCATTTCTGATTCTGTCTTTTCTAGTCACTCTTAGCGCTTTTCTCAGACATCGCATCTCTGTGGTAACAAGCTTTACTTTATGATTAACCATATGTGATCATGTTTGCGATTGATATCACCTTGTGAGAATTAATATACTCTGTATAAGATGTTTCTTGGTGGTAAAATATACATGTATATATATATATATATATTGCTTTGTGTTGTAGTATGGGGGATAGCTGTCCCAATATTTGTTTGCCTTGCTGCTTCGAATGTTTATTTATATATTGATTTTGCCATCTTTAGAGAATGTTGTTTCCAGATATTTAAAGTTTGTTACTTGTTTTATAACTTAGTGTTCTATACTTATGTTTAATGTCTTCTTTTGTTTTCCAATTGATTTAATTTGTTTTTTTTTTCAGTGGCTCTTTTTATGTTTTTCATTTTGCATTCTTTATTCAAAGACAGCAGATGTTATTAAAGTTATGTTTCTTTGACATCTATTAGAGCCCGGTCGTCAGAAAAAAAAGTAGTTCATTTATGTCTCAACTTTATGATTTGACATCCTTGCATATATTGTCAATGTAAATGGTAAACAAGACGGGTGACAAAACCGAGCCTCGTCTTACCTCAGATGTTACTGCGAATGGTTTTAATATTTCTTTATTCGCTCTAATTATACCGGGTGTCCGGTTAGCGCAATCGATAGGCGGTTGGCTTACCACGGCAACAGCCGGGGTTCGTTCCCTGGCGAGGACACCTGGGTTTTACTAATTCCCTAAAAATTAGTGGGAGCCGCGATAGCTCAGTGGTTAGTGAACTGGACTACTACGGACAAGGGGTAGGGTTCGATCCCAACCGACGGCTGCGGGTTCACCCAGCCTTAAATGGGTACCAGATTTTTTCTGGGAAAGTAAAAGCAGCACGGGCGTAATACCGACCACATTACCCCAAAAGTCATGTGCTGAAGGTCTGTAAAATATAGGGTCACTAACACCATATTTCCCTATACGCCACTTGGCGTGACGGGGGGTACTTTACTTTACTTTACTTTCTAATTATACCACTGCAATTACTATATAGCCCCTTGCAACATCTAATTAGATGGTTCGTACTGATTATGGCGATGAACGACCACAATAAAACGTTCACATATTCTTATGCTGTGATAGGTTTATTATCACTGCACTCTGGACACATCCATAGGTGCTCTGATCTTCCCCTCGAAATAACCAGAACCTCCACAGAAAACCCGACGTGCACGAACTCCGTTGCAGGGATCTGTTTTATAGATTTCTTAAAAAAAAAAAAAAAAAAAAAATGTGCTCGTGCAATGACCTTTCGTCCTACTCTTTTCGATGTTCAAATGCCAATGTTTTTTTGACATACTCAGAGTAGTCACGGGGCTCCAGTTTTGTCACCGGCATTCGAGAGTACTAACATTAGTTCTTACTACCCAATGGATCCGGGGAAGGTAAAGTCGCGAAGAAAATAATATATATATATATATATATAAAGAAATATTCATAAATTTAAAATATATACTTCAAAGCAAAACGATCTTAAAATAATTGAATCGATGGTGAAAAAGTTCTATGAATTCAAAGTAACATAACACTTGGCGTACACAGGCCGTATTGAATAGCTGAGACAAAGGCAGCATTCCAACAGAATTTAAAAAGGGGAATTGGTTGGTCTTTAGGCAAGATGCTGGTCTCGAGGCAGAGAGGTTGTGAGTTCAAATCTCGGCTGCGCCAGTTAGGATTTTTATTTGTGATTTCTCTCTGCGGTAACTACTCCTGGTCTCAGCAGCGAGGCCTGGCTTGAAAACGTCAATTACTCATCGACGGGAAAAAGGTATGAGTACCTTCAAAGACGGAGTTATCTGCCTGTGCGGCGAGGGGTCCATGTGCACACGGTTGCCAAGGGAAAACGGATTAACACGCAAAATTCAATTCCTAGTCAGTCTCTAGGCACTTCGTCGGAGGTGAAAGCTGACCAACGAAAAAAAAAAAAAAACACTTTTTGTCTGTGAAATTATAAAAAAATTATTCTTTAGCACTTTGTTGAATGAGTCATGATAAATGAACGCGAATTATGAACATTTGGACAAAAGACTGCAACCTATTTAGGCCGCAACCTTGTTCGATTTTGTGCTCTCATTACAAACGTTAAGTTTCAACCATGACATTTTTTGTGTTAAAAAAAATTCTTCTCCTACGTGAAGAAGTCTGAATGTGGTTAGAACTGAAGACTTGATCTACGCATTTATTTTTGCTTTTGCGTGGGCCAGCTTTGTCCTCCGTCAGGGCGTCAGGCTCTTAGAAGAGGCGAATCATGGGTGGGCTGAGCAGATGATGTCATCAAATAGGTCTGTGGGCTTACCAATATCAACGCTGGCGAGGAGTGGATACCGGTGTCTACGTCATTCAGGGGACATTCTCGTGTATTGTCACACTCGACAAGTAATGTAGGGAAAAAAACTCAGTCGTGGTCAATGCAGAGGTCAACTGTCTCATCTGGGACAACACCGATTAGAAAGATGCAGTCATCTGTACAGACGGATCTGTGATACGACACCAACGTAGTGCATGGGCATTTACAGCATGCTCGGCAGGCAGAATAGTCAAGGAAGACATTAGTGCATACGTTATGACCACGAGTAGCATGGGCATTTACAGCATGCTCGGCAGGCAGAATAGTCAAGGAAGACATTAGTGCATACGTTATGACCACGAGTAGCATGGGCATTTACAGCATGCTCGGCAGGCAGAATAGTCAAGGAAGACAGTAGTGCATACGTTATGACCACGAGTAGCATGGGCATTTACAGCATGCTCGGCAGGCAGAATAGTCAAGGAAGACAGTAGTGCATACGTTATGACCACGAGTAGCATGGGCATTTACAGCATGCTCGGCAGGCAGAATAGTCAAGGAAGACAGTAGTGCATACGTTATGACCACGAGTAGCATTACGATGGCAGTGACCAAGGCATTCAATTCTTCTGGTTAGAGTCACAAGACTACGCCCACGCCTGTATACTGAGTGATTCGATGAGCATGATAAGAAAAATGGAGGTGGGCTCAGTACGTGCAATGGGTAGAGTCATTGCAGAAGTCAAAAGTAACCTTTGTCTACATCCCAGTACATGCGGGAGTACGGGGAAATGAAAGAGCGGGCAGGTTAGCTAACTGCGCTATTGTTGAGGACGGTCATCCAGTGGATCGGGCTGACATCATGAATGCCTTCCGGCAAATGGGAAGGACACAGGACTTCGACAACCATGAGTCCACGTTACTCCTTTGATGAAAGAGATGGCAGTTAAGATGGGCAGAGCTAGAAATGAGAAACATAGTGGCCGTGTAAGAAGACTTATCAACCAACACAGAACAGTAGTCGTCTGTCGATGGACACTGCGAAACTTGCTGGGATGGTATCTGAGCACATATGGACATGTTTAGAGTCCAATGATGATGACCCGCATATAGCTTAATAGGAACTGAATTTTGCGTATTAATCTGTTTTTCCTTTGTAGCCGTGTGCACAGGGGTCTCTATGTTTCACTTGCATCTAATGTTTCATGTTTCTCATTGTTACTGTATATTTTCTCTATGTTTCACTTCCATCTAATGCTTCTCATTGTCATTATATATTTTCTCTGTTTCACTTCTTTCTAATGTTTCTCATTGTCACTGTATATTTTCTCTGTTTCACTTCTTTCTAATGTTTCTCATTGTCACTGTATATTTTCTCTGTTTCACTTCTTTCTAATGTTTCTCATTGTCACTGTATATTTTCTCTGTTTCACTTTTTCTAATTTTCTCATTGTCACTGTATATTTTCTCTGTTTCACTTCTTTCTAATGTTTCTCATTGTCACTGTATATTTTCTCTGTTTCACTTCTTTCTAATATTTCTCATTGTCACTGTATATTTTCTCATTGTTTCACTTCCATCTAATGTTTCTCATTGTCACTGTTTATTTTCTCAATGTTTCACTTCCATCTAATGTTTCTCATTGTCACTGTTAATTTTCTCAATGTTTCACTTCCATCTAATGTTTCTCATTGTCGCTGTATATTTTCTCAATGTTTCACTTCCATCTAATGCTTCTCATTGTCACTGTATATTTTCTCTGTTTCACTTCTATCTAATGCTTCTCATTGTCGCTGTATATTTTCTCTGTTTCACTTCTATCTAATGCTTCTCATTGTCACAGTATATTTTCTCTGTTTCACTTCTATCTAATGCTTCTCATTGTCACTGTATATTTTCTCTGTTTCACTTCTATCTAATGCTTCTCATTGTCACAGTATATTTTCTCTGTTTCACTTCTATCTAATGCTTCTCATTGTCACTGTATATTTTCTCTGTTTCACTTCTATCTAATGCTTCTCATTGTCACAGTATATTTTCTCTGTTTCACTTCTATCTAATGCTTCTCATTGTCACAGTATATTTTCTCTGTTTCACTTCTATCTAATGCTTCTCACTGTCGCTGTATATTTTCTCTGTTTCACTTCTATCTAATGCTTCTCATTGTCGCTGTATATTCAAACCGTTCCTTTCTCATGACTTAGTTCCTCTCGGAGGGCACATAAGCGGAAGTCATAGCTCTCCCCAGCTGACTATTTGCTGCTATGCTAGTTCTTGTAGGTCTCGTTTGTTACTCAGTAGGTTGCTCCTTCCCTAATTGTTCTGCGTGGTGTTTCTTTTACTGTGACTTGTTTTATGTTACTTGATAGTTTCCACAAGAATGCCTGATGGGGAAGTCTTCATTCATTCTCATCACATGACTGATGTATTTCCAACGTCTTCCTCTTATAAAGCTCGTCACGTATTATTGTTTATCTTCGTCTTTTATCTTATCATTTGAAATGTATTCTCTCCAACCTATGTTAGAGATTCTTCGGACATTTAAACAACAAAAATCATTTAAAGTCCATTTCCTAAGGACTGTGTGGATTTCCAGCTTTCCCTTCTTATTGCAACGCAAAAATAATTGATGATTGTCTTGTATTCTGTCGAGCATGAAACAAAATATAGAATGTGTACACCATGTATGGGCTCCATTGGGATTCATCCCTCTTTCCCTTGCCTAAATAAACCTTTCGATATTTTCCCTATAAGTTGTTATTGTGTTCGCCATATTTCTTGTTGTATTGCTGCCTTGTAAAGGCTCAACATTTACTTAAGGCCAGACTGGTATTATAATTTACCAGAGCAAAACTCACTTAATGTGAGTATCTATCGCTAGGTTATCAAATTTCCGTAACCAAAAGGAAGAAATGTAAACATTCTTGTTCATTCACCTGCCTTCGTTTGCAGTATCTTTGAACTCAAATATGTTGATTGCGTTGGCCATGAAGTGTAGTCACGTGCGTGGCTTTATCTTATTTTCGGAAAATGGGTCTTCTATATTTTTTCTTTCTTGTATGAAGTTTATATTTGTATGTTTCTTGTAGGAGTTCTTTTGTATGTTTGTTTAACGCATCGTATAAAGCGTAATAGAGAACATTGTATGGATATTGCTCTTAGCTAGCTGTTTGCCACCGATGTATTTGTAGTATTATGTTAATCTTCTTTAGAACATGTTGTGTATGCATTATTCCATCATTGACTTTCGAAATTGAATGGTTATATAAAGTTTTCAGTACATACGTATATATATATATATATATATATATATATAGTAGTGTATATTCTACACTAGAAAATAACATTACAAATAATATTTTATAGTTCCTTCTGCGCGATTAATCTGCTGCTAATAAAAAAAATGTAATCAAACTAAAATATTCCCATATTTTCTCGTGATAGCGCAAAATTGAATTACTTCAAGACATGATCATTTGTAAGAGTGAGGGCAACATAACGAAATTATCATATCGTCGTAGATAAACACATTTTTTGGCGCATTGAGCAAACAATGCCACTCTTTAGGCATAAACGATCTGTTATGTGCTTTATGAAGATAGCGTGAAATATGTTCCTGTTTTTATTTTTATCTTGGTTGGTCTGTTGATAAGGTTTGATGTTCTTTTCCTTTAGCTGAACGAAACTACAGAATTGTAATCGTTACTCCCTTTCCCTGCTTTTAAGACAGTCCTTCCTACCTGCCTTCCTCCCTCCCCCCCCCCTTTTTTTCTTGTTTATTTCCGCACTTATTACACAATTTTAATCTCAGTGGCAACTGTAAATAATATCACATTGCATTCAATGTTCATAGGCTCTCCCCCACCCCAATATTCCATTTATGTTGGAAAGAACGTAGGCAAAATCTAGCATCCTTGGATTAATTTGCACTCGTCTCACGTAAACTTTTAGTGGTCCCGCTCCCAACTTCCTTATCATTCAAAGGGTTTCTAAGAAAGTAGGATGCAGTAAAA
This sequence comes from Megaustenia siamemsis, assembly GCA_032433765.1. Classification (NCBI taxonomy): domain Eukaryota; kingdom Metazoa; phylum Mollusca; class Gastropoda; order Stylommatophora; family Ariophantidae; genus Megaustenia; species Megaustenia siamemsis. The sequence continues at coordinate 29,902,325 of JAVIAB010000051.1, forward strand.
ACGCTCTCGTCTTTCTCTCTCTCTCTCTCTCTCTCTCTCTCTCTCTCTCTCTCTCTCTCTCTCTCTCTCATTTTCACACAAATTTTGTTTCCTTCACCCACAAATACACACGCACATAATTTGTTTTCTTCTAAAATCACAATGTGCTTGCAGATTGCTGAAGGTTTGACTTATTCTTTAAGGTACAGAAGGTGGCAGTTGAGTAGTAGTAGTAGTAGTAGTAGTAGTAGTAGTAGTAGTAGTAGCAGCAGTAGCAGCAGCAGCAGCAGCAGTTAATGGAGGACGTTGTAGAACACGTCGCGGCAGTAGCCGATACACACAGTAAAGTACCCCCGTCACGCCAAGTGGCGTATAGGGAAATATGGGGTTAGTGACCCTATATTTTACAGACCTTCAGCACATGATTTTTTTTTTCGGGTAATGTGGTCGGTATTACGCCCATGCTGCTTTACTTTCCCAGAAAAAATCCGGTACCCTACCTCGATCGAACCCTACCCCTTGTCCGTAGTAGTCCAGTTCACTGGACAATTTCAATTTTTAGGGAATTAGTAAAACCCAGGTGTCCTCGCCAGGGTACGAACCCCGGCTGTTGCCGTGGTAAGCCAACCGCCTATCGATTGCGCTAACCGGACACCCGATACACACAGAGAAGATTTAATTAAGGTATCAATGCTTCAGTTAAACACCATCACTTTTCAGTCTTCGATTTCTCAGACAAGAATCGATAAGAAGCCACACTTGTACATGTTCAGCAAATTCTCGCCTAGCTCTATGTTGCTGTTACCCCTTCTATATTTCGCATGTAAGTCACCAGATTTGTAGTTAGATATATTGTTTTTCCATAATTATTATTCCTCGGATGGTAAACTTAATTTTTTTTTTTTTAATCAAGATCACTTTCGTCACATCTTTACGCATCTTTTGATTTTCTGTCACTTCCATCCTTCAGGTGTGCAGCTGCTCAATTGAGATTTTGTTCTTCACTGTGTTTTCAACACACTTAATTACCTCTTTAATCATCTTTTGACTTTCTGTCACTTTCATCCTTTAGATGTGTAGCTGCTCAGTTAAGTTCTGTTTGCGGATATCTGCTTGCTCTGATTTGAAATTTTGTGTCATTCAATTTGTCGACTATCTTTGTGAGTTCTATAATTTTAGTATGCATGTGTGTGCGTGCGCGCGCGTGTGTGATTTCTTTCTCTGAGCTTCATCAGCTAAAATCTCGGCACCATTGTTTTAAAGACTCACTATATCGAGTCGCTTATGTTGATGGTTCACCGTTATTTTCTGTTTTTTGTTCTTGGTTTTCTTGCATGTTTGATGTTTAGCTTCTCAGAACCACGTGTCGAGACTGCCTCGGGTTTAGGGCGTATAGAAGCATAAGATATTGCGCCTTCCCTGAGTGGGTCACAAGCATGTTGTATGTTGTGCTGTGTTACACATCAGTGCTTTCTTTTATAGATTAATTGGTACTGTTTTCAAACAAATAAATCAGTTTATTTGAAAACAGTTGTATTCAAAGTTTGTGATGAAATCCATATTTGAAGATACTTAATATCGCGTGGGATTTCTTCATAAACCACATTTATTGTATCGCCAATCTCAAATTTGGTCAGTTTACACACCAGTGACTAAGATTAGTCAGTCCTCCTTTCTGACAGGATTAAAAGAGGTAATTAAGTGTGTTGAAAATACAGTGAAGAACAAAATCTCAATAGTGTACATAATATAAAAATATAATATGTGTAAATATATCAAAAGTGTACAGAAAACCAGGATGATGTTCACTGACAAAACAAAAAGCCAACTCAAAGTCATCAGGAACAGAGAAGAAATTGAAAGTGCAACAAACTATAAATATGTGGGATTTGTAATAACCAACAGTGATGATTGCCATAACGAGATCACATGAAGACCAGCAATAGCAACACAAAAATTAAACCCCACTAAGAACATTTGGCACAATAAGACAGTAAAATTAAAATTATCGAGGACATGTATCATTCCGATAGCAACATATGGCTGTAAATCTTGGACAATCTTTCAAACAGGAATGAAGAAAATCGATTTATTCGAAATAAAATGCTACAGATAAATCCTTAAAATACAGCGAATAATGAAAAGTGAGAAATTAAGGCATATTAAAAGACACATATGAAAAGAACTCATTTATAAACACCATTCTGCAGAAGAAATTTCAATATTATGGCCACTTAAAAAAAAAAAAAAACTTACAGTGAAAGAACAATAAAGGTAAGCATGGTTCCTGGGCAACGCATCAGGGACAGAACAAGAAGAACATGGTATCAGGACATTAAGTAGACATTGAACATGGCAACAGAAGTTGGGGAGATTTGGTAGAGACATATTCTTTCAGATTTACTGTGGTGAATGCAACGTTCTGCAAAGGACATACGGCCTCATAATGATGATTAAAGTTAAAAGCACCGACAGAAATTTGACTCATCATTTGGACTGATCCTGAGAGACCAAATGTGATGTTAATATGAAATAAGAAACGTAGGAACTATTTCCACTATACAATAAAGAAGCAACAAATTAAATCATGTTACATCGTGGTAGACAGAAACAGTTTAAAACAATGCACACAACTATGAGCAAACGCTAAGGCAGCAAAAAGAGATGGCGTCCCCGAAAAAAAATGGGAGTTAGAAGGAACATAATAAATACTTAGAATGTTGCGGCAGATGAGTCCACCCAAAGAATAAAAGAACGCAATCTCCCCCTTCATCGCAGAAAGACTAACAAGAGAGGGAAAAGAATGCGGAACTTTTGTTTTGTTTTACAGTTTTTGTTTATGTTGTGCTTTTATGTAAACAATTAGTTTTATTTCTGGAAGCTCGATGTCTTGTTATCTTGATATGTTCACTCAGAATTGTGCACAGTCCTGACCAATTAAAAGTGACAAGACAGACACACACGCACACCACGCACACCGCACACGCACACACACCACACACACACGCACACCACACGCACACCACACACACACAACACAACACACACCACACACACACACACACAACACAACACACACACACACAAAACTGTTAACCCTTATTTCTGTAGGAATTCTCTCCGGGTACACTTCCCGTTCGACCTACATCAATATTGCTGGATTCAGATCGATTCATCATATCGTAATCTTGTCGGAATCAATAGTGTCACATTCATTTAGCTAAAGTGACCCATACTTGATGTTTGTCGTGTTTGCTTTATATTTATCTATACAGCCATTTAGCTATTTTGGGTCTAATTTGATTTGTTTTAAATTGTTTGTGCATGTGTGTGTGTGTGTGTGGGGGGGGGGGGGGGGAGCGTATATATGTGGTAGCTCCTAATTTTTTGTTAAAGTTTGATTTACGTTTTCTGCATTTCACTGTATTTTAACTAAAACATCGATGTACATTTTGCAACAGTTGGAGCAGCGATAGAGCAGTGGTTGGTGTACTGGTCTCAGCAGAGGACAAGAGGTCGTGTTATATCCTGATTAACGGGCTGTAGGTTCGGTTAGTTTAGAAGACAGAACATCTTCATTGCACAGCGGACAACTCCATAGCGCGAGATGCCCTCCTCAGCATGTTCCCCAACATGAAGCACAGCCACCATACGCTACCGAAAGCATTGATGATGATCATATGCACGAACTCGTTAATACCGGCGAAGACCTTGATCCCAGACCTTTTTAGTCGTCTCTTTCCGCATGCGTGACAGGTGACAATTCTGTTCTGCATGTAGGTTCATGAAGTCTTAAATAAGTACAAGAAATACGGCACTAAACGTAGTGCTAACATTACATAAAGATACTCAATAAAATATGTTCTTATTCAATGCAACTGTGCTTTAGTGTCACTCTCATCGATACTCTCAAGCTATAGTGAATTTCCTGTGTTTATATTTGGACTGCTCCCATGCAACAAGTGGCTATTCTTTGTGAAGATTATCAGCAGTGATGAGAACCTTCTTGGTTTCACGTGTCCGATGGTCACTTCTAGTTTTTCTTTACAGGAAGGTCAAAAACACGGTAATCAGTTTTATACTTCTCAACATTCCTATATGGTGCAGAAACATGGACATAAGTCAAGAAAACAGAACAGAGAATTGAAGCCTTTGAAATGTGGATATATAGAAGAATAGGTAGAATTGAATGGAAGGAAAAGAAAACAAACGAAGAAGTCTTAAAACAACTAAAACTGAAAATTGAACTACTAAATACAATTTAAACAAGACATTGCGATTGTTGGGCCATGTTAAAAGACACAGCAGCCTACTAAAAGTAATCTTGGAGGTGAAAATACAAGGTAAAAGAGGCAGAGGCAGGCCAAGACTAACATGGACGAGTAACATCAAAGGATGGACAAACCAGCCTATCAAGACAAGAGACAGAGCAGAATGGCTCTCCATAGAAGCCAACCTTCGTTGAGATGGCACTAGATGATGGTAATGATGAAAAAATATCACAATAAGATAATAACATAAATTAAACTTAATGAGAATTTGTAAAGATTAACGTAATAATTATCTAAGAAATATAACTGTTGTTTTTTTGTGCAACTTTTGTTTTAATCATTAAAAAAATGTTATACACAGTAAAAAAAGAAAAATAAATTAACTGCGTGCTTTGTAGAGTGACCTAAAATAATTTACATGTTAACATTCTGATTTTTAGAAAAAGTAAAAAAAAAAAAAATTTTTTTGGTTGCAAATATATGATAAGACGGTAATGATGTGTAATCATGAAAATATGCCGCCAAAACCGTACCACAGATATAAAAAATGTGAATTTATGTCGCTGGTTTCCTGTTTTGGGCCATATCTTGCTCTGCCACATTAATTGTAAGGCAATATTTGTTTGATTTTTGGTCAGGCATCGCAGCCTAAAGTTCTCGGGCCGAGTCATGCCATTCAGTCAAATTAAAAGACTTCACTAATGCATGCCTGCAGAGACCCTGGCCTCACAATAGGCTTGCAGAATTCTAATATCGGTCAGGACGTCGAAGCAGCACCTGATATCTTTATCGACAACTACAAACTTGATGTCGTGCATCACTACAGTTATTTGGGGTCCTTCATCAACGACAAACTCTCTAGATTTGGAAATTGACACCCGCTTTGGTAAAGCTGTTAACACTTCACCCGTCTTTCTAGACGCGTTTGGCAAAGCAGGAAACTGACAACTATAGTTCGTTTCAAATCATGTGCCCAACTTCAAAACGCTATTACTCTTTAACCATTTGTTAAAAACTGTTGAAATTTTCAAAATGTTATTAGAATGCAAAAGACCCTTTAAATGTATATTTAACAAATATCTTGCAGCTGCAGTTTTCTTAAAGCGGCGAATTTCTTTGATGTTTGTAAATTGTGAACCCCTAAAGAATAGAAATTACCGTAGTTGCTGGTCTGTGATTAATTTTCACTAGGTAAAGGCGTGACCGTAATGGGGAAATAACTGGATAAGACAAAACACCAGGAGAATTATTGTCTTCTCAGTTCGAGGACGGACGATAATATCATGGTATACCCCTATGTCCAATTTTCATAGTTGTGTGGTCCTGAAAAGGACCGTTTGTTGAACTAATTTAAGGTAATATAGGGGCCAACATTGTGGGGGCTATATACTTTCATTCTGAATCAGACGAGTCTAAAAGATTAATAACTGTTTGGGGTTGAACATTCCACAAACCATCATTTTTCCAATATTCCTCTTCCTGTTTTAAGACGTGGTCTTCGCATTTAGCCCAATAATCTTTGTCTATATTTAATAAAGCGAGATTAGCAAGAGTCTTTACATCGCATATTTTGAATGTTGTATTTTCATCTGCCACTTGTCCTTTTAATTTTGCCCAGATCAGTTCTATTGGATTTAAATGAGCATGGTAAGGTGGCAGCCTCAAACTTATATGACCGTGCTCTTGATAATCTTATCTATTTGAAAAATCTTTGTCCTTTGTTTTTGCTTTACTAGAGATAGTAATTCAGGTTTTAAGTACATGTTATTAAATTGCATGTGCTCCTTTGTGAGGAGCATATCTTAATAGCATCTTTTGTACTGGATGACGTCGGGACTTTATCTTCAAGTGCAACAATGTTGTGGTACGCTGCATTGTCCATTATTAGGCAAGATGGTCGATCTAGTGATGGGAGAACATAATTTTCAATCCAATGTCTAAATATGTGACCATTCATCTCAGAGTGATAATCCCGATTGTCTATAGATTTTGAAAGAAAAATGAGCTCTGTATTCTGTATTAGTCCATGTTGTCGACAACCTGCATGAGCAATTATCAAGCGCTGTCCTTTGCTGCTAGGTATTAATCTCTTAATCTTTCCATCTGATGACTGCCATTCCCTTTGGTTAGTGTGGTGAGCATTGATCCATGTTTCATCCAAGTACGCAATATCATAACCTTGCTTGCGCACCTCTTTTACTTCACGTAAGTACTTGCTTCTCATGACTACTATATGTGGCTTCTCACAGATGATGTTTCGTCCATTGGAATACTTTCTGAATGTAAAGTCTGCAGCTCTCACATTCCTCCATAATGTAGACTTTGATATTTCAATACTGTTGTTCTTTTTCAGCGATACTTTTAATTTTCTTATTGTAACAGTTTCATTCATACCCAACATTTTGCGAATTTCACTTCTAATAAGTTCACTGTCGAAATTATCCAACATTTTTGCTCTTCCTTGTGATTTTGTATATTTGGAACATTGACGGTCACGTGCTTGAATCCAGCGATTAAATGACCGTTTAGATAAATCCAAAATGTGTCTTGTCCTATTCTCAGGGTTTTCTAAAGAATGAAATAATCTTCCTCGTTTAGCCTCTTTGCAAAAATAGTCATACATTTTTATTGCGATGTTTTGTAAACTGCAGAATTTCATTTTAAGACTCATGATAAATGTTGTCGTTCCACGTCCACGCCGCTGAATGAACGGAAATGGGACACACAATGTCTCGTGTTTTTTATAAGTGTCTAATTGTGTCAGATACCCACGGCGAAAGCGTGCAAATACGTCATTTTGACAGTGTATGGATTTGTACTCGCTATTTTTAACTTAAAATACTGTAAACATTAAGTTTTGACTACATCAATGGATCGTTATAAATTTATATAAATCAAATAAGCAACAATAATAACCAAATGTTTTTTTTTAATTAAATTAATTCCATGTTGGGTTCTAATCAATTTAACTTTACATGCCAATTTTGAACAAGTTCCAAAAAGTGGTTAAAAAGATATCGATTTTAAAAGTTGGGCACATGATTTGAAACGAACTCTAAAACAAAGGCCGCAGTTGACGACGTCTGCTATATCAGTATTTTTTTGTGCGACAATGAATCATGGAACTTATGCAAAACAGGAGAGAAGCCTAAATACAATCCATATGTGAAGTTAGCGCAGTATTCTTGATATTACCTGGAAGGACAAAGTGACAAACGTGGAAGTCCTCACTCGCACAGGCCTCCCGAACATCTACACTGGCTTGGCAACGTACACCGTATACAAGATGGCCGTTTACCAAATAATATACTTGATGGACAACTAGCAGTTGGCAAAAGAACTTGAGGGCTCCCAAAACTCCGATTTATAGACGTGTGTAAACGTGACATGAATACTCCTGAGCATAAACCCTGCAGCCTGGGAAGAGATGCTCTATCTCAGGCAAGCTGACAGATTCATAGAAAAAGATAATTTACGTCGAAAGAAAATAAAAACATATTTCGCTGTAAAATCCATAGTCAAGTATGACAGACATGCTACCACAACTACTACTACCACTATTACCACAACCACTACTGCTGCTAACAGGAAACAGTACACATGTATACATTTTTAGGCCACAAACCTTTGTCACTATGGCAAAACATCACACACACGTGCAACATATATATATACAGTAAAGTCTCGATTATCCGGAATGCTCGGGAAGAACCCATTCTGGATAATTGAATTTTTCTGGATAATCGAGAGTAAGAAAACCAAACTCAAAATTTAAGAAAAAACAACTTCAAAACCCTAAATCTAAGGACATTATAAATCAAATTTATAAAAATACTTGTACTGACCAGTAAGTTAAACTTTATTGAAAAAGCTGCGTATGTCCCTCTGTTTGATGCATGCTTCTCTCTTGGTCCTGAAGGTATTCTCTACAATACGCAGCTGGATGAGTTCTTGGGTTGTATATGAACTACAATTTTCTGCAAATCGTAACACAGTCTGTAGACATTTGTCTGCTTCACTCCAGAAAATTTTATTGCGCGGATCCGTTCCTGTTGCACCTTGGTCTTCCTCTGAATCATCTTCAGTTGGTTCACACTTTGATTCCAATACACTATTTATTATGTCTGCATCATCAAGTGTGTGGGCAACATCTATATTCTCATCAACCTGCAGCCACTGTTCAATGTCTTGCTCATCACAGGCTGACATTGAGTTTGACGATGGTACATTTACAAGAAGTTGCATTATCTCTGCATGTGGTGCTGCCATCTGTTTCAATTCATCAAAACTGTCGTCATCAGAAGAATCATCCAAAAGCATTACATTGGGCCATCATTTTCTCCATGCTTTCTTTAATGTGGATCGTTGCACTTGTTTCCAGGCAAATGCAATGTTGGCAATTGCATTCCTAATTGTATAGTCTGAAAGGAACTCTTCAACTGTAGCTTTGTTGACGAGCGTTTTCATTAGTGCACCTCTATAATGACATTTTATGTTTTGAATAATCCCTTGATCCATTGGCTGAATCAATGACGTGACATTTGGAGGAAGAGGATTAGCGAAAATTCGGCCACATTTTGACACTAAGTCATCTACACAAGGGTGTGCTCTACAATTATCCAGCAACAGTACAGCCTTGGGGTTGACGAGATTTGGTAATGAGGAGAGGTGATTTTTAACAGATGGCACAAAGTGGTGATGAAACCAATCTGCAAAAATGTGTCTGTCCATCCACGAATTCTTCTGTGCTCTATAGTCTACAGGCAGATTAGTTACGCCTTTCAAAGCTCTGGGACGCATCGATTTGCCTATCACCACTAATTGAAGCTTGTGAGTACCAGCAGCATTTGCACAAGGCAATACTGTCTGGATTGAATAAAATATGTTCGCTCCTATTTGAAGTATATTACTGTAAATACACTATTGTAAACGCAATATTGTGTAATGATAGAGCCTGTAGAAGTAAGCGCAGCGCACAAACCGTGTTGTAGCGTTTTCGATTTCCGGATAAAGGCATTTAATTTAACTGAACAAAACATGATTCAAGCTTTCTCCCTATAATAATTAAAAAAAAAAAAAAAAGTCCGTTAAATTGAGAATTCCGGATTATTGAGTACCGCATAATCGAGACTTTACTGTATATATATATATATATATATATATATATATATATATATATATATATATATATATATATATATATATATTACATATCACTGCCTAATATAGAAGTTAGTTTGTGGGCTGAAAAGGAAACACCGGAAACCCTCATATATTGTGATGTGTTAAACTTTGCGAGCAGGGGCACTTGTGGGGATAATGACGTCCGTCGTTCCTATATTTGAAAACGTCACGTTAATAAAGGTGCTTTGGGTTTCCCCGTTCAGCCCACATATATACTTTTGTAGATGCCACATAATATATAGATTTCTCCTTAGCTTCAGTTTGAGCCTTGTTGAAACATCGCCATGAGGTCCAAATAAAAATTAATGAATGGCTTCCAATGCAAGTTTTACAGAAGAATGCTTAGAATGCCATGGACAAAAAACAGAAGAAACATCTCTATTTCGCAACAACTTAGTATTCGGGAGGACTGGTTGCTAAAGAACACAAAACAGGGAAAAGAACATACTTTGGTCATGTAAAGCGACTTGACGACATAGATAGGAACGTTATGGAGGGCATCGTGCTGGGTAGACGCCGGAGAGGAAGACCATTAAGCTGGTACCTGAGACTAACTGGGATTGACTGCCACAGACGCTGAACGCAGAAAACTTCAGAGGTTATGGGGGACCAAGATCCATCAGGGACATGCTAAGCGATGAAATGATGATGATGATGGAATATTTCTAGGAAATGGTGGTGATAGAGTTTGGTTAACAATGCATGTCCCGAGGCATGATGTTCATGTATACATGTTCAATTACAGCTTGGATAAGATTGATTTTTCTTTAATGTTTGTATTGCTGCATAAACAGTTCTTATTGAGAAAGTGATTGTTCGTGCTTGAAAAACTTTAAACTAGGCTTATTGACTGTAGTAACATGCAAAGTCTTAACTCAGTGTAGTTTTTGATATTTTAATTCATCTTTACCTTAATCTTTGTTACTCTTTTTATCCTTTTTCTTTCTATAACAAATAATAACAATGTAACCAAGACGCCCACCAGCAACTGAGCTTATATCGATAAGTGTACTAGAACCTACTGCATGAGTTAGGATAGGCGAAAACGGAGCTGATCAAGACCCCACGTCATCTCCAAGCGGTGCTCCTGGAAATTTGGCCAAGCGAGTAGGAATCGAAGAAGCAAGACAACCTGATACATAACAATTCCATGCGGAAGTAGGATGTGTTGGGCCGAATTGCGTATAGTTATGGTACAGACTACAAGACAACACATCTACGCCCCCCCCCCCCCCTAACTTCCTTCATTTTAAATGGCGGGCAATAAAGAGGAATATGCGTCAGGTGAAGGACGAAAAAAAAGGTAACAAAGACGGTGGTGCAACTATTATACTTGATCTCTGGTGTAAACGTTTAAACGCATTCTTACTCGTTCTAAAAAAAACAAATGGTTTATTAAAATGTGGTGAAATTATCCATTGAGTGACAGTAATTATTATAGGTTTTCTGTGTTTATCGTATGGTTAGCACCTATGTAGTAGCTGTTTGGAAGTCGTTGACTAGTTGCCAAAGTCAGGGTTTATTAGGTGTTCAAGAGATGATACTTCTATTTGTGTACAAAGTTTAACAACTATTTGTTCTTTCTTTTCTGCTGAACTGATAGTATAAATCAGTTATCTGGTAGTTTTGGCGTTATGTATTTCGTTTGTTCTTGTTTATTGTTTGTCCATGCTTTATCTTTGTTTATGACATATTTCTTGGACTCTTCGTAAGTTACCTTTGTTTCATGTCCAGTTTTCAGTCAACCTTTTTTTAATTATCATTTTTTTTTAAAAACAATCTCCTCGGATTTGACGTAAATTAGGTTTCCATTCTCTCCTATTACTCCTTTATAGTCGTGTAAAGATTGTGTCCAGCCTCTTGTAATTACCTGGAACAGTTGTTTTATTTCATCGCCCCTTACCGAATTTCAAGGGGATTTCTTCATTAAGTGCAACCCACTCTAGTAGGCATCAATTGTGGCTTACATGGAAAAGGACGATTTATGATTGTGTCTGTAACAATTTGGTGTGATGCATCGTTTTCTTTGTTCAGGTTTTATCAATATAAGATATTTCAACGACTATAGTAAGGAACACATCCCCCCCCCCCAACCCTTTCCCGGTCTCCTTTTTTTTTAAAAATAACTAATTTGGATAGTCTGAAGCTTTCTTTAAATTTGTTTTTAATCCCATTAGTATTTCATTCCTTATTTTATATCTTTCTCTGTTATTTTTGGTTTAAATTTAATTATCTCATCGTATCTTCAGTTTTCTTTATGATCGAATGTATCAATTTGTGCTTATTCGTCGCCCTCTCACCCCCCCCCCCCCAAAAAAAAAAAAAAAAAAAAAAACAATGTGCTGGGACTTTAATGCCACAGTGAGGTGATTTGTTACTTGTCAGTCTTAGTGTTAGTAATTTACTTTTTTCTTGATCATTCGTTCTTTAAAACTGACTACCTTTCTAATTTTTTTCTCTAAATGTGAGAATTCACACTATTTATTTTTCTTTTTCGCTGCAGCGTCCCTTGTGCTTTCGTTCGGTGTTAACTTTGTGTCTGCGTTCACTTTTGTCTTGAAATCGAATTTCTTCCGCCCATTATGCTTTGTAATAAGAAAAAAATAATTCATCATCACTTTTCCTGCTTTGTTTGTGCTCTTGTCTTGGCAGATGTTGGGAACCATTAGGTTTCCATCGCATGCTGAACTATCTAGATTAGGGGTCTTAATGTTTAATCTGCGTGTTTATTTCTGTAGACGTTTCTTTTCTCTCTGTTAATTTGGACATTTTATATCATTCCTAATATCTGACGTCTCCTTTATTCTAACAAATCCCTATAATAGCAGGTCTGTTCAGAAGAGAATGTTTTGGGTAGCCTTGTTTCCACTTGAAATATTGCCTTTAGATGATGCATTACAATTTTTCATAACTGACCAAATGGTCCGATGGTAGGCGCCACGCCCCTTCTTTGGCTAGTTTATTTGCATACATATTTCATTGAATATTGTAGTGTTGGTAACCGTTGGATTAATCATCATCATGTGCCATACCGGCTGGCGTAGGTGATCATGTCCCTCCACAATCTTCTATCTACAGTGCAATGTATCAGTTCTGTTGTTGACTGTTTTCCATGCCATGACACCAAGCTATCCAGTATTTTCTCTCTTTGTCGCCCGCGATCTCTCTTTCCTTTGATTTTGCCAGTTGTAACCAAGTATTCCAACTTTCCTCTTCCCATGATGTGCCCGAAAAATGTTGATTGCTTCTTTCGGATGTTTTTTAAGAGCTCCCTTTTTGTGTTGGCCTCTTTGAGAACTTCCTCGTTGGTCTTTTTAGCTGTCCAGGGAACTTTCAACATTCTTCTGAGAAATCCCATTATTAATACTCTCTGGAATTATAACCCAGCCGTACTAGAGTTGTAGTTTGTCAAAGATCAAATTATCACACCGCACTGGCCACAACAGAATGAGGTACCAGATGTAATCAAAATTTAAGATAGGTACCACCAGTCTGTGTCATTGCATCCTAGCAGACATGACATGAAAACACATCTTTCATGACTGTGCACAATATGCAGGTTTGAGGAAACATAGTCCACTACCATGGAAGAGAAACTATGCGGTGCCTTTGAAACCCTGAAACAGACAGCGGATTTTATAGGATAGTCTGAAATTCCAGTCTGAATGAACCATGGTCGCAGAAGTGCCTTTTACAACGGTAGAAACACTTGTTGAGGGAACACATTCATACTTAACACATGTGCAAATCAGAGGAACCTTGAAAGTGATTGGTTGCAAATTCCCTTGATATTCTTTCTAGTCATTTACAGAGTTATGACCAGCCCCTTGTAATTACCAAGCGAGTTTTTTTTTTTTAAAATTGGGTTCGTATTTCATATTTATCTCCAACTTAATTTATCGCTACTTCCTAACTGATCGGGAATTTTCATGTTAATTTTGTCTTGAATGCCCCCCTTGCTAAATAAAGATCTAATATGGAACATGTATATCATCTTCTACTGTGGAAACATAGTTTATCAGATGGGAGGTTTGTATTAAGATCTGTTATCAAGATTTATTTTCATGTTCTCCTTTTGTCTTGTCTAACAGTCACTGTCTTCTGAGCGTCTGTAAAATAGGAAGCGACAATTAAAGCTGAAATCAGTTTCACCCATACTTGAATAGCAAACAGTTCTTGTTTTGAACCATGTATGTTAAATTGCTTATATCTACTTCTTGTGTGATACTAGCAAACTCATGATTTTTTTGCATTAGTAACAGAGTTAATTGACACCTTGCTTCATTTATGTCAGTTTCAATGATCTGTTCGATAATTTGTAGTTGCTGTGGAGATTATTTCTTTTATTTATTTTAGCCGTCTTGCTTACCACTGACGACTGATGTTTTTTTTTTTTATTTTTATTTTAAGGGAGGTTTGTAGGGTGGATGTTTTATTGCTGTCGATTCGCATTGCACTGCAATATATTCAGACTTCTTGGCGTTCGATCAACATCTCTTAAACCTTCCATTTTTTTCTTCTTAATGGAGTCCAACGGTAGCATTGGTTGAACCCATTCAATGGAATCTCTATATCTTCACATGCTCCTGGATCAGTTGGTCTCCTTCCTCCTACTTCTCCCCATTCCCATATCTCCAGCGTGTCTTTTCATCTCTCTCATTCTTCCTTGTCACTTGACCTGTCCTGTTCAGATCTTTTCTAGATTTTTGATTACCAATTCTCCTCTTCCACTTCTCCTGAGTTTTTTTTTTTTGTTTCTCTTCCTCTCTCCAGCTGTCCTTTCCTCTTTCTGTCATGATAATTGATTATCCCTCGAGATCATATCATCAACTCCGCTCATCTTACGGCCTAACGACAAAAACATGATTCTTCAAAATAACCCGAACCCCGGCCCCTCAAAGCATCCCAGCAGTTGGCGCAACAGTGCAAGGGCAGGCCATTATCTCCACGGCCGCCTACTCCTATCGTGAAGAGGCCGATCAATAGCAAGAGGATTCCGATTATTCAGCGAAAATGCGGGCAATAAATGTTTGGAGAAACGTTGGCTGGTCATAAACTGGACTTACTTAGTTGCTTGTTCTCTCAGAGCATGATTGAAACACACGCACGCACACAATAAATAAATATTAGAGTATGAAATTGAACTAATTCTAGTCTCATGTAATTACTACATAAAGAAGAATAAAACAAACATAAGGGCCGAATAAAATCACATTAAAGTTTTTATGATCTGTGTTATGATTGAATTGTTGGAGACTACCATAACCAATGGGAAACGTAAACATCTTAATTTAAAAAACAAAATTTCCTTGAATGTGTTTGCAACTCAACACAACCTTATCTGTCGTTCTATTTTTCAAGAGACTAAGCAACACACACTACTGTGACAATAATTTATACAGTTGGTGTAGTAAAAATTTATTGAAATAAATATAACTAAACTATATAATACCGTCATATGCCGAACCTGCGTTAGTAAACATTTCCTCCACAAACCACCCAGGGCTGGAATATGCCAATAATGTCAAAACACCGGACAGCAGTTAGGCTGAAAGTGAACCCCGACTCCTATCGTCACAATAATCGACAATATGTGATCTGGCTTCACATACCCTTGTGGTGGCTCTGGTAACACACTCACCTGTCTGACCAAGTGAGTAGGGATCGAGAGAAGAGCTAATCCGTGTGCCCAGAAATGCACACTGAAGACGAATGTGAACTTAGTTGCTGCAGCTTGTACAAAACAGCACAGCACACCAACGCCATCTAGTGTTGACGAGTAGTCGCTAATTGAATACAGAAGGATGTAAATGATTCGTTTGGATTTTATTTTTCCAACCATTATTTTATGCCGTCACAAATATTTCCTGTCTTCATGTTGCTGCGAGCCTAATTAATTTATATTCATTCTTCATTTGTATGTTGTGTTTTCCCCCTTCATTTCTCTCCACACCCCCCCACCCCCCAAATTGATTTCTCTATTTGATCTTTAGCTGCCGTATCTTTCATCTAAGAAATAATATCTCTACTGCTGCATGCAGAGGCCAAATTGTATGTAATACATGATCTATACTACTATAGCAATGTTGCATCCAGTCAAAAGCAAATGCACAATTTGCTGGCTCTATTTTGTCGTACACATGTGCTTGACTCGCGCGCGCACTTACATTCAAAACAAAACCATCTCTTATCTTCAGTTAAGATCATCTCGTTTTTATGCCTCACTATATCCAGCTCTATGTTATTAAATTGTTCTTTCTTAAGTGCTTGTTGTTACCTGTGGGTTCTTTGTGTTGTAAGTAAACTTCCAAACAGTTAATGTATGGCGTGTGAGATAAGAATAAAGTAATTATCATGTGCAATTTCTTTTCCCAACGGTTACAGTTTACAAGTTTTGTGAGATCCTTAGAGGAAAAGAGAATTTTAATCGTGCAATTTCAGTAAGACTGGGAAAGTCTCTCATGCCTGTAGATTAATAACTATACAAGCCGGTCAGATAATATGTTCCTTGTATGAAAATGTAAGGTAGGGTCGGTAACCAAGAGCATTAATGCTGATATGGGAGTGAAGTGTCAGGGTATCTCCCTACCACTTTACTAATCCGCTCTCAGGTTCAACTTAGAGCTCACTTAATTTTGTAATCAGCCATTGTGTAAGCGTACACGTAGATCTATTACTACGAACGCGTAATTATGAACAATGACCGTGTTGAATAACGATGACGTTTTCACAACATTCATTATTCAAATATTTTGTAATCAGTCACGTTGACAAAGAGGGAGGAAAAGGAGGTTTTTTTTTTTTTTTTTGGGGGGGGGGTGTGTTCGACTTTTCCGCTCTGATATTTTTTTGTCAGTGTTCTTGTTGACTTTAGATCTTGATTTCATGTTAGCTGATCAGTCTAATGTTCTCGCTTAAAACAGCAGCACAGATGTCACATTTTTCTAGGTTCATTTGTCTGTAAGGGGACAAAAGGAAAATATGGTTTATAGCATAGGCACTGGATATGACAAACACTGCGGAAACCAACTGAGAGTATTACACAATAGGCCCCTTTTTTGAATCCCCAAAGAAAAAGACAAAGAGGAACGCTAAAATATTCTTGGAGAAGACAGATGGAAGCATAGATGAAGATGATGAGGAAAACATGGAATAATCCTAAAAGAATGACAAGAAACAGAACGGTTTGGAAAGTGTTTGTTGAAGACCTATGCTCCACAGGGAGCGGAAGGGTAGAAGAAGACCATAGGCACATTTTGTAGGTAATGTAGTCTGCACCACGCCAGTACCGTCTTCCTTTCAGGAAAAGCTGTGGCACTCAGCTGGCTGTACCTTCAATTGAATGTAGTATTATATTAGTTTAAACAGGCACGGTTTGTACTTGTGGTTTATGCGCTCTACAGCGACGTTCAAGTTTACTCTTTTCAATTGCCCACTGTTCTTGGGTTTCTTTTTTAAAGTAAAAGTGCAAATTATACACATGATTTTCAAGTTACTTTCGTACACTTCCGATAACATTTGAATATTGTATCTCACAACAAAAGTCAGAAACCACTGTACACTGACCGTGAATCGTCACCGCGAAAGCATATACTATACTTTGACGCAAGTGAGATTCCATATCCGTAGTTACATTGTGTAACTTATATATAAACAGTCTTACATTTGAGTTTTTGAACACTTGGTAAAGTGGGAGTGCCCGTATTAGAGATTTGATTTCTCAGTTTAAAGGTTTCATTCACACTTAGGGACACCAACCTAGTCAATCAGCTGTAAGGAAAAATTAAAAAATAGAAAAAATGGTATGTTAGAAGCCTTACGTGATTAGTAGACGACACAGGCCAAACGACGTTTCGGCCCAATAGGCCTTCAGCAGGAACAAAAAAAAAATACACACACATACGGATATATAAGTAAAACTAATCCTACATAGCTAGCCAGTAACGAAATATCTAAAACAAAAATAATCGAAATATGTTAAAGAAAATAAAAATGTCTTCCCTGTGTGTCAGACCTAGGTCAAAATGAAAAGGAAATGGTAACCTGAGTGTGGCTGTCGTGTATTTGCAGAAATGTGCGCAAATGCACACAGAACCAGAGGAGTTCACACCGGGGTCAAATATGGTTTATATGGGATCTCACTTGCGTCAAGTTCTTGTATGTCTTTCAATGATCTTATCGGCTCATTTGAAATGTATTCTAAAAACGTTAGGAAATGTAAAACTGAGCGTTTACAATGTCAACTTTCTAATGCCGAAGCTTGGACCCGTAGGTTAAAAAAAATTACATAACATCCCTAGGCGTTGTTCTATATGATGTCCTTGATCTATGCAGCGTTGGCTTGGTACAACTTTATCGGTCGTAGCCAAACTGTCGATCAAAATCAGAAAATAGTTTCTAGCAAGAACTAGTAGCGAATCGTCAATTATAGAGAACTGTAACTTCCGCCCTATGTGCCGTCTTCGGCCCGAGAGAATAAAGAAAAATAAAACGTTAATCAGGTCCACGTTTACAGCTGATTGACTAGTTGGTGTCCCTAAGTGTGGATGAAACCTTTATACTGAGAAGTCAAATCTCTAATACCGGGCATTTCCACTTTACTAAGTGTTAAAAAACTCCAATGTAAGACTGTTTATATAAAAGTTACACAATGTAACTACGGATATGGAACCTCACTTGCGTCAAAGTATAGCACATGCTTTCGCTGTGACCATTCACTGTCAATGTACAGTCGTTTCTGACTTTTGTTGTGAGATGCAAAATTCAAATGTTATCGGAAGTGTATGAAAGTAACTCAGTAGATTTACTGAGCGTGTAGTGTTTTTTATTTTTATTTTTAAAAAATGTCTTCTTCTAAGATATATCTATTTATTTTTGGCTATAGATCCAGACATAAGTACATTATACAGCGGTTTGATTTATGTGGGAAATGACATGTTTTAGCCATACTACTACCATTGTTGCAGCATTTATTAGTAAAGATTCGTCTTCTTCTTTCCTTCCTCATCTGCCTTTCTGCGTCGAGGGGAGATATAATTTGCGGTCTTTTGCTCTTCTGTTCGTCTCTGTTGCTGTTATGTTTCCTAGTGCTTCTAATATTCCATCGATCCATCTTTTTCGTGGTCAACTGGTGTTCTCACAACGTTTGTGAAGGCTCGTTGTGTTGTGTTTTGATCTTTCTGCCTTGTCACGTGACCAAACCATTTTATCTGTTGTTTCCTTATATCTATGGCGGGGGCTATTCCTAGCTTTTTTTTCCTCAGTTCTTCATTTCTGATCTTATCTCTCAGACTGTTTCCTGTCATTCGTCTCACACATTTCATCTCAGTAGAGGTTATTTTTCTTATTGTTCTTGCATCTAGGGTCCAGGTCTGTTTGGTAAAGATTAAGTTATTTTTATTATTATTTTTAAAAAATAATATCATTATTATTATTATTTTTTTGTTGCGTTCGCCAGCTTTAATCTCTGCGAAGTCCCTAGAGACTAGGAACTGAATTTTGCATGTTAATCCGTTCTTTTTCCTGGCTTCCGTGTGTACAGGGACCCCCTCTCCGCACAGGCAGATAACTCCGCCTTCGGAGGTACTAATATTTTTTTTCCGTCTATGAGAAATTGACGTTCCAAATCGGGACTCGCTGTTGAGACCAGGGGGTGGTTGCGGCAGAGAGAAATCATAGATTAAAATCCCAACCGGTGCAGCCAAGATTTTAACTCACAATCTCTCTGTCTCGAGACCAAACCAGCCCCCCCCCCCCCATTTATGAGTTATCATTATCGCACTTTGAACATGTCCATAAGTGCTCAGATCCCCCTCCTCGGCATGTCCCGCAGCGTCCGGCGACTGACGACTCAAATTAGTAAAGATTTTCTGAGTCTACCACGTTTCCCCCTTTTTAAAAAAATTGATATTTCATGAAAGGTGTTCCATTTTGTGACACAAAACAAAAGTATGTATTTTCACCTGGCTGGTGGCAGTGGAAGCTGAAATACTTAGTGTGCAAAACTTAAGAAATGATGCTAACAATAGCTGAGAAAGGTAGGGACATTGCTGTTGTCCCACACGACCTGCCAGCCATGCTTGCTTTGTTGATCAGTATCCAAGAATAAAATAAGAGTAATTTTTTAATTTTTTTTTTATTTGCAGTCGTAGTCCCCAAGAAAATATATAATTCAAAAGATTCAACTAACTGGGGCTATATTATTCCAATGGAGAATAGTTTCTAGATTTCTACCAACGCCCGAATAATGCGCGTGTAGATTTATGGCGGTCTCTGTAAGCTGGGGTGACGACTGTGACTATAAAGGCGCGCTATAGCGTCCGATGTAGCTGCCGACCTGTGGAACCTTATTCTTAAGATTTTTTTTTCTTTCCTAGTAGCAGGGAGTGGTAGTTTTATGCTGGCTATTATCAGGGCGGACAATCATTACAAATAATCACCTGCTGACCTAAACCGTAAAGGCTGTTTAACACTAGTACAAGAACTGATGAACATAGTGAGGATTCGTAGTGGGCGTTGTGAATGTTTTAGCGAAACTTATGGACTATTAACAAAATAAAATAAGTGAGAAAAACATCCTTAACTGGATTGTAGAAGTAAGTAGAAACGCTTTCAAGTAACTAGAATTCATAACAAGCAGAGAAACGTGCAGAGTTTTAAAAAAAAGGTGGGGGGGGGGGAGTTGATATGTAACTCTTCGAGACTACTGAAACATAACTATTAAACAAACGCAACTATTGGAATTAACTGTCGACGTTTACACACGCAATAGTTGGAAACACAAGCTGTATTATACAGTCTAGGGCAGAAATCGAACTGGCACTCTTCACTTTACCACCAAGCCTGCCACTTAAGTTTGTGAAAGCCAAGTATGGTATCTCTAGAAGTACCAAATTGATCAGTTTCATGATACATTAAATGCTGCTGACAGAGCTGTGTATCAGCGGGTAAGCGTTTAATTCTTAGTTCAGGCAGTCTATCATTTTCTGTATTTTTGTATATTATTGTTTGATGGTGGTTTTTATTTATTTATTTTATTTTCGAGTAATAATTCAAAGATCGTTGTGCCTTCTGTTTTCCATTTACAACTTATGGAAGCGAATTGTGGACCCTGACTCACGCAGCTGAAAAGATCATTTCATCAGCTGAGATGAGAGGAAGAATTCTCCATAATTCTCAGATAAACAAAAGAACCAACATCTTTAAAGATCTGAAAATAAACGAAAATTAGCTAGAAATGTAATATAAAGAAAGAGAACTCACATATTTTGTTAATATCAAATGCCTGATCAAACTACATATTGACATCATTGAAAGAACGACAATAAAGGTGTAGTTTCGGGAAAGCAGAAAAAGGAGACGATGAGATACGAGCATCAAAGAGTTCAAACAATTTACAGTTTCTGAAGAAAGAAGCCTCATTCGTTGAGTTAGACAATGCTTTAAGACAAACATAAAACACTCACAGTAGTGAATTTAAATAGGAACGCTGTCTCTGTTCAAGCTACTTGATGATGATTATTTTAGTATAGAAATTATTGGTCTGTTTAATTTCTACTGTTATAGCAGACTTGAGGTGTAGAATATTACTAAAGAAGAAAAAAACATACTAACCTGTCAATGGTTTAAACAAAAATTGAAACAGTTAAAGTTACGTTTTCGTGGAAAAATATAACAATACAAGTTATATAAGTGCATGACGAGAATCTATGCTCAAGGTCTAGAGTTTGAAGATGACGTACATTTGACTGGAGATCTGACAGAACTGTCGGGGCCTCGACCAGAGCACAATAGATGAGACAATAAAGAGAAGGGTGGCCACTGACAGCTGTAGCCGTCCGTTTGTTTGCTTCAGCCAGAATAGGAAGTACTAGACGACGTTTGTACAAGAACGAGTACGGAAGGAAGGAAGACTGTCGTGGCTTGTCCACGAAAACAAACAGGACAGTACAAACCTTTGAATGGTTCCCTAGAAAGAAGATACTGTCAGATCGATGGAAGTGAAATATTAATACCCGGCTATTGTTTCGCCAAGACTGGGCGACCGGCCTCTTGAGAAAACTAATGTGTTGTGATGGATGTCTGCCAAAACCTCCCCAACCAGTAGTTGTTCGTGGAGAAACAGGTGTCATGTGATAATCGTTTATTGCGGGCAACAATAATGGCGTCTCGCGCTCTTTGTATTGGTCTATGGTGTGTACTCTGCAGAAAACTGATAATTCATCGTTGCTGTCAACGTTGTCATCATAAAGTATCATGCCTGCTGGAATAGGTGATCATGTCTCTCCACAACTTTTTATCTCTACAGCTGATTAGCGATTCTGCTGTTGACTGCCTACTAAACCACTCTCTTTAATTGTCTTGTTTCTTTTCTCTCTGCTTCCTTTACATTCTTCCTCCCACGAGTTTTCCTGTTGCAACAATATATATTCCAGCTATTCCCATCTCATAATATGGCCCAAAAATAATGGTCCTTTGCTCCTGATGTTGAACATTAGCCTTGACCTCATTCAGAACGTCCTTATTATTCTTCTTAGCTCCCCGTAATATAGTATTCCTAACATTCTTTTGTTAAAGCACGTAAACAAAATTCTAAAAGTTATAAACATGATTATATGTGTGTGTGCGCGTGCGTGTGTGATATTATTATTTATTAGTATATTTAATAGTTCGTAATACTTGAACATTGTGTTAATAATTTCCAATATTCTTCCTGCAGTTCCAAATCAAAATGATTGATAAATGACAGACATCTTCGCAACAAGAGCTAGACTATTAAAAAAAAAGTCATTCCTTAAAAAGCTAGACTTTGGGGTACCTTGTTAATCATTTCGTGTGTACAGAAGGTACAAGTTGACATTTACTATAATTCCTACTTTGATCTGCTCGAATTCTAGACTCATATCCTACGTTAGTCCATCTAATCCCTGACACTAATACTGTCTGTAGAATGGGAAAAGGGGAAAGGTGGTGTATCTAACAGCTTGTATTATCCTATGTGTTGAGTGTGACCTTTCGAGTTTTGAAGTCGTAGCTTAGTCATCCCGGTTGCTTTGAACGCTTCCTCTGTTTCGTTTTAGTTTAGGTCTTTAACATTTGAGTTTTGCTGTCTTGTAGCATTGCTTTAACCAGAAGTGGATATTGTTTTTATGACCTAGGAGTCTGTTACAGTTTTAGGTAGAGGAAAGAACAGAGCTAAAAGTAGAGGAGGGTGATCGCAAATAAAGAAATAGAAAAGGCGAAGTTGTGGAAGCAGAGTCGAAATAATTTTGCAGATGACGTCGGAATTAATGTTGCTGTCGAGTGGCAATTAAATAAAAAATAAAAAAAAGAGAAAACTTATAATTTCGGACAGTCTCCGCATGATTGATGATTAGAATATGCTTATCGAAGAATGCTTTTGGAATCTGGACCGTGTTTTCATGAACGACGTCTACAAATATACTATAATAATAATAAAATAATATAAAAATAATATAAAAATAATATAATATATAATATGTATAAAGAATACAGTTCAGTGTGTCACTAAATGTCTGGAAACAGGCGGGACACACTTTCAACGTTTATTATAGTGGTTTGCTAACCTATGTTAATTTTTTTAAAAGTACATATGTCAATATTAACACTTTTTGTGTGTTATTGTAATGTAATTGTTAAATGTTGACGGTGACGAACACAACTCGAAGATTATAATAGCACGGAAACTGCAACATCATAGTTCACAATAACACTTGTCCTCAAAACTGCTTGTGATGGCTCGAAATAGTCTAGATTAGGTAACCAAAGTTTATTAACACAGCTGGTCTAGTAACTCTTTACATTTTCCATTTGGTTAATTATCTTCCATCCACCTAAACGTTTCCTGCTGTACAAATATCTATTATAGCCGTATATTAATATATAATGTACTGTATCATATGTGCTCAATTTATAGTGTCTAAAGCAACTGCCGATGGTATGACCCGCTCTCGAAGTTCTGTAAGAAAATCAACACAACTACTTTGGCTTTCACAAAGTCACATACACGATAATATGCCTTCTGTGTATGCTTTCTTCAGAAATACCTAAGCCCTTGCACAATCTATTATATCACATGGAAAACTGTCTCATCTAATTTCGGCTCGAACTCTTGAAGTGAATGGTCCTCTCTTGAACTAAACTCTACTCTTTTTCATCGTAACTTTATGTCAGTTGCAACTTTCTGTAAACAGATATTATCACAATTACGATTCAACAAATTCAGCTCACGATCTAAAATCAACCCCCTGTCATCAACAACGCTTTTTCTCTTATCTCTGTATACTCCTTTAGCTCAAACGATTACCACACTCAACTCTTTAAGCTTCATCCTTCATAAATGATGAGTCCAGCCAATTTTGGGCTCATTGATAGTTTGACTATTTTCCATTGGTGAATTCATGTAATTATTGACTGAACATGAGATAACGGTCTGATACGGCTCTCATCTGATCAATCGGTGTATTATGTTAGTACTACATGGGTAAAACATATGTCTCGTGGGAAGGATACAACAATTGTGTCATTTTATCAATCAGGTTTGACCTAATACGTGTCTCAAATAACGAAATGTGAATTCACACTACTACAGAAGCACCGTGACCTTTGTGATTACCATGTATTAGTTATTGCCCTTGCTATGATAATATAGGGTGTAGTTGAACTGGAGAAACTGGCCATTGCAGCGTCTATGTAGTAGTGTCGGCCACATAGGCGCTCACTCCATTCTTCAACTATTGAATAAATCACTAGAGATTGCGTCTTCTTTGTATCTTTGACTCTGATTTCAAATATTTTTTTCCGAATTTTTAAAGTCAGGCAATGATTTTCGTCTTGGTTCTACAGAACACGGTCTGAGTTGACAGACTTTTTACCACTAAGCAACAACGACATATCATTATTTATTTGTCACTTAATTCTTTACTGGTAAATATATGACAAAAGCCTGTGTCAATATATAATATAATATTCTTATATGGCATCTGAAAGAGGCCAAAACAAAAAGAGAACTAATTTCCAATATTAGGAAGAAACAATCATCATTGTTTGGCCATGTAATGAGAAGAGAACAGCTGGAATATATTATAACTGGGAAAATTGAGGGACGAAGAGATAGAGGGAAGCAAAGAGAAAAGATACCAGACAGTTTAAGAGAATGGCTTGACAGAAGGTCAACAAAAGAAATCACAAATAACTGTCGTGATCGAAAGTTATGGAGAGACATGATCACCTACGCCAGTGGGCCCGGTACTTGATGATGATATGACAAAACAAATACACCTTAATGACAATACAAAATTGTAGACATTCTCCTTTAGAATAACAAATAAGATAGAGATTAAGGAAAGTGAATAATGTTAAAAGTTATCCCGGAAAGATAAAGGAAAAGTACGAGACTTGAACCGGCGTCTTAGCACGCGAGTTTACACCCATATGTGCTCGGCCGCCTATCCAGAAATGTTCGGATATTTCTGTATAGTGGCGCCTCAAGCATCAGATGCGAGGCGACATTCCTCACCTTCCTAGGGTTATACCCTGGTACCCATTTCTGCCAACGGCTGGGTCGACCGTGAGGGTACTTTTTTTTTCCAGCCACGAGTACAATTCACACTGCTCCCAGCGGGAATCGAACGCTGGTTGTCCTAACGTCGGTAGTCCAGTCGGGTGGTTTTCCCAACTAGACTACCGAGGCCCCTCAATCCTGGAAATATCCCGAAAAATAAAATGGAACTAAGTATTCAACTTCACCATACTGGGTGGCACCATTTGGAGATAAGGAACGACCACTGTTCTTCCTCGATTTTAGTATCTTTCCCAATGAGAGAGGCAGGTACTATACTTTTTTCATCTTAGTCGACTGGAGAGCCTCCGGCTGGAATAGAACTCATGTTAACTTTATAACCAAGCCAGCGCATTAACAACTAAACTACAGTCTTCAAATAAGGTAGAAGGTGCTAATTTTAGTCATTTGTGCGTTTTCTGTGTACTCTTACTACTACCAAAAATTACTTTAAAACACACCAATATTTACAAGCACTCAACAAATAATAATTATGTGCATTGCTTCTTTGTAATGTGTGTTTTCGGTTTCCACCTCAGCGTACATTGTGCGTATGTAGCAGATTTCTTTGATGAAACCTGGCACACATGGTGTTCGTTTATCTAACTTGTTTCCTTCATATGCCCAGGCATAAGTAAATAAACTAAACACACTGGAAGGTCGAAGAAAAGAAAGAGCTCGATGTAGTGGTGAGGAAGGAAAAGTTGTGTAAAACCTGAGGCGGGTAACTTGTTCAACGTAACCCACTTACATAAAATAAAAACAAACGCTCATATACAAAGAGGAAGATAAACATACTATCATAATTGGTTTCCTTCAGTGTTTCTCTTTCCGCAAATAATCTTTAGTCATTCGGTGTGGCCACTTTTATGAGACCTTTTGAAATGTTTACGAACTGAAGTGATGGAGGATGTGGGGAAACATCGTTGAGACATTTCTTTCACACACTCTCTCTCTCTCTCTCTCTCTCTCTCTCTCTCTCTCTCACTCAGAGTTTCTCAACCCTCGCCCTAGGTCCATGTCTATGGCACATCTTGAAAGCCAAAAGTGTTTTGTTGGAGGGCCTGCTCAGTGTTTACAAGCAAACCAGCCGCTGGATGGGATGTGCAGGAGATGAAATGGCGTTGTTTGTAACGTTTTCAGGAAGGAAAATTTAAGTTCTTTTTGATCAGGAATCGTGTATGCCAAAACACGTCAGTTAAATTAGCGGAAGTTGAATGAATGTGAGAAATGCACCGGATAAAGAACAAACCAAACACTGGTTACTGTCTGATCCGCCACACGCTTCTTTGCCGTGGTGCTATTCTCGATCTTTGCTGAACATTTAAATTGGAGAGAAAAACACTTAGCCTTGATGAGCTTAATGTGGAAAATTGAGGGTAAACAAACATGAATAACACGCGCGAGAAATAAACACTCGCGAACACCAGGCAACTAAAGAGATAGACAATCGACATCGACCATAAACTGTACAATTGTAAATCCAAATCGACACATCTTCTTGCCATGAACATCTCAGACACACATATCAAATCTGATTTATTTTTATTTTTTTCTCAACGAAAGCCTTGCGGCAAGCTTGTACTTTGTTCATATATATACGTATACTAGCTATACACACTTGTTTCTTCGTAATCATTGATTGCCGTCTCCGCATGGCATGGAGCGCATTTCCGCTCTTTCGTTGATTGCGCAGGTTGTCGTAGGCTGACTTATCCATCTTTCAACGTTCTCTCAATGACTTTTTTTGGAATAGTACGTGATGAGGCCCCAATCTCTTTCACGGTGGTCAGCCGTATTCGTCATTCGTGCCCTGAATATGCCTCTTGTGTACCACGTCGTACATTGATTTATATCTCATTTTTCATTTTGAAGGATTCATGTTGTCTGCCCCTGACATCCAGATTTCCGCTTTGTTCCACTTTTTGTATATGACGGCTATATTTTCTGCTGTGATCACAGTACTGAAATAGTTTTTGTAATATAATCATATTACTGAAATAGTATTTTGTGATATTAACCACAGTGCTTAGTTGGCAGATTGATGGCCAAGTTCATTATAATCTTCTCTTGTCCGCCCGGTGTATGTGTAGATGTGTGTATGGAATCTGTGGAGAGGAAAATGCATGAGTTTGTTCTGTTGTCTCCTTTAACTGTTTATATCTACCGTTATTGTATTGTGAATTAGTTGATAAAGTTATCACTACTTGCCATCTATTGCCGTTTAATTTGTTACATAGTTTGAGTATTTCTTTGTGCAAAGAGGTATGGGGAAAAATCCATCTGTGACTACTATTGTGTGCCGGAATTGCATTTCTTTATGACACGATTTCTGTGTATATACTCTCCATTTTCTTCAACAAATGTAACAATGTGCAGGGACGGAGTATTTTATAAAATGTGTCTTTCAATTTACATTGCATAATTTTAGGTTTCACATCTTCTTCATCGACAAGGCTTCATTCATTCTTTTAAATAGCTATTATCTCTTTATCTTCTCCTTTTTAATTTTCCAGTGCTGCTGTGATTGTGTTAACTATTTATATATCCATTTCAGCAGTAAAGTATGATTCCAAAAACACTTAAAATAGACTTAATACAAGTACCAAATTCAACATGAAAATCAACATCAATAGTAATGAACATTGCAAAAGAAAAATAGAACTTCAGCATTACAATAGGTGGTAGGCAATTAAAGGAGATGGCGGAATTTTAGTACCTAGGAGGTTCTAGTGACATAACAACAGTTTACAAGCAACAGAAATTGACTCAAATGGCAACACAGTTTTCCAGATCATTGGAGAGATGACACCACTACTGTTAATGAAGGAAACAATCCTAGTGACAATATGAGCACTATACAGCACAATCTTCATCGCCACACTCTGCTACCAGCGGCAGATCTAGACGCTAGACTTTAAACCAATTTGAAAAATTGTCACCTGAAATGAAATACTTAAGATTCATGACATGAAACAACTTGAGACATAAGGTCAGAAACAATGAACTATGAAGCAATAGTTAGGCGTAATTCCTGCCATTGATCACATAAAGAAACACCAGATAAAATGGTTTGATCACATAATAGGACAGATAAATATAAATACTACACAATAACGAGAACAGCAGACCCATGAGTCGACCACGAGAAAAATTGATTAATGGAATATTAGAATATGAAGCGTAACAGCAGAAAAGGCCAACTGAAGAGCAAAAGAACGAACTATATCTCCCCGAGATGAGGAAAGTAAGTAAAAAAGTAAAGTACCCCCGTCACGCCAAGTGGCGTATAGGGAAATATGATGTTAGTGACCCTATATTTTACAGACCTTGAGCACATGATTTTTGGGGTAATGTGGTCGGTATTACGAGATGAGGAAAGCTGCATGTTTTCTTTGGTGATTTCTCGAACCAGAGGCTATTCCTGTTCTGTTTACGTTTCGTTTACGAGAATAGGAGTGTATGATGGCTAGCTGTGGGTTCCATATATATATATATATATATATATATATATATATATAGAGAGAGAGAGAGAGAGAGAGAGAGATTGCTTTAGTCATCTTTCTATTTTTCAACACCGCAGCTGCACTTTGTTTGAAACTCAAAGAAAAGCATTATTGACAGTGTCAGCGGTTTGTGGTGTGTATTTCAACTCTTGTGACTCCCTCTGCCTCACTCTATTTCTCTCTAGACAGACACACCCACATTCTGGTTGGTGGATAGATAGGCTGATTGGCTGGTTAATGTTTACTCCCCCCCGCCCCGCAAATCCTAAACGCCGCGTGTTCATACCATTAATTGAACAAAAGACATGATCGGTTCTTGGTACTAACAAAGAAACTACACATTGACTCAGTAGCCACGATTACAGAGACCACCTGTTCCGCCATCATTCACCAGATAGGAGCTGTTGATGGGTGTGGCTGCTGGATTGATCAAACCCCTATGTGAGGTCTGCTACCAAATTGTTTAGCATGTGGGGAACATACGTTTATGTGACCTTCCCCAAGGCAAACTCCGCACACATTTAACAACAGCAATTAAGCTAATAATAACAACTGCTTCTGGTTAGGCTTCTTCTCCTCTTTCTCCTATTCATCATCTACTTTTCCTTCTCCTCTTTCTCCTTTTCCTTCTCCTCTTTCTCCTTTTCCTTCTCCTCTTTCTCCTTTTTCTTCTCTTTCTTCTATTCATCATCTCCTTTTCCTTCTCCTCTTTCTCCTTTTCCTTCTCCTCTTTCTCCTTTTCCTTCTCCTCTTTCTTCTATTCATCATCTATTTTTCCTTCTCCTCTTTCTCCTTTTCCTTCTCCTCTTTCTCCTTTTTCTTCTCTTTCTTCTATTCATCATCTACTTTTCCTTCTCCTCTTTCTCCTTTTCCTTCTCCTCTTTCTCCTTTTCCTTCTCCTTTTCATCCCTTTACTTCTCCTCCTCTTCCACTCTCTCGATTCACCTACTTCCTCGTCCTCGACTTCATTATTCTTTATGTTTCTTCCTTTTTCTCCTCCAAGTCTTGTAATTAATCGGACTTGAATCTTTGTCCTCTTTTATTTTATGTTGGAGTCGTAGGAGCAACAACAACAACAACGTGACACAATGTTATTGGACATTTGGAAACTAAGAACTGATTTGAAATATATACTTTGATGGGTGCATCTGTAACGTTATGGTTAACGCTTTGATCCTGGCCAAATAGTGAACGTGGGTTCAGCCTGTCACGCTTCAGTCAACCATCAAAAACCAAGAATGAGCTTTTAGCTCACTGATTTGGGCAAGATAATAACAATAAGAAGAGCAAAGTGGTTTAGTGCCAATTCGTAAGCCTAATACTTCACACTTCTACGACATAATGTATTCCTTACCGTCATCTTTTACATACATTTTATTTTCTGCAGGTGCACACAGATAAAAAAAAAAAGAAATATTAAGTGAATAGCAACTTGTATTATGAGTATATCTAGACGATGCCGTTGTTTAGTGCATGAAATACATTTTAAAATTAGAAACGACGGCGGCATTTAATAAACCACCAAACTTGTAATATGCAACATTCAGGTTGTCGTTTCTTGCATTCCCTTATCATACAAGAATTGAATTACAAATAAATAGTTGTTGTTGGAGATATTAATTTGTAGACATTGCTTCGCGACTCACATTTCTACACGTTTCACCGTGTTTTTTTTTTTGGTAGGGGGTATGTATAATACATTATATGTATATATAATGTATTATATATACATTAATATATTCATTTGTGTCCATTCTTTACAAAATAAACGATTTAAAATTACCATATTAGTTTGATGATTTGAGCTGTTTGTTATTTATTATTATCAACTTTTCATCAACACTAACATGTTGAAATATAATGGTATATATTTAGTCAAAAATGTATAGTCTAAGAACAGAGGCTTGTAGCTCTGTTAAAAATAACACTGGCATCGGCTATAGTTAGCATACATGAAAGGTCAAAAACATGTAGACGGGGTTGCGGCTGTTCAAGAATTACCGCAGGCTGAGTTTGTTTATCCATTGAGTGCCGTCTCCGCATCGAAGGTTGTCTACCATGAAGCGCCATTCCGCTCTGTCTCTTGCTTTGATGATGCAGATTGTCACAGGCTTTGTCCATCTTTTGATATAACTCGTCTATGTTAGTCTTGGTCTATCTTTGCCTCTTTTACCTAGTAGTACTTTTAGTAGAGGCTGCTGTGTCTTTTAACTTGCCCCAAAAATCTCATTTATTTTGTTTGTACTGTGTTTAGTAGTACTCTTTTCATTTTTAGTTGGTTTAAGACTTCATCGTTTGTTTTTCTTTTCTTTCTATCCAGTTCTTCTAAGGGGTTAAGGCAAAGAAATGCAAATGAATGTATACAAATGCGAAGCTGCATTAAAGCTAAATGTGAGGGAGAATTGAAAAAAAATAGAAAAAAAATGGTACGGTAAAGGCTTTACGTGATTGATAGACGACACAGATTTGAACGACGTTTCGGCTCAATGGGCCTTCAGCAGGAACAATCAATCAACACGCACACACATATATGTAAGTAAGTAAAACTAATCCTACATAGCTAACTAGTAATGAAACATCCAAAACAAAATAATCGAAACTGGTTTAAGAAAAGAAAAATGATTTCCCTGTGTCGTGGACCGTGGTCAGAATGGGAAAGAGTCCAGTTGTTCCTATTCTTCTATAAATCAACACTTCAAAGGCTTCAATTGTCTATTCTGTTTTCTTGTCTAAAGTCCATGTTTCTGCACCATACAGGAATGTTGAGAAGATATAACATGTTGCTATTCTTAGTTTTAGTCCTGGTGTTATTTATTTTGATGTTAGTATATTTTTCATGACATTAACACGGAGCATTACTTTTTATTTCTGTATTTAGATAGGGAAATGTGTTCAAAGACCCGCGTCTATTAGTCGAGCCATTTTTATTATTTAGTACTTTACGACTGTAGGCGATTAGTGTAGAGTTGCTGGAGAGAATCGAGACAGGCTAATGGTCTACTTGTCCATATGAAATATCTGGCCAGTACAAGACTGGTAGGCTGCGTCGAAATTACCTTGTGAAGGTCTAACGATAAAGGGCCCCAAAAAGTCTCGAGGATGTTGAAGTACCTATTAGGGTGATTGCTTAATATGATAAGGACTCTTCTTCCCGCGCACTTGGCTGCGGCTTTATTGATTTGTCCCTAGGAGATAAGATAGCAATGGCTTGGGGGGAGGGCTTCTAGAATGGGAAAGAGGTTTCTAGTTGCTTTGGTGTTTTCCCGTTATCGCTAGAGAGTCACACCAACCCCCTTCTCTACAACTTCGTCATACATTTGGCTAAACTCATTCAGAGTAAGTGGAACAATAGTAACATTACATACAGCAAGAAACAAACATACAAAATAAAATAAAGTAGTCACTTTTAATAACACAATGTAACAGAGAAGAGTGTCACCACGTTGCTGAATCATCAAAAATGGAGAAACACTAGTTCTGTCTGAAAATATTTCTACGGGATTATGAAATGTACCCTTAAAGCGATGTCTGCCTTCATTATAAAAGTAGTAAATGAGGTCTGGGCTCACGGAAAGCGAATTTTTTATTTGTTGTTTTTGTTACATTTTAAAACCAGGGGCGGGGCTATTTTTGTATGTGTTAACATAGGTGAAGAAACTGTAAACGATGAGCATGTTTTGAATAGTAAAATGAATTTCTCGATTAATAAGCCTTTTTTGTTGTTTTTGTTGGTAAGGGAAAGTGAGCGATAACGAGTACCACAGTAACGAAAAGATGAAAATTAATTAAAAAAAAAAAAAAATTTGCCACAAAACCCGTGTATTGAGAGCTCGCTCTGTTGGTGTCAAGGGAGTTGACAGATCTTATTTCAGATGCGGTTTCTAATTTTTTTAAAAATCATGTGGGAGAAATGAACGTGTAATTGTGTGTGTTTTAGTTATATTCCTCTTCTTATTAATATTTATCCCAAAGTACCTGAAATCAAGTTAGATGCCAATGTGAGGGGTCGCTTTGGAGTTATACGAAAGTGCTTGCCTCTTGCTCGAATTATCTGTGTAGAGGTTGAGTTTTGTTGGTGGATAATACAAGAGATGGGAACGATAACGTAAGCGTCTTTGGTTGACATGTAACAGGCTGGATGCCACTATTGTTTTCAGCTTCAAAGCTAGTACATGTAATTGCTAGCAAATCGTCACTTGCGATCTTTCACTGTGCCAGCAGAAGTAACCCCGGACTGGGTAGGAAATCGGAGGATTTCCCCCAGCATGCATTGCGGCGTGTGTTTGTTCAAGAGGGCCGAAGTCTGCAGGCTTTTCTGTTATAATAAACAAACAATTAACATACGTCACATACGATGTGCGCTCAAAAAATCGTGACTACATTTTCCATGCTCCAACTGAGGTGTTATGAATATGGTTGCGACGTAGTCACATTATCTGAAAAAGGTATGCGTTGGTCATGGAAGCTGTCACATAATTGAAAGGGAGGACTTGATGATACGGCATGTTGCATGAAAGCTTGTGCCCAGACAATGTGTAATGTTGACCAGGAGCAGCAGCGGTTTGTGACCAGTAACAAGATAACCGCTTCCAGTCCTGCCTATTTACCAGACTTTGCACTTGTTCTTGTTTCTCAAATGAAAAATGAAGCTAATGAGGCGATGACAGTGGAGGAGATTCAAGCAGAATAACTCAACATGGTGGTAGAAAATAACTCCCATCAAGCTTCCGAAAATGAGTAGCGCTTTAGGGATCGTTGTCAAAACTAAGAAGGTGACTAGTTTGAGGGAGATGGTGGCCACTAGCTTGTAGGTTACACAATTCTCTTTTATGTCTTCAGTCCTGGTATTCGTTGACTGTACCTCCTACCTGTATATAATGCGGCCATAGTTATATGTTTATATTTTTAAAAAAAAAAAAAACTAGTTCTACTGTTAGAAGGAACACATTCAGAGATAGAGAGTGTTAGTGGAGAAAGATGTTTGAGGATTTGAACTTCACAAGATACCTTATGTTTACTCTTTGTTATTTCTGTGTACTTTTAACTCTTCAGAAAATATTTTGCTGCATCGAATCTCTCTCTATTTCTGTTGGTCTTACTGTGTGGTTGTGTGTCAGTCTACTTGCCAGTTTGTTTTGTTTATATTTATTTATCAATATGTCTTTTTATTTCTTTGTTCATCTCTCTAAAATTCGTTTGTCTACTTTCCTCCCTCCTATCTGTTTTCTATATCCGCCTACCTTTCCTTCTACCTGCTGTCTGCATGCCTGTCCGTCTGTCTGTCTGTCTACCTATATATATATGTATATATATCTCCAACCTCTATCTCTTAGTCACGTACTTTCTCCATGAAAACGGTACATATCTCCACAAATATGTTTCCATCCCACGTGCACCATTTCGCTGAAAAGAACCTGCCTTAATTTTGTTCCCCCGTTATATTTCAACACAGCAATCTAACTTGTAGCTGTAAAACATATTTTTCAATTTTAAAGAAAAGCACATGAATGTTTCCACTAAAAATCTGTCATCGGTACAAGTACATACTGGCCGGTCTTGTCAGCATAGTCACTCTATCGAGCAGTATAACCACATTTCGTTAATAGATTCTCGCCCACCGTTTTATCCCCGCGCAAATCTAATTATCCACATCCCTCACAGTTACGCGCTCAAGCAGATTTATCTCATCCTCAACTGAGCCTTGCCACTGAACTATTAATCGTAGAACTCGAGCTCTTAACGTTGCTGTATTTTTGGTAGTTGCTTCCAGCGTGAAATTGATGGATATAAGGTATAATCTGCTTCCATTATTCCAGTCATTGATGTGAACGTACAGCCCCCCGCCCATTACTACTCCAGTCAATGGTGTGAACGTGTAACCTCTTCGACCACTTTTCCATTCTTTCTATTTGTCAATAAAATATTTAACAACAGTAGTTATGTAAAAAACAAAATGTAAATAACATAATTGTTCCCAAGTTTAATGAACATGAACTTCACTTGTAATCCACGTTTACAGTAGCAAGTTGTGAATTAGTGCTTCTTATATTCTTAATATTATTGCTTCTCCTTTTTCTTAAACCTTAAATCGTCAGTGCTCGGTTGATTTAAAAATGACAATCATGAAGATACAGACCTTCAATAATGGATGCTTACGCAGAATAACAGGATGGAAATGGCTGGACAAAATCACTAACATAGAATTATGGAAATGTACCAGTCAAATACAAGTGGATAAAGAGATACAGCAAAGACGATGGCGCTGGATAGGCCACACTTCAGAAGTCAATTGAGAGTATTACACAACAGACCCTTTTTTGGAATTCCCAGGGAAAAGAGAAAGAGGAAAACCAAGGTATTCGCGGAGAAGATAGATGGAAGCAGAGATGAAGATGACGGGGAAGACATGGAATGATCTTAAAAGAAATGCAAAAAACAACGGCTTGGAAAGTGTTTGATGAAGACCTATGCTCCACAGGGAGCTGGAAGGTAGAGGAAGATGAAGAAGCTGTTGGGCTCGTCTCCCGCAATATCTCTGAGCCTGCCCGCCGAGGAAGAGGGCTACTACCTCCCTAAAGTAAAGTTGTGACGTTTTCAGCATTCGAGGTGGGGGAGGGGGGGGGGTGGTGTATGTAAAATGACGTCGGCCTTCTATAACTCACCTAGCCCAAGACGTCACAAGCATTGGGGTGTTTTCGGGAAAACACCCTCAGTGGGCAGGCTCAGGGATATCGTGACGGTTGGGCATGATTGTAGACAAGTTAAACGAGGTAGAGGCAGGCAAAGTGAACTGATAACAAGAGATAAATATCTGAGTCGGTGTTCACCATGAACGCAACAGGCAAAAAATGCGTTGAGATGGCGTTCAACAGTAGACAACCTTCGATATTAAATCGGCAAAAGATGATTCGTAATTTCGGTGAATCGGCTTGCCAGGCTTGCTCTTATCAGTCTCTTATTGATTTGTTTCAATTCTAGGAACATTCTCTCTATTCATCTCAACAGAAAATTGTAACTACCTCGCCGAATCCGTTTATTCTCCCTCTTGTAATGTCTTTGTGTGATGTTCACCGCTTGCAATTAATCATCCAATTTTTTAAAATGTGTAATGAGGAGTGAGCACTTGGAACATATTGTGACAATTGGTAAAATGGAGGGAAGAAGAAATAGAGAGAAACCAAGAAAAAATACAAGACAGTTTAATAAATGATTTGGTAGGAAGTTAACAACATAATTGATAAACATATGTAGAGATAGAAAGTTGTGGTGAGGCATGATCACTTACCAGCAGGCATGGTACTTATGATGATGGTGGTAATTTATTATTTCTTTTCTTATTTGTTTTTTTCTCTCCCCCCCCCATTCCCCCCCCCCCCCCACACACACAAAGTATCCTAGTCCTGTCTCGATATATTGCAGCTATATGACTAGCAGCTGTATGACTAGCAGCTGTATGACTAGCAGCTGTATGACTAGCAGCTGTATGACTAGCAGCTGTATGACTAGCAGCTATATCACTAACAGCTATATGATTAGCAGCTGTATGACTAGCAGCTTTATGACTAGCAGCTTTATGACTAGCAGCTGTATGACTAGCAGCTGTATGACTAGCAGCTGTATGACTAGCAGCTGTATGACTAGCAGCTGTATGACTAGCAGCTGTATGACTAGCAGCTGTATGACTAGCAGCTGTATGACTAGCAGCTGTATGACTAGCAGCTATATGACTAGCACCATATGACTTCCACTCCCGTAACAGTAGTTTCTTTGCTTTTGTCACTGCTGCCAAACACGCGAGCTCCTTGTTTCGGATACTATCATCGACATATAATGATTTGTAAGTCGGTATTGTTGTCGCGCCCCCCCCCCCAAAAAAAAAAAAAAAAAACATGGACAGTTATCAAATTACAAATCGAGAAAAACAAAGATGTAAAAAAGAGTACAGTGCGTTTCACAGTCAGTAGTTACAGCACCGAGTGATGGTAATGAAGACCTGAATAATTAAAGAACAACAATCTGTAAGCTGTGCCAGCGTTGCAGAAAAACTGTTTAGTTCCGTTTAGTTTAGTTCAGCTTAGTTTAATCGACGGATCATCATCATCGCACACCTGATACGTCCATAAGTGATCAGATCTCCTCCCCAACATTCCACTTGAGTGTGTGCAGACTGGCGGTTCCAGTTCTGTGTTTAGAAAACTTTGATTGAGTTCAATCTACCGCACTGCAATATTCATGGAAATGAGGAGGCTGACTAGTTAACAATTGAGTGTTTAAACTATACCAACATTATACAAGTATGACCTACGGGGATTCAGAGAGGTTGCCAGATACAAATAGAATATAGAACACCAGGGTTACGATAAAATGATACATACTACCAGCTCAATAGAAGCAGAACAAGTGGCAGGTTCTAGACCCCGAACAGGTCATAATAGTTTGCGGTATCATTACTTCAATACCTGAAGGATGAATTTGACTTTGGCACAGGTAAAGTGACTGTCGAACATCTGCTACAATTATGTACAAAATATGATGAGCAGAGAGGCAGCATATGTAGCTGTATGAAGATGTTAACAGGCTTGAGCTGACAATACTTTCATTGAACTTATCGTTGACTTATAGTTGTGTACGAGAAAAGCCGTGACTGACCACGTAGAGTTAAGAAAATAGCTTTGTATTCATTCACATGCAAACAAACAATAGAACATGCCATCGTGTACAGTGATGTAACTTATCCTCAATGGGCAAGATAATACATCTAAGGGAGTCAGTTAAAGGGACACTAATTTCCATATAAATTACTTAGCTTAAAATTAATTTGTTATAATTTTATTTTCCTCTTGTTTCGTTGTTATTCTATTGAGCAGTACATTATACTGTTTATTTTGTCTGCTTGCCTGTATTATAGAATGTATTTATAGAATATATTTAATTGTTCTAATGTTGTAGATGATAATAATTGTACATGAACGGTTTCCGTTATCACTCCCATCTCTTGTATATTTTGTTATTGAGTTATTTGTAGGGCATCATCATTGCACTCCGAACATATCCATATCCGCTCAGATCCCCACCTCAGCAAATCCCGCCGTGTTCTTCAGCTACTGACGACTCCAGTTCTGTGTTGCTTGATAAGTCTTCTTATACGGCCACTAAGTTTCTCGTTTCTGGCTGTGACCCATCTCTTACATATAAAGATATCTGCAGCTCCCTGAAGAAATCTCACAAATGTGACTCGTTTTTACAATGATGGACATCTTACGATAAATGGATTCTTTTGTCCGTAAGGAGGAATAGTCTGTCCTTTTTTAATCTTCAACTAGCAACATGTTATAACGTGCTCATCTTCAACACAGGATGTAAATTCTATCATTCGTCCCCGATAGGGCACGAACCTTATCATAAAATCAATGGTTATTGAAATAATAAATCGATCGCTTCAGAATTCAAACGGGTCATTTCTAACATAAATGAAACTTCAACGCTACTAAACCGTGAAGTTATGGATCAAATATTTTTTTTTCGGTTAAGTAACGTTCATAGAACTCGACTTTAGTACGCAGAGATGAATGGACTTGTACTCTCCTTTTGATGAATTTTCCCCAATTCAGCGTGCCAGGTGTCTATTTTCTTCAGCTGGGTCGACTACAGAATTGGGTGAAAGCAAAGAAATGCAAATGAATGAATACAAATGTGAAGCTTCAGTAAAGCTAAATGTGAGGGAGAATAGAAAAAAATAGCGTTACGTAATTGATAAACGACACGAATTTGAACGACGTTTGCGATTAGTAGGCCTTCAGCAGAAAAAAAAAAAAAACACACGCGCGCGCACACTCACACATGCAGAGAGAGAGAGAGAGAGAGAGAGAGAGAGAGAGAGAGAGAGAGAGAGAGAGAGATGTTAAGTGAATAAAACTAATCCTACATAGCTAACTAGTAATGGAACATCCACAACAAAATAATCGAAACTGGTTTAAGAAACGACAAATTTCTTCCCTGTGTCGTGGACCGTGGCCAGAATTAGAAAGAAGGATTCGCAGATGTGCGCTGTGAATTTCCCTGCCGGTGAGAGGGTGAACAACGTGTAAAGGGTTCTAAAAATATGTGAGTGGGGGGAACACTGTCTTGGTTGCCTCGACTACAACGCTACCGACAATGTCTATAAGCATCTACGAGCCCATACAAATATGTATATACACACACATATATGCATATACATATACAAATATATAAATATATTTCATGGGTTACCTTGAACACCAAATTCTCAATTCGCACCAAGGTCCCATCCCATGAAATATCTCCGATGTATTGATGACCGCTTCGGACTTATCGATCTACCTGACGACGACGTCTCCAAATTTATCGACTACATTGGTGGCTATCACAAAAATATCAAGACCACATCTTGTATATCCACTTCATCTGTTACCTTCCTAGATATTATAGTTTCCTTGTGTTCTTCTGGCCACCACACCTCGGTTTTCTATAAACCCACGGACGCCCATTTTTACCTTCTCTATACTTCATCACATTCACCTTCTTGTCGTGATTCAATTCCGTTCTCACAGTTATTGCGCCTTCGTCGCATCTGCCTGAATGACCAAGATTTCCTCCAACAGGCTCACCTTATGTTATGTTTCTTTAGTCGCCGGCTTTATCTAGATTCGATCCTCCAATCTGCCTTCAAGTGGGTCCTCCTTATCTCTCGTGCCGAGGTACTGACTCCTTCAAACCACCCCTCCTCTGAGAGATACTCATTCTCGCATATCATCCTCACAGCCTAGCTGCTATGAAGATACTCAACCGCTATCGTTCCATTCTTCACTCTGATCCCTCGACTCGACTACTTTTTAGTGATCCTCCTATGATCGCCTTCAAATGCGAAAAATATTCTGGTTAGGAGCCATCTCCCTCGCTCCGACCATGAACACCTGGGTACTGCCCCTTGTGGACGTAACTGTATCACCTGCGCCTATCTGCTCCGCACTGACTCTGTCTTATTCCCCAACGGACGGTTCGAGATTAAGCATTTCTTCACATGGTCCCGAAACATCATTTATGCATTCACATGCCAACAATGCCACATAACTTACATTGGCGAGGTGGGAGACGTTTATCTGAAAGATTTTGTGAACATGAACATCTTCGAGATGTTCAACAGAATACTGGCACTCCAGTGTCTTCCCATTTCAATTATTCAGACGACAAGGGCAAAAACGACATCCCCATCACTGGTATTGTCCTTTGCCACTCTGGCGACCGTAGCCGGCTGGTTTTGAAGAATCGCCTTATAGTCCAATTGGGTTCGCTGATCCGACGAGGCATGAAGGTATCTCACTCGTACGCAAAGTTTCCCTTTAGTTGCTCCTTCCCTATTGCATAGTTTTATCTGCTGCCCATGTTTGGGCACATTATTATATCTACTATGTTATGCTATTCACAACTCTCCTCCACTAGATCCACTGCGATACTTCGATGGTCTCATATACCTCTTTTGTCAGTGCTGCTTACCTTTCACATGTTTTTTTTAAAAGTGTACCCCATTATCAGACATCTCACTCTTTCCTCCTTTCGATATATATGTGTGTGTGTGTATATATATATATATATATATTTGTATATGTATGTACATATATGTGTGTGTATATACATGTATGTGTGGGCTCGTAGATGCTTATAGACATTGTCGGTGGCGTTGTAGTCGAGGCAACCAAGACAATGTTTCCCCCACTCACATATTTTTAGAACCCTTTACACGTTGTTAACCCTCCCATCGGCAGGGTATTTACAGCGCGCACCCGCGAATCCTTCTTTCTCATTTTGGCCACGGTCCACGACACAGGGAAGAAATTTGTCGTTTCTTAAACCAGTTTCGATTATTTTGTTGTGGTTGTTTCATTACTAGTTAGCTATGTAGGATTAGTTTTATTCACTTAACATATCTCTGTGTGTGTCGTTTGTTTGTTCCTGCTGAAGGCCTATTGAACCGAAACGTCGCTCAATTGTATGTCGTCTATCAATTAGTTAAAGCTTTTACCATACCATTTTTTCAATTCTCCCCGATTAGAGAATTTTTGTCTTGGGGATCTACTTCTTGTCCAGGTTCATCCCTTGAATCTCAGACTGGGTCTTCTAGCTAATATTAGACCACCTTTGCCGGTCATATGACAATTACATTGTATAAGGACGATCCTGTGCGAACAACCGCGCCCGAGGTAGCGGGCGATGAAAAGCATCTGTCACTGAAAAGGAAGAATGGAACTAAGGGAGCATATGCAGTTTTGAACTGTAAATGTATTTTCACTTGAAGCTCCTCCATATCTTTATATTTGCATACTGTATTGTATATAATAAATATGGTATTTTCCTTTAAATCTTATCTGTATCTATTTATATTTATATTTCCTCATTCCTCGCTACGTTACAGTGTACTGTTGAGGTACTGTTGACAGACTTCATCATCATTCTCCATTAATTTATATCCACAGTCACCCTTTCTGACTCTCGAAGTCGAGGCCTGACCATTCTATGAATGTTATCCTTCACCTCTTTCTCTGTTCATCTCTCCATCTTCCTTCTTCGACAGTTCTCCGAAGAAGAGAGCTAAGCCAACACGAGTGAGAGGTAAAAGAAAAAACAACAGAGGAGTGCTAGAGAAAACTGAACAATGTTCCTGTTACAGCCAAGCTAG
This sequence comes from Megaustenia siamemsis, assembly GCA_032433765.1. NCBI lineage: Eukaryota > Metazoa > Mollusca > Gastropoda > Stylommatophora > Ariophantidae > Megaustenia > Megaustenia siamemsis. The sequence continues at coordinate 29,943,539 of JAVIAB010000051.1, forward strand.
TCCTTTAAGAGACTACAGCAGCATTCCACAACTCTCTGTAAATGTGAAGCTGTCCACTAGAGAAGCTAAAGAAAGACCTCCAACTTCGTGACAGAGATCGATGTGGTAATATGTCCACCGAACAAGTGGCTGAAGAAACCTGCCAATCACGTTCAAAGGTCACTAGCGTTCAACCCATTATACCCGCAACGATGTGAAACCTTAGAAATAGTTTCAGTAACTAAATCCCGACCCCAGCCCTCCACGTTGAACATGTTACAAATGCAATTCAGAATGATTTACAATTTAAGATAAGTCAGCAGAACTACGGTAGTGGTAAGCGTTTTGTAATTAATGCTTTCACCGAGGCCACTGAAAAGCTGTGATGTGAATTAAATCACACACAGAACGTAAAGTGCTATTTATGTCACGTTGTTGACTATCCGGCACAGATCGTAACAGTTTACCTCTGTCTGTTAACTCTCTCTTCTCAAGATAACGCGCAACGTTTTATGGATCTCACCGATAGTTTAGCGTATATTAATATTGCGAATATCAAATGTCATCATTTTAAAGTTTTCACTGCTTGCGTTTTAGTAATATTTTTAGCTTGTATGACTATTGTCATTGCACTTGTGGCGGCCCACAAGGTGTGCATATTATTTCAACAAATGATAAAGAATGTGTATTCTATAGATCACGACGTATCACTTGTAAAGATCGCGTCATCTACTTTCTCATTAAAGCCTTCCTTCTCGCGTCTCATTTCAAATTTATTCAGTCCCGGGGTCGTAGTTGTTCATCTGATGTGCTTTCTTTAGTCATGTCACCCCTGAAACTATCAGTGCTATGTTGCAGATTGCAGATTCAATAGTGGTTATGGAACCGATTAATTTGTGTTTGCGTAATTTCTTCAGCTTCGTTCCCAGCAAAGGTCACACATTTGACTAACTCTTACAATACATATGTCTAGTGTGTTATGTTTGGATCATCATCACTGCACATCGAATAAATCCATAGGTGCTCCGATTGTTCCCTTGAACTATCAAGAATCTTCGAGGAGAACCCTGACCCACTTGCACGAACTCCGTAACATGGCCTGAGATCAGTTTGGATAGATTTTTTTCTGATAATTTTTCCCGAGCAGCAATAATTTTTTTTGGCCTTCTCTTTTCAATTTTTAACTGCCAAGGAATCTTTAACGTGCGCGCGTGCACTCGGGACCTCTTTTTTTTTACCGTTATCCAAAGGGAATATATGTGTCCCTTGTCTATGTTACTTGATGCAGCATTATTTTGGATAACTCATATTTTCTTTTACTTTAATACTATTTAGAAGTTTAAGATTTTTACAATCCATTTAAACGAATGGCTTGTGTGTCTGTGTTTTTCTTTTTTGCTTGCTTTCCAAATTAATTTGTTCCTTGTACTGTACGTTTATTGTAAATTGTGGTGTTTTTGTTCTATTGGTTTGTGTTTTTATCTTTCCTTTTAATTTCTCTTCACTGTTTAATCATTTTCCGAACGTCAAACATTTCACACAAAAGTGGTTTAATCGTTCCCAGCTGTATGTGCGTAATTATTAAAAATGACGAAACTTACAATTAGTAGAACTTATGTGCGTGTACAAGTTATCGAGTGAGATCGAAGAGAGTAACCGTGCCGAACTCGAACTGTTGTTCTGAGCCATTCATCTCAGTTTCCATTGATTATTACTTGAAACCTTGTTGTATAGAGTTTTATACTGCGAACCATGCTGGCACCTATATTGTACATCTCTACGTATATTCATAATTACATACTGTATATACGCTATATGGTGTTTTCCTGTTAAATCTTTTATTTTTTTACTTATCTATCTATATTTCTGATTACATAAAGTACATATAAGATATGTACATTTTACGTAAAACCACAGATGTCATTTTGTGTAGTGAATCTTTGACGCAACAGAATAACATTATAGCTATGTTTATTTGCTGTACACTATTGTAACTGGTACACCCCCCAAAATGTGTACTCTCTTTCTTCTGTTTAGAATATATATTGAAATGAAATAGAATTCTGTCTTATAAATAAAACAATGCCGTTTTGTCGAACAGCGGCATACGAAAATGCTTTAATGACGTGTCCATACTTCTGAAACTTGCACTGTGAATTTGCTCTCAGTCCTCCTGTGGACAACAATGCTAAGGGAACATGGAGTGCTCTTGACAGGGCAGTGTAGTCTGCTTCATAGTCCTTCGCTAACACATAATTGGCAAGGTCCGTTCTTTCCCGTCTTTTAATGTTGCATTTCATCGCTAATGCTTGTTGTGGTATATTTCTTGTGATGGACATGTTATATGTTCACAATTACTTCCTTTTTTTCTTCTTCTCCTCCTCCTCCTCCTTTTCCTCCTGTTTCTTCTTCTTCTACTCCTCCTCCTCCTCCTCCTCTTTCTTCTTCTTCTACTCCTCCCCCATCTTCTCATTCTCCTCCTCCTCTTATTCTTCTATTACTACTGCTCCTACCTTTCTTCTCTTCCTCCTTCTCCTCCTCCTCATCATCGTTCTTCTTCTCCTCCTCCTCATCATCGTTCTTCTCTCCTCCATCTTCTCATTCTCCTCCTCCTCTTATTATTCTTTTATTATTATTTTATTCTCCTCCTTTTCTTCCTCTTCTTAGCATTCAGTACTATTCTGAGATATTTCATTTCAAACGTTATTATATTTATTTTGATGTGAATAAATAAATAAATAATATAAGTATATAAATATATGTACATGTATATTATATTTGATAGAATTCCACATTTGTTAGAAGTGGGAAATATTCAGGATAGATTTCTGTTCTATTCTTCAGAAATTTGAGCAGCAATCAGATTACTTTAATTGAATCTGGTGCTTTTGATGGACTACAGAGCCTTAAGAAACTGTAAGTTCTTGATGTTGATTAGTTTAGCAAAGGTGTTGAATATAAATTGTTAGTTATGTTATATTTATATTAGTTCTGATGCTTAACTATGTCGTGAGTGGAAGAGTTTTGCTTTCTTATTGACATTCTAAATGATAAATTTTGAGATTATCAATCTGTTTTTTTTTATTGGTGTCAATTCTTAAATCACTTTAGGACAATGTACTATCTGTACAGTGTTGTCTAATACAATGTTAATTAGTCTAAAGCTAAATGTTTATTTTATTGAAGGCTAATCATTCTTATCTGTTGACATTTTAAACTATAATTTGTTAAAAGCTAAGCATTTTCTTTTGAAAACCAGTAATTAAAAATTGTTGAAAGTTGATAAGTTTCATTTATTGGAAGTTTAGAATGAACTTACACCATTCTTTATTGAAAGTTAAAAATGAACTTACGCCATTCATTATTGAAAGTTAAGAATGAACTTACACCATTCATTATTACAAGTTTAGAATTAATTTTCACCATTCATTATTGAAGGTTTAGAATTAATTTTCACCATTCATTATTGAAAGTTAAGAATGAACTTACATCATTCATTATTGAAAGTTTAGAATTAATTTTCACCATTCATTATTGAAAGTTTATAATTAATTTTCACCATTCATTATTGAAAGTTTAGAATTAATTTTTACCATTCATTATTGAAAGTTAAGAATGAACTTACACCATTCATTATTGAAAGTTAAGAATGAACTACATCATTCATTATTACAAGTTTAGAATTAATTTTCACCATTCATTATTGAAAGTTTAGAATTAATTTTCACCATTCATTATTGAAAGTTAAGAATGAACTTACATCATTCATTATTGAAAGTTTAGAATTAAATTTTACCATTCATTATTGAAAGTTTAGAATTAATTTTCACCATTCATTATTGAAAGTTTAGAATTAATTTTCACCATTCATTATTGAAAGTTTAGAATTAATTTTCACCATTAATTATTGAAAGTTTAGAATTAATTTTCACCATTCATTATTGAAAGTTTAGAATTAATTTTCACCATTCATTATTGAAAGTTTAGAATTAATTTTCACCATTCATTATTGAAAGTTAAGAATGAACTTAACCTTTCAATATTGAAAGTTTGGAATGAACTTACACAGTTCATTATCGAAAGTTTAAAATGAACTTACGCCATTCATTATTGAAATTGTAATAACTTACCAGTTTTTTCAGCGGTTGGGTTCTGCCTGTTTTTGTTAATGTGAAGATTGACAATTTTATGGATAAGTAAAATGTGAATCAAACATTTTTTCTGAATGAAAACTGGCTTAGAACCATTGGCACTAAACACAAGGCATATAGATTCTAAGAACTTTTCAGCACAGACATTTTTGAGACCATGGATGAGCGTGCATATTTTTTTTAACTTTAAAGAGTATGTGCCATTTTGTTTTTCAAGATTAACTTCTACACTGAACATAGTTGAATATGAAAATGACTGTATTTAATGTATGAGACCTGTTTTAAAACACTTAACCACACAGAAGTAGTTTTAAAAATACTATTTTAAAACTACTATTGAAGTTAATAACAAACTGAACTGTTTTATGAAAGCAGAAAATAAAGAATTGCTCAAAGGTTTGACTGTCCATCGCTCACTAACTTCAGAATAACTCTACTTCCTCAAAGACCTGATAAATTGGATCACCTTGTACGGAATTTAAACGTAACTGCAAGGGAACTCAGAAATAGTTGCCTATATTATTACATGGCATTGAGGCGAAATCCATCAGCTCACAGGCCGCTGAATCCACAACAACAACAATTGTTTAAATCGTAGAACCTTATGAAACTCTCTTATCATATTGTACTCAATTTTGCTTCATCTGAAAAGATAAAGTGTTAAGCATTTACATTTTTCTTCCACAGAGACTTGTCCAGTAATTTGATTGGAAATATAAATAGTAACATGTTCTCTGGTTTACCAAGCCTTGAAAAATTGTAAGAACATATTTGCTCACATTTTCAATTAACTTTCCATTTTATCAGTTAGTAGTGTTTTTGTTTTTGTCTACACTTTTAAAATCATAAACTGCTCTCTTTGTTATCTCAACATTAATTGTTGTGATATTATCTGTAGCCACAACAATATTTGAGATAAATAAACTGTCTTACCTGTAGCCAATACATTATTTGTTTTATAAACAATACCCCCTCTACGGGATTCTACATGATTAAACAACAGGTAAACTGTCATAGGTTTCACAATAGGAAATCTACTTAGAAGAGCTTATGTGCTCTCATTTTGGAGCAAATTATTGTATATTATGTGATTTTTGGTCTGAGATACATGTCTCTTAGTTCTAATTTTGGAGCAGATTAGTGTACATTATGTAATTTCTGGTCTGAGATACATGTCTATTAGTTCTAATTTTGGAGCAGATTAGTGTCTGGTCTGAGATACATGTCTATTAGTTCTAATTTTGGAGCAGATTAGTGTACATTATGTAATTTCTGGTCTGAGATACATGTCTATTAGTTCTAATTTTGGAGCAGATTAGTGTACATTATGTAATTTCTGGTCTGAGACAGATGTCTCTTAGTTCTAATTTTGGAGCAGATTAGTGTACATTATGTAATTTCTGGTCTGAGACAGATGTCTCTTAGTTATAATTTTGGAGCAGATTAGTGTACATTATGTAATTTCTGGTCTGAGATACATGTCTTAGTTCTAATTTTGGAGCAGATTAGTGTACATTATGTAATTTCTGGTCTGAGATACATGTCTCTTAGTTCTAATTTTGGAGCAGATTAGTGTACATTATGTAATTTCTGGTCTGAGATACATGTCTATTAGTTCTAATTTTGGAGCAGATTAGTGTACATTATGTAATTTCTGGTCTGAGATACATGTCTCTTAGTTCTAATTTTGGAGCAGATTAGTGTCTGGTCTGAGATACATGTCTATTAGTTCTAATTTTGGAGCAGATTAGTGTACATTATGTAATTTCTGGTCTGAGACAGATGTCTCTTAGTTCTAATTTTGGAGCAGATTAGTGCACATTATGTAATTTCTGGTCTGAGACAGATGTCTCTTAGTTATAATTTTGGAGCAGATTAGTGTACATTATGTAATTTCTGGTCTGAGATACATGTCTCTTAGTTCTAATTTTGGAGCAGATTAGTGTACATTATGTAATTTCTGGTCTGAGATACATGTCTCTTAGTTCTAATTTTGGAGCAGATTTGTAATTTCTGGTCTGAGATACATGTCTATTAGTTCTAATTTTGGGGCAGATTAGTGTACATTATGTAATTTCTGGTCTGAGGCAGATGTCTCTTAGTTATAATGTTGGAGCAGATTAGTGTACATTATGTGATTTCTGGTCTGAGACACGAGTCTCTTTCGTCTAGAGTAATTAATTCAGAGACTTTTTTGATTCACACACATATACACAATGATTGACATAACATCTGGGTTGTCTGGGTTATTATTTTTATCATAATTTATTACATTTTGGCAGTCATAATATGTTGAAAATTTCTTGACACTATCATCTTCTTGTCTTTCTTGCTCCTTTACCTTTTAGCATTTTTATCATCATTTTAATGTAATAATTATAAAATTGTTTTTTTTTTAAATCTTGAAAACGTTGCATCAGATTTATCTCTCATAAACATAACTTTTCTTATAATAATTTTTTTTTTTTTTTTTTTCTGAATCTTCCATGTGTTAAATAAATGCAATACTCCAATTTTAAATTTAAGATCTTGAAAAAAAAAAAATTTAATAAATAAATAAAAATTACATTTTTCTGTCATAACATTTGCAACATCTTTATGAAATAACATACTCCAGGAACAACATATTATGTTTATTATTTGTTATTCACATTTCCTTCTGCATTTGAAGAAAGTAATTTGTTAGTCCTTTATTTTGCTTTCCTTCACTGTAGTATCTATCTAACATTAAATTTGAAAAAAAGCAAAAATAAAAAAAATAAAGGACTCAGTCGTAATAGCAAAAAGACATTATTAATGGTAGCAACAAAGAAAAAGACATCACCACAATGCACAATTAAGACAAGTGGAACAATATTAAAATTGATAATGAATTTAAATATTTGGGAACACTGTTAACCTCGGATGGTAGATGTACAATAGAGGTGAGATGTAGAATTGCTCAAACAAAAGCAGCTTTCCTAAAAAAGAGGAAGATACAATGTAATCCATTTTTGACAATAGAAACAAGAAAAATGGTTCTTAAATGTTATGTAGAGCCAGTCTTAACATTTGAATGTGAATCATTGACAATAGGACAACAGACAAGAAAATCACTGGAGGCTATAGAAATGTGGTTTAATAGAAGAATGTTGAGAATACCATGGACAGCTAAGAAGAGTAATACAAATATTCTGAAAGAGACCAACACAAAAAGAGGGCTAATTTCCAATACTAGGAAGAAACAATCATAATTTTTTGGCCATGTAATGAGAAGGGAGCTGGAATATATTGTGAAACTGGGAAAATTGAGGGATGAAGAGATAGAGGGAAGCAAAGAGAAAAGATACCAGACAGCTTAAGAGAATGACTTAGCAAATAACAACAGAAATGATAAATAACTGTCGAGATCGAAAGTTGTGGGGAGACATGATCACCTAAGCCAGAAGGCATGGTACTTGATGATGATGAGTTTGTTAGTAAAATAAATAAATTCAGTATTTTTGTGCTGATGTCGAATAATCATGTTGCCTTTGCAGTTAATTATAACAGTTACAAAAGTAATTATTTCGATAACGTCTAACATTCAATTTACACCCACTACACAGTCTCAGAAGAAGTAGAAGAAGAAATGTACAAATTAGTTATTGTGCACATAGAACATGCATTAGTCCTTAAATATCAGTGAGGTGACAGTGACATTTTTAGCTTCTCAAAGTTTCTACTTGTTTGTTTTTGTTTTTTGTCTCTAGGTTTTTATCTGATAATCGTATTTCTGTAATCCCTGATGGAACATTTAATGATCTTCGATCCTTGAAGCGCATGTAAGTGAATTTTGGTTGGCTGATTAAATAAAAAAAATTTTACTTTGTCATTTTTGCAGATTTTTGATTTTATAAATTCTCCCTGTCGGTTCATACATTTTAATTATCTATATTATAATGATGGAGACTGTCAGAAAGAGATCAAAAGAAGGTTAGCAATAGCAGCACAACAATTAAATGCAATGAAGAACATGTGGCACAATACCAGCAAGGTAGTTAAATTTACTATACTGAGGACAAGTATATTCCTGATAGCAATATACATGGACAATCTTGCAAACAGCAAGGAAGAGAATCATTTCATTGGAAACAAAATGCTTCAGAAGAAAATAATTAAAATACCTTGGAAAATGAAAAAAGAGCAATGAAGACATATTAAAAGATTTATACAAATTCAAAAAGCTGTCTTATAAACACCATTCTGCAGAGGAAATTAAAATACTATGGCCATGTCAAAAGACATAAAAGGCTGGAAAGAACAATAATGAAAGGCTGGTTTCTGGGTGACGCGTCATGGGCAGACCAAGCAGAAGGTGGTTTCAAGACATCAAGGTGACCATGAAATTTACAATAGAAGAAGTGGGAGATCTGGCTAGAGACAGAGGTTCCTTCAGACGGGCTGTGGTGAATGCAATGTTCTGCAAAGGACATGTAACCTGATTATGATAATAATAATGATATAATGTTGATTGATACACTATTGAAATCAAAGATTGTTAAAGAGAGTTGATGATTTGACTCAACAGAGTTAATTAACAATGTTTGTTATTCAGTTTTATTACTGTGGGTTCATACATTTATAAAAAAATTGTTACCCCATGTTTTTTTAGATGATTAGTATTGGCTACATAGATTATGAAAGCAATGAATGTACATTGAATGCATGTTATTGGCGAGAATAATATTCTTAAATTATCAGTATAAACATTAACAATTTAGTCCTTTTCTTCTTTACTTCCTTTTATTTTGGTTGTCAAGGAAGAAATAAAAATTCCAGTTTAGCCATTCTGGCAGCCACAACCATTATCATGATGATGAATGGCTCAATAGATTCTTTATGCTTTATAAATTATTAATGGGTTAACATTGTTGGTTCAATAAATTATCAACAAACCAAATGTTTATGATTCTAAGGAATCTGAAAGAATTAACATGCTTATTTTCACAGTTTTCTAATATGTTTTCCTGAAATTAAAAAGCATTTTTTAAAGCAAAATTTCAGAAGTTACAAGGCTTAAAATGTTCTTTTTTCTTTTGGTGGTTGTAAATTGTGGGATTGTTTCAGGTTGTGCTTGTTAAGCATGTGTTTTTTCTTATTCTTGATAACAGTGAATTCAACTCTGATTATCTTCAATGTGACTGCCATTTGAAATGGATTCTTAAATGGACTAAAACACGGCACGTACGCATATCTGGATCTACAGCCTGTGCACTACCAACAAAAATGAAAGGCAAGCCTCTGTCACAGTTGCGACGCAAGGATTTACATTGTGGTAGGTGATTATTTTTTCTTTAATTTCAAGAATATTAATAATTATATACAGATCTTAAAAGACAGAAACATTGATAACGTTGTTTCTCTATATTTCATTAAAGGAATCTTAATTATGTCCAAAATTGTGTCTCACATTAGTTTCCAATGTACAAAATTAAAACATTTAAATTCCTTAATGTTTATTTAAAAAGATGATATTTATTAATTGTTGAGATGATGTAATATTATAGTAATAGATTAATTGTTTCTTAGTTTATAAACTTGAATCTGTGACTCCTCTGCTCATTTAATGTGATAATAGTGATTGGTTGTTGCAGTTGTAGCTAGTGATGATCACATGGTAATTAAAAAAACAACAACATATTAGCTCAGAAATAAAATGCCAGCTTATGTTAAGTTAGGGTCATCATTACTGCACTCTAGACACACCCAAAGTACTCCAATCTTATTGATAAAGTAACTTATTGTGATAACCTTATTGTGGTTACAATGATAATTTTTACAAAAGTAGGCAATAAAATATATTGTAACAAACTATGTTTATTAGCAAGCTTATATAGTGATGGAATATAGAGAGTTTTAATTTTATTTGATATTTTACTTTGTAATATTTTATATGTGATTAGTCTCACTATTTTGCCCATCAAACTATGCCTTCTGTTAATTTATATCTTGACTAGCACTCTGCATGCAACAGTATTTTTATGTGATTCAACAAATAATGTGATGTTTCAAATGGTTTCAGATCATAAACTACAGTTGCCTATTTTTGATATAAGACCGTCAGAAAGCCAGCTAGTTTTTCAAGGAGATAAATTGCCATTTGAGTGTCATGCATCTGTCACACCTGGCAAAATGGAGATTGCATGGTTTCGAGGGGGACAACTGGTGACTACCAACAAAACCATTGGAATAATTGTGTATACATCACATAACTTTGATCACACTGTCATCAACCATCGGCTTGTTGTGGAGAACTTAGACTCATCACATGCAGGGGAGTGGAGCTGTGTGGTGATAACATCGACAGGAAATCTCACAAAAACTGTAAGTCTTGCATTAAGCTTATTATAAACAGTTTTTATTCAAATGAATATCAATTGGTTAAATATTATATCCTTCCTCACATGGCATTTGTTTAAAATAGTGCTTGGGCATTAAAGATATAGCTGATTAGTTAGTATATAAATTTCTTAATTTTATGGTGCAGGGTTTACATAATGGCAGCTTTTATTTGATGCTGGTATTTTGTGAACTTAATTTCCTTCCAGGAGGCCATTCAAACTCTGAATTATACAAATCCCGAGTTATTTTTTAAAAATTATAAACAATGGAAAGTGGCATTCCGACTCTTAATAATGCTAATTTTTTATAAACTTAACAGCATATAGGCATAATTTAAGATAAAGATAATGCAGTTAAATTTCCTTAATAGATAAATAAACATTGAATACAATAAATAAAATATCTAAATTATATATAATAAATAAAATGAACATTCTCATTTACTGTAACTAGAAGAGTGGTGGTGTCCCGTGTGGGTGGTGGAGAGGAAAGTTATTGTTTAGAAGGTGATTTCCCTGCCATAAACACACAAAATAGCTGTGCTTCTGGTGTTTTCTCATTCTCTCTCAGCTGCCACTTAGCCATGCTGGTTGATGGTTCCTGTTCACTTTCACTCTTGTCTAGATCCCCCACACATGTACTGCTTGAATGCTTCATGATAAGTTCCTTTTTTTCACTTCAAATATTGATATCTCTTCTTACAACCATCATCTTAGGTTTTATTGCTCCCACACTCTTTTTGCATGCTTTAGTTGAAAAATAATAGTTATATAAATCCAAACACACCCAAAAAAAGAAGTAAAAAAAAAAAGCACTGAAAGTATATGAACATAATGTAAGAGGTGGCTTGGTTGCAAAACGATATTATTAAATGTATTTACAAGTGAAACATTTTCACTTCACTTCTGCACACATGGTTCAAACAAAAAAGCATTGTTCAAACTTAAAATACAAATTCACTTAAATTCAGTGTTTGAGCTCTGGATTGTTTTACATTAGGGTTGTTCAAAATACAAAGATCCACTGTATTTATCCTCTTTCTTTCCTCATTTGTCTTTTAGTTTTGAAGGGAGGTATAGTTTGCTGCCTTTTGCTCTTCTATTGGCATCTCTTATTGTTATGTTTTCTAGTGTTTTCAATATTCAACCAATTTATATCTTCCATAGTCAGCCCTTGGATCTTGTGTTCTCACATTGTTTGTTGTGTTGTGATTTGACCTCTCTTTTTAATGATGTGGTCAAACCATTTTATCTTTTGTTTCTTTATGTATTCAATGGCGGTTTTTAATCTTTTTTTAACTCACTTCTTCATTTCTGATCTTATCTCTCAGGCTATTTCTTGTCATGCACCTAACACATTTAATTTCGGTAGTGGTTATTTTTCTTATTGTTCTTGAATCATCCATTGGTATCGCAATATAGGGATGAAGATTGTGTTACTTTGCCTCTAGAGTTATTTCCATGTTGGACAGCAGTGGTGACATCTATCTAATGATTTGACAAACTTGGGTGCATCTTGAATCTATTTCTGGTTGTAAACTATCATTTGTCACTAAATGTTTTATATATTTAAATTCCTCCACTTGTTTAAATTGTCTGACACCTATCATTATGTTGATATTCTATTTTTCTTTTGCAATGTTCATGACTTCTGTTTTGTTGGTGTTTATTTTCATGTTGTATTATGTGTCTCCCATGTTTCCATGTATTATTGTTTGATCGCCTGTGAATAGAAACTCGTTAACCTCCTCTGTCTTCGATATACTTATATATTTGGTCCATGTAGGTAATAATAAATAAGGGGTTTAGTGAGAATCCCTGTATTACTCCTGTTCTAAATTCAAAGTGATCTGTGTAGCCCGTTTCTTTTAAGACTGTGCAGCTGCTTTTGATGTAGAGACTTTTTTATAGGAGAGTTAGATGTTGGCTTACTTAATTGTTCTGTGTTTACTTGGTCAAATGTTATTTATATACATATATATATATATATATTACTGGAACTCATTCATCCCATCCCATACAAAATTTGGAAAATTGTAATATACCAGCTTCTATAGTTCAAGTTTACTTATATTTGTATTTATCCTGGTCAAGTAAGAGATAATGTTTAGCCAGGTTAGTTCATGTAGTTTAGTTTTCATCTGAGTTTTGTGTTATCTATTTAAACAGCATTTTTTTCTGTGGTCTTTTCACATATTTATGTTATTTCATATAATCAGCTCCTGAGGTGTAGACATGTGACTGAGATCAAAACAATCAAAGTCTGTTTTCCTATACTCCATTGTCAACTTCTGAGGCTTAGAGTTGCTGCTATAACTGTCAACGAATATTGACTTAAGCATGTCTTTTTCTGTCTGCTTGAATCACTTATAGCACAGGTCTTTGCCCCTGGCTTATGTGCAAATATTACCCGATGCATGTTTATTTTTCTCTGACATTTTTTTGTTTGGGTCCTCATTCTGATGCTTAAGTTACAAATTGTTGCTCTATCATGGTTTAATCTTGTGTGAGTCTATATGTACATCTGTGTGTGTGTGTCTCTCTCTGTATCTCTATCTCTGTGAGTGTGTGTATGTGTATGTGTGTGTGTGTATCTCTGTATGTGTATGTGCATGCATGCATTCGTGCATGTGTGTCTCTTTGTGAGTATGTGTGTGCATGCATGCATGTGCATCTCTTTCTCTCTCTCTGTCTGTGTGTGTGTGCATGCATGCATGGATGTCTCTCTCTCTGTGTACATGAGTGTATGTGTTTATGTGTGTCTGTCTTTCTCTCTCACTTTCTCTATATGTGTTTGTGTTTGCATGCTTGTGAGAGTGCGCACACGCACATGTTTTTTTTTTTCACCCTCTCTGTCCTACCCTGTGAGCTGTTTTATAATAATAAAAAAAAAGTCAAATAAAGTGGATAGTCCATTTCCAACCTTTTTCTGGAATCTGACAAACTATCTTGACCAATGAGCTTAGCTTAAAGAGGGAATACAAATCTGGTTTCAAATAATACAGTAACAGAATAGAGTTTGTTGTGCAAAATGTAGAAATATCACAGCTTTCTCTGTGAAACAACACAACAAGATGGTAATAGAAGAAAAGGAAGAGGACAATATCTTTTTTATTATGATTTGACATTCATATTTCAATTTCTTTACTTTTAACTAAATGTCATCTATAGAATTATCTCCTGCATGATGTTTGATTAATGTCTTTTGTTTATGTGTTTTATTGGTTCATTTTATCTCACACATGACACAACTGATGTTTTAGTTGCATTGCTTATTTGCTCATTTAAAAATAAAAATTGTCTCTGTGATTCTTCTATGGTACATTGTACCATAGTTATTGCTTATTTCTAATGACATATGTAGTGAAAAATTGAATATTTCACACTGGAAAGTGCCTGATTAGTCAGAATTTTGAATATTTCTTTTTATAACCATTAATATGCTGATGATACAGTCTTAATCGCTAAGAGTGAAAATGAGTTACAAGAAATGTTGGACATTATAGTGAAAGAAAGCAAAAATAAAGGACTCAGCCTTAATAGCAAAAAGACAGAGTAATGGTAACAACAAAGAAAAAACCATCACCACAGTGCAAAATAAAGGCAAGTGGAACGATATTAAAACAGGTAAGTGAATTTAAATAATAGAGAACTTTGTTAACCTCAGACGGAAGATGTACAAAAGAGGTGAGATGCAGAATGGCTCAGGCAAAAGCAGCTTTCCAAAAAATGAGGAAGATACTATGCAATCCATTTTTGACAATAGAAACAAGAAAAAGAGTTCTTAAATGTTACGTAGAGCCAGTCTTAATATATGGATGCGAATCATGGACAATAGGACAACAGACAAGAAAATCACTGGAGTCTAGAAATGTGATTTTACAGAAGAATGTTGAGAGTACGATGGACAGCTAAGAAGAGTAATGAAGATGTTCTGAGAGAGGTCAAAGCAAAAGAGAGCTAATTTCCAATATTAGGAAGAAACAATCATCATTTTTTGGCCATGTAATGAGAAGAGAACAACTGGAATATATTGTAACAACTGGAAAAATCGAGGGATGAAGAGATAGAGGGAAGCAAAGAGAAAAAATAACAGACAGCATAAGAGAATGACTTGGCAGAAGGTCAACAACAGAAATGATAAATAGCTGCCGTGATCGAAAGTTGTAGAGAGACATGATCATCTACGCCAGCAGGCCTGGTACTTGATGATGATGATGATAACCATTAATCTATTGAAGTATTACCAGCACCACACTTATTGAAGCTATAACATGCATACATCTGTTTTGCCACACAAATTGGAAACACTTCCATAGATAGAAGACCAATTTTAAGAATCTTAACAGTGTTGTAGCATTAGGCCATCTTAGCTATAAATACTGCACGATTTCTATGGGAAAAGCTGAAATGTTACATGAAAGCTAAAACAAGCTACTTTTGTGAACTTAATTGTTGCACTTTGTGTCATTACTTTAAAGGTGCACATCGATGTGCGTACACCTGAATCTATTCATGAGTGTTCACCAGCAACAACTACTACTGATAAAGGCACCTACAGTTGGAATAAGTCTATGGCTGGCCTTTTAGTTTCTCAACACTGCCAGAGAGGAGAAAAGGGAGCAATTGCTACTTATAAATGTGGGTCAGATGGCAGGTGGGGATATCTAAACATTACTTCCTGCAATTTTATGAAGGATATCACCCGCAAGCTTGCTGAATTTGCAGAGGTACTACTCTCTTTTCCTTTCTGTTTTTTTTTTTTTTAAACAGCTTTGAATTATTTCCGGAGTTTTTATTATATTTGATTAAGAGCTGTGTTATTTTAAAACATGGGTTAGAAACTCTAAACAACCACATAAATGTTTGGTTTCCTTTCAACAGTTTGTGCAGAGTATGCTGCTGCTGGTTTCTGCTGCTTCTGATTTAACAATTTCCGTGTTTGTCCAAGCTAGGATTTCATCATTAACATTGGGTATTTAAAATAACTTCTTAGGATTCTTAATGCAGATATGTTCTGTGGCTTGGGCATAGGATTCTTAATGCAGATATGTTCTGTGGCTTGTGCTTAAGGTTCTTAATGCAGATATGTTCTGTGGCTTGTGCTTAAGGTTCTTAATCCAGATACAATCTGTGGCTTGGGCTTAAGGTTCTTAATGCAGATACAATCTGTGGCTTGGGCTTAAGGTTCTTAATGCAGATACAATCTGTGGCTTGGGCTTAAGGTTCTTAATGCAGATACAATCTGTGGCTTGGGCTTAAGGTTCTTAATGCAGATACAATCTGTGGCTTGGGCTTAAGGTTCTTAATGCAGATATGTTCTGTGGCTTGGGCTTAATGTTCTTAATGCAGATATGTTCTGTGGCTTGGGCTTAAGGTTCTTAATGCAGATATGTTCTGTGGCTTGTGCTTAAGGTTCTTAATGCAGATATGTTCTGTGGCTTGTGCTTAAGGTTCTTAATGCAGATACAATCTGTGGCTTGGGCTTAAGGTTCTTAATGCAGATACAATCTGTGGCTTGGGCTTAAGGTTCGTAATGCAGATACAATCTGTGGCTTGGGCTTAAGGTTCTTAATGCAGATATGTTCTGTGGCTTGGGCTTAAGGTTCTTAATGCAGATACAATCTGTGGCTTTGGCTTAGGATTCTTAATGCAGATACAATCTGTGGCTTGGGCTTAAGGTTCTTAATGCAGATACAATCTGTGACTTGGGCTTAAGGTTCTTAATGCAGATACAATCTGTGGCTTGGGCTTAAGGTTCTTAATGCAGATATGTTCTGTGGCTTGGGCTTAAGGTTCTTAATGCAGATAAGTTCTGTGGCTTGGGCTTAGGGTTCTTAATGCAGATATGTTCTGTGGCTTGGGCTTAGGGTTCTTAATGCAGATATGTTCTGTGGCTTGAGCTTAGGGTTCTTAATGCAGATACGTTCTGTGGCTTGGGCTTAGGGTTCTTAATGCAGATAAGTTCTGTGGCTTGGGCTTAGGGTTCTTAATGCAGATAAGTTCTGTGGCTTGGGCTTAGGATTCTTAATGCAGATACATTCTGTGGCTTGGGCTTAGGGTTCTTAATGCAGATATGTTCTGTGGCTTTGGCTTAGGGTTCTTAATGCAGATACATTCTGTGGCTTGGGCTTAGGGTTCTTAATGCAGATACAATCTGTGGCTTGGGCTTAAGGTTCTTAATGCAGATACAATCTGTGGCTTGTGCTTAAGGTTCTTAATGCAGATACGTTCTGTGGCTTGGGCAACGCTGAATCTCCATACATCATGCTCCAGCTTATGTTATGGAACGGTCATCTCTGTGTCAGGTTGATAACAAACATTGTGTCAACTCTTGAGTGACCTACTATGACACATCTATTTTATCTCTTGAGATCATCATCATGTGCCATACCGGTTGGCGTAGGTGATCATGTCTCTCCACAATCTTCTATCTACAGTGCATCGTATCAGTTCTGTTGTTACCTGTTTTCCATGCCATGACACCAAGCTATCCAGTATTTTCTCTCTTTGTCACCCGCGATCTCTCTTTCCTTTTATTTTGCCAGTTGTAACCAAGTATTCCAACTTTCCTCTTCTCATGATGTGCCCGAAAAATGTTGATTGCTTCTTTCTGATGCTTTTTAAGAGCTCCCTTTTTGTGTTGGCCTCTTTGAGAATTTCCTCATTGGTCTTTTAGCTTTCCAGGGAACTTTCAACATTCTTCTGAGAAATCCCATCTCTGTGGCCTCCAATCGTCTTTTCATTAGAGACCTTGAGATAGAAAGCTTATTATTATTATGACCAAAAATAGTTATGGAAATTTAAAATATTTATAAGTTATTATTATTATATTTATTATTATATTATTATTTGTATTAAAACAGTTATATATCAATTTTGTGACAGAAGCAGTGGTCATAATAATGGAAGAAATATCTCTCAATACACTACTAAAAGAAATATTCATATCATTTCAAGGGAAGAAGTATGTTTACAACACTCAAAGAAAAAAAAATCACAAATAATCAACAATAGAAAAAAATAAAGAACAATAGACAGCCAGAAGTAGGATTGAACCTGTGCTACTCGACACAGTGCCTTGCCACGAGAAACAAACGCTACAGCACACCGCCAACTAAGCTACCTAAAATAAATATGACAGTGCTGAAATAGGATTATGGAGTTAAGTGTCAAGAATTATAATATCAGATGAGAAGATTATTGAAGAAATGGATTGTAGAAGAGTTCTGGCAAAAATAGAATTTCCAAAAGGGAAAAGAGTTTATTCCATCACTATTTGTTAGTGAAAGTAAAAAAATAACTCTTCACTGTTATGTAGATTTAGCCCTGGCATGAAGCAGTGAATCCTGATCATTTGATATATGCACAAGGAAATCATTTTCTAGAGGAATACAATGGGTAGCTAAAAAGAGTTTATATTCTTTAAGGTGTAAAGACAAAATAGGCTTTTTAATACTATTAGAAGGAAACAATCATTATTATTTGACTATGTAAGGTGAAGAGGAAAGCTGGGATATGTCATGACGATTGAAAAAAAAAAACGATCTAGGATAGAAGAGATGGAGGTATATAGGAAGACAAGATACTAGACAGATTAAGAGGATAATATAAGAAATCATCAGTTGAGTTGATAAAATACAGTAGAGATGAAAAGTTGGAAGGGGGGGGGGGGGGGGAGTTATGATCGTCTGTACCAGCAGGTATGGTACTTGAAGAAGAAATAGAAAACAGTAATATCAGTTTTGTGGAGATCGTTATTGAAGTCACTGAATGTGTTTGTCCGGTCTCTGCAGATTGACTTTAAAAAGTCTGACATTCCAGCAGTAATACATGAAGTTAGCAATGCTCTGGCAACTGCAGCTGAAAGTGGAGAGACTTTAGACTCTTTTGATGTTAAACATTTGTCTCATCTTATGAATAGGTCACTTCCTCGTGCTGTCAATAATTGTCAGGTAAGTGTTATTGTTTTTTTAAAGTAAAATCTATCATAAGCTAATTTATTTCATTTTTATATTTATTTTGTAGTGAAAAATGCTTAGAGAAATAAATTTTACTAATTTTCTTATTTTGTCAGTTTGCTAATTAATTTGTATGCATGTAAAATCCATATCAATTTTTAAATAGTTTCTGTAATAGTTACTCCAATTCTTAAATTTTGATACAACATTAAAAATACTCTTATTCTAGCCTATTTGTGTGTTTTTTTTTTCTTTTTTAAAAAAATATGCATTGAAGTAGATTAGTGATAAAGGAAAGTATTCAAAATTGTGAACACATAGTATGCCTATATTAAACTTGGTTGTGCTCTAAAAATAATCTGCATATTATTTTATGACATTGGTAACAGCAAAACACTATATAAACAACAGTTGTTGGTGGAGTTTTATGTCCTTGAATGATTAGTGAAATAGTTCCACAAAGAGGTAAGGGGCATGACAAACAGAATAGAGAGATCAAACAATGCAAGAAAAGGGATGCCCAAACCACATTGTTCAGCAAGCTAGGTATGTTAGATCTGGTTCTGGTAACCTGTTTGCATAATATGATATGAGCTGAAAGTGACAATATTGCTTTAGTTTAGAAAAAGTTGATCTTCTTTTTTGCCAGTTGGCCTCTTTCTTAGTTGACCTGGTCAGCAATGTGAGTTTCCTCCCTCAGCAAGTGGTGGGAACAGCACAGAAGGAGTTCAGGTCAGCTGCCAGGTGAGGGTTGTTTGTGTGAAATACTGTTGAAAGTTGGTATGAGGATTAAAACATCTCATTAAAAGAAACAGTCTTTGCTTTATACATTTGTTCAGAATGCTGCGCTGTAATGAGCTAAATTTTTTTTTGGTTCCATTTTTGTGTGGCCATTTACAAGTTTGTTTGGGATGGGAAGGGGATAAAGATAAACTGTTAAGTCATAAGCTGAATTGCAAAATACTAGAGGGTGTACACTTGATAAACTGCTTCGACTGTGCTTGTTATTTTGGATAACTGTAAAGTTGTAGAGGGAATAGTATGAAGTGAAGTACTGCAAATACCAAAGACCAAATATGATTGGTAGAAATCTGACAGCAAGATTTTTAAGAGTGTGTAACAAAGGTTAACAGCCATTTACTACAATGTCTGTGAGGTGATAATGAGCCACATTAGAGTTTGTTTAATCAAAAGATCATTTTCATTGCACAATAGACGACACCATAATGCTCAGATACCCTCCTCAGCATGTCTCCCAGTATGAAGCATGTCCACCACACACTAGTGAAAGCAATTGAAGATAGCTTCAGCTTAGATGCACAAATTCTGTAGTACCATGAAGACCTTGTCCCCAAAACCTCTTTAACTACCTCTTACAACTGCTTGGTAGGTGACAGTGGCCTTATTCTTTTCTCATCTTACCATGGTCAGGGTCCATGTTACCACACAGGCATAGTTCACATTTATCTTTAAGACTAATGTACTGTATTACATTACTTGTATATTTCATTACATTCCTAAAAATAAAAAAAAAGTAATAATAATAATAAGAGATAGAACTATTGATTATGGTTAGTTGATTGATATGAAAGTTGTGAATGACACAATTATTGTGGTACTTGAGAATCTGTTTACAAATAAAAGTCTATAAAAAACACATGACATGTTTTGGATGCAGCTAGAAGCAGAATGTTTTCCAAATGTTCTTCAGTCAACATTTGTTGTGCATGGATCTGCAAGAATCATGAACAGGATTGTTTGCTTGAGTTCTCTTCTGGATCCCCACAGTTTGTTATACAAGCTTGTTTTATAGGCCAAACATTTGTTCTCTGGCTTTTGAGATTGTCTTAAGTAATTGCTCTTCCTAACTTACTTTTCGTGCATTTCATTTTTGAAAATATTGGCTCATACTTACAAATACTGATGAATAATAACTGTGTCATTTTTTTTGCATGATTTGTCAAGGTGGGATATATTTTGGATTTTAAGAATATTTTCTGTAGAACTCATGAGATACACCCTTTTCATAAAATTTAAATTTAAGTAGATTATTGCATGATGACAAGTTTCTAATAAGGTTTGCACTTCTACATCAAATGTAGTTCTACTTTACTTTAGTCGACAGATCATCTTCATTACACAGCTGACAGCTCCATAATGCTCAGATACCCTCCTCAGCATGTTACTAGTTTGAATCACTTCTTCACCACACATTAGTGACACACCTTCACCACTTTCACACTAGTGGAAGCATTGAATATGGTTTCAGCTCAGATGCACAAACTCAGAGCACAGTTGAAGACCGTTGTCACCAGGCCTCCTTAGTCACCTCTTATGATAAGCGTGGTATGTTCTTTTCTTCACTCCGTATAGTCAGAGCACTGGTAGCCACACTGGTGATATCATGGACACACATTCTGCAAAAACATGCAACCTCATGATGATATAGATAGTTCTAACTCAATAAATAGGTAAAACTAATTACATATCACAACTACAGATTTGTTGATATCTGTAGGTTTGGTCCCCTAGAGTATTGGAGAATATTTTGATGTCTCCAGCTGACATTGCCACTGTCCCGGTTTGGTTTAAAATGCAGTTATTTGTTCCTACATGTCATGTACCAATTTCTTTTCCATAATGCTCCAAGTTCAAGATGTTTAAATGAGATGTTAAATGAACCAGAAATATTAATATCAGAATTGAAAGATTTTAAAATATTTTATAAATTGTCTTTATACATCCTTTAACTGTTCCTGCAGAGTGACTAACTTTTGAAAATAAAGTTATTTGTTATTTGGGACATACATGTTATTTGAAAATACAATCGAACAACGTGGTTTTTCTGAGTGTGAATGTCTTAGACCACAAGTGGTGTCTTTAAAAATGTTAGTTAACAAGAGTCTAGAATGTTCTAGATTGATCTTGTACAGTTCAGATTAGTGGCTAAGTTTGATGGTAAATTATCTGAATATTTGTTTATAAGAGGTGACTAAGGATGGTTGGGCATAGGACTGGCTATCCTGTACTGTGAAAACATAAGCCACAACACAAACATGGACAAGTCAAAGAAAAGAAAAAAAGTAAATTTGCCATCTATGAAAGATAAGGGCTCTCTGTTTAAAAGATGTATGATGCAATCTGGTGAAAGCCACAAGGAGTCTGGGTCACTGACTCACTTTTTGTCTGCCAGAAAATCCTCCAGAATTGGCACCTGGAATGTACATACTCTAAGTGAGCAAGGCAAAGCTGCACAAGAAGCCAGCAGAAATGGCAAACTACAAAATAGATAGTCTAGGAATGTGTGAAACAAGATGGTTAGGAACCACCAAGAACCTGGAGCAAATGTTATCAAGGGAAGCACAGAAAGCACTGATAGAGTGGGAAGCAGTAGGGCCAAGAATAATAAGAGCAACATTTAGAACAAACAAATAAATAAATAAAAATACATATTATGCTAAGCTACACACCAATCAATGATAAGGAAGATTTAGCTAAAGGTTAATTTTATAAACAGTTGCAATGTCAGATAGAGGAAAGACAAGCCACAGATATTATATTCTTGAGGGGGGATCTAAATGCAAAAGTAGGATCAGACAAGAGGCTTTGAAGAGACCATGGGAAAACATGGACTCGGAGAAATGATGAGAATAGAGAGATATTCATTCCTTCAGAAGTCATCAAACCATACATTAACACCTCTACCAAGATGTTACATAATCTACTAGATAAAATACGGGAGAGGGAAGAAATACCTAAAGACTGGAAAGAAGGTTATATGATCAAATTATCAAAGGTTGGGAGTTTACAGGAGTGCACAAATTATAGGGTAAGCTACTTTCAGTGTCAGGAAAAATACTAAGCAGAACCATTCTGGAGAGACTAAATAAGGCCATAGAGAAACATTTGAGAGATGTACAAGCTGGTTTTAGGAAAAGCAGATCATGCACTGATCAAATAACTAAATTATGTATGTGTTGAAAAAAGCTTAGAACTACAGTCCCCACTTTATATCGGATTCGTAGATTATGAAAAGGTATTTGATAGTTTAAACAGAGGAATGCTTTGGAAGTTGCTGAGTCATTTTGAAATTCCCATAAAGTTTATTAACTTGATAAAAACAGTGTATGAAGGAAGGAAATGCAGTGTTGTGCTTGAAGGGCAGCTTACAGTAGCATTTAATATATAAACGGCTTATGGTTATGGATAGTCGAAGGCCCGGGTGTCACGGCAAACACATTGAAATCCATAATTGCTCAACTGCCCGTGCCAGTGAAATCATCCAAATTAAAACTCATCTCATCTTATTGAAGGACCCAAACAAAGAAGGGCAGCCGTAATACCCATCATTATAGCTACAGCACACACCAAAAGACATAAGAGACATCGCTGCACCTAAAGTGAACTCAGATGAACTGTCCTTGATCATATTATATCATTCATCATAAGTAATCGGAATATCAAAACATGATCCGGATTAAAAACACAGCTCATGGTGTGCACAGAGCACTAAACTCAGTAGCTCCGGCAGCAAGCTGGATAAACAGGGGTAAGGCAGGAATGCCTTCTATCTCCATTTCTGTTTCTGTTGGCCATGGATTGGATTATGAAAATAACTCAGAACAACAGATTCGGAATCCAGTGGTCACTGACCAAGCAACTTGATGACTTAGACTTTGCTGATTACATAACGCTCCTTTAACATAATCATCAACAGATGCAAGATAAAATGAACATATTTGATGAAAGATCACAACAGCTGGGACTGAAAATAAATAGAGATAAGACCAAAATAATTAGAAGGAATGCAGTTGACAATAACCAAATAACAATAAGATAAATAACTCTACTAGACAGAACAATCATAATATATCAGGGTAGTAATATAGACAAAGAGGGAGGAACAGAGAATGATACCAAAATAAGGATACAAAAAAGTAAGAGGAGCCTTCTTTGCACTAGGAAACATGAAGATAAAAAAAAAATAGGCTAAATAAAAAAAATAACAGTTTTCAACTCTGATGTTAAGTCGGTCCTATTATATGACTGTGAAACATGAAGAACAACAAAAATGACAATCACGAAGATACAGACCTGCATTAATGGAATCTTGCACCGAAAGAAAGGATGGAAATGGCAGGACATAATCACTAACATAGAATTATGAAAAAGTACCAGTCAAATATCAGTGGACAAAGAGGTAAATGAGAGATGAAGATGATGGGTTTGACACGTAATGATCTTAAAGAATGGCAAGAAACAGAACCGCTTGGAAAGTGTTTGTTGAAGACCTTTGTTCCACAGCGAGTTGAAATGAAGAAGAAAAGGAAGAATGTGAATATTACATTATATTTATAAATATATAGAAAATGGTTTAATTATTGCAATTTCTGATTGTCAAAATATATATATAGCAAGTAAAATAAAACTTTCTGGGTGTCAAAATATAACAAGTGAAATAAAACAACAAATTTGTCCAGGTATCAATGGGTCAAGTAGAAAATATATTCTTTTTTGGGGACTGTGAGCTGATACTGGTCAGTAAGACCTTGCCTGTGGTGCATAGGCAATCCCTGGTATATAAAGTTAACCTCCCACCATCAAAAAATGTTTCTACAATTCACAATTATTTTTCTGAAAATCTCACAATATGGTCTAAGATTTCTATTCAATTTAAAGTTAGCTGCAAACAAAGAAAGCCAAATAAAGAAATTATTGAGGGCTATGGTAGGTGTGGAAATGAGCAAAATGACTGGTATTTGGTTTGGTAGGAAAACTGTAAGCAAACTTCTGACAACATTGTCTCTTAGACAGCTAATACAATGTGATACCAATTATTCAATGTTAATGAGTTCAATGAGTGACCAGAAAAGACAGAATTAGAAATGATATAAGAGAAAGAGTAGGCATTGAACCAATCTTAAGCTACATACAGAAACAACAATTAAACTGGATTGCCCATCTAGAAAGAATGCTGTGCGATTCCTTAAAATATAAAGCATATATTAAATAAGGAGAAGGCAAAAGAGCATGAGGCTGACCCAAGAATAAAAGTGACCCAAGAAGTGAAGAAGGAAAGAAAGAATGAGGTCAAGCAGCACATAGGAATTGATAGATTAATTTGATTATTTAGAAAAAAAACTTTTTTTTTTTTGACTGACACAGAGTTCAGTAAATTTCTTTTAGTATATTTTATTTTAAAAAAATATTTTAAATTATTGCCTGTGCTGTATTATTTGTTTATTTATATTTATTATTTACTTATTATTTTGTGTATTTTAAAATATATTTCTTTATATCCCCATATAATTATTAAACTTGTAATATTATTCATTTTCAGGATTGTCACAATGTTGGAGCATATTAGTGAACATCTGAACTGTCAGACCCAGAGAGAGGACTGGTCTGGCCTCTCAGAAAATGTTGCTGTATTTGTTTTCAACCAGCAGCAGGCACTACAGGATGGAATTACTTGTGTTTTCCATGGCAGCATAAGTGATCTACAGCATGAAGCTATTGGAGCTAATTTCTACTGTAGCACTGTTATTCCAGAGATGGTGAGTACCCTCCTATCTGCAATGTTTCTTTCAACATATTTTCTGTACTCTTTCATGCATGTATTTTCCCGTTATTTCTGTTCTCTAAAGTAAAATACTGCAACTGTTTTCATAAATTTAATGATCTATTTATATATTAATTTAAAAAATAACTTTTTATAGCTGTTCTCTATAATTACGTTGTGTGGCTGGAAAATAAAGTCTACATGCTCATTACATCACCACAAGGTTTTTTTAAATTTTAATGCATCCATCTCAATGATCATCACCTTGAATCAGTCTTGTTCCATTTAGTTTGTCAACTCTTCATTAGTTTTTCCTTCCATGTAGTTAGACCTTTGCAATCAATATGTTTCTTATAAAGTGTGAAATATTTACATTTCTTTTTATTGATTCTTCTCTTTGACTAATGTGTGTGCTCTGTTTGAGTACTTTGTTAAACAATATTGTATTTTCACTTATTACTGTCTACACACATTAGGTCAACTGGGTTTCTAAAACTTTTTATGTAAACTATATTAAGATATGGATCAGTTGTCATTTAGAAACTGTATTGTCTCTTGTTAAATTTGTTTTGTTGTACACATCCAGGGAAAATATAGCTACCATTTGAAGCACTAGTGTATCTTCCTTTCTTGTGACAGTTCACCCTCCACCCATACTTTTCCATTCTATCTGAAAACGTTTTACTGGATTCACAGCCCTGGTGTGTCTCCCAGATCTTTGTGTTAATCAAGAGGGATGTTGCCTAAATTCAGAAAAGCTACTAGGATATCAGGTGTAGACTTGTGAACCAGCTGGGGAAGAGATCTAAGCACTTGTGGACTGTTGTTATAATTTGAGGATAATCCAACAACTAATGCTACGGATGAGACATTCATTCCTTCACTTCCTCCACCATTCCACTGCCTTCTGTCCTTATAAAATTACTCAACGTGCATTTGACTGAGACTTACATGGATGAAGAATATTTGACAAAAGATGATTAGAGCAACTGTAACATCATAAAATGAAGAACTAACACATTTATTCCACTTTTAAATTTGTCCTAACTGTGATAATAACATATTGAATGAAATGCCCAACATTTTTAATTTGTCCTAACTCTGACAATATCTTATTAAATGAAATGTCCAACATTTTTAATGTGTCCTAACTCTGACAATATCTTATTAAATGAAATGTCCAACATTTTTAATGTGTCCTAACTCTGACAATGACTTATTAATTAAATGAAATGTCCACTGTTGTTAATGTGTCCTAACTCTGACAATGACTTATTAAATGAAATGTCCACTGTTTTTAATGTGTCCTAACTGTGACAATAACATATTGAATGAAATGCCCAACATTTTTAATTTGTCCTAACTCTGACAATATCTTATTAAATGAAATGTCCACTGTTTTTAATGTGTCCTAACTCTGACAATGACTTATTAATTAAATGAAATGTCCACTGTTTTTAATGTGTCCTAACTCTGACAATGACATATTGAATGAAATGCCCAACATTTTTAATTTGTCCTAACTCTGACAATATCTTATTAAATGAAATGTCCAACATTTTTAATGTGTCCTAACTCTGACAATATCTTATTAAATGAAATGTCCAACATTTTTAATGTGTCCTAACTCTGACAATGACTTATTAATTAAATGAAATGTCCACTGTTGTTAATGTGTCCTAACTCTGACAATGACTTATTAAATGAAATGTCCACTGTTTTTAATGTGTCCTAACTGTGACAATAACATATTGAATGAAATGCCCAACATTTTTAATTTGTCCTAACTCTGACAATATCTTATTAAATGAAATGTCCACTGTTTTTAATGTGTCCTAACTCTGACAATGACTTATTAATTAAATGAAATGTCCACTGTTTTTAATGTGTCCTAACTCTGACAATGACATATTGAATGAAATGCCCAACATTTTTAATTTGTCCTAACTCTGACAATATCTTATTAAATGAAATGTCCAACATTTTTAATTAGTCCTAACTCTGACAATGACTTATTAAATGAAATGTCCAACATTTTTAATGTGTCCTAACTCTGACAATGACTTATTAATTAAATGAAATGTCCACTGTTGTTAATGTGTCCTAACTCTGACAATGACTTATTAAATGAAATGTCCACTGTTTTTAATGTGTCCTAACTGTGACAATAACATATTGAATGAAATGCCCAACATTTTTAATTTGTCCTAACTCTGACAATATCTTATTAAATGAAATGTCCACTGTTTTTAATGTGTCCTAACTCTGACAATGACTTATTAATTAAATGAAATGTCCACTGTTTTTAATGTGTCCTAACTCTGACAATGACATATTGAATGAAATGCCCAACATTTTTAATTTGTCCTAACTCTGACAATATCTTATTAAATGAAATGTCCAACATTTTTAATTAGTCCTAACTCTGACAATGACTTATTAAATGAAATGTCCAACATTTTTAATTTGTCCTAACTCTGACAATATCTTATTAAATGAAATGTCCACTGTTTTTAATGTGTCCTAACTCTGACAATGACTTATTAAATGAAATGTCCACTGTTTTTAATGTGTCCTAACTCTGACAATGACTTATTAATTAAATGAAATGTCCACTGTTTTTAATGTGTCCTAACTCTGACAATGACATATTAATTAAATGTAATGTCCACTGTTTTTAATGTGTCCTAACTCTGACAATGACATATTCACTGTTCATATAAAAAAAATGGTCTAACAATAGTTTTTTATTTATTAGTCTTTTCCTTCTCTCACGTGCATAAATTAATACATTTGAATTTGCAAATCATAAGCTTTCTTTTTGTGCTTAGTAATCTTGATATCCATATTTTATCAAGGTTAGTGGAAGTCATTGTTGACTTTGTTATTCTGATTCTAATTTCTTGAAGAAGGATCATTTATTTTAAAAACTCACAACTTGCAAGATATGATATTCTAGCACATGGAAAACTAAAAAAAAAGCCTGGTATTTTATTTATTTATTTTTTTAAACAAAAATAAATACAATAAGCAAATTAGTTTCAATAATACAGCATGCACCTGTGTGGGTGTACATTTATAAGGATTATACCCAATCTAAGTGCATGCTGCACGTTTAGTCATGGTTTTAGATTATAATCATTTTCTTTGATCTCCTCTCTACTATTTTATTATAATTACATATACAAACATTATCTGTATTTGAAAACATTTTCCATTGAACATACTTAAATGTAACATAGTGCCTTAAATTAAATATATGCATTTGGTAATAACCTCACCTTGAATTGGAGGTTTTAAGGCTAATGACTAACAACAAACAAGGCTGCAGGTGAGGATAATATACATCCAAATTGATATGATTTCAAAAAGGCTTTCGACAGCATATATAGAGACTCATTGTGGAACATATACTCAGACAATACGGAATACCACACAAAATTGTTAACATCATCAAAGATATCGTGTTCATTTTGCACAGAGGCAGATTTGATTGAATGGTTCCAGATTGATACAGGAGTAAAACAAAGGTGTATTTTATCTCCCTTGTTATTTGGAATTACCATTGACTTCTTAATGCAGAAATGCTGTTGGCAAAGGCATTGGAGAGACATTTGGATCTCAATTAGAAGACCTTGGTTTTGTGGATGACATAGTTCTTATCAACAGCAATGTAAACATGTGCAAGAAAAAACAAATACCCTATCATCAATGGCTAGGAAAATAGGACTTGGGATCAAGCAACAAAAAACAAATGTCATGAAAAACTAAATTCGCCCAGGAGAAAATATTTATCATGAACAAAAAGCAGTGGAAGAAGTAGATCATTGTGTATATTTTGGAAGCTGCAAAGATCAAGAAGCAGACATAAAGAAAGAAATTGGAATCGTAATAACAAAGGCAGCAATGACTTTCAAAAACCTTGATAAAATATACATAAAAATGACCAAGTACAAAAGCAAAGCTCAGGACTTTCAAATCAAATGTGTTATCCACCCTAACTTATGCATGCGAGAACTGGAAAACAACTAAAGAAATAGGAAATAAATTGAATGCATATGAAAACAAATGGCGCAGTTAAAATACTTTGTATTTCATTGAATGAATTCAAGACTAGTGCAGAAATAAGAGAAATGACAAAGCATCCATCAATTTCATCCTTAATCAGGAGAAGAAAGTGGTCATATGTTGGCTTTGTGATGAGAAGAGATAACAAGAGAATCTCAAAGCAAGCCCTCAATCAAATGGGGACCAGAGGGTAAAAGAAAAAGAGACCGACCTAGAGAAATGCTATAATGAACACTGACGCGAGATGCAACAGCAGCAGACATCACCTTCCTCGCCGAGATTGAGCAACTCGCCCAGAACAGAGCTATGTGACGAGATACAATGCAAGTCCTGTGCAAGGTTTGACACTTGATAACAAAAATCGTTGACGCAAGAGTCTTGAATGTCTGCCCTATGTGCCGTCATCGGCTACGAAGGACAGTAGATAGATAGATTTAGTAATGAGGAGAAAGCAGAGCTTTGAAATATGTCTGGTGTGCTTGAAGTATCTAAGATTGGATTGTCAGCACACTCAGTTCAATTTCTGGAAGTCGGGTTTTTATCTCTTCCTGTTGGGGTTGTGGGATCCATCTGATTTTAGAAAATGAGGACATAAACATTTTATCTTAGAGAAATAGGATGACTTCACTTGTCACCCACCACATCAACCTTAATCATTTTGACAGTATAGGTCTTGACAAGGTATCTTTATAGTGAGACGACATTGTGGGTAACTTTAATAATTGTGTGAAACATTGATGTGCAAATTCCATTGGCATGTCACTATAATGTGGATATATTTGTCACTCTTTTTTTAATTGGACAATAAACAGGTTCTGTCATGAACTACTGGGACTCAAGACATAGGTTCTGTTTTTTTTTTTTACTGCACTTTATTAAATTCCTATCCATCATGTACAAATAATATTGTCTTATATTATATATATATCTGGTAGGATAGAGTGCTCCTGTTATTTTCAATTTTATCTGACATTGAAGGACCAACATAATTCAAAAGAAGTTCTTTACATTTTACAAGGATCGTTTAAACTTAGTATCATATTAATTAAGAACAAATATTACATTTCTAAAAAAGAACACAGCATATCCGTGCCCCTTAATGTAATTTTAATGGTGATGATGAAGAGTAGTCATCAGAAGAATTCAGAAAGACTAGAACATCGTGAGAATTTCACTAAAATATTTTCATAATGTATATTGTTGTAGGGTTTCCCCTAGGGATAATATAAATATTACAGTACTGATTCTGTGAGGTGAAATAGCCAGTGTTATTTTTACTAGTTGTCTTTTACCATCTGTTATGATATAAGAAATATTAACCTCAGGTGGTAGATGTACGACAGAAGTGAGATGCAGAAAAGCTCAGGCAAAAGCAGCTTTCCAAAAAATAATGAAGATATTGTGCAATCCATTTTTGACAATAGAAACAAGAAAAAGAGTTCTTAAATGTCATGTAGGACCAGTCTTAACATATGGATATGAATCATGGACAATTAGACAGCAGACAAGAAAATCACTGGAGGGTGTAAAAATGTGGTTTAACAGAGGAATGTTGAGAATACCATGGATAGCTAAGAAGAGTAATGCAACGTTCTGAAAGAGGCCAAAGCAAAAAGATACAAATTTCCAACTTTAGGAAGAAACAATCATAATTTTTTGGCCGTGCAATGAGAAGGAAACATCTCTAATATATTGTGACAACTGGGAAAATTGAGGGAGGAAGAGATAGAGGGAAGCAAAGAGAAAATATACTACACAACTTAAGAGAATGGCTTGGCAGAAGGTCAACACAGAAGTGATAGATAACTGTCGAGATCGAAAGTTGTGGAGAGACATGATCACCTAAGCCAGCAGGCATGGTACTTGATGACGATAATAATGATGATGATATAAGAGAACCATTGATATTAATATAACAATAGACTTGGAACTGGGTGGTCTAGCGGTACGACGTCGGACAGGTCAAAGCCCACCATAGGCGCTGGAAAAATAACATAAATCACAGGTAGTGGTGATTTTTCTAAAATAGGAAAAAAATGAATTCGTGGTTTCTTCGTGACGTTATCCTCCTATGATCTCTTGGGTAGTGGGATCCGATGTACATCCATCTCTGATAACGGCAATAAACTGGATTCCTCGTGTGCACTCGCGCACGTTAGAGAACTCTTGACAGTTAAATTCGAAAAGAGTTGGCCATAGATTTTGCCGTTGGCCGGGAAAACTTGTCAACAAAAACCTACGCACACCGCGAATCTCAGGCCGTGCTACGGAGTTCGTGCACGTGTGCCAGGTTCTTCTCGGATTTTCTCGAGATTCTCGAGGGAGATATCGGAGCACCTATGGATTCACCCGGTGTGCAGTGATGATGATCCTAACAACAATAATAACAATAGACACACATCTCAGACAGGTTCTGTATATCCTATATAATAGGAATTAATAACATTTTATGCCATTATTATTTTATCATCTTTATAACTGTTTAGCTGTTTGTGAATGATGTATAAAATTTGAAATATATATTGTACCAGTTTAACCATCTGTTGAAGTCTTTAAACCCATGTGACTGTCTGGTGCACTAATGTAATACTCTGGTATGGTCTCTGCACCTTCTTGACAGTCTGGTGAGGTCTCCGTACCAATTTTACCAGGTCTCTGTACCAATTTGACAATCTGGCAAGGTCTCTGTGCAAATTTTACCAATTTCGCGAGGCCTCTGTGCCGATTTGACAATCTGGTGAGGTATCTGTGCCAATCTTACCAATCTGGTGAGGTTTCTGTACCAGTTTGACTAATTTTACCAATTTGGTGAGGTCCTTGTGCCGATTTGACCAATTTGGTGAGGCCCCTGTGCCGATTTCATAGTCTGGTGAGCTCTCTGTACCGACATGACAGTTTGGTGAGCTCTCTGTTCCGATTTGATAGTTTGATGAGGTCTCTGTACCGATTTGATAGTCTGGTGAGATCTCTGTACCGATATGACAGTTTGGTGAGCTCTCTGTTCCGATTTGGCAGTTTGATGAGGTCTGTGTGTCGATTTGACAGTTTGATGAGCTCTCTGTACCAATTTGACAGTTTGGTGAACTAGCTGTACCAATTTGACAGTTTGATGAGCTCTCCGTTCCAATTTGACAGTTTGATGAGCTCTCCGTACCAATTTGACAGTTTGGTGAGCTCTCTGTACCTATTTGACAGTTTGATGAGCTCTCTGTACCAATTTGATAGTTTGGTGAGCTCTCTGTACCGATTTGATAGTTTGGTGAGCTCTCTGTACCGATTTGGCAGTTTGGTGAGCTCTCTATACCGATTTGATAGTTTGGTGAGCTCTCTGTACCGATTTGGCAGTTTGGTGAGCTCTCTGTACCAATTTGACAGTTTGATGAAGTCTGTGTGTGCTATTTGACAGTCTGATGAGGTCTGTGTGTCGTTTTGACCAGTTTGGTAAGCTCTCTATACCGATTTGACAGTTTGATGAGGCCATTGTATCGACTTGACAGTTTGATGAGCTTTCTGTGCCGATTTAGTAGACTGGTGGAGTCTCTTAAACACTTGTTTGATTTAATTATTGTAATTGTAAAGCAGTAGCGAACGATACATAACAGAGGATACTCAACTCCTATTGATATAAAGAGAGGAGTCAGACTACTGTATTCTATATCCTTGCTTGATCATCCTATACACTCATCAGATTGTTATATATATATATATATATATATATATATATATATATATATATGAATTTCCAGGTTTAAACATCAATGGATGCATAGTTAATAATCTAAGATATGCCGATGATACAATATTACTGGACCCAAAGTACTAAAAACACTAGTTAAAAAAAACAAAAAAAAAAACAAAGACGAGCAGAGATTATTGATTAAATGAGAAAAAAAAAACTGTGATAGTGAACAGAAATAGCACACACAACCCACAAGTGAATATCAAGATAAATAAAAAGAACCTAGTGAGAGCTCAACAATGTAGCTATTTGGACTTGTAATAACGAGTGACGGGAAATGCGAGACAGAAATAAATAAAATAATAGGAATGGCAGAAAGCATAAACAACATGGACGATGTCAAAGCAAATAACATCAGAACTAAAATTGACAATAGCAAGTGCTATATTTTCCCAACTTTTCAGTACGGCCTAGAATCATGTAAACTAAATAATAAAACAAGAAAATTTAAGCTCTTGAAATGTGGATTTATTGAAGAATTGGATAGGCAGAAAAGTATTCAAATAATGATTTCAAAAAGTTGAAAATAAAGAAAAAGCTATTTAGCGTAATCAAAATAAGACAACTGAGATGTTTAGAACACGTAAGGAGATGCAATAACCTCATATTGGAGGGGAAAACACGAGGTAAACTATGCGCCCGGAGACAGACAGAGACTACAATATACTGAAAACATCAAGAGATGAACAGAAGTTATTGCACCATTAAGGCAAAAGATAGATAGAAATTGATGCTCCATGGTAGCCTGCATTCCATGCAAAGACAGCACAAAATGATGATGATTAACTACCGAGAAATGTATTGTATTGTAGTTGTAAAAACTGTAATGTGAAAAGTGTTATGAATATTTGTCCAGTTGTTTGTGGAAATGCTCTACCTCAGTAGTTCAATTAAAATTAAATATTCCTTCCTCACTGACATTCACTGGCCCCCTGAAATCTATCCATGTTGAGAGCACCTTTTATAAACCATGAAGGTAAAAAAAAAAGAGCATACTTTCTTGTGTTTATTTTTGAGTGTGTTCTAGTTAATGGCATGTTTAAGAAAACTCTAATCCTTGGCATTTCTGGTCAAAGATCCCATTGCACTAATTACATCGTGAGATTACTCACCAGGTAAGTGCTACTTGTTTGACCTGCTAGGGAGGCATATGTTAACTCTCGAGATGGGATTCTGGTTTGTGGTTTTTGTATCTGAACAACTGTTGCTTATGGGGTTGACAAGTTCATTTTGAAATGTAGGAAACTCGTTATACCGAACTTTTCTGCAAGAGGCAATCTCAACAGAAGCGGACCCGGCGAGTAAATGTTTGTCCTTTAGCTTCTTGGCATTCTAGAGTTGGCGGGCACACCTGGGTCAAGACTCACAGGCATCGACCTTTTGCTACATTTAGGCCCCAAAGCTCTCATAATGTTCAGCATATAACAGATGCACGACACTTATAATCGAATCTACTCCCCATAACTGGTCATAAATGTCTATCACAAACCTACACTATAAGAAACCAATGAGTATCGTGCTCTCATGATGAGTCTTAAATGACCTGTTTTTTTTTTAATCAATTCCGTTTAAATACTCTACTTCGGCCGTGTGTCCGCCCTCAGCGTGACGAAAATTAATCTAATTACCACGGCGTGACTGCGCACATTGAGACGCATCGACTGCTGATGTCAGTTGGTGATAATCACGTGTCTCTGATGGCCACCCCAGTTTCCTTTCAGTTGTTGGAGTTAAGACCTGCAAACGTTATAATATGTTTTCATGGTACCCTAATCGCCATGGCTTTGTCTGTTAACAGCAGAAACGCTGTCGAACACTCCAGGTTTTCTATTGTCTGATAACAGCAGAAACGCTGTCGAACACTCCAGGTTTTCTATTGTCTGATAACAGCAGAAACGCTGTCGAACACTCCAGGTTTTCTATTGTCTGATAACAGCAGAAGCGCTGTCGAACACTCCAGGTTTTCTATTGTCTGATAACAGCAGAAACGCTGTCGAACACTCCAGGTTTTCTAATTTTAGGCCAAGTCACAGATTATCCAAATCTTTAAAGCTAGTCAGTCTGTTGGTGTTATCGGATAACCCTTGGATATATTATATTGAGACGTAACAATTATGAGATACCTTGTAGTTTTATTTTGCTGTTAGAAGGATAAACACACATATTTTGAGTATTAAATTTTAATATATATTTTTTTCTGTTTGACATAATGTATGGTACTCTGACGTTATGATCAGATGGGTATCAGTTCTAGATACTGTTATCGACAGCTTCACGCATTTTTCACACTTTCTTATTCAAACTTAACTCAACCAAACAGTTGCCTCATCCTGCTTCTATATGAAATTATGTGATGACTCAAATCTAATTTAATATTAGAATGACTATTAATGTCATGTGTATTGTCCCATTTAATGTTTGGGTAAGGAAAAGGAGAACGCGAGCCTAGAACTCTTGTATATTTTGAGTGCTCTGCACAATATTCTTTGATAATAATCATCATCATCAAGTACTGAGCCTGCTGGCTTAGGTGATCATGTCTCTCCACAACTTTCGATCTCGACAGTACTTTATCATTTCTGTTGTTGACCTTCTGCCAAGCCATTCTCTTAATCTGTCTGTTATTTTTTCTCTTTGCTTCCCTCTATCTCTTCGTCCCTCAATTTTTCCAGTTGTTACAATATATTCCAGTTGTTCTCTTCTCATTACATGGCCAGAAAATGATGATTGTTTCTTCTTAATATTGGAAATTAGCTCTCTTTTTGTTTTGATCTCTCTCAGAACATCTTCATTACTCTTCTTAGCTGTCCATGGTACTCTCAACATTCTTCTGTAAAACCACAATTTCTACAGACTCCAGTGATTTTCTTGTCTGTTGTCCTATTGTCCATGATTCGCATCCATATGTTAAGACTGGCTCTACGTAACATTTAAGAACTCCTTTTCTTGTTTCTATTGTCAAAAATGGATTGCATAGTATCTTCCTCATTTTTAGGAAAGCTGCTTTTGCCTGAGCCATTCTGCATCTCACCTTTTTTGAACATCTTCCGTCTGAGGTTAACAAAGTTCCCAAATATTTAAATTAATTTACCTGTTTTAATATTGTTCCACTTGTCTTTATTTTGCACTGAGGTCATTTTGTGTCTTTTTCTTTGTTGTTACCATTACCCCTGTCTTTTTGCTATTAAGGCTGAGTCCTTTATTTTTGCTTTCTTTCACTATAATGTCCAACATTTCTTGTAACTCATTTTCGCTCTTAGCGATTAAGACTGTATCAGCAGCATACCTTAGATTATTTATGTTATGACCTCCAATTGTTATTCCAGGCATGCCCCTTAAGGATCTTAAAATAATCTCACTATAAATTTTAAACAAGTCTGGTGACAGCACACAACCTTGTCTAACACCCTGTTTTATTTGTTGAAACATTCCCATTTGGTTTCCATCTTAGATAATATAAAAATAATATTATTTAAAAGGCGTGGAAAATCGTACATTTTTGCCGTTAAAATAAAAAAAAAAACTATAAACTAATAAATAATTGACGATCTATATGTTTTCCAATGTTTCTATATGTTTCAACAATCACCACCATCATGCAGCATAAAAATAAACGAGACAAATCTGAAACAAGTGCAACGTTTCAAATACTTGGGCACAATAATAACATCAGATGGGAGATGCACCACAGAAATAAAAAGCAGAATAGCTCAGGCCAAAATAGCATTTCAGAAAATAAAAAATATATTATGCAACAAATCTATGTCAATAAAAATGAGAAAGAGATTTCATCGGTGCTATACAGAACCAATTCTGATCTATGGAAGCGAATCATGGACAGAAGACAAACAAATGAAAAGACGATTAGAGGCCACAGAGATGGGATTTCTCAGAAGAATGTTGAAAGTTCCCTGGACAGCTAAAAAGACCAATGAGGAAGTTCTCAAAAAGGCCAACACAAAAAGGGAGCTCTTAAAAAACATCAGAAAGAAGCAATCAACATTTTTCGGGCACATCATGAGAAGAGGAAAGTTGGAATACTTGGTTACAACTGGCAAAATAAAAGGAAAGAGAGATCGCGGGCGACAAAGAGAGAAAATACTGGATAGCTTGGTGTCATGGCATGGAAAACAGTGAACAACAGAACTGATACGATGCACTGTAAATAGAGGATTGTGGAGGGACATGATCACCTACGCCAACCGGTATGGCGCATGATGATGATATGTTTTCTGTTTTTTTAAGTAAGTTAAAACAAATCTTGTAAAATATAACATAACGTTAAACACGATAACAAATGTTAAATGTTGTTATTTAAAAATGAAACGCAATATTCATGTGTTTTTTTTTTTTACGAACGATCCTGTATTTCGCCAATCATGGTATTTCCTTCCTTCAAATATAGCGGCATTGTCTTTCAAATCTTGTTATTCTTTTTCAGAGTTATTCAATGATTTATAATATATGTTATCCGGCCACTTTCTTTCACAGTTTATTTTTCTCTCAATAAAAATATGTCGGGATTTATTTGTATATATCTTCAGCATTAACACATGCAGCAGTTGATTTCCTGCCACTTAATGGATGCTGGCAAATTGGCTTCCTTCTCGTCCGTTTGAGAAACAACAACGGGTGCGCTTGGTTTCCTGTTACATTAGGGGCAACATTGAACAAACAACTTTTTCTTCAGTTTGATGAGCAGTTGTTTAATTCTTGTGATCCAATTATTCGCTATCCTACCTTAAGAACATAACCTGGTTTAAACTTGCATCCGGTTCTAGCATGCGATTTAGAATAAAGAATAATGGCGATATTTTGTGGTAGCTGCGGTATGATGTTTTGTGGTAGCTGCGGTATGATGTTTTGTGGTAGCTGCGGCAGGATGTTTTGTGGTAGCTGCGGCAGAATGTTTTGTGGTAGCTGCGGCAGGATGTTTTGTGGTAGCTGCGGTATGATGTTTTGTGGTAGCTGCGGCAGGATGTTTTGTGGTAGCTGCGGCAGGATGTTTTGTGGTAGCTGCGGCAGGATGTTTTGTGGTAGCTGCGGCAGGATGTTTTGTGGTAGCTGCGGCAGGATGTTTTGTGGTAGCTGCGGTATGATGTTTTGTGGTAGCTGCGGTATGATGTTTTGTGGTAGCTGCGGTATGATGTTTTGTGGTAGCTGCGGTATGATGTTTTGTGGTAGCTACGGTATGATGTTTTGTGGTAGCTGCGGTATGATGTTTTGTGGTAGCTGCGGTATGATGTTTTGTGGTAGCTACGGTATGATGTTTTGTGGTAGCTACGGTATGATGTTTTGTGGTAGCTACGGTATGATGTTTTGTGGTAGCTACGGTATGATGTTTTGTGGTAGCTGCGGTATGATGTTTTGTGGTAGCTGCGGCATGATGTTTTGTGGTAGCTACGGTATGATGTTTTGTGGTAGCTACGGTATGATGTTTTGTGGTAGCTGCGGTATGATGTTTTGTGGTAGCTACGGTATGATGTTTTGTGGTAGCTGCGGTATGATGTTTTGTGGTAGCTGCGGTATGATGTTTTGTGGTAGCTGCGGTATGATGTTTTGTGGTAGCTACGGTATGATGTTTTGTGGTAGCTGCGGTATGATGTTTTGTGGTAGCTGCGGTATGATGTTTTGTGGTAGCTACGGTATGATGTTTTGTGGTAGCTACGGTATGATGTTTTGTGGTAGCTGCGGTATGATGTTTTATTCTGTCAAGTCTGTCTACTTCTTAGTGTTCCCCCGTTAAGTGGGTGGGTGTGGGTGCGTTGTGTCGCTAGTTTACGGCACAACCGCAATATCCGTGCCTTTCGGCCCGACATATCCGTCTTTGGCACGAACGGGTAGATTTGTTTAACACATTTTTTTCCCAGGCAGCAGAAACTTTGACCTGCTCTTTCCGACTTTAAATTACCAAGGATTCCTTAACGTGCACGAGT
Organism: Megaustenia siamemsis; assembly: GCA_032433765.1. Taxonomy (NCBI): domain Eukaryota; kingdom Metazoa; phylum Mollusca; class Gastropoda; order Stylommatophora; family Ariophantidae; genus Megaustenia; species Megaustenia siamemsis. Next base: position 29,982,297 of record JAVIAB010000051.1, read on the forward strand.
GCACACTGGACCCCCTGATTTTTCGCCGTTTTCCGAGGGGGGGGGGCTGGCTCGATATCGGTTCTCACTACCCAGAGACGGGGGAGGGTAAAGCCGCGAAGAACCCACGGGTTCAATTTTTTTATTTTAAATTCTCACCGCCCATGTTTGGAATCGAACCCAGGATCTTCCTGGCAAGAGTTACCAGACCATTCAGCGCCCCCCCCCCCCCCACCTCTGTTAAGTAAATTTGCAAACCTAAAGTAAGAGATGAAGTCACAGGTGGTCTAAGGAATTGGCGGTTGTTACATTCAGTTGTACTAGAACTTAGAATATAGATATCATACGAAATTGAAAACACAACTCCTGTAAATACATCGCAGTTCTAGTGACAAATTCCATGCAGCATAACACTGACACATTTCAGACAACATAATTAAGAGACAGATATCATGCGTTTGTTGTAATAGATACAAGTAATAAACAAATGTACACTGTTGTGGGTGGGTTTGAATTTTCCAGTTTCTATCAACAAATGGTCTAAGTTCAAACATTACAACTGTCGGGTTTGATCACTTTGTTTTATGTGTTTGTTTTGTTAATTAGAAATAAAATATTAAACTTCGTGGTATAAACGTTTTTTTTATTTATTTAAAGAACATTTTACCAACATGAAATGTAAACACACATCAAGGCAAAAAATCGCCATGACTTAAACTGAGAATAATGAAAGGTTATATACATTAAGAATAATAAAAAAAATTATATAAACTGAGAATAATAAAAAGTTATATGCACTAAGAATAATGAAAAATTATATAATCAAAGAATAATGAAAAATTATATAAACTGAAAATAAAGAAAAGTTATATCTACGCAACACTCTTGCATGGTGGAGATAAACACAGATCATCATCATCATCAAGTACCGGAAAATATAAGACAAAATAGGGAGAATCAGACAAAGACTGAAGTAGACTTACTGTATCAAGAGATGGACAGGACGTATGACAACGTGTGCCAACAAGGCAAAAGTGAAATGATGCAGAGACGGCAAAGGATGGAGATGAAATCAAATAAGAAACGTGTTGAATATTTCGCTGACACAGGTCCACATGAATTGTCTGGCAAGTGACTTGACTAAAACAATGCCAAAACAGAGCCAACTTACTGGATTTTTGAGACGTTATAGTTGGAAAAAAGAAGTGATCTAATGTCGTTAATGGCAATCATCGTCGCAACAGTCGGCACATATTGTGATATGGCAGATAACACAAGCAATTTTCACAAACAGCACCCAGGGGATGCACGTCTGGGTATTCTGTGTACTCTGATATCTGTCATATCAATAATAATAATTAATAATGTAATATATTATGTTACTAGTCTCTAGGGACTTCGTCAGAGGTAAAAGATGGCGAACGGACAAAAAATACAATTCTGACAACGTTCACCGTGATTGTGCCATCATCTCGTCCCTCGGTTTATCAAGCCGCTAATATAATTAGACTGAACTCACGGAGTTTCATCTTGACTGCACGATGGCAGTAGCCGCTGTAGAGTAAACGACTTTGTCGTTGTCACGATGTGTCCGTTTATAGCCAAACTGCCGCTATCTTGCCACTTTAGGGATGTCACACTCCACTTTCAAGAGTTGTGTTTTTGTTACAAGAATTGTCTTCATTGTTTATCGCTGCTTAGTCTGTTTCGGGGCAACTATGTGGAGGTGGAGTAGGATCTTTGTCAGCTCTGAGTCTCGTACACCGACACCATCTGTCTATTATGAGTCGCAGACTCCTTACCAACGTTTTCATTAGCAACTCACTACAACTCTTGCTCTGCGCATCTCTTATCTCGTGGAATAGTAATAATAATAATAATAATAATAATAATAATAATAATAATAAAAGACACATTCAGAGAGAGAGAGAGAGAGAGAAAGGGAGAGAGTTGAAGACAAAATGAAGACACCGTGTATATACATTTATACTGGAGATATATAAATGTCCATCATGTGGACACATGCATTCTCGATAATGGATTCCTATCGTTATGGTTATGGTTATGGAAGGCCCCGGTATCACTGCAAACGAATCAAAATCCATAATTGCTCAACCGTCCGTGCCAGTGGAATCATCCGAATCACTAACTCATCTCCAAAACAAAGAAAGGAAGCTGTAGTCCCCATCATAGCCGTCTCAGCACACGCCAAAAGACATAAGGCGAAACTGCACAGAAAGTGAACACAGCCAACTGTTCCCTGTCATACGATATCAGCATTCATCGTAAACCATTGGAATATCGAAACATGATCAACACGGATGATACACGCAGCTCACGGTGTGCACAGAGCACTTAACTCAGTAGCTCCTGCAGCAAGCCGGACTTGGAATATGAGGAAACTGCAACAAGGAACACTTTTCAGACACAGCAATTAAAAGTTCCTGCCACCTAACCGCCATATTGACCGGTATTCCAACGATGACGTATATTGCAATCAACACAGAACACACTATCACGCACACTGTAGAGGATTTCAGATCACATGCATGTACTCCGCTTCACCGGGGAAGTTCCCAACAGTGGAACTTTTTATCTATACACTGATCTGCATGGGAAAGATAGAGTTAACCATCTTTCCGGCACAAAAAACGTAACAGTGAACGTTGACGCAAACATGACCGCGCCATCTTGAAACCGGAAGTCCTATCGTTATATGAGACCACAAACTTGTTTAATTGTAACTTTTTTTTGGTATTGGTTACATTTGTAGAATACTGAATGTTAAATTGCATTATCACAAGTAAACTTCGCTTTTAAAGCTAATTTTATTTTAATAAGAAAATTATTATAATGTCTAATTTCTGTTTAAGGAAGAAGTGAAAAAGCGCGGGTGCACAAGCACATACACAGAGAAAGAGAGAGGGAGAGACGCATGCATATTGACCTCTTGAGATTAAAAAGAAAATCATTGCTTAAAGCAACTTTGTTAACTTCTTTGTACCATCTGTATGTGCACTCTTTTGTCTCCCCGCTACTTGCATTTATTTTACATTATGTAGTAATGTATTAGCTTATGGTATTATACATATAACTTGTGTGTGCGATGAACGTGCGTTCCTTCTCCATTATGAAACATGGACACCAGATAAGAAAACAGAGAACAGAAAAATGAAGCCTTTGAAATGTAGATTGATGAAAAAAAAACGACGAAGACTTGACTTAAAAGAGAACTACTAAACAGTTGTAACAAGACAAATAAGATTGTTGGGGCATGTTAAAAGCCACAGCAGACTACTAAAAGTAATCTTGGAAGGGAAAATACAAGGCTAAAGTCAGAGGCAGACCAAGACTAACATAGACGAGTAACAAATAAATGGACAAGTCGGCCTATGAAAACCTGCACTCTCAAAGCAAGAGACAGCGGAATGGCGCTATATGGTAGCCAACTTTCGATGCGGAGACGGCACTCAGTGAAACCGCGGTGAAGTGAAGTCTAATTATTGTTAATCAATTGTTGGTCGCTGGTGATGCCGCAAGTAGTCTGCAGCGAGCAGCGGCTAATCGCATTGAGCATAGGTACTGTCTGGTGTATTGATCAGTGACATCACTAGACAGCCTTGTCTGTAATTGTCCCCATTCAAATATCGCAGCTTACTTCCGTTCAGTTTGATTAGCCACATCAGAGAATGCTGCAGACGTCTGTTGACCATAATAGACCTTGTAGATTCAGTTTACCCATTCCCCGTATGTTTAACCTCAAAAGTTTATCAGGGCTGAGAATTTCGGTTATTACAAAAAATATGAATAAAGTTGATAGCAATCATCGCGGGGAAAAAAAAGGGGGGGGGGGGAGCTTACACTTGTGTGTAAGTAGAACAGCTTCATCCGAATTTGACTTCAGCTTACCTTTTAAATCGACAGTGTTTGCTTATGAAATAACTTGACTCATTCCCAACATAACGTTTTGATTAGCTCCATTCTTGATCATTCCCCCGCGTTCTGACACCTTCTAACGGTTAATTTCATCTCCCTGACAGACGCCAGAATTAAACATTGCACTCGCGCGAGGATGTCAGCTACATTTCTCTTGGCAGACCAATCCCAGTTTTTAGCCAGAGTTACTTGCCTTTATCTGAGCTTCCTCGTACGAGACAGTTAACTAAGGTAGTCAGCAGGGGACTTACCGTCCTGGTTCAACGTCTTATTGCTGTTTCCCTTCACTGTCACTGATGCCACAGTACTTACTGTTGATGCACCTTGCACCGGGTGAACTTTCTGTGTGTGTGTGTCATCACTGGCGTTCGTTTTCCAGGAAGGAAACACATAACAATAAATTGTGTATATATTACTTTTGTTTCTTTTTATACATTATTTTTTATTTATTGGCAACATACAAATCTACTGGTTTGGACTCATAACACTTAACTACCAGCGTGCAACGCCGGGCACAAACATTAACTAAATGCAACGATAAATGAGGTGAAGAAACACCGCACGATATAGACTAGCGATGCGCTATCCAAAATACTAAATGGATGTTTCGCCAGGCTGCCGGCTAAGAATGCAACAGGAAGTCAACGCTGGGAGTCAAGAACCCCTTCCTTCTTTAGAGTTTCAAGAAGATATAGGGCCGAATCACGTGTTCTACAAGGTCACCTTCTCATCACCAGATTGCCTTATACAGCCAGCTTTGTTGAATGAGTACCCCATCATGAGAAAACTCAATTTTTCAACTCTAAAGCCACAGAGAACAGAACATAATAATATCCTGTTTATTTATAGTTAAAACAAAAGCAATAACAGTGTCAAACTCCGTGCTGTAAAGGAAAATTATATTAACGTCCATTTATATTTTTAAAAAACCACCTGCATATGTGTAGGTTATGTGGTCAGCATTACGCCATACCATCTTTCTTTCCAGAAAAATTCCGTAATCCATTTAAGGCTGGATGAGCTTAGAAGCCGTCGATCAGGATCGAACTCGATCACTGTCCTGAGCAGACCAGTTCCCTAACCCACTGCTTCACTACCGCCTTCCAATTGTTGCGATGTGCATTTTAAATATGTCAAATGTAAAAGAGTTGTGATAATGTTATTGTGTGGGTGATCACAAAATAAAGAGTTTTGATTATGCTTTGTGGGCAAGAAGATTCACAAATTCAACCTGTTAAAAATAGACGCATCGTTGACAAAATTATGACAAAACATACATCATGTGGTCTTCTGAGTCTTTTTCGCAAGATCGATGCGCGCTGCCACTAGCCTACCCACTCCCAAGGGAAGAAAGAACTTTCTATCTCAGATCTTTGGACTGTTACGAAGAAAAGTCCTGTCAATTGCTTAATGTTGTATTCCCATCTCATTTGTGACCGATCTCTCATTTGTTTACACCCACCTTTGTCCGTATCCTTATGATGGAAGTCTGATGGTCATGAGAGGGTGACGCACCATTTAGTTCATGCCGATGGTTGGTAGATCGCTAACAAGAATGTCCAAGGACATACTTTAATGTCATACATAAGTTTAGTGTTTTCCAATGGCTTGACCGACAGCTATACAGGATAGTCTTATTATAGAGGTATGGTTTTTTTTTTAATGAGATGCTTAAGGTATCTTCAGTATCATTTTATTTAAATAAGAAAAAATAAAGTACCCCCGTCACGCCCATGGCGTATAGGGAATATGGTGTTAGTGACCATAAATTTTACAGACCTTCAGCACATGATTTTTGGGGTAATGTGGTCGGTATTACGCCCGTGCCGCTTCATTTTCCCAGAAAAAATCCGGTTCCCATTTAAGGCTGGGTGAACCCGGAAGCCGTGTTTGGGATCGAACCCTACACCTTGTCCTTTGTAGTCCAGTTCACTAACCACTGAGCTAACGCGGCTCTCTATTTTATTTAAATGGATTCCATTATCTTTTGAATTTCAGTTGTAAAGGTTTCACTGAAATATCTCTTGTTTTTCTTTCTCTTGCTATAAGATTGCATTCTGCAGAGATAGGCAGCTTTTATTGTGATATATTTGTCACTTGTTTATGACTGCTCCGTCGGCTAAATATTTTTCCATGACGTTGCGTCAAGGCTAAGTTGTTTGTAGTCGATCCTGTTTTCTCTTTGTTTGTAGTTGGAGCTGTTTCCTCTTTGTTTGTAGTCGGGGCTGTTTCTTCTAGGAAAGCAAATCCGAGCTGTTTCTTATGGGACAGCAAATCGATGCTGTTTTTTAAAAAAAAAATATAGTAAAGCAATTCGAGGCTGTTTCTTATAAAAAAGCAAATCGAGGCTATTTATTATAGGAAAACACATCGGGGTTGTTTCTTCTAGGAAATTAAATCGAAGCTGTTTCTTATAGCAAAGCAATTCTAGGCTGTTTCTTCTAGGAAAGTAAATCGAGGCTGTTTTTTATCTTTGTGTGCATGTCTATGTTAGGCATGTGTCATATCTTTGTGTGTGCATGTCAATGTCAGTTATATCTCATACCTTTATGTGCATGTTTATGTTAGTCATGTGTCATATATCTTGATGTGTGTCAGTGTTAGTCATGCCTCGTATCGCTGTGTGCATGTCTGTATTAGTCACATCTCATATCTTTGTGTGTGCATGTCTGTGTTAGTCACATCTCACATCTTTGTGTGTGTATGTCTGTGTTAGTCACATCTCACATCTTTGTGTGTCCGTGTCTGTGTTAGTCACCTCTAGTGACTCGGGCAGATGGTGCTCGTAAACCTGGGAGGGTCTACCATCTAAGGGCAGAATCCCCCTACAGAAAAGATTATCTGCTGCCTTGCAGGAAGATTGGGGACAATCAAAGGCTAGGGAAAGCAAACCCGAATAAAATGCTGGCTGAAATCGGATGCACTGGGCCACTGACGCAGAACACAGTGCAACGTATTAACGGGTGTTCAGTCAGAGTGGATCTGACAGACTCTAATTGTAATGTTCTGTCTGTGGGGGCGATCAACACACTTAGCCTGACAGCTGACTTCATATGAGAGTCTGGAATCCTTACTCTGATTGAGTCCTGAACGCAGAGAGAGAGAGAGAGAGAGAGAGAGAGAGAGAGAGAGAGAGAGAAACCGGGGCTGTTATCTTTATAGGAAATTAATTGGAGGTTATTTCTTATAGGAGAGCAAATTAGGGCTGTTTCTTCTAGGAAAGCAAAATCGAGGCTATTTCTTATAGGAAACCAAATCGGGACTCTTTCTTCTAGGAAAGCAAAATCGAGGCTATTTCTTATAGGAAACCAAATCGGGACTCTTTCTTCTAGGAAAGCAAAATCGAGGCTATTTCTTATAGGAAACCAAATCGGGACTCTTTCTTCTAGGAAAGCAAATCGATGCTGTTTCTACTTGGAAAGCAAATCGAGGCTGTTTCTTTTAGGAAAGGAAATAGGAGCTGTTTCTTCTAGAAACGCAAGTCGGGGACGTTTCTTCTAGGAAGCCAAATAGCAGCTGTTTTTCACCTAGAAAACAGGTCGGAGCTGTTTCTCTTTTAAAACAAGTAGGAGCTGTTTCTCTTTTAAAACAAGTAGGAGCTGTTTCTTCTAGGAAAGCAAGTAGGAGCTGTCTCTATTAGGTATACAAGCAGGAGCTATTTATCCTAGGAAAGCAGTCTTTCTAAACAAGTGTTTCTTTTTATCAAGTTTTCACTTTCTTAGATGGTTTGTCCATCTAGACTAACATGTTTCTCTTTTATGAACATTTTTTTAGAATTTGGTTTTTCTTTACCGCCTGGGGTTTGTCCCCACTCAAGTATCACATCTGACTTCAGTTCACTTTTATTTGCCACATCAGAGAGAAGCAGAGGTGCGCGTGGCCGTGCGGCTAAAACACTGTTCCGCTGGCTGAAAAGCCGGCGTACGGTGTTCGAAGCCCGCGGTAGATAGAAAGGATTTTTTCTATCTGGGGGTGAAATAAAAATGTTGAGTTTCACATGACGTGGCGACTGCTTGACCAAGCGGCTTTTATCCCTCGGATTCTATCGTTGCCCCCTTCCCCCCCGGGACATACACCAGCAATGGTACTATGTGTCGTAAAGATAGTTTTTTTTTTTTTTTTTTTTTTTTTTTTTTTTTTTTTTAAAGAGAAGGTAGCAGACATATGTCGACCATAGACCTTGTAGATGCCATGTACCCATCCTTAGATGTTTGACCATAAATGTCTACCAGACTTTACTCTTTCGGTTATGAAAAAAAAAATGGAATAAATGTGTCTCACGGGGGTGGGGGGGGGGGGGTACCAGTGTGCGTTTGTGTAAGTTGAACAGCTTTATCTGAACTCATCTTACCTATAAACTGTGTTTGCTTGTGAAATAAGCTGACTCATTCCCAACCATAACCTGCTGCTCCCTGTATGTATATATATATTTATAATATATATTTATATATATATAACAGATTCAATATCTAGACCAGATGATGTCTTCAAAGAGAAAAGCATCTTTGGCAGAATTAAGAAACTGACTCCTTACAGACAACATTGGGCGTGAAGAGGTTTTATTGATTAATCATGGGTTTCCGTTGAAAATGTTGCACTTTTGGTAACTCTTTTGCGCAGTTGCCGTGGTAAGCATGCTAATGTGACGCATACATTTCTGGCCTAGTTTATGTAGATCTTTCAAATGTTTGCGACTGGTGCCAAATTCTTGTTATTATTTTCAAAGATCTCTTCTCCTGAGATATACTCTTGTGAAATATGAGGAATCTATTAAGATGTCATGTTTTATGACAGGTTGCAGCAAACAGATGTATTGTATAACCATTATTAAGTTGTATGCAATATAAAGGGACTCGCGACAGCCCAGTGGTTAGTGAACTGGATTACACAGGACAAGAGTCGGGTTCGATCCTGATCGACGGCTTTCAGGTTTACCCAACCTTGAATGGGTACCGGATTTTTTCTGGGAAAGCAACACGGACGTAATACCGACCACATTACCCAAAAAAATCATATGCCGAATGTCTGTAAAAATGATGGTCACTAACACCATATTCCCTAAACGCCAATTGGCGTGACGGGGCTCTTTACTTATGCAACATAAAACATAACAATAATAATTTTTTGGCCATGTAATAAGAAGGGAACAACTGGGATATACTGTGACAACTGGGAAGATAGAGGGAAGCAAAGAGAAAAAAAAAAACACACAGCTTAAGAGAATGGCTTGGCAGAAGGTCAACAACAGAAATGGTAAATAACTCTCGAGATCGAAAGTTGTGGAGAAACATGATCACTTACGCCAGCAGGCATGGTACTTGATGATGATGAATATAAAACATAATCACTGTGCAATTGTCATTGTGGGGGGGGGGGGGTGTATCTCAATTCTTCTACTTTCCTTCCTCATTTTCCTTTCAGCGTGGAGGGTAGAAATAATTTGCGGTCTTGTGCTCTTCTGTTCACCTCTGCTACTGATATGTTTTCTAATGTTTCTAATATTCCGTCAATCCATCTTTTTGGTGGTCGACCCTTGGTTCTGGTGTTCTCGCAACATTTATTGATAACTCGTTGTATTGTGTTCTGTCTTGTCACATGGTCAAACAATTTTATCTGTTTTCTTTATATATTCTATGGCAGTGATTATTCCTAACTTTTTTCTCAGTTCTTCATTTCTGATTTTTTTTCTCTCAAGCTGTTTCCTGTTATTCGTCTAACATATTTCATCTCAGCAGTCTAAAAAAAAAAAGGGGGGGGGGGGGGGGCACTGGTTGGTCACGAGGCAAAACGCCGGCCTCGAGACAAGAGAGGTTGTGTGTCCAAATCCTGGCTGTATCAGTTGTGATTTTTTGTTTATGACTTCTCTCTGCGGCAACTACCCCTGGTCACAGCTGCGAGGCCCGGCTTGAAACGTCAATTACTCATGGTGGGAAAAAATATGAGTACCTCCAGAGACGGAGTTATCTGCCTGTGCGACGAGGGACCCCTGTGCACACGGCTGCCAGGGAAAAACGGATTAACAAACAAAATTCAGTTCCTAGTCTCTAGAGACCTCGTCGGAGGTCAAAGCTGACGAAAAAAAAAACTTCTGCGTTCGCTCGACAATTATCCCTCTTCGCCCCAGCGCTTTTGAAAGGGGTGTCGGTTAGCGCAATCGATAGGCGGTTGGCTTACCACGGCAACAGCCGGGGTTCGTACCCTGGCGAGGACACCTGGGTTTTACTAATTCCCTAAAAATTAGTACCTCTGAAGTCGGAGTAAATCTGCCTGCATGGCGAGGGGCATCCTATAATGGGATAATACAGACTTTACACGCAAAATTCAGTCCCACAAAATTGAGTGGGTGGGACTTCGTCAGAGGTCAAAGCTGACGAAAGCGAACGAACGAACTTTTGAAAGGGCATCATGATTTAAAGCAATACTGTCAGATTTTTTTTTCCAGATCCTGAATCTGTGTCACATAATTCAGATAGTGTTGTCTTTCCTACGCCCATGTTTTCGCCCCGATTCAACATCTTCGGAATACCCTCCTTATTTTCAACATTACTGCACTAGCTGACATCTTGAGAACGACGCGAGCACATCTTATATTAGGGACCGTCCGTGTTCAAACAAAACTATAAAGAGAACGCAGCAAAGGTCAGATCTAGTCCACACTCACGGACCTCCGTGAATGTTAAATACACCACTACTCTTGCTACTTCTGTGAATCAAGTGTAGGTCTCGATAGTCGAGACTTTAAAATGAAAGAGGAACACATTCTGTGTTTTTATATATTTCCCGCTGTGCAGCGAGTTTGTTGTTAGGTCGCGAAGATGAAGATAATAAATGACATTTGTAAACTATGTTGGCGTGTGTCGAAAGTGTATTTTGGGAAATGTGCAGTAGTTCTATATTGACGAGGTGTATTATTATTTTCTCTCTCTCTCTCTCTCTCTCTCTCTCTCTCTCTCTCTCTCCCTTATATTCTCATTTGTTTTCCATATTCTATCTCTGTTTTTTTTCTTCTCTCGTTCTCTCTTTCTTTCCCTGTCTCTCTTTCTCTCTCTGTCTGTCTGTCTCTCTCGCACACTTTCTCTTCTTTTTAATATGTGAAAGTTAAATAATCTCTGATAAATTATTTTCATTGTAATGCTGCCTACTTGAAACGTGTCATTTAAAAACTAATTATTTGAAAGCATCCAGGCCGTACAGCATGAAAGCTTAAAACTATAATTGAATCTGATAGAGACAATTAGACTTGTAATAGAACCAGAAATACAATGAAAACAACGATTAACAAAATATGTCAAACAAGAACAGTAACAGTGCTGTGTGGCAATCGGCACAAGGTATTTGGATGTAAAGACATCATTTAGAAGAAAGCATTTTGCGTAATCTGATGAGATTTTAATACAAAAAGATAGTATTGACGTCATGGTTAATATACCTAATGTAGAATAGAAGCGCCATCAGGGTATGTTAAAGAACATTGTTGACGAAGCTAGATATACTTTCTATAGCAACAATAGGAGCGTTAGGCTTGTGAATCATGGATAGCTTGTAGACTGATGGTCTGTCGGGGATTTGGAGGCAGAATGCACCGGCTCGAGACTTTGTGAGCAGATATATATGGATGAGGATAGGTCCAAGAAGAATGTAGTGACGAAGTCCCGACAAAGCGAAAACCACACCAGCGAACTGACTTTTTAACGGTTTAGAAGCACTAAACATGTTGAGTATTGGAGAAAAGGAAAACAAAACTATTGGTTTGATATTATTATTTAGTTACATCGAGATATGGAGTAGTGCATTTAATACAAAGGATTTCTCGAGTACAAACAAATATATTGATTGAGAGTCCTGAGGAACAGACACGGAGAAGTCAAGACGATATGGCGGGAAAACAAGAAAACAACATACCACAAGCATAGGAAACGGAAGTGTACGAAGTTGGACAGATGTGCTCAGGCTGTTTTAAAAGGTCAGGCTTAGAGCAATCGCACACAGATTCACGAAGGACATGTTTGGACAGTCGAGGCTACACACTTGATTGACATAGCAATATCCGTACCTGAAACACTTCGCTTGCACCAACGGATGGTGGCCCAACCAACATTAGCAGATGTCAGACAATAGTCAGAGAAATACACGGCGGAGAAAGGGATTCGTAGGAGAATAGGACCTTCTTTAGGGTTGTGATTTGGAGGCATAACAATCGTTTCTGGATAATGAGTTATTTTCGGGTCATGGTCATTGCACTCCGAACATGTCCGTAGGTGCTCAGTTCCCCTTCTCAGTGAGTCCCGCAGTGTTCGTCGCTGAACGTTGGCGATCTGCCGAGGATGGTCTAGACCCACATGCACTCACTCGGTCGCACGGTCCAGAACCCATTTCCACGTTAAAGACTGGCTAACCGCAGTCATACATCTCTTCAGCACGTAGATACACATTGACTTGGTATATTCCACCGGAAAATCCTCATTCTAGATAATGTATTTCACAGCAACGGTCAAGGTATTTGTGTCGACCTGTCAGAATTCACATTATCTCTATGGTACTGGGCCTATAACTGCCAACAGGCCCTGTGCTGAAAATTGTTAGTGACTCATAGATGACGTTACGTCTGAATCAGAGAACCAGAGCTAATCAAGACCCTACTTCACCATCCTCCCCTCCCCGTGGTAGGCCTGCAAACAGACTATGAAAAAGCGACTAGATATCGAGGGCAGAAATAAATCAGGAACTAAAAATGGAATACCTAAGTCAGATGTGTCGAGTCAAAAGTGGTAGATATCGCAGCTTGTTGCAAACTACAACACAACACATCTACGCCAACTTAACATTATTTGAAGGGCGGGCGGAGCAGAAGAAGAAATGCTAGCTATAAACTATAGGGAAACATGTTTTTAATAATTACAGGCAGCTATCATTTGGCGTCAGTCAGTGACCAACACAATTCTATAGCTAAGCGTGCACCACTCGGCGTTGCTATATCGCACATTTCGGGAATCACTGATCTTGAATGTAAATGTAACTCTATACTCTTGCACAATATGAACATTATCCCTACTTATGTTTGCCTCTTAGTTTTCCCCATAGAAAATGACAGGTTTGTGTTTATTTTTTCCCGCCAGTGATGAGTTAATCTCCACAAATCTTCACTTTTCTCGCCGAACCTTGAGTTACTACGGACGCATACTCGTACTAATGGAGGTATCCAAATTACACGCATTACCTGTGTATTACTTTCTAGGGTAATAACGTTTTAGAAGCATTCTTTTTTTTTTTTTTTTTTTTTTACTGAAGTTGTTTTAGTTAATTGAAAACCAGAATGTCTCCTGGCTAAAGCTTTCTTTGTCTCTCCTTCCTGTACTGTCACGCTTTAAGAGAGAGGTGTGTGGGGGTGGGGGGTACACACATCCTGGCTAATAGTTTATTGTGTACTGTATATATATAAGTGGGGGCCTTTAAGTTAATCTATTTGCTGTAGGTTAGAGGATTCTATTGGTTCTTATACGTAGCGTACCTGGTTCAATTTGAAGTAGCCACAATGATCTAGTCGACATTAGCTGTAAGTTTGCAATTGACTTTCTTAGTCGTTTAAACAAAGTTCTGAATCTCTGTGTGAACTATAAAAGGTGTGACAAGTCCAGACTTTCATTGACAATATTGGGACTGGGCGCCTATTTCTGGAGTAGGTGGTGACGTTTCTGGTTGTGGAATGATGTTATTTTTCCAGCGACGTTTATGTTCAACTAATTCTTGTTTCTGTAAGATTGACCTCCTTGTGGCAAGACATCTCCATTCATTAACGACGGGCCCTTCGCTTGCGTGAAGCTTTAGTGTCTTTTAAGACCAGTATGACTGAGTTAGGAATATGACGTCATATTTGATACAATTTAACAACTAGCTTTTATTATGACTGCTAGCAATAACTGATCAGAAATGACGGTGGTAAACGATGATGCATAATATTTGCTAAACGTACATTAAGTCAAAGTAAACACCATTCACGCCCCCCCCCTTTATTTAAAAGTGAAATAAAATTGAAATAAATAATTATAAGTAGAATAAAATAAAAACCCTACCCCTTGTCCTTTGTAGTCCAGTTCACTAACCACTGAGCTATCGCGGCTCCCTCCTTGAAACAGTGGCTAATAAAAAATAATTATTGAATTTAAATTAAACGATGTATCTTAAACAATTTAAAGCTCGTTCATTTCCAACTATGTCTAATATTGTCGTGGTGATATTATGTAATATTTATATATATATATATTTTCTATAAATACTAACATGGAATCGGGGCAGATTAATTCCTGCCCCTATCTTTGCACGTGATCGTGTCAATCAATTCAACAAAATAAATAACAAACATTATTTTCATAGATTTGTCAATACGAATATTGTTTAATACGATACAGCTAGCTTCAGGCTCAAAGGTCTCATTTAATTGAAAACCATTATAATTAATTATATTTTTTGTTGTTGTTGGTAGGAGGTGCTATTTTATTTCTAATGTTATTTACAGACTTTTGACCTGAACGAATATGTGATAAGTGGGTGCTAACAAAATAAAATAGCGCTGTATTAACCCTTTCTTCTATTAGTTAGTTTCCCATGAAATGTGCTTGTGTTTTTCGTTGTTTGATTTTGCAAGTAATCGCAGTTACCAGTGAATGTCAGACTTGTTTGTTCCAATGTTATCATCACTTATCTTTGCGATCAGCCTCTCTCTCTCTCTCTCTCTGCTTGTCTACCTTCTCTGCCAACTGATAATTTTTAAGGTCGTCGCCACAACCACATGTAGTAGGGTCGCAGCTCTTGTTCTAGGGGTCGTGACAACATTCACTGAGCCGCTGACTACTCTCCCTTTATTTTCTTCATTTTTGCCAGATAAATAGTCTGTGTTAGAGTGTCTATATTTTGTACTTTGTACTATTTGTTATACATGTAATCATACACAACATACACACATATAGTTTGTATGCACTTGTATAAGCCGAGCATGCCTGTTTGTGCATGTATAATAAACCTGCGCAGAAGAAACGAACAACAACCAAATACGGTGTGAAGTAATAAATTGACAGTGAATGGGTTACATTTACAGGCAATAACTCCAAGAGATTTAAAAAAAAGAAATAGAGTGGAAAAAAAAGTAACACGGCCTTGTAAGTGTTATACGTTAAGTGTAGTTGGCTCCTTAGTGCAGAGAATATGGGTTCATTTCAGAAGGTACGTCTTACCCATTCTTGAAAAACAGTACTTAGCTCGCGGCGTTAGAGTAATTAATTATATTTACCGTCCCCTTATTTCTCACTCTCAAGTGCTTCGGTTTAGTGCTGTTGTGAAAATGCTTCAGACTCTTTATACGGCGTTGAGTAGCATGAGAATACCTCGTACAATAGAAACGATTGGGGAAGAAGCTTGGGTGGGAATAGGGAAGAGATGACGATTTCATTTAGCTTAGATGACATAAATATAAAACCGCCATACTGTTCCAAAGAACAAAATGTATGATTCGTAGCGAATGTTCTTAATCTCATGTTGTTTCATATGAGGAAAAAGAGACCTGCCATAACTATATACTTTAGTTCACAGAAAAGTGTAGGTAGAATCCTAGACATGGATCGTCAAGTCCTCCCAAATATGTAAACTGGGTGGTAAAGAAAGGTGCGGGGGGAAAAGGGGGGGGGGGGGGTAGGAGAAGATAGAGAGAGACACCAAAATGGAATGAGACAAGAACGCGCAAGATAAACTTTTGAGAACATTTTTTATTTTCATTTGGAAAATTAATGAGAAATTTGATTGAAATATATTGAATACCAATTTCTTGTAGAAGTATACTTTGGAATTATTTGTAAAATAAACGATGCGGTTATTACCCTACATTTATTACAATACCTGCACGTGATACAGTACTTAAGGCTGTCATTCGATTTTAAGTTACAGAATAAACTTGGATCTTCCAGTGACCGAGGCTCATTTCCCCCTGACTCCTATCGAGTGCATTTTTCTCGGCTCTCCTCAGGTGCTGAAAGCTCACTGTAAACCACTGCCATACCTTACCATTCCACTGACTGTTTTTCTGCTCTCCCTGACAACAGCGATTACCGCCTGGAGAAGTTAATGACCAGCTTTACCTGTGCTAATGAGCTTCACCATTATACACTTTGTTCATCTCTCCTCGTTCTTCCATTTTTTTTTGGTGGGGTTCCCACCTTGTTTAATTTTCTCATTGCGATTTCTAGTTTTTGTTAAATCATTTCACTTTTTTTTTTTTAGTCTGATGTCTTCACTTTGAAATGGTACTGTCTGTGTAGTCGTTTATAACTGTCTTGACTTACCTGTCTCGATCATCCTTGATGTAGTAGAATTGATCTGTTTCATCGTTTGTTGTTCTCATTTTCTGGAGAAGGCTATATGTAGGCCGATACGTCCGTATTTTGTTGTGTTCGTTTGGTGTAGAGTTACAAACCCTGTAGGAGCGTACGTTACACCCCACCACTGGCTCCTTGCGACAAGCTTTACCGCAGCACTGCAATTATTTGCCTGTTCCCCCTTTATAACAGTAGTTTGTTTATATGTATTTGCATTTGCGTGTGCGAGAGAATAATTCTTATAAGTTACATTAGAATCAATATACTCTCTCTCTCTCTCTCTCTCTCTCTCTCTCTCTCTCTCTCTCTCTCTCTCTCTCTCGCTTCTGTAGTATATGTCTGTCCGTCGTCTATTTATCTTTTTCCGTATCTGACTCTTTCCAATTAAAAAAAAAAAAATCTTGTTGACGTTTTCATTTATCCCTTCATTCATCCATCACTCAGTTTTAATTCTATGGGTTCATTTTAATTAATCGACTATGTTGCTAAACCGCTGCTATCACACACTCCCACAATCCTCACTACTCTTCTCCGACAAATCCACTAGCTCCACTAAGAAAAGTAACATCATCGGAAAGCACATTCTTTCTTTTTCTTAATTTTAAAAATGGTTTCTCATTTTGTTTTCGTAAATAAAAAAAAATGCACTTATAAACCAGTGCTAGATATTTTAAAAAATCAAATAGTTCGGCCAAATAACAAAACTACACCGGGACAAAATATTATGTAATAGCCGCCGTCAGTCATAGTTGACTATGGATTTTTCAGCGCCCTAGAAATGTTATTTGTTCTTTTCTTTCGCCGTGTATTCTCTTTTTCTATGAATCTGTCTGCTTCTTGTTTGAGTTAAAGCTTTAGTGTGTTTCCAAAAATTGCGGTCTGCAGCTATTCCCAGGCTGCACGGTTTATGTTTAGAGTCTTCATGTCACGTTTACACACGTCTACAAATCGAAGTTTTGGACGTCCCCTAGTTCTTTTGGCATCTGGTAGTTGTCCATAGAGTATATCTTTCGATATGCGGCCATCTTTCAAACAGTGTACATGGCCAAGCCAGCGTAACCTACGTTGTTTGAGCAGCGTGTAGATGTTCAGGAGGCCCGTATGAATCATGACCTCCACGTTTGTCACTTCATCCTTCCAGGTGATACCAAAATCACGGCGCAGACATCGCATTTGGAATGCATTTAGCCTTCTATCCTGGTTTCCATACGTTGTCCAAGATTCACTGTCATACAGGAGGATGCTAATGATGTAAACTGTGGTCTTTGTTTTAATTGTCAGTTTACTGTCTTGCCAAATACGTCTAAAAAGACGGGCGAAGGTGGTAGCAGCTTTACCAATGCGGGTGTCAATTTCTGTATCTAAAGATAGTTTGTCGTTGATGATGGACCCCATGTAGCTATACATCGAGTTTGTAGCGTGCGGTAGCTATCCAATGAAGTCGATAGACATCTCCCACTGACGAAAGCGGCACCTGGCGTCATGCCCTGCGCCAAATGGCCAGAATGACTTACAACGGGTAACTGCTGCTTCCCGTTTTGTGTCGACACCAAAATGGCAGAGCTGGAGTGTCCTCTCCAGGGCGCGAGCTAGGGCAGACAAAGAATGAGACAAGTTGTTGAAAAATATGGAACGCTTCACGAATTTGCGTGTCATCCTTACGCAGGGATCATGCTATTCTTCTCTATAAAATACTATATATGCAAAATTTTCAAGATACCATGGGGAAATGGGAAAACAGTAAAAACGATGGATTAATGAAATAATTATGGCTACGAATGACACATTATATGAAACAAACTGCATCATAGCCTTGTCTTGAACATATCTTGATTTTCTTCACCACTGTGAGAAATGAGAGTGAAAATTCATTTACAAATGCATAATCACAATGAGTCAGGGATGGAAACAAATAATGCATGAATGTACTGCGAAGGGTTAATTACTTAAATTATTCAGATAATTCGGCTCTGATTACTACATTTTACCATCATAACTATGCTACTGCTAGCAAACAGTAAAATCTGACATTTGTTATTATAGTAGCGGAGCGACAGTGGTAGGTAGGCAGGCAGGCAGGTGTGCGTGGGTGTCTTTGTCAGCTTTGTTTCAATGACCTGTTGTATACATTCAACTTTGAATTGGTGACCGCTTTCAATCCTTTCTTCATATGAAGATTAAATCTAATTACGTAAAATTGCTTGACTTTAGAGTTGTTACTCTTGAGAGTTTAAGTTGGAGTATCCGAACAAGACTTTTCTGTGATTCTGTGATGCTGCACAATGATGTCCTTATTGAGTTTAATAAATCGATAATAGGCAAGTGATCGATTTGTTAATGGACACTGTCCGAGATCATTGATGATGGTCCTAAGTGTAAGATCAAGATAGCACACATCACAGCTGTTTTTTTTTCCCATCTCAGAGTGGTATTTTAATTCTAATTTTTGAACTCTTCCATAATTTATGGATGAAGACGCTCTGGATCTAATACACTTCACTCACTCTTTAAATTTATATTTTATGTGAGTGGTTTCAATTCACCACATACAAAGCGTACAATTTATAGCTATAGTAAATATTTATGTACATGATATTTTAGTACTTAATGCTCGTAACAAAAAAGGTCAAATCTGGTAAATCGGAGAGATTCCGGGTATGCAATATTCAATTTTTATTCACAAACGTTTTTAAATTTTAAGATACCGCTTCTTCTGAACACTTTGAATGTATGATTGAAGAAGTACGTGTATGTTAGTGAAGACATAAGAGAGCGACTTTAACTAAAGCATCTGTGACAAACAACTGTAATATGCAATAAGACATTTATTTTTGCTGGCCTGACACTATCATAATTTGAGGCCGGTGATTACCATGGGCGGGCCGTGAATTACACCTGTTTTGACTAGATGGACACTAGCATTATGTGGTCGTGATAATTTAAAGCGGCTTGTTGGGTGAGGCTTGCCTACTTTCGGTGCATTATATTTCATCGCTTTCTTGTTAATAGGTCACGTGCATTTTAAAAATGTTCTTATATTTGTTATTGATTTGTCTTTCTCTGCATGTAAAACTGTATGTCAGTCTGCCTGACCTATGAATGCACTACATTTTGGTCCCTGAACTCGCATTTGCCTTGCCTATGGCTGTTGCACATTTTGGTCCTTGACCTCGTACTTGTCTTGCCTATGGCTGTTGCACATTTTGGTCCTTAACCTCGTACTTGTCTTGCCTATGGCTGTTGCACATTTTGGTCCTTGACCTCGTACTTGTCTTGCCTATGGCTGTTGCACATTTTGGTCCTTGACCTCGTACTTGTCTTACCTATGGCTGTTGCACATTTTTGGTCCTTGACCTCGTACCAACAACAAGGACAAATCAAATAATAACATAGAGGTAGAAAACTCCAACATCAATGAGCTACTCTTCGCAGATGACCAATGCCTAATATATGAGGATGAAAACCTGCTACAACAGCATTTAACATCTCTAGATAAAAGCTGCACAAACTACAGTATGAAAATTAACACAGCAAAAACAGAGGCTATAAGAATAAGCAAATTAAGACACCCATTAAACATCAAGATCAAAGATAAAGAAATAAAACAAGTAGAGGAATTCAAGTATTTAGGCACAATGTTCACAGAAGATGGAAAACTAGACAGAGAAATTGACATGAGAATACAAAAAGCGAATGCTGTCACATACCAGCTTTCACCATTGCTAAGACATCCAAACATTTCTATGCCAGCTAAACAACAAATGATAAATAGCATCTTCATACCAACTTTATGTTATGAAAGTCAAACATGGACCCTTTCTAAATCACATTTAAGAAAGATCAATACATGTGAGATGCGATGCTTGAGAAAAGTAACAAACAACACAAGAAGAGATAGAATACCAAATGAAACCATAAGAAAAATGGTAGGAACAAAACCCTGCCAAGAATATATAGAACAACAACAACAACTTAAATGGTTTGGCCACCTGGTCAGAATGAATCCTCACCAATCAACATCAAAGGCGCTCTTCTCGAGAATGCATGGAAAAATACCAAGTGGAAGACCCAGAAGAAGATGGATAGATGCAGTGACAGAGACATGTAACAACAAAGGAAAATCACTAATTCAGACAATTCGAGCAGCACAAGAGCGACAAATGATATAAACCACGACACCTTTTAGGTATCAGTGAAAAGAGAAAAGAAGAAGAAGACCACCTACTTGTCTTGCCTATGGCTGTTGCATATTTTGTTCCCTGACCTCGTACTTGTCTTGCCTATGGCTGTTGTACATCTTGGTCCCTGACCTCGTACTTGTCTTGCCTATGGCTGTTGTACATCTTGGTCCCTGACCTCGTACTTGTCTTGCCTATGGCTGTTGCACATCTTGGTCCTTGACATCGTACTTGTCTTGCCTATGGCTGTTGCACATCTTGGTCCTTGACCTCGTACTTGTCTTGCCTATGGCTGTTGCACATCTTGGTCCTTGACCTCGTACTTGTCTTGCCTATGGCTGTTGCACATCTTGGTCCTTAACCTCGTACTTGTCTTGCCTATGGCTGTTGCACATCTTGGTCCCTGACCTCGTACTTGTCTTGCCTATGGCTGTTGCACATTTTTGGTCCCTGACCTCGTACTTGTCTTGCCTATGGCTGTTGCACATTTTTGGTCCCTGACCTCGTACTTGTCTTGCCTATGGCTGTTGCACATTTTTGGTCCCTGACCTCGTACTTGTCTTGCCTATGGCTGTTGTACATCTTGGTCCCTGACCTCGTACTTGTCTTGCCTATGGCTGTTGTACATCTTGGTCCCTGACCTTGTACTTGTCTTGCCTATGGCTGTTGCACATTTTTGGTCCTTGACCTCGTACTTGTCTTGCCTATGGCTGTTGCACATTTTTGGTCCTTGACCTCGTACTTGTCTTGCCTATGGCTGTTGCACATTTTGGTCCTTGACCTCGTACTTGCCTTGCCTATGGCTGTTGCACATTTTGGTCCTTGACCTCGTACTTGCCTTGCCAATGGCTGTTGTACATTTTGGTCCCTGACCTCGTACTTGGCTGTTATAAAATTTTCGTTGATGACATAGTACGTAAATCCTGTTAAATTTCCTTTTCTTCTTTCGTACCTGCAAGGGACTATAGAACGCTATGTTTAATGTAATTACTTTGGCCAGCATGCATCTCTGTAAGAATTGTACTGGCGGCAGTCTTGTTGTATGTGTGCTGTAGACTGTGGTACTTGTCAACATGTATAATATTTGTGTTTCCAGTCGTGACTAGTGTGTACATACATTTTCGAAGTGGATTTTACCATGTTGTTGGTTGAAATATATTGACCGGTTCCTTCCGATCAAGTAGGCGGTAGTACATATACGCCATTTTATCTTACTAATCTCCTGGCGTGTGTTCGGTAAACCTGGTTGTTCCATCTGCCCAGGCTAAGATGTCAGCTTTCTCATTTCCTTCTTACAAAGTTAAATGATGCCTAATGAAATACAGTGTTGCTTTCCCTACATTTTTTGTTCTGTACTTGTTGAATGTGTGCTCGAGTACTCCACGCACTGAATTTACAGTGAATTTGCTACATTGATTTTACTCCATGATTTCTCTCTCTCTCTCTCTCCCCTCCTACTGCCAGTCTATCTCGCGCAATAACGCGCACACACAATCAGTCACATGAGAAACGAGAGACCGACGCTTGACAAACCAGGTTTATTTTGTTTCAACCTTGAGTATTTCTCACAAAGCACAATTACAATAGTTTTCTAGCACGTCCGTAGACCCCAGCTCGGTATC
This sequence comes from Megaustenia siamemsis, assembly GCA_032433765.1. NCBI lineage: Eukaryota > Metazoa > Mollusca > Gastropoda > Stylommatophora > Ariophantidae > Megaustenia > Megaustenia siamemsis. Next base: position 30,004,374 of record JAVIAB010000051.1, read on the forward strand.
CACACTCTCCATGGAAGTTTATATTCATTCTTTCAGCTCTCTCTCTCTCTCTCTCTCTCTCTCTCTCTCTCTCTCTCATCTCCTCCTTCCCCCCCCCCCCCAATTTTACTGAAGAGTTTTTTTTTTTTATATATACAGTTATTCGCACCTGAAGTAAATCAAGTATAGTTTAGAAACAAGGGGAAAGGGGGGAGGGGGTGGGGGGCCTCCAGATGTTAAATTTTGATGCCTTAAAGAAATCACACGTACGCACCCACACAAACAAACACACACACACTGATGGAAGACAAAAAAAAGGGGGGGGGGGAATAAACCATTTGGAGGCAAGTGTTCTGGATTGAAACATCCTTTATCTCACATGTTTACGGCCTAGAATTCAGCGATCCCGTCTTGTAGTCTCTCTCTCCGTCTGTAAAATATTGTCGAGAGAAACAATAGACTCCCACCTCCCTTACAAGAAAATACTTGTCCAATAATGGGTTCCTTCACACTGCGTTGTCGTCATCGTTGTATAAAGTGACCTATGATGCTTAATGGAATCGAATTAAGTTAAAAATCAGAGTTGGAATGTTGTTAGGGATGTCTATTTGGGTTCCAAGATTTAAAAAAAAAAACGTTGCACTGACCAACATATTCATCTATATCCATTTAATTAAAAAAACAACACATTTTTCTTCAATTTAAAGTGTTTTTATTTACTTCATTAAATTACAGATGACGCTGATGTTCATCGACTCAGCTAAACACGCTATCATATTTCATTGCTAACTTGTAGGTCCTGTGGTATTTCATCGAAGTATATAACATATTTACTGTAATGCAGTTTGACTACCTTGGCATTTCATATTCCAGAATCAATAGCAGTGAATGAAATTATTGGAGATTGTTGAAATCCCTGTCTGGCGGCCTCACAGCGAGTTGTCATTGTAAGTCTAGACACACGACTGAATTATCTCCACACAATGGCACGAAATTCACAATCAAGCTAGTTTGTATTGTTCAACATCATTCTCCTTCATCAAACTTTCTCCTGTGTTAGACATTTCACTCATTTCCCGACTGATTGCTTTTCATTGGTTTGTTGGCTGCAAATTAATTGCCATCTTGTTTTAAAAATATTGAGGGGGGGGGGGGGGGGGCAGCATTTATTTGAAGTTATCTCTGGTTTCATCAAATTTAGTCTTGAATCTCAGTGACAAGTTTTATTTGGCGACTGTCTGTCATTATGTTTGTCTGTTTCTCCGCACACATTACGCTACATCATTTTGGTTACATTTGCCGTCCAAACGCCGACATTTTGGCCTATATAAACTTCCCTAAACTTTGAGTTCTCGTTTATCAATAATTTCACTGTTATCACATCTACAATATCTAAACATCTGCTGCTGTATTAGTGTTGTACATCTGTTCTTTCTGCTTCTTTTGTTACAGTTTAGTGAATTTTCTGTACAGCATTCTACACATTCTGCTAGCAAAAGAGCTTCAGGGAAACAGAAGCTGTACTGGTTATGTTCACACTTATCTCATAGAACGCAATATAGAATATAAGAGAAGTCTTTTTGTGAATATTATTTGATAGGGTAGATAGAAAACTATTATTGCAGACAAGACAATACGGAGTAGGTGAACATATTATCATGATATATTCAAGTCTATGCGAAAAGTATACTACTGTAGTAACTAGAAATGAAAAGAACAAAATGATTTGTTTGTTGGTGTTTGCTTGCTGTTGTTTGTTTGCATTCACCAGCTCTATATCGCAATCGAAGTCCTGACAGACTGAATTTTACGTGTGAATATCACGTTTTCCTATTTTTCACACCGGCAGCCATGTGCTCAATTGTTCCCCGCCATACAGGCAGATATTCTCCTATTTCAGAAGTACTTTCATTTTTTTTTTTGCCGTCGAAAGCTTTAACGTTTTGGGCAGATTTTTTTCCTGCTAATTTTGCCCGGAGAGCGGCCATTTTTGGCCTACATTTTTCAATTTCCAACTGCCAAGGTTCTTTAACATGCGCAGAATGCACACGGGAGCTCCTATTTTCTGTCATTAAGACAACACGATTAGAACATAAGGACAAGTTAAGGCATTGAACCAATCTTGCTCTATCAATAATTGAAATGTCTTGGCCACCTCCAGAGAATACCTAAAAAAATGCCTTACCATTCATGACGTTCACGAAAGTAATAAGTGGATATAGACCACGTGAAAGACCAAGAAAAAAAGATGGGGAAATTAAAGATACCCTGCAACAACGTAGGGTTATTATTCTAAAGCCACAAGGCAATAGAGCCTTCAATAAACATTGTGAGAACCCCAGACCCAAGAGCCGGGCACGAAAAATATAGATTGATGGAATACTAGAAACACTAGGAAACATAACAACATGAGAGGCCAACAGAAGAGCAAAAGACCGTATATTATATCTCCCCTCGACGCTGAAAGGCACACGAGGAAGGAAAGAAGAGGACAAGACAAGTCAGAGCAAGAATCCTCCATCTAATCACAACACCCGAGAGGAGGGGAGAAAATAAGTAAGCAAATCTGGTAGGAGAGAAGGAATGATGACGATGATTTTGTGTTATGTTTTATTGTGCCACCTTTTCTCCTGCACCAGTTTCGTTTCTCTGTAATTCATTGTTATGGTCTCGTAACTCAGCTTTCACATAACCACATTCCTTTCACGTCACCACCTATTTTCTAGAGCTTTCAATGCCAATCATTAAAAGTGCAAAAGGCATGAACAATTTCATCATAAAGATGAAAGACGGGCGCGAAAAGCATTCCTCTATTTGGCGGGCCCTACATCTCTCGGGAAATGACGGTCTCTCGAGTCCTTCAGACGTCGGTCTTACATTTCATATATGATTGATCTGCTGTTTTCTCCCCTTCTTTATCCGCTCGGTTTAGGATTAATTACTGGGGAAACAATCAGCAGATAGTAAGGGAAATAACGAGGGCTTCAAGATAGAAATACATTTGTTAAACGTTTGGTTAGTAATTTTTTTTTGAAGTATGAGGCTTTGCTCTAAATAATAGAGCTTCTTTTTTATCTTTCTGATAGCAAAGAAGAAAAACTTTTTTTTTAACATAGTGAAGAATGAAACATTGATTTTGACAATAATTGATGGCCGTACAATTAGAGAGATTTGAAATAATCTGTACACATGAACAAACAGATGTGCACTGAATATTTTTGTTTAAAACGTGCACAGGTGTATAAATGAGTGTTTGAACAGTTTGTATTACTAGAAGCTATAACACATCAGGAAGATACTATGCAATCCATTTTGGACAATAGAAACAAGAAAAAGAGTTCTTAAATGTTACGTAGAGCCAGTCTTAACATATGGATGCGAATCATGGACAATAGGACAACAGACAAGAAAATCACTGGAGTCTGTAGAAATGTGGTTTTACAGAAGAATGTTAAGAATCCATGGACAGCTAAGAAGAGTAATGAAGATGTTCTGAGAGAGGTCAAAGCAAAAAGAGAGCTAATTTCCAATATTAGGAAGAAACAATCATCATATTTTGGCCATGAAATAAGAAGAGAACAACTGAAATATATTGTAACTACTGGAAAAATTGAGGGAAGAAGAGATAGAGGGAAGCAAAGAGAAAAAATAACAGACAGATTAAGAGAATGGCTTGGCAGAAGGTCAACAACAGAAATGATAAATAGCTGTCGAGATCGAAAGTTGTGGAGAGACATGATCACCTACGCCAGCAGGCCCGGTACTTGATGATGATGGTGATGATGATAACACACCTTAGATGTGAGAAATAACTGATGTCATCTTTACACTCTCAGTGTACATTAACACATCGAACACATAAGTTCTATTGAATACCTACTCTTAACTATCTATAGAACAAGTTTCATTGCAGTCGGGAATTTCCATTATCCGCTCCACCACTTGTCACATGATCTCCCAAATCACTCGGTATCAATCTGGAACCAATCTCACAGCCCTTTCGCCGTGAATGTCACCAATGGGTTGCGTAATATAATTTGTTTCTTTTGAAATGCAGTATTTGTATGAGCTATAAGCACCTCGCCTTTGCTGCACATCTAAGTTATTATCATGCCCAACTATTTCAATTCGCTGCGCTGATCTAACACAGTCCCATTTGCTTTCATTGTGCTTTTACAAGATATCTTTTTCTTTGTAGCATCGCAGCTGGTCTTTAGATTTTAAACGCGTATGCTTGTTTTACCTTGTGGTGACTTGTACCCACCCATTATATGTTGTCATGGTGATCGATACATTTACAGCGGATATTGTTAAAAATCGGCGTCCCTTCCGAGAGAGTCTACAGCAGCTATTTGACAGGCTGGGATGATAGTCGAAGCCTTGTCGGTATGAGAACAAGAAAGACTCGACAGTTCCGAATTGTACACGGGGCACATGCTCAGCAAACGACGAAGGCACTAACCACTTCATTATTGTGGAGAGCAGATATACGAAAGTACAGATTTGAGTAGAATATATATATATATATATATATATATATATATATATATTGCACGTGTATGAAGGTGTATGTGTTGCATCCGTGTACGAGAAAGAAGAAAGAAAGAAAGATTTACTCAATGTTGTGTTTTAAAGACATCTGTGATTGGGCATTTAAAGCAGGAAAAAATAGAATCTGAATGTATATAAGATATTTCTAACGACTATTGATGTTGATTTCACGACTCCGTTGTATAGTCTCTGTTTTAAAACCATCGTCACCATCATCGGACACTACCCATTAATAGTGCCATCTCTTTCCTGATAATACAGGGCAATCTTAGCGGACTTCACGAACTCCGTAACTCCGGCTGTAGGGGTACGATGAGAAAGCTGATTAACTGTTGTGAGAGATGCATTTTCTTCTTGTCACACTGTGTTCTTGCAATGAAATGCAGTCGCCGAGCCTATTTCTCTATTTTTTTTAAATGGTCAAGGATTTTTGCTTGACGTGCTCAAATTGTTTGGTTTACATGGCGTCTTCGCCGATTGAAATAAGACATGATGAAAAGTATATTTGGTTTCTTTTTCCCGTAGTTTGATTACAAAACACGTCGTTGCTTAAAATGAGCAACGAGTCAGTGTTTGCCATTAAATAAAAAGTAGAGAAAGAAACAATAGCAGTGGTGCATACCCGCACGTCCATCTATAACGGGCTACGCGTGCCTGACTTCTGTGTCTGTTTTAGTCTAGCCACGCAACACCAGCTCCCCAAGCCCTCACGTTAAGTGCTCTGTGGGTGAAGAAAGATAGAGTATACGTCAGTCTAAGCAGTCATTATTCCAGAATGAAGCAATCACGTGGTCAGTGGTTCTATTGTTGATGTTGGCCACTTATTTCTTATCATAGTGCACGAGGATGTTGTCTCTTGCTGTGTGCTGGTGTTTCATTTCATTCAAGATTCGTGGGAGGTAACTAGTGCAAGGTTATAGTGCACAGTAAGATCTACATGTTGATTTGATTTACCAACTTCTTAGGTTTACCACGTATAATGTGAGCAAGCGCGTGCGTACGCGATTTGTATCGGGGGAGCGGTGGGACGGTCTAGCACATTTTTGGTCTCTTATTGCGCTTACTAATTTCCACTTTTTAATGAAGAACCGGACGAACTAGTTCTACCCAATTCGTGTATAATATAAGTATATGTACATTTTTGGAAAGAGAGAAAAACCTGCTTGATCGTGCATGCCAGCGAACCATAATACTGTGTGGGTATTCAATGTCTAGCTTCTAGCCCCTACATTGTGCACATTAATCTTGTCTTGTGTTTACATATTTATTTAGTTATTTTTCTCTGTTACATGTTGCACATAAATAAAGTGTTCCCCCACGCCCTAAGGCGACGTAAGAGGAATATGGCGTTAGCGACCTTCTTGTTTCACTTTAAAGGAAACCACATGCTTAATATCACACGCAAGCACGCTCGGTGAAGCTATTTAGTTCGGGATATTTGTATAATGTATTGAATGTAATGTTCCTTCAAGAAGAAAATTAAAATATAGGCTATTCTATTCTATTCTATTCTATTCTATTCTATTCTATTCTATTCTATTCTATTCTATTCTATTCTATTCTATTCTATCCTATCCTATCCTATCCTATCCATGGAACCAGTTTCCACCACTTGCCACAGCATTTCCCCCCAAAATCTATTATATAAAATAGTTATGTTTATTTTGTAATTGTGTAGACATGTACAAATAAAGCGAAAGTGATCAAATGCTTTTTTTTTTCGTTTGCACCGAGTCTTGTAGATCAATTTTTGGAATGGATTTATTTAATAATATTACAATTTATTAATACAATTATTAAATACGCCCACTCCAAAAAGTTGGAGAAGACGGGCAGAGAGATAGAGGTGGAATGTTGTTGATTGAGTTCACGACGTGGCTCGGGAAAAGATCAATGATGGAACGAAATGAAAATTCTAAAAAAGGAAGAAGTGGTATGGTTGTAGCTTTACAAAGGTGAGGAACAAAATTAAAGCAGAACGACGTTTCGGCTCAGTGATATAAATAAACAACACAAATGTTTATCTAGATATTTTTTTTGCGTTGTTGTTTATTGTTCCAGCTGAAGGCCTACTGAGCCGAAACAGTGTTCTGCTTTTGTTTTGTTCCACATCTACATATATGACCCTTTTCGTCTTGTCAGACGGTCTAGTGGAGGCTATTATGTATTTTTTTTTAGGTTTTCTTTTTGTCGAACATCTTCTCACGTGGCTAATTCTACCAATGTTTGACAAACACACACGGCCACAGAATGAACAAGTCATTGATCCACAGGGTTTTCTGTCATTTTTCATGAGTCTTTTCTCTTCTAAGTGTTGCCTTAGCACAGTCTCAAAAGACGTTATACCATTCCTTATAGATAGCCATTATTCTACAGAAAAATTTTCGATCTTTGTCCATAACCTTTGCCAAAGTGTCAGGAACGCCATTTTGTTATCATCAACTTTGAAAACGTCTTTAACTCTCCCTGATCTCAGTCATTGAATTATTTATCATAGAAACAACTTATGTATGCAACTGATTTTCCCTTAACGGAAGTAGAAGATTAAAAATATGCTAATGGGTGTAGCAAATCATGAAGATTTACGTCACATTTTGCACGAGAATTCAAAACCTGCCTTAGCAGCACTTTCAGATTTCCTTAACGGTACGTGTGTTTATCACGTCCCAGAAAACTGATCAATCAGCATTGTCACGTGTAAGTGCGACTGAAGAGGGATTACAGATTACTTTCCAAGACATGGAATCTGTTGATCAAAGGGTCCTCACGCATAGATTGTGTTTAAAGAATGTGTCGATCAAAGAACATAAATGCAACGATTGTGTCTAAAGATCGTAATAGTATCGATATGCAGAATGAGTTTGACGACAATAACGTGCTATAAACTCCCTACCAAAGTCATTGATAAATCTGACACGTGCGCCAGCTTCCCATATTATCAGATGTAAAAGTGCCTTCCAATGACTAATGATCAGGCTACGTAGCCAGTAGCACAAATGTGAGACAATAGCAACAGTTCATCGTACAGCACATCCAAACATCTTCAAGTGTTTCAGAAGAGAGCAACCACATGTGTTACAGAGAATAGCTTTGTTGTGTGGTAAATCAACATGTTCAGGACAACACAAGTAAACAAATATTCGATATGCCATCTTTTTTTTACATTTTTTATTATTTAAACCACAAAAGCATATTTATCAGCTCTTGAACAGCTCACAACGAAACATTTGTTCTCTATAGTTCATTCTCGGGAACAGCCATATATGTTTTGCTCAGAAATAAGGTAATGTTTCACATGTTTCTCTTATCACCATATAGTTTATTACTCGAATATATTTATTATATTTTTATTATTTCCTCCATTAAAATAATAGTTAAAAACAGTGATAATTTATGTAACAGCTTTATAGTACAGTTCAGATAGATAAGAATAAAAACAGTTTCAGAAAACAATCAAGAACATCGTAATAACTGTATGTGGCGCAAAACTAAGAAAGAAAGAAGAGAAGAGGATCACCCCGTAGAATGATGCGATCAGGGAAGCAGTAAAAGAAAATAAGAAACTACACAAAAATTGGAGCGAGAAAAGGGATCATGAATAATATGAAAATATGCCTTAACACGATTTTAAAAAAAAAAGTAAAAAATGTAATCAAAGAAAAATACTTGAACAGAGTTCGGTCAAAAGTTGAGCTGGTTACAGTCACATGGGACTTCTACAAAGCAGTGAAAGCAACGGGGGCAAGAAAATAAAACGACGACCCCACTGAACTCAACAACAAAGAAGGACAACTAATATCGAACAACCAAAAAATGCAAGAGATGGAAAGAATATTTCGAATGTTGGACAAATGTGTTGATAGCTGTTCAATGATTTGACAAACTTTGTTGCATCCTGAGTCTATTTCTGCTGTTTGTGAATTGCCGTTTTTGACTAGACTTCCTAGGTATTTAAATAGAAGACGTAAAAGAACACTAAAATAGACTTAACATCACATGTACCCAATGCAGCATGAAAATCAACATCAAGGCAGAAATTATGAACATCGCAAAAGAGAAAAAAACAGAATATCAGCATAACGACAGACAATCGTGGCAAAGGACAATACACAAGCAGCAGAAATAGACTCAAGATGCAACAAAACTTGTCAAATTATCGGACAGCTATCACCACTATTGTCCAACAAAGAAATAACTCTAGAGGCAATACGGGCACTCTACAACACAATTTTCATTCTAATGTTGATCCACCAATACCAGACTTGGACATTAAATTCAGGTACAGTAAGAAAAATAACCATTACAGAAATGATTATTGCTTTACGTATGACAGGAAACAGCCCTGAAAATAACGTATAAGTGCAGAGCTGAGAAAAAAATCTAGGAGTAAATTCCTGCCGTTGAGTATAGAAACAACAGATCAAAATGGTTTGCTCACGTGATAAGACAGAAGCGTCAACATACAACACAACGCTAATATTATACACGCTGTGAGAACTCCAGACTTAAGGACTGTACTCGAAAAAAGATGGATTCGTTGAATGTTAGAAACACTAGAAAACATAACAGCAGCAGAGACCAACAGAAGAGCAAACGACGGCAAACTACGTATATCCCCTATCGACACTGAATGGCAAATGAGGAAGGAAAGATGGACAAGACTGCCCGAACCGAGTATATCGCGTAAATGTTACACTTTAAACTTGACAGTATAACTTACAAAATGATTATTGTTATCTAACTATTCATCCAGTTTGCTATGTAACTATTCATCCAGTTTGCTATGTAACTATTCATCCAGTTTGCTATGTAACTATTCATCCAGTTTGCTATGTAACTATTCATCCAGTTTGCTATGTAACTATTCATCCAGTTTGCTATGTAACTATTCATCCAGTTTGCTATGTAACTATTCATCCAGTTTGCTATGTAACTATTCATCCAGTTTGCTATGTAACTATTCATCCAGTTTGCTATGTAACTATTCATCCAGTTTGCTATGTAACTATTCATCCAGTTTGCTATGTAACTATTCATCCAGTTTGCTCTTTTTAAATGAAAGAAGCAGAAACAGAAACCCGTGCACTAGGATCAAAAAGAAATAACAAACACTTTTAACACGGGTTGGCTTTAGATATCAGGCACAGCACGTCTAAAAGATAACACTGGAAGTGATCTCAAAGGACCGCGTGCACGTGGTGATGAAAGAGTTTGTCTCAGATAATTGATAACGTCCAGAAACACTAGTAGCTGCTGCTGAGATTCGTGTTTGTTTATGCACCCCTTCACCGTCACATAAACGTAAACTAATTAGTATAGCATAACGGACATTATGTTAGAAATATGGCCCTGTTTAATGTCGTTGTATAAGCATTGCGTCATCAACGTGGTCTTGTAATAAATGCATGGGTGTTTCATGTACGTTCGAACACATCCAGAACAAGGGACACCACCAACAAACCAATGCTCAAAGAATTGAGTAGTTTCCGGTTTAGACCAGAGCACATCAAATACGCGCACGGATATAAATATATATAGTCATTGTAGAGAACAGACAAATAATTGCAGCGCTGCGGTAAGACTGGTAGCAGGAGCTGGAGCAATTGTCATTGTCGTCGTGTCTTCTTTTCTTCTTAATCCTCTGAATTCATGTCGTAGCATAGGGCACTCACAAGAGATCTCCACTTAATCCGGTCTGCAGCAAGCATGGACAACTCTGGCCAAGACCAGCAAGCCTCTTTCATTTCATCATGTATGGTTCGTCGCCATGTTCTCAAAGGTCTGCCTCTTCTTCGTCTGCCAGGTGCTGTCCATGTTAATGCTAGATGCGAATGCCTGGTTCGTTCCATTCGTAGAAAGTGGCCTATCCATTTCCAACGTCCTCTTTTCACTTCTTTATTGATGTTGTTAATGTTGATCTTCCGGCGACTTTTTTGTTTGTAATGTATTTATCCTAACGGATGTTTAGAATCTTCTTAAAACAACGACCTTCAAATCAATTTAATCGACTTTCTATATTATGTTTCTTTCCCCACGTTTCTGATTCATGTAAATATGGATCTCTCATTTGACTTGTAAATTATAAGCTTGGTCCTGAGATGGAGAACGCCAAATGTTTTTAAGTCTATAGAATGCCTGCCTATTCTATATCATTGTATAGCTTGTCCCAATTAGTTAGAACTTGGCTCCCCCCAGATGACAGTTACTTTAAAGGAAAGAAATTCATGAAAGTGTGTGTTACACCTTCAGGAAATAAGGATTGGTTTCTCTAAAATTGTGTTGCTGTTTAGAGTAAAATGTCCGCATCTGTAGCACTGAACTCCAGTTCGTCTGATATATGGCGCCCACCTCCATCTTGATCTTCCTCTTTCTCATTTGTTTGGTAACATGCCCTCCATAATAATCTTTCGAAGTCATCCTGTTGTTTTATATGACCAAAACATTATATTTTCCTTGTCTTTATGTTCATTAGCAAGTAGTTTTCTGAAGTTTTAGTTACAAAACAGACTTGTTATATTATGTTAAGATCATCATCTTTGTACTCTGGGCAAACATATAGGTGCTCCGATCTCTGAAATACTGAGAACCTCTGAGGAGAACCCTGACCCACATGCACAGACTGGGATTCATAAATTGTACCGATGCGTTACTGGTCAGATTTCAATACATGAAACCTAACTTAAGAGTAACATTATCTGTTGAGCTACACTGTTGTAAGGATGTCAGATATTATTGGTCATGGAAGAGACCATCGGAGTTGGCTCATTTAAAAGAAAAAAAAACAGAACGTGTGTGCGTATGCACAAGGGAGAGAGAGAGAGAGAGAGAGTGGTGGTGGGCAATGAGAAAAACCAAAATAATCAGCTAATGCCTGTAAAACACCATTATCAGCGTATAGCTATAAAGGTACATCATCCATTAATAGTTATAAAGTAACATAAGTATATGTAGTAATAAACTCATCATTTATCATCATCATTATTGAGTGCCGTCTACGCATCGAAAGTTGGATGCCATAGAGCGCCTTTCCGCTCTGTCTCTGGCTTTCATGGTGCAGGTTGTCAGAGGCTGTTTTGTCCTTATAGTTGATGCTACTCGTCCATGCTAGTCTTAGTCTGCCTCTATTACCTTGTATTTTCCCTTCCAAGATTACTTTTATTTGGCTGCTGTGTTTTTTAACATGCCCCACACATCTCACTTGTCTTGTTTAAATTGCGTTTAGTAGTTCTCTTTTCATTTTTAGTTGTTTTAAGACTTCATCGTTGGTTTTCTTTTCTTTCCATCCAATTATTCTTATTCTTTTATAAATCTACATTTCAAAGGCTTAAATTTCATGTTCTATTTTCTTGTCTAATGTCCATGGTTGTGCACCAATACAGGAATGTTGATAAGATTAAACATTTTGCTATTCTGAGTGCCCTAGTGTTATTTGTTTTGATGTTAGTATCTTTTTCATAGCATTAAAATTTTTTTTTTGCCATTCCTGTTCTTTTGTTTATTTCAGTTCTATATTCCATCGCTGGTTATAGTATGTCCAAGGTAGTTGTAGCTCTGAACTGTCTCCAGGTCTATTCCTTCAACTTTGATAGCCACTTGTAGATTTTGAGCATTATATTTGTTTATAATCATAGTTTAGTCTTTTTTATATCTAATCCATATTTTTGGCTTGTCATGTTTATTTCAGTAAATAATTGTTGTTGATCTTTAGGATTTTCTGCGAGTAATACAGTATCATCAGCATATCTTAGGTTATTGATTATCTTTCCATGAATGGTCAGGCTTGGCATCTCTATGATGTTTTTAAAGATTTGCTCAGTGTATAGATTGAACAAGCTCAGTGATAGGATGCATCCCTGTCTTACTCCTCTTTCTATATCAATGGGTGTTGAGTTCTCTTTGTTATATGTTATTATTTCTTTTTGTTTGAAGTATAAATTACATATTACTGGTATGTCTTTGTCATCTTTTAGTTGTTTTGTCCCACTGTTTTTCCTAAATCCAAATTGTTGTTCTTCTAATTCAATATTGATTTTATTCTGAATCTTTGTATAACCTTTAGCAAGATTTTTGTTAAATGGCTCCTAGGCTTATTGTTCTAAAAATCACTGCATTCAACTGCGCCAATTTTTTTTTGGCAATGCAATAAAAAATTGATGTTTTTAGCTCATTTGGTATGTGTCCTGTATGGTATATGTCGTTGCATGTCTATGATCACTTCAATACTAAAATCTTCGAATGCCTTTATCATCTCTATCTGTATGTTGTCAGGTCCTGCAGCTTTTCCATTTTTCATTGTGTGTATAGCCTTTTTCATGATTGTACAAAGAAATCACGACGATGGTTTTCTGTTGCCATCCGTCGGTTTGTTTACTGTTGGCTCCGCTAGCCTTTGACTAAAAAGTCTCACCCACCAGGCAGTGGGGTTGTTTTACTTCAGGATACCCTCCCCTAGCCTTTTACTCTCCCGAGCATACCTGCAAGGCAGCAGGGCAGCCGCAGGTTATACTGTCTACTGCATACAGTAGCAGTTAAAATTACCCGACCTGACTGAAATGTTATGTAAAGCCAGTCTTAACATATGGATGTGAATCACGGACAATGTGGCAACAGACAAAAAAGCCAATGGAGGCTGTAGAAGTGTGGTTTTACAGACGAATGTTGAGAATATCATGGCCAGCTAAAAAGAGTAATGAAAACGTTCTAAAAGAGGCCATAGCAAAAAGAGAGCTAATTCCCAATATTAGGAAGAAACAATCATCAGTTTTTGGTCATGTAATACATGAAAGGGTGGGATATATTATAACAACTGGAAATATCAAGTGACGAAGAGATGGAGGGAAGCAAAGAGAAAAGATACCGACAGCTTAAGAGAATGACTTGGCAGAATGTCAACAACGGAAATGATAAATAACTGTCGCGATCGAAAGTTGTGGAGAGACATAATCACCTACGCCAGCAGGCACGGTGCTTGATGATGATGCTGATAGCTTTTTTCAGTTCCGATTTTAAGAATTTATAGCCTGATGTATATTTTATAATCAGTTTCTTGTCCCTTTCGTCATAAAATAAAATTATGTTATATATTTCTGCCATCTATTGATTATATCTTTGTTGTCTGTTAGCATTTTCCCTTTCTTGTTTGGAATATATCCACTTTCTGTGGCTTGTAAAAAAATTGTTACTAGCTTTATTTCTGTGTGCATCCCTCATAAATCATGTTTATTTTCTATAGTTTCGATTTCTAGACATCTTTGGCTGAGCCAGTCTTCTTTTGCATTTCTGCACATTTTGCGTGTTTCATTATCTATTTTGCTGTATTGGGTAACGTTCTTCGCTTGTTTTCTGCCTTCCATTTTTTTCCAAGATGGCGTCAGTTATCCATTTTTATTTTTTTTATTCTTTTCCTTTTTGGGTAAGATGTTGCAAGTTTCTTGTATGCTTTTCTTTATACATTCCCATTCTTTGCCACTTTTTCCATCATGATTTTTTCTTCTGGATGTATTTCGTCTCCTGTTTACAACATTTCACGGTATAGTGTCAGTACCAGAATGTCTCTTCTAAAATATAACAAAAAATAACTCAATTTCTCAAAGTGTAGCTTTCATTGTATGTTATTGTTTGTGTCACATTCCGTCGTTCCTTCCTTCCCTACTCCTTCCCCCCCTCTCATCGTATACAGTAGGGGGACTGGTTGGTCTCGAGACAGAGAGGTTGTGAGTTCAAATCCCGGCTGCACCAGTTTGGATTTTTATTTCTGATTTCTCTCTGCGGCAACCATTCCTAATCTCAACAACGAGGCCCGGCTTGAGACGTCAATTACTAATCGACGAAAACAATTACCAGTACCTCTGAAGTTATCTGCCTGTGCGACGAGAGAGCCCTGTGCTGCCAGGGAAAAACGAATTAACACGCAAAATTCAATTCCTTGTCTCTAGGGACTTTGCTAGAGGTTAAAGCTGGCGAACGCAACAAAAGAAGGAAAAAAAAAAACCATATCCAGTGATTGCATGATTTCCCCCCTCCAGATCACTTAATAGAACGAGAAATGCCGTTTAATTTCATTTCTCATGTCAGTTATTACTGGGGTTGGTCATTAAATAAGAGTAATTTAATAACTTTTTTTTAAAAAGAGAACTTGTAGAAATTCATTTTTCATAACTGATACGATGCATTGTAGATAGAAGTTCGTGAAAGGACATAATCGCCTACGCCAACTGGAATGGCACATGATGATGATGATAGAAATTATAATTTAGTCTTATTTTTCACCATAGGATACGCCCCCCCCCCCGCGCGTGCTTTGTGCTCCTGTCCATATACTTACGAAAGACCGCTAAGAGGGTGGGGGTGAGGAAGGACTTTCTGATGTAGCTTTTTATTTTAACCAACAATACACTCCTTATTACCTCGTTGAACATCACATAGCTGTCTTGTGACATATCAGCTACACGCTTTCCTATACCCAAAGTCATGATGCACAGTTTTGTACTTAGCGGATGAATCATGTTGAATTCTTAGGCAATTTCATCACTAGTGACTGATATATTGTCATGGATACGCAGCTTGGCCTGCTGTTTGGCTGTCTCATTTGCCAGGCTGTCTGGTTTCCTGCCCTGCTGTTTTTAACTGACGTTTTCACGTTGCTTTTCCAAGGTACAAGTCGACACTTGAGTGGACATATGGTATAAACGACTGATATATACTGCTTGGTCGTCACAAACCCTATGGGTATTGCTATGAAGCCATTTTGTGTCCTAGAATAATATATTTTTGTTCTGAAATAAATATTGTTGATCCTGAAATAAGATATTTTTTGGGCCCTGAAATAATATATATATATTTTGGTCCTGAAATAAGATATTTGTTTAAAATTCTTAAATAAGATATTTTCCCTCATACTTTCCATCCACTTTTATAATAAAAGTCTTGTTTAATACCTTTCTCCCACACACACACAAAATCATAACTGCATGTCCTATGTGGTAGAGGGAAATATATGTTACATGTTATAAGAGTTTATAAATGCATCAAACATTACAAATATCCATCAAAATATAAACATCTGTCCATGTGCACAGTTAAAATAGTTTGTTTAAAACCCACCCTCATAGATTGAGTTATTTGCGGGTAATCATCATTGCACACCGAACATGTCCATAGGTGCTCAGATCCCCTCCTCAGCAAGTCCCACAGTACCCAGCGACTGACGACCCAGTTCTGTGTTGGTTGACACAGTCTTCTTACACGCCCACTAAGTTTCTTGTTTCTTTGTCACTTGTGTCAATCTTAACTCTCATCTCTTTCACCCGAAAGAGTGACGTGGACTCATGGTTGTCGAAGTCATGTGCCCTACACATTTCGGATGGCATTGATGTCTACCTGATCCATTAGTTGACCGCCTTCAACGACAGCTCAGCTAGCCAACCTGTCCGCTCTTTCATTTTTCCGTATTCCTGCATGTCCAGGAACGTAGATAAAGGTGACCCCACATATTTTTGACTTTTGTATTGACTCTACCCATTGCATGCATACAGAGCCCGCCTCCACTTTTTTTTTTTTTATCATGCTCATCGAATCACTTTGGCGATGACTATTAATGGAGGAAAGAGAAACCTGATGTCTTTACAAAATCGTACAGATGTAAATAACAGGTGGACAATTTCAACATAGAAATAACAATGAGAATAGTACATGTGAAAGAAGTAGTGTTTTTAGGAATGGTATTTGAAGACGATTAATTACTGCATCAGAAGTAATACACATTTTAAACATTTTGTGATGTTTTTTATGGTCATTCTCGCTCTTTCTCTTTTCTTTTACTCTCTCTCTCTTATCCATCCATCCATCCACCCATCCATCCATCCATCCATCCATCCATCCATCCATCCATCCATCCATCCATCCATCCATCCATCCAATCTAATTTAATCTAATTTAATCTAATCTAATCTAATCTAATCTAATCTAATCTAATCTAATCAGTCTTTCCCAATCTCTCTGGTATTTAGTTACATTTATATTTAGACAATTAACTTTAGTTGTTGCCTTATTTTTTTCTTTATTTCTTCTTTCATTTTTTAAAAATAGATTGCTCCAGTTTATATCCGCATTCCTGCACTGCACTCTATCCAGTTTGAGAAGTCCCAGCCCAGTATTGTGAACTCAAGCCCTAATGTGTCTAATGATGATGGTCTGAAGTTGAGTGAAGGAGAGAATATTAACTTTGAAAATAGCAGCAGTTCTAATAGTTCCCTTCTTTCCAATGAGACATTTCCAATAGCGTGGCTAAATTCATCAACTATAGTACCTGAGTCTATTCACAGCAGTCCTCAAATAGGACAACAGTTTTATAGGTCAGCTGGAAATGATGATGGCAGCAGTGGACATCCTTCAGCTTTGTCATCACCTCCATTAACAGCACATCATTGGGAAAGCCTCAACATTTCATCTCAGCATTTCTCCAGGTTTTCTAAACCAGTAAATATATCTTCACAAAGCTTGTTTAGCTTTGCATCATCTATTGACATCAAAGCCAACAACCTGTTTCCTTTTATTAAAAATCCTCTCGTTCAAACCATTGCTGCTGATACTACAGCATCTCCACATAGTCAGGGCAATACTTACATCATTCTATACAGAAACGTTCAACTGTTTCCAGTTATCAAGCCTGAGTTTGGGAATGATGCATTCAAACAAGAAAACTGGGTTGTGATATCACCTGTTATTTCATTATCACTTGGTAAGTTACAGAAACAAACTTTTGCCTTTTTTGTTTTCTGAGGGGCATTATTAGGTAACAGTGTAGTTAAAACAAACATTAATATAATTATTTGTGGTTTGGTGCAGCTATGGTGAGATTTTTCTTTTCATCTAACTAGCATGTCTTTGAGATTAACCCAGCCTCTGAAAATGGGGATTAAGTATTTTCTGAGGGGAAGTTGGGAGAACCAGTGTTGCTGGCCACATGCATCACTGAGAGATGAGCAAATAATTATAGAATAAAATATGGAGATTAACACAATAAACGCTATTTGCCAATGGTGATAATAACATAATTTGTCAGTCATAAAAACACAACAAACAATTTTTATCAATGGTGATAACACAATAAACACTTTTTGACAATGGTGACAACACAATAAACACTTTTTGTCAATTGTGATAACACAACAAACACTTTTTGTCAATGGTGACAACACAATAAACACTTTTTGTCAATGGTGATAACACAATAAACACTTTTTGTCAATGGTGATAACACAACACTCTTTGTCAATGGTGATAACACAATAAACACTTTTTGTCAATGGTGATAACACAGTAAACACTTTTGTCAATGGTGACAACACAAACACTTTTAGTCAATGGTGACAACACAATAAACACTTTTTGTCAATGGTGATAACACAACAAACACTTTTTGTCAATGGTGATAACACAATAAACACTTTTTGTCAACATTGAAAGAATTAAATTCAGGCACCCCCAAATAGACTCATATCTTGTCATTCTATTTTATTATTATTAAACTGTTGCTGCAAACTTTTAGAAACTTAGTTTTTTTAAGAGCTTGTATTTTCACCAAGATATGGCTGTGAAATGTGGATTATTGACAAATTTGCTGAAAAATACACTGGTGCCAATGAGTGCAATTCTTATGGAAAAATACTTAGAATATCATGGATGGAAGAATGAGAATTCACGTTATCAAAAAAAAAAAAAATAGGATAATATAGCACAAATTTGAAGTTCTAATTTCAGTGGACAGTTATTGTTTTACTTTTATTATATGTATTATGATAAAGCAAATATAGTGGAATGTAATAATGCATGCTTCAAGCCAATTGTTAAGAAGCATCAATCAAGCCCAAGACTCCAACAACATCTGGACACATTTAACTGACTGCCTGCATCAGAATCAATGAATCGCAACTTTTTCTTCAACTGTGATTTTAATTTTTAACTGCCAAAAGTTCTTTAACATGCGCCAAGTACACATGGCACCTTTTGTTTGTTTGTGTTTGTTTATTTGTTTCTTTCTTTCTTTCTTTCCAGACTGGTCACACTTAATCCTAGCTCCTTTCCTTCATGATCTGTCTACTATCAAGCATTGCAGGGAAGTTTATGTTTTTACTCATTTTCAATATTCATCATCATACTGGTTGGCGCAGGCGATCATGTCCTTCCACAATCTTCTATCTACAGCGCATCGTATCAGTTCTGTTGTTGACTGCTTGCCATGCCATGACACCAAGCTATCCAGTATTTTCTATCTTTGTCGTCCGCGATCTCTTTTTCCTTGTATTGTGCCTGTTGTAACCAAGTATTCCAACTTTCCTCTTCTCATGATGTGCCCGAAAAATGTTGATTGTTTCTTTGTAATGTTTTTAAGGAGCTCCCTTTTTGTGTTGGCCTCTTTGAGAATTTTCTCATTGGTCTTTTTAGCTGTCCAGGTAACTTTCAACAATCTTCTGAAAAATTCTGTCTCTGTTGCCTCTCACCGTCTTTTCATTTGTTTGTCTACTGTCCATGATTCGCTTTCATAGTTCAGAATTAGTTCTATATAGCATTGATGAACTCTCTTTCTCACTTCTATTGACATAGTTTTGTTGCATAAGATATTTTTCATTTTCTGAAATGCTTTTTGGCCTGAGCTATTCAGCTTGTTATTTCTGTGGTGCATCTTCCATCTGATGTTATTATTGTACCCAAGTATTTGAAACGTTGCACTTGTTTCAGATTTGTCCTGTTTATTTTTTTGCTGCAAGATGGTGATGATTGTTTCTTTGTTATGACCATTACCTCCGTTTTCTTACTATTCAGACTGAGACCTTTCTTGTTGCTTTCTTACACTATTATGTCTATCATTTCTTATAATTCATTCTCTGTCTCTGCTATTAAGATTGTGTCATCTGCATATTGCAAGTTATTTAGGTTGTGAATGTTTCATTATGTTTATGTTTTAATATTGGCGTGTGTTTTAGATACTAAATTTTATTTTAAAATTTTTTTTTTAATACTATTTTACTATGTAGTGTATAGTTTATTTGTTTACTTATCTCTCTCTCTCTGTCTGTGTTGTCCACTGTTCCCACTGAAGGTCTATTGAGCCAAAACATCATTTCATTGTGTTGTCCTTCACTCACGTAAAACTGTAACCATAACTTTTTTTCCCCTTTCACTTCACTACCCGGAGACCAATGGAAGGTAAAGTATGAGATAACTGTAAATTCAAGTGAAAAATTTCAACTGCCCGGTACTTTCTTGTCCGAAAGGTCGACATCTTACCTCTAGATCACCCAGTATCCCTGAACCACAGCTGATCAAGATTTTATTCATCTCTGAGTTGAACCAACAATCAGATTAACCAGTCTGGGCCTACATGCAGAGATCTAAGAGTTAAACCAGTCCAATTCAGTACCCAAAAAAGGTTTGCTGAAGTCAGATGTGTATGGCCTTATGTACAAATATTGCGACCAATCACGACACAGAGCATCTACTCCTACTCCACACCCTTCTATGGGCAGACAAGAAGGATGAGAAATTATCTTTAAAATCCAAACAGCAACAGTAACATATGAACATGAATAATGTACAGTAATAAACAAGCAAGAAAATCACTAATAGCCACATAAATTATAGTGTCTGAAAGCTACTAATGATGATCTAAAGAAAATTGTCAACAAATAATACATTTTGAGCAGGCAGAGCTTTCAGCACAGACTTAGAATTACAGAGATAATACAAGAAACAATTTGTTGTAAAATTTCACATGTTGTCCTTATTTGCTATTAGTTAGAATAAATTTTAAAAAATGATAATGTAAATTTCTCTTCTTCCTCTTCACTCTTTCAGCTCCATGTTAAGCACATTTCTTCAAACATTTTCCCCTCCATCTTGTTTGGTGCCATTTTATAATATTGTTCTGTCTTTTTTGATATATCATTTCCAACCTCTTTCTCCAAGTATATTTTGGTCTTCTCCTTGTCTCTGCTCCTGGAGATTTTAAATGAGGGTCTGTTGTGTCTCAACTGGTTTCCTCAGTATGTGTCTTTTATCCAGCGCCATCATCTTTGTTGCATGTCCATTCCACTGGTGTCTGCCTAGTTCTTTCCCATGTTAGTAATTTTGTCCTGCCATTTTCATCTGTGCAAGCATCCATTAATGAAAGTCTGTATCATTGTAACTGTCACTTTTGTTTTTCTTCAATAGGACTAATTTAACATTAAAGTTGAAAATGTTTATTCTTGTATCCAACTTAATTTCTTTTGATTTCCTTATGTTTCCTAGTGCAATTGAAGGTCTTCTTTTTTGTAACTTATTTTGGTATAATTTTTGCTATTGTTCCTCCTCTTTTGTCTACATTACTGGTTAGATGTGCTAGATGTGCATCTTGATGAGGTATGTCTTCCAGTGTGATATTTAGTTATTGCCAGCTGCACTAATTCTCATGATTTTGGGCTTATCCTAATTTATTTAAATCCTTGCTTTTATGAGCTCTCATCATGAGTACTTATTTTAGTTTTTCATTTGTTCATGATTTGATGTAAATTTATTTTTTAATAAATTCCCATTAAAAATTTGGTTTCTTCCATACAGGTGGGTATGAACAAAATCTTTCCAATCCAGTAGTGATTACTTTTGAAGTTTCTGATGTTAGGAGACCTCTGAGAGCAGCATATTATGACTTTGGTCATATTAGTAAAGGTATATTTCTATTGCGGTGTTTGTTTAATTATTTTATTTAAATATATTTTTGGGGGTCGTTGTGTGTGTGTGTGTGTGTGTGTGCACACGTGTGCGTATACTACCTGCCCGCACATGCTGTGTGTGTGTGCTCACTCATTTTAGAACAATATCATAGATTGAACTTTTTTGTATAATCAGTATTCCCTCTAAGCTGAGCAGTCATATTGGTGCAACACTTATCAAAATGTCACTGCTTATCTTAGTTTACTAAATACAATTGCTTTGGCCACCATATGCTTTGAATTAAAAATATTTGTACTCAATCTAAACGAATGTATGCTCATTAGTGGAGAAAAATTTGGGTGTAGTATGTCAATATTATATCTGAGAAAAAAATGAATGAAAATTATTTGGAAAAGAAGAAATACATTGTTTCAGATTTATTGATAATTTTTTTTTTTTTTTTGTTCGCCAGCTTTGACCTCTGACGAAGTCCCTAGAGACTAGGAACTGAATTTTGCGTGTTAATTAATTTTTCCCTGGCAGCCGTGTGCACAGGGGTCCCTCGCCGCACAGGCAGATAACTCCGTCTTCAGAGGTACTCATATTTTTCTGTCGATGAGTAATTGACGTTTCTCGCCGGACCTCGTTGCTGAGACCAGGGGTGGTTGCCGCAGAGAGAAATCATAAATAAATCCCAACTGGTTATTGATAAATTGAAGCTAATTATCGATTGTATAGAGTTTGTTATTAATAGGAACCTGATAAGTCCATCATTGCTGATATTTCTTCTTACAGATGGTTATGGGGGTTGGAGATCTGATGGCTGTGAGATAGTCCAACGGAATGGCAGCTTTATCACAGTTCGTGTACTGCATCTATCAAACTTTGCACTTTTACAAGTAAGCTATTTATTATCTCACTGCTCTTGAAAGAAGCAAGAAAGTCTTATGTGTTAATATGGGGGGGGGGGGGGGAAGCTGTGAGAAAAACTTCATCACCCAAAACAAATTTTCCATTTAGAAAAATGGAATTAGAAAAGTACATCGATAGACATCATGGAAATATTTGTAAAATTATTCTTAGTATGTCCATTCCCTCTCTCTCTCTCTGCGTTCAGGACTCAATCAGAGTAAGGATTCCAGACTCTCATATGAAGTCAGCTGTCAGGCTAATTGTGTTGATCGCCCCACAGACAGAACATCACAATTAGAGTCTGTCAGATCCACTCTGACTGAACACGCGTTAATGCGTTGCACTGTGTTCTGCGCCAGTGGCCCAGTGCATCCGATTTCAGCCAGCATTTTATTCGGGTTTGCTTTCCCTAGCCTTTGATTGTCCCCAATCTTCCTGCAAGGCAGCAGATTGTCTTTTCTGTAGGGGGATTCTGCCCTTAGATGGTCGGCCCTCCCAGGTTTACGAGCACCATCTGCCCGAGTCACTAGAGGTGACTAACACAGACATGCACACACAAAGATGTGAGATGTGACTAACACAGACACAGACACACAAAGATGTGAGATGTGACTAACACAGAAATGCACACACAAAGATATGAGATGTGACTAATACAGACATGCACACAGCGATACGAGGCATGACTAACACTGACACACATCAAGATATATGACACATGACTAACATAAATATGCACATAAAGATATGAGATATAACTGACATTGACATGCACACACAAAGATATGACACATGCCTAACATAGACATGCACACAAAGATAAGAGATATGACTAACATAGATATGCACACACAAAGATATGAGATGGAACTAACATAGCCATGCACACACAAGGATATGAGATGTGACATACACAGACATGCACACACAAAGATATGAGATATGACTAACATAAACATGCACACAAAGATATGACATATGACTAACACTGGTACACACTAAGATATGAGATATGACTAAACACAGGCACACATAAAGATATGAGACATGATTAACACGGACACACCGAGATATGAGATATGACTAACATGATACACACCAAGCTATGAGCCATGGCCAGCACACACAAGCTAAGATATGAGCCATGGCTAGGACAGAAACACAGCAAGATATGAGCCATGAATTCACTAAAAAACACCAAAAAATGAACCATGTCTAGCACAGAAACACATTAAAGTGCCCATATGCTTGGGCTTGTTGTAGTCGGCAGACTCTTCTGAACGTGGGAATCACAGGTTTCGTTAAACAGTTGTCCAGAGATTTGAGAGTGCAGTCTGACCCATAGAACGTTCTCTTGCATGTACAGATTCCCGATCGACTGTTGACAGGTGTCGTTGAAATAGTTGTCCGGACATTTGAGAGTACATATGATGTCACAGCCATCAGAACACATCTGTTCGCACTGTAGCCCAAAATTACCATCGGGACAAGTGTCATTACAGGTATAGCCAAGATGTTTACATTGTAGGCATTTTCCTGATTTTTCCTCAAATAAAGGACAGACACTGAGACAAGACCCCGAACAGTCGTGTCCATAGATCCCATGTGAACAGTTGCCGTGACAAGTACCAATGATGACATTGCAGCCTTTACTACACCCACTACACACTGCACAAAACGACCAAGAATGCTCGTCCAGACAATAGGTGTCTGTAAATGTTTGCACCTCACATACCGTCAGTGCACTGTCAGCCTGCGAAATGGTCGGTGAGAACTCAATCTTAATGTGTGCCATTGACGTTTGTGTTTTGACTACAATAGTGTTCACAGATAAATTAGGGTATGATATATCATTATACTGGAACACTACTCCGCCACTGTCAGAGAAAGCCTTTAGAGTGGCGTTCTTTACACGAATCATAGTGCTAGCTCGATGATAGATTCGAATGATGTGAGTCCCCTGGGGCGTCGCAAAGACCAGACACCAGTAAACAGAATTGGTTCCACTTCCCAATTGTGTGTGTGTGCAGTCATTGTCATAGAGATTGATCTTTGTTTTGCTATTAACTGCGGCCTCTGGTCCACATCCGTCTCCTGTATAACAAGCATCAAATTTGTCGGTCTGGTTTGTGATCTGTTTGAGAGCCACTTTCCGACCCCCGCCAATGTAGATGGAGCAGATAGTTGCAACTATCACCCTTTTAATCCGTAACTTGTTGATCAGACCAGCCCAAAGCAGAAGGCATCAATCTCGTGTGGACTAACTACAAACCTTGATACATTGTCACATGAGGCAGAACCATTCAGTTTTACCGTGAAACTGTCCGGATATTTTAAGTCATTCGCATAAATCCTAAACCAAGAGCACGGTAAAGATTGATTAAGAGTTGCCTCAACTGATGTAGAATCTGTGTCCGGATTACATGAGGTGTCGTTGTTATCAAACAGGAAAGTAGGTTCAGATTTTTGGGCATATTTGCAAATAAAATCCAAGTACTGACACTGGGGTCCGAAAATTTTGTGATGAAAACTGTCATTGTTTGGGCATGTCCCCGTAGTTTTGTCACAAACTAAGCCATTATAGCAGAGACATTGTAACGTACAATTTGTCCCAAACCAACCGTCGGCACAAGTAAGGTCATTAGCTTCCATGGTTGCTAACGAAGCCAGAGAATATAGACTTGATCTACAGCGATGGTTAACGAACTGTGTACACACATATATTATCAAACCCGTGATTACATTTTTAAAAAATCCGCCATCTCACTGTGGTAACAGATAGCGTGAAATTCTCTAATAGAATGAGATAAACCGTTGGAGACAAGGAAAGTCAACATTGTTTACATGGCTTGGACGCACCATTTTTCAAATGTCCATTCAAGTTATTTTATGTTCTGGCAAGCAGTTAGTAGAGGGGAAGTGAACAGAAGTGCATGATACTTATAATAAAATAGTTATGGACAAACAGGCATGATTTTAATAACTTATTGTTCAAGTCATCTGGAAGTAACAAGAACAGTAGTTTAAATGCTATCCTGTACAAACAAAGAAAACTGGGAGTCCAATTTAGCTCATTTATTCTTGATGCTGTATATCAATGTGTTATCACTGTCATTTTTCAACACCAATACCAACACATACACCAATATTTCTGGTGAAGCCGCTGATTAAGTTTGACAAGCCCATAGTAATGACATCATCACTTACAAACAGGTGACTTCAATATGAACAGAATGAAAGATTGCAAATTTACCTGAGGCTTTAGAGGTACTCCCATTACAGTTATGGGAATACTTGCTAAAAATAACTTCAATAAAACCAAAGCACTTCAGTTGCTGAACCACATTTAATACTTAGAAACAAATATTGTAGCTTTGTATTGTGAAACCATTAAACTATTTTCATACAAAGTATTTTGAGTTTTGTTTCTTTTTTTTTTTTTTTTTTTTTTTTTTGTTGGAGAGTAAAGTATGTTGTTCATTGTATAAGAAGTGTTGCTTTAATTATGTCTACAATGAAAGGTGACATCAGAAATTTAACGAATTTGGTCACCTTATTCTTCTTTTTTCTTGTCATTCACTGTCTAAGTAATGTCTACGCAAGAAATCCAATTCTATGGATATATGTTGTTGTATTTGAGAGGTTTTCTGAGACTCCAAAAAGCCTAATGTTGATATGAGTCTCAATCTATATTGTTTAGATTTAGTTTGGTTCATTTGACAGATCCTCTTCATTGCACAATAGTCAAACTTCATAGAGCTTAGATCTTCTCCACAACATATTCTCCAATTCCCTCCTCAGTGTGTTCTCCAATCCCCTCTTCAGTGTGTTCTCAGATCCATTCCTCAGTGTGTTCTCAGATCCCCTCCTCAGTGTGTTCTCAGATCCATTCCTCAGCGTGTTCTCAGATCCCCTCCTCAGCGTGTTCTCAGATCCCCTCCTCAGTGTGTTCTCAGATCCACCCCTCAATGTGTTCTCAGATCCCCTCCTCAGCATGTTCTCAGGCTCACTCCTCAGTGTGTTTCTCAGATCCCCTGCTCAGCGTGTTCTCAGATCCCCTCCTCAGTGTGTTCTCATATCCCCTCCTCAGCATGTGCTCAGATCCCCTCCTCAGCATATTCTCAGAGCCACCCTCAGTGTGTTCTCAGATCCCCTCCTCAGTGTGTTCTCATATCCCCTCCTCAGCATGTGCTCAGATCCCCTCCTCAGCATATTCTCAGAGCCACCCCTCAGTGTGTTCTCAGATCCCCTCCTCAGCATGTTCTCAGATCCCCTTCTCAGCATGTTCTCAGATCCCCTTCTCAACCTGTTCTCAGATCCACTCCTCAGCATGTTCTCAGATCCCCTTCTCAACCTGTTCTCAGATCCACTCCTCAACCTGTTCTCAGATCCACTCCTCAGCCTGTTCTCAGATCCCCTTCTCAGCATGTTCTCAGATCCCTTTCTCAGCCTGTTCTCAGATCCCTTTCTCAGCCTGTTCTCAGATCCACTCCTCAGCCTGTTCTCAGATCCCCTCCTCAGCATGTTCTCAGATCCCCTTCTCAGCCTGTTCTCAGATCCCCTTCTCAGTCTGTTCTCAGATCCCCTCCTCAGCATGTTCTCAGATCCCCTCCTCAGCCTGTTCTCAGATCCCCTTCTCAGTCTGTTCTCAGATCCCCTTCTCAGCATGTTCTCAGATCCACTCCTCAGCATGTTCTCAGATCCCCTTCTCAACCTGTTCTCAGATCCACTCCTCAGCCTGTTCTCAGATCCCCTTCTCAGCATGTTCTCAGATCCCTTTCTCAGCCTGTTCTCAGATCCCCTTCTCAGCCTGTTCTCAGATCCACTCCTCAGCCTGTTCTCAGATCCCCTCCTCAGCATGTTCTCAGATCCCCTTCTCAGCCTGTTCTCAGATCCACTCCTCAGTCTGTTCTCAGATCCCCTTCTCAGTGTGCTCTCAGATCCCCTCCATAGCGTGTTCTCAGATCCCCTCAGCATGTTCTCCAATCCCCTCCTCAGCATGTTCTCCAGTATGAGGCACACCTCACCACACCCTAGCGAAAGGAATAAAGATGACTTCAACTCAGATGCACAAATTCTGTATCATTGATGGAGACCTTGTAATTGGTTAAATATGTGGTATTGCTGCCACTAAAATATATGTTTGGCTGTCTGTGTGGCCTATCCACATATGTACATGAGTGATGAAACCAACTTGAATTTATACAAGTGATATTCAGTCTGTGTTCTGGTCTAAGGTGGAACAGGATTACCTGTTTTGTTTGCTTGAAATAATCAAACTTGTCTATTGCTGCTGCTTGCTCACATTCACTCGATGACTAAAGATACAGACGTCTTCATCATCCGCCTTTTAAATGAACGTTAAATGGCAGTGGATGCATTTTGATGTGGTTTGCAGTAAAACTGTTATACTTGTACCTTTTGATCCAGTGCTTATCACTTCAGTACTGGGTTGCCTCCCACCCCTACTCACTTAGCCAGACTAGCTATGATTCACTGACAACTTTCAGCTGCTGAACTATGCCATGGCCCCTACTTGTCTTCTGATTGATGAATCTTTCTAATAGCCTTGACTAGAGTTATCATTTCTTGTAATATAATTGTTTATTCTTTTGTTGCTTCCTCATCTGTCAACCTATCAACTCTCTCATTTCTATGTATGCCACCACAGTGCGATGGTATCCACTGTAACGCTACTTTTCTTTTAATGTGGTAATAAACTAGTTTTATTTCAGTTAGAAATCTGCTAACTCAGATGATAACGTTTTTTAAATGATAAAAGTGAAATTAATAGCTTGATGTGGTAATAATGACCTCATTATGAGTTGTAATACTTTTCCTTCTTGTTGCTTTCTAGGACATTTCATATGTGTACAGAACCGCATTTGCCATGCAGCCTGTCATTTATGTTGGCAGCGGTGTCTGTATGCTGTGTTTACTTCTTGTTATTATCACCTTCATTGCTTGCTTTAGGTAAGTGTTTCAAGTTTATGTTTATTAAATTACTTTTTATACAAATAAGTATGAATATAACTTTACTGTTAGAATCATGAAGAGCAACTTCTCGGCAATCTCTAAAAAATTAACAACTAGTGATCCAGTATTGTCCAAAACAATGCCAAAACCCATAGGCCCATTCTGAATGACTCCCCACGGGAAATATAAAATACCAGAACTTAAGGAAGACATATTAGGAACCATGAAAAAAGATACCCAAGCAGACACAGAGAGAAAGCAAATAGCAGAAAAACATATAGATGACAACTGCCCACAAAACTCCTGGTTTCACATATACACAGATGGCTCTGCTACAAATGCCATCAGAAATGGAGGAGGAGGAGGTGTGTTCTTGAGGCAGAATAACCAGGAAGAGGTCACCAAATCAATAGCTACTGGGAAATTATCAAACAACTATAAAGCAGAACTGAAGCCACCTACAAAACTGGTTATCCAACACAAAAATAATATGCACAAGAAACTGGTGATACTGACTGATACACTGTCAATCCTAACAGCCCTAAAAAAAAAACCAGTAACAGTGGGCGAGATGACTTGAGAACAACTCTAGACCAACTATGCAATAACTTCCAGAGAGTGGTTGTCCAGTGAATACCATCACACTGTAAAATACAAGGAAATAAATGCGCAGACAAACTAACTAAGGAGGGAGGGAGATTACCACAAGAGAACCATCTGGTCAGCTATAATAAAGCCAAATCCATCATCAAAGACCAGTATCATGAAAAATGGAAACAAGAACACCCAAAGTATAATGAGAAGGATGGATATCTACAACTATCAAGGAGGGATCAAGTCATTATACTTCGCCTATGCACTGGCCACAACAGAATGAGAAACCACATGTTCACCAAACTCAAAATAGGAATTACCAGCCAATGCTACTGTACACTGGATAACATGAGAACAAAACACGTTCTACAGGATTGCCCCTAGTACACAGGCCTGAGTAGGACAATGTGGCCCACACCCACCTCCATGGAAGAGAAACTCTACGGGTCAACCGAATCACTGAAACAGATAGCTGCCTTCATAATAGATTCGGGAGTCCTAGTCTGAATGAGCCATGATCAAAGAAGAAGAATCATGAGGGAACTGTCATAGATTTACAGATGATAAAAGCAATGATGTTCTTATCTAGTAAAATAATGAAGTAACTGCAGTTTTTTCTACACATTCAGTTTAATGTTGTAAAAGTATGAAGTTGTTTAAGACACTAGTGCATAGTTTTACTGCATATGTTGAATATATTTTTCTATTATTACAGACTAATTTTAACCATAGATTATGATATGTCACAAAAATTACTGCATCAAAACACAAATCCTTCAATTTTTTACCGTTTGCTGTGGTCAAATATTTCCCTCCTCCGTGTACCTTCCTAATTACTACTTCCAGTGACCCCTGAGTGTTGGATTTGCTTCTATTGATGTAGGATTTTATTTTCCTCCAATTTTGTGAGATACGATCTCACATAATGCGAAAAAAATTGTCAATTTTCAAGAAATTGGTTGTTTTTCCTTTTTTTTTTTCTGTGACTAGGGAAATGCCTGCAGTCGTCAGCTGACATCAAACAACCCTTTGTAATTGAAGAAACCCAGTGAATAATGCTATGAAGTAGCTGAACATACTGACAGACTTACAGCAACAGTACAGATAGACATTAAAACACCTCCAATCTATGCGGTCAAACTCAGGTCATAAATCAACCTAAGCCAAGAAATCTGAGTCTCAGTATCTCGCCTAGTATTAAAACACAGCTGTGTGTCAAAAGTTCAAAGAAAATACTATTTTTAGAGCACCTCATGTTACATCATGTTACAGGGATGTATCCTATCACCAAGCTTGTTTGACCTATACACTGAGCAAATCTTTAAAAACATCACAAAGATGTCAGGCCTGAACATTAATGGAAAGATAATCAGTAACCTAAGATATGCTGATGATACTGTTCTACTAGCAGAAAATCCTAAAGATCTGCAACGATTACTTATTGAAATAAACATGACATGTAAAAAATATGGATTAGATATGAATATCAAAAAGACGCAGTGGGACTTGTTGAGGAGGGGACCTGAGCACCTATGGAAATGTTCGGAATGCAATGATGATGACCCACAAATAACTCAATAACTCAATCAAAAAGACTAAAACTATGATTATAAACAAAGATAATACTCAAAACTTACAAGTGGATATTAAAGTTGAAGGAATAGACCTGGAGACAGTTCAGAGCTACAACTATCGTCGATATAATATAACCAGTGATGGAAAATGTAAAACTGAAGAAAACACAAAAGAATAGGAATGGCAAAAAGTAATTTTAATGTCATGAAAAGAAAAATATGCTAACATCAAAACAAATAAACACCAGGACTAAAACTAAGAATATCAAAATATTATATCTTATCAACATTCCTGTATGGTGCAGAAACATAGACATTAGATAAGAAAACAGAACAGAAAATTGAAGCCTTTGAAACATGGATTTATTGAAGAATAGGAAGAATTAGATGGAAAGAAAAGTAAACAAACAATAAAGTATTAAAACAACTAAAAATTAAAAGAGAACTACTAAACCCTATTCAAACAAGACAAATGAGATTTTTGAGGCATGTTAAAATACACAGCAGCCTACTAAAAGTAATCTTGGAAGGGAAAATACAGGGTAAAAGAGGCAGACCAAGACTAACATGTAGCATCAAAAGATGGACAAATTTGCCTATTGCAACCTGCACTATCAAAGCAAGAGACAGAGCAGAATGACACTTTGTGGTAGCTAACCTTCGATGTGGAAACAGCACTCGATGATGATGATGAATGTTAAATTTAAGTGGTAGTAATTTTTACTATGCTATCGTAAACGTCAGTCACAGATGCTATCTATTGACCTTTCGAGCCGTAGCCGGCCCATAGGGCGTAGACCAAGATACTCCTTCTCTTGTCTGAATTTTTGTTCTAGCAGTTTTCAATTCTTTTAAAGATATTTTATCAAATCTCGCCATTTGTCTCTGTTCTGTGCTAGCTGCTCTATCTCATTGAGGGAGCCGATTCCTGCTGCTTTTGCCTCTCTCAGCAATGTTCTTCTCAGTGTCTCTCTGGGTCTTCCTCTTTTTCTCTTATCTGTTGTTTCCCACATAGGGCTTGCTTTGCTATTCGGTTATTATCTCTTCTCATCACATGTCCAACATATGACCATGGTCTTTTCTTTATTGCTGAAGATATTAGTGGTTGATTGGCGATTTTTCTAATTTCCTCGTTTGTTTTGAATTCATTCCACGCTATAACAAGTATTTTCCTTAGACAGTTATTGAGTTATTGAGTTATTTGCGGGTCATCATCATTGCACTCCAAACATGTCCATAGGTGCTCAGATCCCCTCCTCAGCAATTCCCTCAGTGTCCAGCGACTGACGACTCCAGTTACTTACCGTCGTCTTTGATGAACGTCGCTGAATGTCGATGCTTTGGATGGTCCAGACTCACGTGCACTTGCTCAGTCGCACGGCCCAGAACCCGTTCCACGTTATAAACTGGCAAACTCCAGTAACTTGCTCAGCAGCACGCGGAAACACTGAGAGCTTTTTTTTTTTTTTCTTAGACTTTATTTTTTGAATGCGTTCAACTTTGTTTCTATGTCTCTTGTTGTTTTCCAGCTTTCACACGCATACGTAAGGGTTGATAGTACATTTGATTTGAATAGTCTAAGTTTTATGTTTGTGCTGATGAGTTTTGACTTTCACAACTTTTCAAGGCTTCTGAAAGACATTGCTGCTTTAGCTATTCTGATTCTAATTTCTTTGCTTGTATCCCCTTCTCGATCAATGTGACTACCAAGACAGATAAAGTGATCGATCTCTTCCACTGGTTTGTTTTCCATGCATATTTTGTCATCTGTTGGAATTAAGCTTTTCATGACTTTAGTCTTTTCATGATTGATCTCAAGCCCAATTTTGCTGGCTATTGATGATAGTTCATTTGTGTTTTCCTGCATTGTTTTTATCTGACTGCTGATGAGAACTATGTCATCAGCAAAGTCGAGGTCCTCCAAATAGTCTCCTTGTATCCATTCGATGCCTTTATTACCAGTGCAGCCTTTCTTCATTATGAAGTCCATAACAACTCCAAATAACAAGGGCGATAAAACACATCCTTGTTTAACCCCAGTTTCTATTGGGAAACATTCGCTCAGTCCTACCTCTGTTCGAACTGCACATGTGTTACCATCATACATGTCTTTAATAATATTTATGATTTTTGATGGTAAGCCATATTGCTTCAGAATTTTCCACAAAGAATCTCTATGAATACTATCAAATGCTTTTTTGAAGTCGATGAAGTTAAGTACAAAAGGTTTTTGCTTTTCAATGTGTTCCTCCAAAATAAGTCGTAGAGTGAAAATGTGATCAAGACAGCTTCTCCCTTTTCTAAACCCAGCCTGTTCTTCACGCATTACTGTATCTATTGAATCCTTTATCACAGTCACAGATGGGTATCGTAATTAAGGGTTAAAATGTGTAATGTCCTATTTTTGTTTTCTATCCCTTTTCTTTATCCATGTCACTCATAATTTTTGTGTATGTGAATATCAGCGAATGTTTCCCAATAGAAACTGGGGTTAAACAAGGATGTATTTTATCACCCTTGTTATTTGGAATTGTTATGAACTTCATAATGAAGAAATGCTGCACTGGTAATAAAGGCATCGAATGGATACAAGGAGACCGTTTGGAGGACCTCGACTTTGCTGATGACATAGTTCTCATCAGCAGTCAGATAAACTTTATCTATCTTGGAAGTCACATTGATCGAGAAGGGGATACGAGCAAAGAAATTAGAATCAGAATAGCTAAAGCAGCAATGTCTTTCAGAAGCCTTGAAAAGTTGTGGAAATCAAAACTCATTAGCACAAACACAAAACTTAGGCTATTCAAATCAAATGTACTATCAACCCTTACGTATGCGTGTGAAAGCTGGAAAACAACAAGAGATATAGAAACAAAGTTGAACGCATTCGAGAATAAATGTCTAAGGAAAATACTCGGTATAGCATGGAACGAATTCAAAACAAACGAGGAAATTAGAGAAATCGCCAATCAACCACTAATATCTTCAGTAATAAAGAAAAGACGATGGTCATACGTTGGACATGTGATGAGAAGAGATAATAATCGAATAGCAAAGCAAGCCCTCATATGGGAAACAACAGGTAAAAGAAAAAGAGGAAGACCCAGGGAGACACTGAGAAGAACATTGATGAGAGAGGCAAGAGCAGCAGGAGTCGGCTCCCTCAATGAGATAGAACTGTTTGCACAGAACAGAGACAGATGGCGAGATTTGATAAAATATCTTTAAAAGAAAACTGCTAGAACAAAAATTCATATAGAAGGAGTATCTTGGTCTACGCCCTATGGGCCGGCTACGGCTCGAAAGGTCAATAGATAGATAGAATATCAGCCATTCAATGTCACATACAGTTTTCATATGGTTAAAACCTGACACAGCCTATCAGTAAATTTATCCAGCATATAATGATTAAAAAGAGATAATTCCCTATTTATGGCATGAAATATACACTGCAGCAATTTCACACACACACACACATACAGAAACTTATCTGCAGCAATACCTTACTAAGCTGCTGATGCTTGTGTCTATGTTATTATATTATTATTATTTCTATTATATATATAAAATTAGATAGTATTTATATTATTTCTGCTTATTGTTTTTGTGTGCAGATCAATTGGAATTCCTAAAAAGATCAAGCATGCGGTGGTGAATATATGTCTCAGCACTTTGTTACTGATTTCCGCATTTGTACTTGGAATCAACCGCACTGAAACTGAGTTACTGTGTCAGATTGCAGGCATCTGCATTCACTATCTTACACTGTGTGCCATCTTTTGGATCACAATCACTTCCAAGTATGTCCCATACGATATGTCTAAATGTCTCATACATAGTTTGTGTGAAGAGATTTTAGTACATTATTGCTAAAGTTTCAGATTTATAATTGGATTTACATAAATCTATACGTTCAGTGTTGTTTTTCTACGTTCAGCTTTGTTTTTCATGTGAGTTATTTATGAAAGCTATTAATTATGCATCAACTTCTTTATAAGTTGAGTTGAGGGGGAAGGAAATGAAAGGCCACTAAGCGATGTCTGATCTTTACATTACATTTCAGTTGATAATAATGAACACAGTTATTGCCCTTTGGTAGATTCATCATTCTCTGTTTGCTTTGAGTGTTAGAATAAATTGATTTCCTGCATATTATATTATTTCTCTTAGCAAGAGTTCTGGCTGCCTTCTTGCTCGCTTTCCTTTAATATGTTCTATCAACTTCCTTGTGGTAAAAATAAGTGTTCTGCCATTGTCTCCTGTGCCAAATCTCTTATTCTCCTGAATAATTTTAAGCTTTATTTTTCCACAAATCTAATATCATTAATATCCCTGAGTGTATCTTGTGTATTCATTTTATTTGGAAAAATGAGTGTACAAGAAAAGAAATACAATAATAAAGATCACAGCAGAAAAAATAAAGAATGTTTATTTGTAAGATTCAGGCAGGGTGGACCCAATAGCCCTGGCCGACATCTATCCTATGAGTAAGGAAATTTCTACATCAAAACTAGATCCAGCCTGTTGAAAATGGAGTGTGTAAGCCTCGTCGTAGGTCTGGGAGGAAATAAAGGACATGTACATCCGAGTACCTACTATGTGACCAAATCATCTTGAATCATGATGTTGTTCTTATCCCTTCATAATGAAGCCAGACAAAGAGTCAAGTGTGCATGATTGGAACACTAATGAAGAATTTGTAAGGTTAAAATTAAAGTATTATTATTATTATGATGATTGGGGAGTGTTTTTGTATATCATTCTGTCTGCCATGTTTCACCTATCCTTTTGTACTTCACAAATTAAATATCTTCAAGTTGAGGCTGGTCTAATGTTTAACTCAGAGAGAGAGAGAGAGAGAGCTTCATGGGGCAACAATTTGCTGAAGAACATTTATCAGTAAAATATTCACTGTTTTGACAATTGCTATGTATAAAATATTAACTGTTTTGACAATTACTATGTATAAAATATTAACTGTTTTGACAATTACTATGTATAAAATATTCACTGTTTTGACAATTACTAACTATGTCCATAAGTCAATTTATATAGCTGTTAGACAGCTTGTATCTTGTATGAAGGAGAGCATATTTTCATTTGCATACTCTTGTGTTGTTATTCTAATCTAAGATATCCACATACATTTTTTCTATCTATTGACCTTTCGAGCAGTAGCTGGCCCATAGGGCATAGACCCAGATACTCTTTCTCTTATCTAAATCAGTATTCTAACAGTTTTCAATCTTTGTAAAGATCTTTTATTAAATCTCGCAATTTGTCTCTGTTCTATGCAAGCAACTCTATCTCATTGAGGGAGCAGATTACTGCTGCTCTTGCCTCTCTGATCAATGTTCTTCTCAGTGTCTCTCTGGGTCAGCCTCTTTTTTTCTTACCTGGTGTTTCCCACATGAGGGCTTGCTTTGTTATTTGGTTATTATCTCTCCTCATCATATGTCCAACATATAAGCATTGTCTTTTTTTGATTACTGAAGATATTAGTGGTTGATTAGTGATTTCTCTAATTTCCTCATTTGTTTTGAATTCGTTCCATGCTATACCAAGTATTTTCCTTAGACATTTATTTTTGAATGCGTTCAACTTTGTTTCTATGTCTCGTTGTTTTCCGCCTCTCACATGCATATGTAAGGCTTGATAGTATGTTTTATTTGAATAGTCTAAGTTTTATGTTTGTGCTGATAAGTTTTGATTTCCACAACTTTTCAAGGTTTCTGAAAGACATTGCTGCTTTAGCTATTCTGATCGTAATTTCTGTACTTGTATCCCCTTCCCGATCAATGTGACTTCCAAGATAGATAAAGTGATCGATCTCTTCCACTGGTTTGTTTTCCATGTATATTCTGTCATCTGTTGGAATTAAGCTTTTCATGACTTTAGTCTTTTCATGATTGATCTCAAGCCCAATTTTGCTGGCTCTTGATGATAGTTCATTTGCATACATTTTTTAGACACTTTTATTTTAAAGAAAGATATCACCATTGTTATTTACCTTCCCATTCCAATCCAGTATTATTTACAAGAAGTTTATCAAAGCCAGCCAGCCGCCAGAGCCGCCACCAGATCTTGGACCAATGCCACTACCACCAAAGCCCATTCTACAGTTTTACTTTGTTGGCTATGGAGTACCTGTCATCATTTGTGGAATAACAGCAGCAGTCAACATCAGTTCATACTCTGGCACACAATAGTAAGACTATTATCTCTTAGTGCAGAATAAGCAATTATTGATTTCATTGCTAATTCTCCTGTAGCTTCCCTTTCTAACAACGGTTTTCACTGTATTGTTTCATTAAATTTACTTCTAATACCACATTGTTGTATAGTTTTATTATTCACAGTGGTTCATTGTAACTCTAAGAAAGACATTTGTATATACATTTATTATGAAGTCACAAGAGTTTACTGTTATCCCTAAAATTCAAAATGTGACAAGTTTGAGTTTCTCTAGAAGATGAGCCAGATTTAGAGGATGTTTTAACAAGTCTTGTTTTTTCTGAAGCTTAATAAATAGACAACATATAATTATATTTCCCGTGTGTTACCGGGGCCTCTTTAAGAGGGAGGTAAAGAATAGTGACACTGTGACCTTCCAGGCATGTCGTAAGAGGCGACTAAGGAGGTTGATCGATGGCTTGACAAGCTGTCATTGTAAAAAGTATTGTTATGGAAACAGCGCCATAGATTTTAGAGCAGTGATCTATATGTCTATCTTGATAGTATTCATAGAGATTCTTTGTGGAAAATTCTGAAGCAATATGGCTTACCATCAAAAATCATAAATATTATCAAAGACATGTATGATGGTTACACATGTGCAGTTCGAACAGAGGAAGGACTGAGCGAATGTTTCCCAATAGAAACTGGGGTTAAACAAGGATGTATTTTATCGCCCTTGTTATTTGGAATTGTTATGGACTTCATAATGAAGAAATGCTGCACTGGTAATAAAGGCATCGAATGGATACAAGGAGACCATTTGGAGGACCTGGACTTTGCTGATGACATAGTTCTCATCAGCAATCAGATAAAAACGATGCAGGAAAACACAAATGAACTATCATCAATAGCCAGCAAAGTTGGGCTTGAGGTCAATCATGAAAAGACTAAAGTCATGAAAAGTTTAATTCCAACAAGTGACAAAATATACATGGAAAACAAACCAGTAGAAGAGATCGATCACTTCATCTATCTTGGAAGTCACATTGATCGAGAAGGGGATACGAGCAAAGAAATTAGAATCAGACTGGCTAAAGCAGCAATGTCTTTCAGAAGCCTTGAAAAGTTGTGGAAATCAAAACTCATTAGCACAAACACAAAACTTAGGCTATTCAAATCAAATGTACTATCAACCCTTACGTATGCGTGTGAAAGCTGGAAAACAACAAGAGATATAGAAACAAAGTTGAACGCATTCGAAAATAAATGTCTAAGGAAAATACTTGGTATAGAATGGAACGAATTCAAAACAAACGAGGAAATTAGAGAAATCGCCAATCAACCACTAATATCTTCAGTAATAAAGAAAAGACGATGGTCATACGTTGGACATGTGATGAGAAGAGATAATAATCGAATAGCAAAGCAAGCCCTCATATGGGAAACAACAGGTAAAAGAAAAAGAGGAAGACCCAGGGAGACACTGAGAAGAACATTGATGAGAGAGGCAAGAGCAGCAGGAATCGGCTCCCTCAATGAGATAGAACTGCTTGCACAGAACAGAGACAGATGGCGAGATTTGATAAAATATCTTTAAAAGAAAACTGCTAGAACAAAAATTCATATAGGAGAAGGTGTATCTTGGTCTACGCCCTATGGGCCGGTTACGGCTCGAAAGGTCAATAGATCTATATGTATATATCAATATGTGCCATTTTGGCACGTAAGGTTTCTGTTTTTGAGATTGTGGTTCTGCCCTATGTGCCGTCTTCAGCTCGAAAGGACGATAGATAGATGGATGGATGGATGGATGGGTGGGTGGGGCGGGCGGTACTATATATGAGTGTATGTGGCATTGAACATAGTCTGACCATAATCAACCTGTTACACATTTCAAAGCAAAGGCAAATAAAGATTGTGTGTATGTGTGTGCGTGCGTGCGCAAGAATGTAATAGAATCCAGTGTTTGAAGTAATACATTTATTAATTTTATCTTAAGGGTAAGTCACAGTATTTCTTATTATAATTATGGGCATTCTTCATTTCCAAAATTTATTTGCTTTAAAAAAAATTGTAATGAGTTCACATTTTAAAGTCATCAAAAATGTAAAAAGATGTAGCTGCTGTTATAGTTATCATATTTAAACACAACAATGCCTAAGAAATTGAACTCCCACAATTTTAGCTGTTAATTGGACACCAACAGTTAGTAATTGACCAAGAGCATTAGAAAAAAGTTGTAGAAGGGACTCCAAATAGTTGTAAAATGAAGTGAAAAATGAGTTAACTGTAGTAGAAGTCCAACAGTATGGAGCACTGTGAGGTTGATCAAGTCAATGAGAGTTGCATCTTATGAAACCTGAGCCCTCTTTTTAAAATTGTTACAGACAGAAGGAAAATTTAATGCAACAGTCATGTTCATTACAAATAAAACATTTCTTACATTAAAAAAGTTCCTTCATGAACTTGTATTAAAAATGTGTGTGGTCTGAAGTAAACTAAGAATGGCAAAATGTTACATCTTCTCAATATTCCTGTATGGTACAGAAACATGGACATTAGACAAGAAAACAGAGCAGAAAATTGAAGCCTTTGATATGTGGAATTATAGAAGAATAGGTAGAATTGGATGGAAAGAAAAGAAAACAAATGAGGAAATTTTAAAACAACTAAAAATGAAAAGAGAACTACTAAACACAATTAGAACAAGACAAATGAAGTTTTTGGGGCATGTTAAAAGATACAACAGCCTAATAAAAGTAATATTGGAAGGAAAAATACAAGGTAAAAGAGGCAGACCAAGACTAACATGGATGATTAACATCAAAAGATGGACAAGTCAACCTATGACAGTCTGCACCATCAAAGCAAGAGACAGAGTGGAATGGCGCTCCATGGTAGCCAACCTTCAATGCGGAGATGGCACTCAATGATGATGATGATGTGGTCTGAAGTGCTTGGAACATAAATCTGTTTGTTTCTTCTCCCGTTAACTTCATTAGATAAAAGGCTCACCAGGGCCTATTTTTTTTTATTCCATTAACTTCTTTATAAAAAAGAATTCATCGTGCCATGTACTGTACTGTACTCCTAGGATGTTTTTCTCTTATTATTTCATTATATAAAGGCCTTCATTTGGGCCTGTGGATTTAGAAAACTAATGTTGTTGTAAGGGGACTGGGTAGTTTAGAGGTATGACATAGACCTCAGGACAGGAAGAACCAGGGTTCAAAGCTCACAAGAAAGTGATGGTGATTTAAAAAAAAAATAGTAAAATTAATCTGTGGTTTCTTTATATTACCTCCCCTGATCTCTTGGGTAGTGAGATCCGATGTCTAGCCCTCTCAGATAATTGCAAATAACAGGAAGTCCTGTGTGCAATCGCTAAAGAACCCTTGGCAGTTAAAATCGAAACGAGTAGGCCATAAATATGGCCACCGCTCTGTAAAAATTGTCAGCAAAAATCTGCCCATACCGTGGATCCCATGCTGTGCTACGGAGTTCATGCACGTGGGCCAGGATTCTCCTCAAGGAGGATATTGGAGCACCTATGAATTCCTCAGTGTGCAGGGATGATGATCCTAACAACAAAATAAAACTTGTCATTGTAAATCAAGGATTTGCATTATATTTAACTTTTATACAAAGATTTTGGCAATAACTTGGTCTACAGCAGTACTCATAATTTCTATCTCATATTTTGTGTTAACATTTATATTTACTATGTATATTTATTCCACAGCTGCTTCCTTGAGTGGGAACCCAGTCTTGGAGCTTTCTATGCACCAGTGGCTCTACTGGTGGCCTGGAACCTGGTGCTGTTCATGCGTATTTCCTGTGTTGTGAGGTCAGTCTTGGAAGCTGACAGCGAGACAGTCAATGAGAGTGACCATGAAATTCACACAAATGAAATTGAACTTGTGCCATCACAGCCTGACACAATTACAACCACCACACACAACATCAACTCAGATAGCACAAATAGCAACAACAACAACAACAATGGCAGCAGCAACTTGGCCACTGGCTATCGTAGTAGATACAGTAGAGCCAGCAGTGAGGATGATGATGAGGATTCTGTTTCTGTGAAAAGTATTCCAGACCAAGAAAGGAAGCCACTGACACAGCTCAGATCTCTAGTAGCCATGCTCTTTTTGTTCATTCTCATGTGGATGTGTGGAGCTTTGGCCATAGCTAAACCATTTCATCTCATCATACCACATCAGGGAGTGATCTTTAGTTACATCTATGGCCTCATTAGTTCATTCTTTGGTATTTTTATGATCTGTTATTTCTGTTTCACTAGACGAGACTCTGTAATCAGCTGGAAACATGCATTTGGATGCGTTCCACCAGAAACATACACAGTTCCCATGGAAGTAACAGAGCCACCATCTGAGCTGTCATCCTCTCCTCAACATCAAGCCAACGGCAGTGTCATCAAGTCCAACAGCAACTCAAATTTATCAACGTACTCACAAAAATCATCCAACATCACGAAAGCATACAACATGAAAAATAACAGTAACAGTAAACTGTCGAACATCAACCTTATTATGCCAACATCTTCTGAAACCTCATATGCACCAACTCAGGATAATTTTCCAAATTTTTATAACCCTCGACAAAATGGTGCTGCCAGGAAATTTTGGCAAAAGAATAGACATCATAGTAAGATCATGAATAAGGATATCAATAGAGATTTGAACAGCAGCCTCACAGATAATAACTCAGCCATCGAACTTGACCAACATAGGTTAAGCCATGACACCAGCAGTGATGCCAACACACACTTCAGTATTGAAATTCAGTTTCAGACTAAGGATAAACTGGGAGCATTTTCTATTCCAAAAGAGATTCCAATTCAGGTTAACAATTATCATCAGGCTAATTCACAGAACTTCTTAGGTTCATCTCCTGGGGCTGTATCAGTAGAGCATAACAGTCAAACCCTGGCAAAGAGGTTGATTGCTTCAGACACATTCCAGCCTCTCAAACTAGACAACCCACAGATTAGTCCAAGTGGACTGACCACAATCCTACCTCAGCATCAGCGCTCACCTAGTGCTGGATCTCTAGGAGCTGGAGTTCATCCCAGTGCATTCACTCCTGTACAGCCTCGAAATAGCAGCAGCCTGCATCATCAGTGCAAGCCAGATGGAGAAGTATCTCCACACAGACCAGAAGTGGTACCTATGACAAGGAATCAATTAGCTTCTCAAATGCATGAAAATGATGCAGTAAGTCAAGGAAATGAAACTGGACAAAGACCACCTAACCCAGGTGTAGCTTGGAATCCACTACACTGTAATCTACCTCCTTTGTCTAGTCATCCTATGGCTTATTCATTCACTGCACACTCTCAGCAGCAACATTACCCATTTGATTTTGGAGGTTGCCCCTCTTCACTGCCAGTGAACTCACACATTTTTTGTGTCAACCAGAATCGACCAGTTGGCATGTCCACCTCACAGTTTGGCCAGCAGCATGCTCATCTGACTACCTTCAACATCCCCCATCTCCATACCTTATTCAGTCTCAGACCAGAGGGTCTGCACAGCCCATGAGTCCTGGCTCCAGCAGCTCACAGGCACAATCCAGCCGCAAACAGTGCAGCACTGGCAACACCTGGCGACCTGTGTCTGGTGGAGATAGCTCAGACAGTAGCAGACACTGGCAGAAACGAACTCATCCTGGCAACATGGGACGAACTGTTACATATGCTCCTCAAAGTCCAGTCATGTCAGATAGTCAGACATATGAGCCACGCAATGTGAAAAGTCGAAATGGCAAACAGGGAACAAATAAAGCCAGATCTTTGGATTCTGAGCACCATTCAGACCCCACACACAGAAAGAAACATTATAGACATTCTAGAAATAAACTCACAAACAAACAGAGATCACTGGGCTGGGATGAACAGTTTAAAGGGCGACCATCAAAAGTGAACTATGTTTATGTGAACCATATGTATAGAGACAAAGTCATGCACAAGCTGATCAAGCAAGCCAGTGAGAGTGATGATTTAGCCAAAAAAGCTTTCTGGCTGCCAAGATCTGCCAGTGAGTACGAACGTCTCACACAGAAAGGTTTCTGCAATATGGCTGATGACAGCAGCTCAACGTCTGTTGATGAGGACAGTCTAGATGATTATGTGTGGGTTAGACAGAGCTCAGGGTCAGATTTCAATAAAAAGGAGACAAGTGTATAGGCTTTTAACAATTAGATATCCATTTTCTTATAACATTAGACATCATTTTGTCTTTAAACTTTTTTCTCTATGCTTCATCTTGAAATGTTTTGTACATTGTGCCACAGTTGTTAAATGACTGCGATATCTACACTTTTCACCTCCAGCAATCTGATCTTTGTTTTTTATTTGGCAAAGTGAAGATCCCAGCGCCAACATGACACTATTTAGTTACCATTAACAGTATGTTAGAGGATCAGTTCTTAAATTTCATGTTGGGAGGGACCATACTGCACATTTTTTTTTTTTAACTAAAATGTAGCATTTATCAGGCATTCATATAGAAATTTAGTGTAGGGGAAGTATTGGAGATAATTTTAATAAAAAGAAAGTGACAAAGGGAAACAACAAGTAGAAAAGATTGACAACACCCAGCTCATTGAGGAACACAGATTGTAAATCTATTAATGCTGCAACCTTTAATAGCAACACAGATTTAGTTAACTTGTCTTTTATTGGATGTGAGCCAAAATGATAAGCAACACTGATCTTATCTGTTCTACTGCTAATGTTGCCTCTTGAAATACAACATATAACAAGGGGTACATCACTGAAATTAGTTCAAGGTTGTATTTTTACAACTGAGGAGAATATTTGAGACAAATTTCAAAATGAGTTTTGTTCACTTTCATAATTTCAGTGCATTGCTTATAAATTTAGACCTGTGCGCTTATACATGCATACAAAAATAGTTACATAGTATATCTTTCCACAGTAAGAAATAGTGAAATAAAAAGGAAATGAGACACACAGCTGCTAATTGTAGTTGTTTAAAGTTTTTCTACATTTTCTGTGTTATTTCTTTTGTTATGAACAGTTGTTTTTTCTCTGTGTGTATATTCACATATAAATTTTCTGCTATTATAAAAGCAACAATTCCTCAATTAGTGATTTTAAATAATAAATCCAAAGTCTTTGCTTTCATATATCTGGATGCATGTACTTTTCTGTTTCTTATATAACTGACATCTATGTAACATGTTCAGGTGTCATTTTATTCATATTGGTAATATGCAATGTTTTCTGGTGACCCGGTTGTTCTGTATCCCGCTTGTTCATATATATTTTAAATTGCAACTTCCATTATTTTTGTTCTTCAAATTTCAAGAAATCCACTGTGTTAATCATAGATGTTTTAAGTGATTGTTTTAGAGTTGTAAATGTAGCTTCTCAACATTTGTCACTATATTTTGTAAATAAATAAATACATGAAAATGAATACATAAATCACATGATCAACTCAAACACATGCACAAACAATAATACTTGGACTCCTTCAGGACATGATTTTTAATGTATGATTTGTATTTTTGTAAGATTCATATATCGGTGTAGTCTACGGGTATTCATGTGACAGAAGTTCACAGATTTTAGGTTGTTGTCTTTCAGTATTGAAAGATTATGGTTTCTTTAGAAATTAAACAACAAAGTATTGGAATTGACTTCAATAAAATATTACACAAAGGTGGAGAGAAAAATGTCTAATATTTAAAAATAAAAACTATATGACAGCATTTTCCACCATTTCTTGGGTCTACTGAGGTTTATTCTTGAAACAATAAAGGCTACGTGCCCACTGCAGTCAGCTCAAGGAATTCATTTCAGGGTTTCCAACAAAAATATTCTTTGACCTTACAGTGGATTCAACCCATGTCCACTTTATCTGGAGAACAACAATTGTTTTATCCACTTGTCCACCAACTGTTATTATAAATATGGTGTTGAGACAAAATAAAGAGTTGTCATGAGAGGAAGGCAAAGATATAGTTGTTTAATAAGATAGGTTAATGATGAAATGTAATTAGTGACAGTGCTCATATTAACAGTTGAAAATTGAAATAATGGGTTGTTAACTATAGATAAAAAGAGACAAAATATGGCGAAAGTTGGGTAATGTATGACACTGTGTATGTTTAGATAACAAACTGTACTGTTGATCTGTAATTAATATAATCACAGTGACTTCAAAATGCTGTATAATAGCTCAATAACCAATTCAATTATTCAAGTTGTTCTTATGAACCACAGCTGATACATATATACCATAATGTATATTCAATTCTGGTATCTCAGTGACCAGTTTTTTAAAAATTAATTTCAAATTTATGTACTACTACAGTGATCAAATAATGTGTTCATTTGTAATGTTCATGTATGATAATGTACATACACAATTT
Organism: Megaustenia siamemsis; assembly: GCA_032433765.1. Lineage (NCBI taxonomy): Eukaryota > Metazoa > Mollusca > Gastropoda > Stylommatophora > Ariophantidae > Megaustenia > Megaustenia siamemsis. The sequence continues at coordinate 30,049,256 of JAVIAB010000051.1, forward strand.
AGGGCTGACCCAGTGTAATGTGATGATACTGGAATAGATTTCACTGCTGCTTCATTACAGTCAATGAAACTTTGTGTGGCAGATTTTATTTTGCATTTGTATTGTGTTGATATAACTGTTGTTGATTTTAGTATTACTAAAAGTTTGCACTGAGAGCTAGTGAATACAGAAGTTGCGATGTCAATAATAAGATGAAGAGAAAGTAATGTTTGCTATTAGTTAACTAATTTTTGTGAATAGTCAGCATGCAAGACATAGAGATCTTTTAAATAACAAAAGAAAAGCCCAGTGAGCATTATTTATTACTATAGGGCTGAAGTATTGAATATTCATTCACAAATCAAGGAGTAATTTACAGCAATTTTTGAGAAAAACTATACGACAGCATTTTCCACCATTTCTTAGGTCTACTGAGGTTTATTCTTGAGACAATAAAGGTGACGTGCCCACTACAGTCAGCTCAAGGGACTCAATTCAGGACACATTGACAAACACAGTATTTCACTAAATGTTTGAAGTGGAGAAATTAAAGATTTACCTAAATTATAATGCACTTATGAGAAGTACTAGACTAAGAACACTTAATATTAGTATGTGCTTGAATCATTCTGAAGTATGCTCATGTTTGTGCAAGCATTTGCTCCAATTTCACAAATGATGCTGCTATAGGAATTGACTTATTAGTGGGTCATAATCATTGCACTCCGAACATGTCCATAGGTGCTTAGATCCTTTCCTCAGCAAGTCCCGCAGTGTCCATGACTGACGACTCCAGTTCTGTGTTGGTTGATAAGTCTTCTTATACGCCCACTAAGTTTCTCAATTCTGGCTGTGCCCATCTTAACTCCCACAATAAAGGAATGTGGCTATAGGAATGCACTATTCAAGTGTGAAATGCTATAGCAAACTGAATAAAAAGTCACAAATTTCAATAAAATTACTTCCTATCTGGTATATCTATGGTGGAAAGTAATAAAATGATAAAGCAATTATTGGTGTAGTTGGCAGAATCCAAATATTTTAGTGCTCTCTCTTACCTGGACAGACAGCACTTGTAAAGCTGACTCCTGTCTCATAATTATGTACTGTCTTTTACCATAATGTAGTGTTGCAGTTATTTTGGAGAACAATAGGACAGTCCTATCTTTATCTACCAGAACAAAAAAAATTGTCTATTAATGTGTCCATACTCAGTGAGACTTGTTGGTGTTCTCCAAAGTCTTATTGAAGGAACAATATTTCATGAATGTAAAGGTTGATCGGTTACAGATTCCATAATTTATGGACTATTGCCCTACATCCTAAATCCATGTACTAATATGTATGCATTTTATATGTTGAAATGTCTATGGTCAGTCACATCTTCAGTCAGCAACTATGCTCTCCCCTAAAATGTTGTAGCCAAGGGCAGTGTTCACTGTGATCCTTACACCAATTGCCTGGTGGTTGCACTAAATTCTCAGACTCAAAAGCTTATGTCCATAAAATTAAACAAAAGGATCATCACATCCCCCCAAAAAATATGTCCTCACTTTGAGTCTCATTCACATGAATACAGTGTAATCTGCCTTTCCATTTCTAGTTTAGTGCGTCACAAATCTGGTGGTTTCATCTCAACAACAGAAGGTGTGTGGTTATTTAGACAGAAGACAGATTTGTATGGATGTGTAACTGATAAAAGTTTAAGACAAAATCTTTTATAATAAAACAACTACAGAGATATCAGTCTTCTTCTTCAACCTTTCAACTCCCTGTGGAGCATAGATCTTCAGCAACACTTTCCAAGCTGTTCTGCTTCTTGGATTTCTTCTAAGATCATACCATGTCTTCCCCGTCATCTTCATCTCTGCTTCCAATCTGTCTTCTCCAAGAATATTTTGGTCTTCTTCTTTGTCTTCTTCCTTGGGGATTAAAAAAAAGAGCCTGCTGTGTAATACTCTCAGCTGGTTTCCAAAATGTGTGTCCTATCCAGCGCCATCATCTTCGTGGTATCTCTTTATACACTGGACATCAATATCAATGCTGCATGTAAAATTAGACAGGTCATGTGAGAGATAATCAGTGCTGGCTCATGCCAATGAACATAAAGAGATTCTGGTATTTTCTATTACTTCTCTCTAACTACTGACATTTACCAACAGAATTACTTGGCTTCATTAACACATTTCCTACTAAGGAGTTTAACACGATATGGCTACACCATTTTTCTAAATTTTTTTTGGTGTAATTTGAAATAACAGTAATAAAATAAATTAAAATTAATCTAAACATGTATTTTATTTGGGACAATCTATTCACGAAGTTGGAAAATTGTGTAATAAGAGAACTACAAAGTTTTAGTAGAAATAATTGCAAAAACATTGATAAATTAAAAGCCACAAATTGCAGCTTTTGGGCTTGGGACGCCAGCTTCAGAAGCCGAGATTTGCGGCTTGTGGTGCAGAATGTGTTAAGCAATTGGATAAGAAGCAGTGAGTAATAATATCAACTCTTGTTAAAATTAGTTTTAATATGAAAGCGGAAATAAGAACATTCAGTAAGGTTTGTCTGACTACATCTGTTTGTTTGACATCTGCATCTAAGGTTTGTCTTATTGTTGTCTGATATATTTAATTTAGATAAACTGAGTAGTGTTATTTATGAATATATATACTGTACATCTTATATAAATAAAAAGATTCAAGTAGTATATGATATATGAAGTGTAACCTGTTTTAGTTATGTATACTTGAAATTAAAAAGTAAACAATTTTTAAGGCAGCAATGCTTTTATCCTAGGATGTATTATTTGTGTATTCAGAAATATGCCAAAGAAAAATCTTGTTGGCTGAACTAGTCTTGTCATTATCAAAATGCTCCATTTTATTTTTTTTATGTCTTTGTTAACTCATATTTTCATATGTAAGGTACACATTTATATTTATTAATTATCCAGGTGGCTGTAGATTTTATTTTCATCTATGTGTAATGTTTTTAAGAATTTGCTGGAACATTTATCAAATAATTTGGATTAATAGTAGAATGTTATGAGGATAATTCATGAAAGATCTACATACTACATCAGAAGCAATTATTATTTAATTATAAATAATTTATTTCTTAAATTTCATACTTTTTATGTATTTGATACAGTTTTTATATCTAATTTTTTTTTTTTTATTCAAAAACATAGTTCTTATCTTATATATACATACATACATATGTGCTGTGCTCTTATAAAGATTTCTTTAATTTTGCAACAAATCTTATATGGTACAGATATATGTGCTTTTGTAGTTAATTTTATAGCATTATTTATTATAAAAAATATTTCAAAAGTTATTTATTTCTTAACAATCATGCACCAGTAGAAGACTATTCAAAAAGATGAACCCAATGTTGCTCAGTTAAGGGAAACAAAAACCTAAATTACTGAAAGATCACTGGAACAACAAGGCTGTATTTTCAGCCAAAACACGTTTCAGTAAATTTGAAAGTGGTCATTGAAATTCACGTCTCACTTTTTACATGTTTTGAATTGCCAATTGATAAATATAATAATATAATATAATTTGCTAAATATAATAATATAGTATAATTTGATAAATATAATAACATAATTTGATAAATATCTGCAATATAAATAATCTAATCGATAATCTAAATACATCAGAGTTTCGGAGGCCTGGTATTTTATTTTTTCTCATTTTAAGGGATGGGGATGAAAGAGATCCAGTAAACATTTTTGAGAATAAAAGCCCTGGAAACAACTATATAATTACAACAAACACGAGTTACAGCTAATTCTTCCAATTACAGTGAAACTTCACAGCTTGTCACTGCAATGAGTGAAGGTAGAAGCTCATATTAGAGTTGTGAGATTACCACAGTAGTTCAAGGCACAGTGTTGGGAAAACAACCAAGTGACAAAAATAGGCACAATTTTGAACATCAGTACACTAGAGAAGCATGCATCACTATATTTAGCCTCATTTGTTAATGAATTCCACTAGGTTTCACTAAAACTGATGATGGAACATTGAAAGCCTGTAGTGCATGTCTCAAATGGTTAGCATTCTTTATACTGCTACTGCATTTTTTTTTTCTATGTCCTGTGCTCCCATTTTTACATTACTGATAACAAACTGCCAATGTACTGGACAGTGGTAGCTGTGTTTCTTTCACAAATTTAAGGTTTTCATTTGACTCACTCTCATACTTTGCCCTTACCCTGCACAAGTTTTCACTTCATTTTCATTACATTGGTAATGACATTAGACATTCATATGAGATGTAACAGTAACATTTTTAATCAATAAACAAAAATGGTAAATATAATAAATTGACACAGTAAGTATATATATTCATATCATTCTAGGTACTTATGTGATGCTAAATACATATTCTGTTAATTTTTATGACTGCGCCCTGGCCCATGTTATATTGTATTGTATATGAATGTATAATAGCATCTCTGTTTGACCTATAATCACTATATCATATGAAAATATTTTAACAAATTCCCCCTTATCCCCCAACAACCAGATCTTTATTTTTGTATATCTTAAAATTACGGGTGAAAGAACTGACTTTTATTATAATACTGTTGTACATGACATTTATAGTGCTGTATTATTATGACCTAACTACTTGTTTTTGTATCATGTCAACATAATAGTAATTTTAATTACTTTTCCTTCATGCCATTTGTGCATGAAAGTATAATTTGACTTTTTGCAAATATGATAGTTGATAATAAGAAACAATTGCTTACAAAAATCAATCTCACTACAGACAGAACAGAATCATAGGAGTTTTAACCTTCCAAATAGATGAAACAGTATGATTGTTCCTGTAGGTTGATTGTTATAAAAACTCCTGATACATTCACTCTGTCATCTTATTCCTCCTGTGCCTAGAATGACTTCAGAATCTTAATATCTGCATCCTCATCATTGTGCCAGTTTAGTTTAGTTGATAGGTCATCCTCTACACAATGTACAAGGCCACAAGTGTTTGGATCTTCTTTGAAGTATGTCCTTCAACTTGCTACAACTGACACTGGTATTGTATTGATTTACAAGTCTTTAGATTCCCGCATAGTGCTTCTGTCTGGCTTTTCCCACCTTGACATGATATCCTTTCATTCTGTGCATGGTTGTGAATTCAGGCTAACTTTTTTTAGTTGGTTTTTTGTCCAACATTTTTTAGGGCATTCCAATTGTCAGTATCATCCATTGCCCTTCAGCATTAAACATCAGTCAAAACTGGCAAGGCTATCAGCACTCCCATTATCTTTTACACCTGCATACCTTGGCAAAAAATGACACAGAATTGAGCAGAAACATATCTTAATTTAATTTATCAGTTAGGGAACGGAGTGATATAGAGGGAAAACTTCAAATATTCCAAGTTTTCACTTTGAATCCATGGTTTCTTTGTGGCTTATCCACCTTTGGCCTCTGCATAGTGAGATCTGAGATTCAATGTCTAGCCCTCTGCGATGACAGCAAAAAATAGGAGACCCTGTATGCATCCTGCGTGCGTTAAAGAACTCTTGGCAGTTGGAAATTGTAAAGAATAGGCCAAAAATAACTGCTGACCTGACAAAGTTAATAGGAAAAAATCTACCAAAAAAAGTCAAAACTCTTAACAATAAAAAATGAGAGTACCTCTGAAGTTGAAGAATATCTACCTGTATGACGAGGAACACCTGAAGTCAGGTTGCTAGTGTGAAAAATAGGAAAAAAGTGATAAGCATAAAAATTCAGTCCCTCCTAACTTATTGGACATATAAAGCTGACATATCCAAACAAACAACAATTGATCAATTCAATTATGAATTTCAACACCATGATGGATGTATTTCTAGTAATAGCCAGGACAATCTGCACCGTTTCATTCATTTGTTGCCTCTTTAAAATAATTGCATACATGACATCGATGTAGTCGTTGCTTTTGCTGCAAGTGGTAAATTTTTTTAAAACTCCAGTTAATGCAGGATGTATGTTCCAAGTGAATAAAGAATTTAAACTGCGATCTACACAACTTTTAACATTTTGATTTGCTAATTTTATTTATTGATCTAAGATTAAAGTAAGATTTGTTGTCTAGAATGCAGGGAATCACTGTGTCCTTAAAATATGCTGTATCTATCCCAGATGTAACAAGTATTTTATAAGCCTACCAAGGGAGGCAGAGAGGTACAACATGCCCAGATATGGGGTACCCTGAGGGAGCTTATATCTATATATAATCCATATAAATATTTGTAGCTCATATTACGCTTGTAACATTTTGGTTGTACCAATGAGTACATATCAGATACAAATTCTTGTAAGTCTGGTCAGAAATTGTCAATATCAGAGAGATATGTAATGTATTAGAAGGTGAATATGTGTAAAATGTTATTACTTTCATTGTTTATCGGAATCTTCATTGGACTTCTTCTTGGTACATTTATTTTACTTTATTTAAGGTAGACACTGATGATGTTTATCTTTAGTGAACTACATTTTGTGAAGTGTGTGATGTGGTTTTTGTAAAAGGTCAACAGAGGCATTATTTATGTACAACAAAGATAATGGGCAGCAACTCCAAGCCAGTTAAAAATTTAGTTAATGATCGAGAGTCATTTCTTTCCAAAATATATTTCAATAAAGATTAGGATACAAATGATGAAAGGGCAGCTCAATAGCAGAACTAGAAATTATAACATACCAAATTGTATGTGGTATTCTTATGCTATTAGCACCATTTACTCTATATCTATAGACTGTCATTTTTACTGACTTATGTAACCTCAAATATAATTGATAATATAACTCAAACTGCTGGCTGCAAATGCAGGAGATTGTTAAAGATATATGTTTGTACCTCATTTTATTACTTTGTAGTAATGAAAGTAATGTGTTTCTGAATGATAGAAGTTATTGAACTGCTGATTAATTGGGTTTTGCAATACTTTATTTGGTGCATACCGCCAAGCCTGTGTTGCTAATATAAATGGGAGTGTATTTTATTAGTGATCATATCAAACTGTTTAATTGAAACAAGCTGATACAGCAACTGCTGTTTACATAACTGCTTTATATCAAATAGTTTATTGTGGCTAGCCATGCACAAATTACTGCTATAGACTAAATACCTAATCATCTTGCCAGTGAGTTTTTAGTAACATTTGTCAAGTCTTTGAACAGTTCAAGCCATTTCACCTTGTCATTTTGATTTTTTTTTTATGACTACAAGTTCAGTATATATGGAATTGGCATTTCTTTATTGGATTTGGAGCAACTGTAACTCAGATGACTGAACAACAACTTACTTACAAATTTATGCACCATTTTAATTATTATTGTAACAACAATGTAAAACACAGAAGAATTCTATGAGACACTAAATGAAATTGTCAATGAGATTCATAAAAGCGACAACATGTTAGTAATGGGAGATTTTAATAGAAGGCTTTGGAAACGCAACAGTGAGAACAGAGATATCCTGGAACTTTTTGGCAATAAAACAGCTGAAACAAATTAAAACGGAAGTAGACTGCTGGAATTATGTAATCAAAATTATGTGTTTATCACCAACATATTCTTCAAACACACAAAGAGAAGATATGTCAACAAATAAAATAAGCAAAAAGAACAGACTATAATATAAAACAATTAAAAGATCAAGAATCAAGGAAAATCCTAGAAGAAAAACTCTCAAAGAAACAAAGCAAGAACGGTAAAAGAAGAGTGGAAGCAGTTTAAGAAAACAATAACCAACATTGCATCAGTATGTGGAACAAAACTAAGGACAAAAGAGCACCCCCTGGTGGAACGAAGCAATCAGAGAAGCAATTAAAGAAAAGAAGAAACTGTTTGAAAATTGGAAAGAAAAGAAGGATATGAAAAATATGCACTAGTCCAGAAAAAAAGTTAAAATTTTTATTAAAGCTAAGCAAAACAAATTAGCAGGAAGTTCAAGACAGCCACAAGAGACTCTACAGTGCAGTAATAGCAACAAGAGTGAGAAAAGAAAACCATGATCCCACTGAATTCATAAATGACAAAGACAGACAGCCAATATCAAATAACCAACATATGCAACAGAGATGGAAAGAATATTTTGAAGACCTTTTGAACGTAGCACCAACTATCATTAATACAACAAAAACCATGCAAGAATGCGCAAACACTGAAACCAACATCATGAAAGAGGAAATTGAAGAAGTAATCAAATATGCACCATGAAATAAAGCACCGGGGATAGTTAAGATATCAGTAAAAATAACAGCACCAGCAGGTGAAACAGGAGTTACATCACTGCACAGAATATTCAATGCAGCATGGCACCAACAAAAAGTCCCAGAAGACTGGCTATAGACATTGTGCCAAAATGGAAAAAGAAAGGTTGCAAAAGAGACTGCAATCAATAATAGAGGTATATCGCTTCTCAGCCATATGGGAAAGTTATACACCAAAATTATGGAAAAAAGACCTAGACCAATAGTAGAACTATAGTTAAGCGATCCACATATGGAGTTCTGAAAAACAGGATGTACTGACTGACACTCTATTCACCCTAAAACAGCTAGCAGGAAAAATGAGAAGTTTTTTTCCATCAACGAGTAATTGAGGTTTCAAGCCAGGCCTCGCTGCTGAGATCAGGGGTGGTTTCCACAGAGAAAAGCCACAAATAAAAATCCCAACAGGTGCAGCTTGAATTTGAACATGCAACCTCTCTGTCTTGAGACTGGTGTCTTGCCTCGAGAACCAGTCCCCACCTTCATCTTATTTGATTTACATAACACGTTAGCCTTTGAGTATATAAATAACAGTATAATTCATAACAATTGATAAATTTTACGACGAGTTAAATGAGGCACTTCATAAATGCAAACCACATGAAAACACCATAGTTCTAGGGGATTTTAACGCAAAAGTAGGAAAGGAAATAGTTGAGAAAGTAGTTGGTCATTATGGCTTAGGCGAGAGGAATGAAAGAGGTGAGAAACTTATTGACTGGGCAAGAACACACAACATGATGATAGGAAACACCTGGTTTAAGCAACATCCAAGATGTCTGTGGACATGGAAAAGCCCAGGAAACAACGCACGTAATCAAATTGATTACATAATGATAAGCAATAGATTTAGAATCAGTCTGGTGTGTGTGAAAACTAGACCAGGGGCAGATTGCAATAGTGATCATGTACCAGTTGTGGGAAAGCTTAGAGTAAAATTAAAAACAACACAACGAGCCTCAGTTAACATCAAGTTAAATTTAGATTTACTCAAATCGGACAAGAAGCTGCAAGACAAATATAAAATCACAATTCAGAACCGGTACAATGCAATAGAGAAGATACAAAGCATTGATGAACAGTGGGAAATGCTAAAAGAATCAATGCAACAAACATCAAAAGAGTTCTTACCACCAGTGAGGACAAATTCAAGAAAGAAATGGATGACATTTTACAGCTAATGGATACAAGAAGAAGAAATAAAGAAAATAAATATGAGTATAAGAGATTAAATAAAGAAATTGTAATAAAATGCAATGAAGCAAAAGAAGCATGGCTAAAAGAGAGATGCAAAGAGATTGAAATGCAACAAAAAGGAGATGCTAAAGCTGTATACAAACAAATTGAAGAATTAACAGGAAGAAAAACACAATCAAAAACTGGATGTTTAAGATCAAAGGAAGGAGAACTGTTGATTGATCAAGAAAACATAAGGGAACGATGGACAGAGTACATTAAAGATCTTTATAATGATGAACGAACGGAAGTAAATATTAAGGATAATGGAGAAGGACCAGAAATAATCAGAGAAGAAGTGGAAGACGCCTTGCACAATATGAAAGAAGGCAAAGCTCCTGGACCAGATAATATAACTAAAGAAGAGATTGAAGCCATGGGTGATTTTAGAATAGAAATAATAACAAAACTATTGAATGATATCTACAACAGTGGATATATACCAGACGACCTGCTCAAATCAATATTCATAGCCCTACCAAAGAAATCGGGTGCGATTGAATGCGACGATCATCGCACAATAAGCCTTATGAGTCATATGACTAAGATATTACTATGAATCATCATGCGAAGAGTGCGAAACAAAATCAGTCCAGAAATTAGCGATGAACATTGTGGTTTTGTTGGAGGTAAAGGAACGAGCAATGCCATATATATCGTAAGATCTTTAGTAGAAAGAGCCATAGAGGTGAAAACAGATCTATACCTATGTTTCATAGATTATACCAAGGCATTTGACAAAGTAAAACACCAAGAAATAATCAAAATTTTAGAAAACATAAATGTAGACAGCAAAGATCTAAGAATAATAAAGAACATGTACTGGCAACAAACAGCGGCCATAAGAACTGGAAGCCAATTGGGAATGTTTCAACAAATAAAACAGGGTGTTAGACAAGGTTGTGTGCTGTCACCAGATTTGTTTAATATTTATAGTGAGATTATTTTAAGATCCATAAGGGGCATGCCTGGAATAACAATTGGAGGTCATAATATAAATAATCTAAGGTATGCTGATGATACAGTCTTAATTGCTAAGAGTGAAAAACATGAAATGTTGGACATTATAGTGAAAGAAAGCAAAAATAAAGGACTCAGCCTTAATAGCAAAAAGACAGGGGTAATGGTAACAACAAAGAAAAAGACATCACCTCAGTGCAAAATAAAGACAAGTGGAACAATATTAAAACAGGTAAATTAATTTAAATATTTGGGAACTTTGTTAACCTCAGACGGAAGATGTTCAAAAAAGGTGAGATGCAGAATGGCTCAGGCAAAAGCAGCTTTCATAAAAATGAGGAAGATACTATGCAATCCATTTTTGACAATAGAAACAAGAAAAAGAGTTCTTAAATGTTATGTAGAGCCAGTCTTAACATATGGATGCGAATCATGGACAATAGGCAAGAAAATCACTGGAGTCTGTAGAAATGTGGTTTTACAGAAGAATGCTGAGAATACCATGGACAGCTAAGAAGAGTAATGAAGATGTTCTGAGAGAGGGCAAAGCAAAAAGAGAGCTAATTTCCAATATTAGGAAGAAACAGTTATCATTTTTTGACCATGTAATGAGAAGAGAACAACTGGAATATATTGTAACAACTGGAAAAATTGGGGGATGAAGAGATAGAGGGAAACAAAGAGAAAAAATAGCAGACAGCTTAAGAGAATGGCTTGGCAGAAGGTCAACAACAGAAATGGTAAATAGCTGTCGAGATCAAAAGTTGTGGAGATACATGATCACCTACGCCAGCAGGCCCGGTACTTGATGATATATGATGATAATTCATGAGGTATAAAACCATCATTTATGTACATCTGATGATTAAATACAAATAAATTAAAGTTAAATAAAAAGTTGTAAATTGAGTACAGCAAACGTTACTAGAAATTGGCAATAGATTTTAACTTGTTTTAGATTTCAGAGATAACGTATATAATTAAAGATGCGATGACACGTGCATTTACAAGGGACAGATCCTGAAACACAGATCTATGTACTGTTGAAAATATGTGTCAAAACACCCCAAAGATTTTAAAACACTTTAATAAGATATTGCAATATTTATTTTGTAGAAGAATAAACAAAGTGAACTGCTCCCTCTTATAACTGTAACTCCCTAGATAGCTAGCACCACACAGAGGTTGTGATTTCCATTATTTCATTGATGTTTTATGTGTGCAGGACACAGCAATCATCAAAATGCATTTATTATGTACTTTTTTGGGTTTATTTATGAAAGCACAATTGGCCATTTTTCATAGTTATATTTCCTGCCAAATATTTTTTTGAAAACACTGGCACTTTTTTTGTGTGCCATGTCCTTGTGTTAGAAATGTGAAGTGGTTGTTGACCTCTGTCATTATGTGACTGCCTGATGTGAGTGTCATTATCAGGTTATTAGCCCAGTCCACCATGACAAATTGATTGAATGAAAAAATAAATTACTGTCTAATAACACTTTGAACTTTACTTTGATGAATTGATTGTAGATCAGATGTAGCTGTTAATATTTGTTTCCCCGCTATTAAACACCTGTAATGGCTGTAATGGCCAACTGAATATCTCACCATTCAAGTTCATTTCTTGAACAAAAATTTGTTGATGCCAGAAGAGACAATTAAACAAATAAGAATTGCACCAGAAAAAAAAACTTCTTTTGCTATGTAACTCTCTTTCTCTTTGTGATATAAGAGAACAAGGACCCAAAAAATGGTAACTATAATTGATCACTTGGTGTAAGTGGCTATAAAGGAGAGTTTGGGTTTATCACTCTCTGGCTGCAAGCTTTGCTTTTTTTTTTTTTTCCCCACTCTTGTTGCAGTGTCAGATATGGACCATGCATATCTTCATTTACCTGATGATTCTTTTTATAGTGGTTCCGTTGCGACCAAAGATGCTGGTATAATTTTGCATGTTCATCGGCAAAGAAGTGTAATTTCATTGCTCTGTGATTCTGAATGAAGAAAATAAAAAGCTCATGATGCATCCACACACCAAAGAGCAGAATGACTGGGGTTGGCCAGTCTATAAAGTGGAAACGCTTTCTGGACCATGCGACTGAGTGAGTACAAGTGATTCTAGATCATCCACAGCCATTGACTTTTAGCAACAAAATCAACAATGATGACAAGAAGTATTCAGATGAAGCCTAAAAAATAACATCAAAGAAGGAAAACAAGAAAAGGTAAACGTGCTGGAATGTGTAAGAAACGGTCGAAGTGTGAGAGGCTAACCTAAAGTATGTGCGCGTTACATTCTGAAACTGTGCTTCCATAAAGTAACAATGGCCCATTCTTGATAAGCTACTGTGCTGTGCCGATATAATGATTTTGCAAGAAACACTTCTTGGTGATAGGACAATTAATGCCCCTGGATTTCATTGTTTCTACAATAGATGACATCTTGGACAGGCCATCCTTGTGCAAAACAACTTGGTGGCAGCTGAGGTTGACATGTCTGCGTGGGACAGTGAAGAATTGTAGGTACACACAATTAGGACGCAGACCACAGTTCCTTTTGTGGTTGTAAATGTATATGTCTGTAATGGGAAGGTGGACACACACCAATGGCTGAATCTTTTTGAGTTCAAGGAGGAGAACGTGAACGTATTTTTCTGCGGAGACTCTAATGCTATAGGCAACCTGTGGGGTAACGTCATAACCAACAAGCAGCAAGAACTTAGAGAATGCACTGGTATCAGCCGTGGTTTTGTGTGCTTGAATAATGGAAGGGTAACCAGATTGGTCACCCAAACAGGGGACTCTGTTAGTGTCATAGACCTGGCACTAGTGTCCACCTTCGCACCGGTTTGCAGGTGGAGTGTCCTGGGATTCCACGAAAGTGATCACTATCATGTGTAATCCTAACTGAGAAAGGCAGAAATAATGCCAGAAAAGCAAGCTCAACACATTCCAGGAGCCAGTAGTGGGGTGTGATGTACACTCCAAGGTATGGTGACAGCTTTACAAACAAGGAACACAATAAAATACTGATGTTTCGGCTTACAGCCATCTTCAGAAGACGAGGACAACGACAACAAACAGTAAGGCACAAATACCTATTGCTAGATGTTGGATGATAAAGTTACTTCTAAAGCTCCTGAAGCGTCTGAAAGAAGAGGTCGACCATAAAATGATGCACTTTAAATTATGTGGTAAACAGGCTAAGAATGCCAAGTGGGATGATTTCTGCAAAAAAAGTGTGCTCAGAAAAATCACTAGCCCTTCTAGTGCCTTCATCAGAGCATGAATGGCACAACACAATATATAGTCATACCAGACTAATAGAGCACAGGCCAGATATGGCACAAATCTGATGAGAGCAGAGGAAGGGCACTGCTTTTCTGCTACATTGAGCAGACTGACCAAAGAAATGAGGCTGTAAGAATGAGGATACGAGGGTCACTCTCAGAATTGTGTGAGGATGTAGTGCTGGAAAATCTCACAGTCACAACTGTGCGATGTCATTCGCACAACGCTTAAAAGATCACACAACACTGCTCCTAGTCAAGATGGTGCTCGGTATGACGACAGGCGATTTAAGTGACGACGACATGAACAAATTGACCAAAGAGTTTAATGCCAGCATTCAGAGTGGCCAGATTAAGGAGGAGTGGCTACACAGAAGCCAAACAAAGACCATTCTCAGATCAGTGCCTATGGAATCATCTACAGAACACTATGGGCAAGCTACTGGAGAAAATAGTTGACCATGTACTTCCCTGTCACCTTGAACAAATACACACATTCCCACCCACACTTGGAGGTTATAGATATAACAAAGAAACATGGCTCAATGTGGCAGTCTTCACCTATGATGTCTTCGAAGGCTTCCACAGATGAGATATGTGCTGCTGCTATAGATCTGGAGGATGCATACAACAGGGTACCATTTGAATACCTCATGCATATGCTCCTCAAACTGGTGGTGCACCCCCTTCCTTATTAGATGGATCGCTGCAGCACTGTTTCAGAGGAAAGTGATACTCAAATGTGGAAGTTGGTCATCCGACCAACATCCATTTGTCTAGGGCTGCCACAAGGCTCACATTGTCACCAGTTGTTCCATTTAACATGTACACAATAACGATCACAGAACAACAGCTGGATGTGAGGAGAAGAACTATGACTTTTGCTGATGACATTCTGGTTTATCAACAGAGAAGAGACAGATGTGAAATCGCCTCCACACTGCAAAATGAACTTGATCACATCTCTTCCTGGTGTGGAGTATCAGGTGCCTTGGTTAATCGTAATAAAGCATCTCTTGCATGGTTCTCCCTTAACAATCATATCGTTAACACAGAACACTGGTGGTACGAATGGGAGCTGATGAGGTGACCAAGGACAGGATGATCACAGTGTTTTTGGGACCACATCGACCATGTGATAACAAAATCCCACTGTTTCTCTTAGTCACTTGAAGGTCATGGCAGCTGCCAATATTGAGCAGAGGCTACTTACCCTTCTGTTCCAGGGACTAGTCCTTGCACAAAATGAGTCCTGGGGGTCCTGAGCACCTATGGACATGTTCGGAGTGCAATGATGATGACCCACAAATTACTCAACTCTATGGTAACATATGTAAACCTTCTTTAGTCTACTGATATTAACTGCCACTTGTCTATGTGGTGGTTGTTTGCCCTGGATTGTTGTTACAACCCAGATTCTCCAAACTCAACAAATCAGAAAGACATGGGATCAGGTACTGAAGCATTTTCACTTGGATGGCATGAACATTTTCCTGCTCTTGCCACCAGATAGGTACTGCACTTTACAAATAACATTTCATCTTTGTGGACTATTGACTATAAATTCACTATTTACTTATTATTGTTGGAGATTCTTAGTGAGATGATTGACAGTACTCTTGTATTGATTTATTACTGATATAGGCCTGTGACAAATCTCATTTTATCTTGTCCAAGACTACCAAGAAAAATGCTGGTTTCATACAAAAATGAAGCAGGAACAAAAAGAATTTAAAAAAAGATTACTAACCTGGCCCAAAACTAAAGATAAATCACAATTGAGAAGTGAGCTAAACAAACATTAAATATTATGTTTAAAACTATACCACCAGACTGTAGGTAGAAAAGTTTATTTGTACCTGCCTAAAAGGAAGGTGAATGTGAACAAAGTGACAATAAAACCACAATTTTGAGATAAAGAAATCCATCAGAATAACTATCAACATTCTGGTTCAAATTTCATAAGAAACTGAATAAACAGATGCAGGAACTAGAACTGACAGATACACTATAGTGCACACATGTGGGCTGAAAGGCACTGTAGTGCATGTACAATAGGACCGCCCCACACAACTCTTGATATGAATATAAGTTGCCAAGAAGACAGATCCAGCTGGAGACAGTAAACGCTAACTTGAAGGCAGATGAACTCAATTTGAGAAAGGCTCTAGATACACACAAAGGAAGAAAGTGTAACACCAAATAAGATTCTTATAATGAATATCAAATCATTGTTTCTTGAGACTAACAGGATCCTGTAACATACTAGTAGATACTGCAAGAACATAAAATGAAATGACTCAAACTTTGTTGTAGAAGTTTGTTGACATTTGATCTGCATGTGCTTCTCTTATAAGAGAAGGCATTAAATGGACATAAGTTGTGTTGTACAACAAGCTGTGCTTTATGTTTAGATAGATTTTTAAATTAAAAGTAACAAAGTCAGCAGCTAAGCAAAGAAAACATTTATTGCAATTTCCTATGACTTCATACATTTTCTATTTCCAAAATCAATAAACCTTGTAAGTAAAGGTCTAACTATTGTCTAAACACACACATAAACATTCCTGAGGGGTGAAGCAAATAAAAGTATATTATAAATGCCATTAACCTCATAATAAAACCATCTCCATATAACATATACATTAAGAAGGGCAAAAATGGGTCTGTACACACATTTGAGTTAAAATGGACAGGGTCACAACCAGTTTTTATATAATAACTTGCTACACATTATCAACAAAATATTTGAACTTATTCAGTCAAGCAATAATTCTGTTTTCAAATCAAATTTTAACAAATTAAACAAATCTGATAAAATCTGCAAAGTGAACAGATTTATTTTTCAATCTTAAAATCACCAGGCATATAAAGAAAATGGAAAGGGAAATAAAAGGCAGAGGGAGATAGAGTGCATTGATAAAAGATGAACAAAAGAAACTATGACAGCATGCACCATCAAGGCAAGAGAAATGGCGATGGCATAAGAAAATGGTGAAAGAAAGAGGAAAACAGAGTATATAAGAGAGTACACAGAAGTATCATATATGGATATATCAATAAAGTGTGATGACAAAGGTGAACAACCACAGACAACACTGCAACATCATCTTGAGATAGAAAGTCATATTTTAAAATACTAAAACTTACAACCTGAACAATCAAATCAATTGTTCAGTGTTATTTTTCTACAAAAAAATTTCCTGGAAATTTATCATCCTATGTCATAAATTATAAAAAAAAAAAAAAACCAGAGGCAAAAATAGATGTCTCTTATTTATAAAATGTGTCTCTGTATGTTAAAATTCTCAATGTTTGTTGGATACCAGACCACTTCAGCTGAAACAAGCAGCTCTCACAATCATAGAAATAGAATGAAAGTTACTAAAACAAAACTTTTGGAAATCTATGAATAGATACAACAAAATGATGGTGTTGGACACACAATCAATAGAGAACATTACATGATTGGCCTTGTTTTGAATCCTCAGAAAAGACAAAGAGAAAGGTAAAAGAATACTCTGAGAGGACAGATGGAAACATTAAAAAATACATGGAAGTGGCATGGAAAATGTTTGAAAAAAAAAAATGAATGAGAACTGCAGCTAAAGTTTTTTTTTTATTAACTTCCTCATACTATATACCTTTTTCTTCCCCTGTGCTAAGAGTTTTTTTTAATTAGTCGGGTCTTCATATTGGGTAAAATCTGATGCAAGATGTCATGTCAGAAGACCTCCCACAGTCAAATCAGCTGATGAGACAGTACAGGCACCCCCCACTCCAACTTCTCCTCACATTGATATTTTATAATGATGGTTGTAGAATACTTTCCATCTTCAGAAATGTGACATCCAAGGTATAGGTCATCATAACCTTTCAGTCCTGTATAAGTTTCTGGTAAGGTAAGTCATGAAAAGAGCCATGATGTAACTTACAAGACATTAAAACACTTTCCGTTTTTACATCGGACTTCTTAATCTAAGTTGGCCCTGAGATTGGTATAAGCCAGCAAACGTCTATTTGAGAATACTAACCAAGCTCATTAAATCTGTATTTTATTAGAAGTTTGGCACAGTTCAGAAACAGCTGATGGCTTGCACCAGGATCAGTGAGCCCAAACTACCCAGATTCTTTGTGGTACCCCTAGACACAGGCTAACTAGCCTAGTCTGGCCAAGTGAGCAGAGATCAAGAGGGAAGACAACATGGTTCTGAAAATGCAGTGCTGAAGTCAGATGTATTGGGTCAGATGGTGAAAATATCACAGTTCTACTACAAACCACACCTGTGCGCTGCCGGGACCCGAAAGGGGAGTAAAGAATAGTGGTGCTGTACCCTACCAGGCATGTTCGTAAGAAAGAAGCGTTCGGCTTCTCGTGGCAAGGCGCGGTGCCACTGAGTACGGGTTCGATCCCACTTCGGACCATATATTGTTCTTCGTTTTTTTCTATTGTTGTTTGTCTGTCAATTTTTCCGAGTGCTAACACATACTTCTTTGTTCTATTATTCCCTATTATCGCCTCGGAAGTTCCCCATATAATAATATTTATGTATTATTATTTGTACCCAGTATATAACCACTGGGAACTACTATTCGTGCTGTTTCGTCCAATAAATGTTTGTCTACAACACAAGTATTCAGCCCTACTGGGAGATACTTGCATTAATAGGAAAGTACAAATATACAATTTATTTCCGGTCTGTGATCGTTACCCTATGCTATAGTCATTGAGATCGCCTTTCGTGGAAGACACTACTGCAATAGCCAATTTTTTAGTTGGCTGCGTGGCAGTGTACCAAGCGTTCGGCTTCTCGTGGCAAGGCGCGGTGCCACTGAGTACGGGTTCGATCCCACTTCGGACCATATATTGTTCTTCGTTTTTTTCTATTGTTGTTTGTCTGTCAATTTTTCCGAGTGCTAACACATACTTCTTTGTTCTATTATTCCCTATTATCGCCTCGGAAGTTCCCCATATAATAATATTTATGTATTATTATTTGTACCCAGTATATAACCACTGGGAACTACTATTCGTGCTGTTTCGTCCAATAAATGTTTGTCTACAACACAAGTATTCAGCCCTACTGGGAGATACTTGCATTAATAGGAAAGTACAAATATACAATTTATTTCCGGTCTGTGATCGTTACCCTATGCTATAGTCATTGAGATCGCCTTTCGTGGAAGACACTACTGCAATAGCCAATTTTTTAGTTGGCTGCGTGGCAGTGTACCAAGCGTTCGGCTTCTCGTGGCAAGGCGCGGTGCCACTGAGTACGGGTTCGATCCCACTTCGGACCATATATTGTTCTTCGTTTTTTTCTATTGTTGTTTGTCTGTCAATTTTTCCGAGTGCTAACACATACTTCTTTGTTCTATTATTCCCTATTATCGCCTCGGAAGTTCCCCATATAATAATATTTATGTATTATTATTTGTACCCAGTATATAACCACTGGGAACTACTATTCGTGCTGTTTCGTCCAATAAATGTTTGTCTACAACACAAGTATTCAGCCCTACTGGGAGATACTTGCATTAATAGGAAAGTACAAATATACAATTTATTTCCGGTCTGTGATCGTTACCCTATGCTATAGTCATTGAGATCGCCTTTCGTGGAAGACACTACTGCAACAGCCAATTTTTTAGTTGGCTGCGTGGCAGTGTACCAAGCGTTCGGCTTCTCGTGGCAAGGCGCGGTGCCACTGAGTACGGGTTCGATCCCACTTCGGACCATATATTGTTCTTCGTTTTTTTCTATTGTTGTTTGTCTGTCAATTTTTCCGAGTGCTAACACATACTTCTTTGTTCTATTATTCCCTATTATCGCCTCGGAAGTTCCCCATATAATAATATTTATGTATTATTATTTGTACCCAGTATATAACCACTGGGAACTACTATTCGTGCTGTTTCGTCCAATAAATGTTTGTCTACAACACAAGTATTCAGCCCTACTGGGAGATACTTGCATTAATAGGAAAGTACAAATATACAATTTATTTCCGGTCTGTGATCGTTACCCTATGCTATAGTCATTGAGATCGCCTTTCGTGGAAGACACTACTGCAATAGCCAATTTTTTAGTTGGCTGCGTGGCAGTGTACCAAGCGTTCGGCTTCTCGTGGCAAGGCGCGGTGCCACTGAGTACGGGTTCGATCCCACTTCGGACCATATATTGTTCTTCGTTTTTTTCTATTGTTGTTTGTCTGTCAATTTTTCCGAGTGCTAACACATACTTCTTTGTTCTATTATTCCCTATGTTCGTAAGAAGCAAGAAAGGAGGGTTGGGCATGGGACTGGCTATCTCATACTGTAAAACAATAAGCCGAAAAAACTTCACAAACATGGACAAGTCAAAAAGAATAAAAGTAAATCTGCCATCCAGGAAAAATAAAGGCTCTCTGTCTAAGAGACGTATGATGCTAGCCGGAGAAATCCTAAGGAGTCTGGGTTGCCAATTCACCTTTTGTCTCACATTGGGTGAACACAAGCAAGTATTACAAGTTTTGAAATGTCAGATGGATGTTTCTTCTGTTTCAAAAGGAAAGATAGAACAAGCACTTCTATAGAGGATTAATATTTAAAGGTAGCAATGTCACATTTTACTTAATCTGCTATTGTCTGGTCATGTTATTAGACGGGCAGCAAGAATGACTCAGGCTGAGCTAAATAAATATGAGAAAACAATATTTTCTTTGAAAGTGGCGAGACATCAATAAAAGTATCATAAATAACAAGATTGTTTGAAATATCTGCAGACATAAAAGGGCTTGAAAAAATATGAAATTACATAAATTATTTCTACTAAAAATGTTACAATCTAACATGTTTACAAATAAAATAAAGATTTACCTCATGAAGATATTCAACAAATATTCAATTCGTTTATTTTCCTTTTGGGCCGAAAACGGCACATAGGCCAGAAGTCATAGTTTTCTTTGAATGATGATTTTCTGCTAGTTCTTGTAGTCCCATTGTTGACCTTTCCCTAGTAATTATTTTGCATTTCAATTCTCTTGGTCTGCCTTGTTTTCTTTTACTGGATGGCTTACACATGAATGCCTGATGGGAAGTCTTTCTTCATTCATTCTCAGCACATTACTGTTATATTTCCATTGCGTTCTTTTAAAACTTGACACATATTCTTGTTTTAATTCACCTCTTATCTGTTCAATTGAAATCTGTTCTTTCCAGCTTATTTTTGAGATCCTACATTTGTTTTCAAAGGCATTTAATGCCCTATCTAAAGTCTGGGTGGATTTCCAACTTTCATATCCATATGTTTAGCACTGGCATCATACAGAAGGTGAACAATCTTATGTTTTGTTCATTTACTGAGTACTTTGGATTTCCGGATGATTGTCAGTTTGATGAGAGCATTTGATGCTAGTGCGATGTGTGTCATGATTTCTTATGTTATCTC
This sequence comes from Megaustenia siamemsis, assembly GCA_032433765.1. NCBI lineage: Eukaryota > Metazoa > Mollusca > Gastropoda > Stylommatophora > Ariophantidae > Megaustenia > Megaustenia siamemsis. The sequence continues at coordinate 30,070,446 of JAVIAB010000051.1, forward strand.
TGTTCTGAGGCATCCATCTCAGGAAATTTTGCTGACTTGGTAGGTAAAATTTCTAACTTTTTGTAAAATTTCATTGTTAATTCTTATATCAGAAGCTATGTGGAGTGGAGGCCTACATGACCAGAAATATTTTTTCTTGAGCATCTGGGTGTCTCGACCTCTTGAATGTCAGGTCATCTGCAAAATCAAGATCTTCCAAGAGTATATTATCAATCCATTTAATGCCTTATTGTCTGTCTTCTATGGATCTCACATGGCCCAATCAACTGTAATTCAGAATAAAAGCAATGACACGATACATCCTTGTTTCACACCTATTTCTACTGGGAAGCAGTCACAGTGTTGCCAGTTTCTGTTAAATATTTAATACAATCATACAAAGACATTTTTAAAAAAAAACGTATTGTAGACTGATCTACAGTAATTTAACATCGGCCTTATCAACCTCAAAGTAAAACAAACCATAATTAACAGTGAGAACAATTAATGGTGGCCTGGCGGAGGAACTAAACCAATCTGAGATTCAACAATGTAAAAGCACAATTGACTTCAGTTCGCTATAATTTACAGGTGAATGAGAAGTCAGGCTTGCTGCTGCAGAAGCTACTGAGCTAAGTACTCTGTGCACACCGTGAGTTGTGCATTTCATCCGTTTTGCTATTCCAATTGCCTACGATGAATTATGATATCGTATGATGGGGAACAGATGGCTGTGTTAATTTTCTGTGCGGTTTCGCCTTATGTCTTTTGGCGTGTTCTGAGCTACCTTTCTTTGTTTGGGAGATGAGATAATAATTCGGATGATTCCGCTGGCATGGGTGGTTGAGCAATTATGGAATTTAATTCGTTTGCAGTGATACCGGGGGGTTCCATAAACCATAACCATGAGAAGGTTGCAAGATTAACATGAGGATGTGACATAAATCCAATCTGAATATAAAACAACAAACTCATCAAATCTGTAATAAAAAAAAACATTGTACTTTTGATTTCCATATTTTGTCACGGTTTTTATAAAATGCTGCTTTTGCTATCCTGCTTCTGCTCTCTTTCTTTGTTTCACCTTCTTGATCTATATTACTACCAAGATATACTGGTCTACTCTTTCTGATGCCCTGTGATTGAGATATATATTGCCCTCTGCTGTATTATTTTTCATTATTTTTATTTTATCCAGTGGTTGTGTGATTACTCTGAATGACAAACATCTCTGGTAATGAGAGAATCCTAAGACTGACCACCACATTGTTTTGGTGAGAAATGTATACATCAGAGCAAACAAATAAGAAATAAACAACAAATGTTAACCATTTTTAAAACATCACACAATCTGATGTACTTTATTGGGAAAAAAAACAGCAGTAACACTAAGGCAGTACACAACACTTTACTAACAGTGCAGAATTTTCAAATTAATAATTACATCAAGTTCACTCATCACATATACCTGGTGACTGACTAGCATATTGATAACTACTGCCACCTATAAAACTTTCAGATACACAAACAGAAATAAAGATGCAGTTATAAGACTATCACAATTTGAAAATCAGTGTTAGGCTAGTAAGAATGGAAACCATATAAGGATAAGATAAATGTGCAAGCTATAAAACCATTATTGCACACATTTCATTACCCGAAGGTGAATAAACACCTATGGTTGCTCAAGAGTTGTACTGTCATTTACAACAAAGAGCAATAAATATTTACAAACACAATCAGCACAGAAAGAAGCAGGTGTCATCATTTTTTGCTATAAGTTTCATGTCATGTTCCAGAATACAGAAACACTTCAGATTTCTAAAAGTAAATTACGTTAAAATGTACTTATAAATGCATCCATGCTATTGCATTGTTTGAGACGATGTAAATTACATATTTATTGTTTAATATTTTCTGAACACAAGATAAATTAGATCTGAATTTACAAAGAATTTATTGAGCCAGAAAAACACTATATTGTTCACTCAAATACAATTCCATTAACTACAAAATAGAACAACAAAAGTAATTGTTCTATGTTAAGAGAAACAATTTAGTATACACAAGAAACATAAATATGCAATAAGGACATTAAATGCACTATTGAAACAGCTCATCATATTAACAGCACATTGACCATTTTGATTCAATAATACATAACTAAAATAACTTGTTTGATTTTAAATATTTTGGTTAGAGCAAATCTAAAAAAAAAAAAATTATATTTTAGGAAAAGGGCAATCTTGTGATTATTGTCCACATTAGGAATCAACTTGGGGTGATTTCAGCTTTTTTTATTTCAATCAGATCTGAAATAATATTACCTTAGATATCTCTTTAAAAAACAAACCATTTGTTTTCTGTGCTTCTCGTAATTACAGGAGGTCATCAAAGTTAAGACTTCATTAATGTGATGTGTTAAAGCAATCTTTATTTCTATATTTTCAACCAAGCAGGTAGCATCTTTAAAATTAATTACTTCTTAGTTCTTCAATACAATTTTGGAGTTAAATATTGTCTGCACTTGATTGCTTCTTTCAGGCAAAACTCTTTTATCTTTAACCAAATGTCACAATTAATATTTGTATCATTAACTTATTTGATCAAATTTACTTGTGATTACAATTTTAGCAATCAATGACTGAAATGTCTAAAACAAAGTTGATTTCAAACAAATAAATTACACATCAGCACTATGACAATCACTATTACACAGCCTGAGACTACACTATTTTCTAGTTTGTAAATTTATTCCAGACATTGAGAATTGTTGTGTTATGGAATGCTATCAAGTCCAATAATAAATGTGTTGAGACTAGGCCAGGATTAACTCTGTTTTATTATCTTTGGTAATCAACTGAACCAAACTGCCAGAGGCTGGAACATCCTTACCATTTAGCCATTTGAAGAGGAGCCTGGGAATGTACAACAAAGCGTGCACATGAGACATGTGATCTATACTGAGGGTGTTAATATAATAACATAAATAGATCTTCTTCTTCTTTCCTTCCTCATTTGCCTTTCAGCGTCGAGGGGAGATATAATTTGCAGTCTTTTGCTTTTCTGTTCGGCTCTGTTGCTGTTATGTTTCCTAGTGCTTCTAATATTCCATCGATCAATCTTTTTCGTGGTCGACCCTTGAGTCTGTTGTTCTCACAACGTTTGTTGAAGGCTCGTTGTGTTGTGTTCTTTCTGCCTTGTCACATGGCCAAACCATTTTATCTGTTGTTTCCTTATATATTCCATGGTGGGAGCTATTCCTAGCTTTTTCTCAGTTCTTCATAAAGACATACATAGATAAAAACATAAATAGATAATAACATAAATATATATATTAACAACTTTTGATAACTATTGCATGCTGCATTCAGGGTTGGAACTGACTCACTGTTTTATACAAAGCAAGCATTTAAATGGGAAACAATAGCATAAAAGGCCACAAGAGCCACAGAGAAGAACACTGACAAGAGAAACAAGAATAGCAAATATAGACACACACACCAAAACGAAAAGCTCACCATGACATGTGAGGTATCTTGAGAGCCATGTGACGTCACAAGAAGGATATTATATGTTAGATTACTCACAAACAAGTCATAATGTCGACATATATTGAACAAGGAAAGGGGTAAATTTAAATAGAATAAAATAATCATTTAGATATGTCGACTGGTTACATAAGACTGCATCCAGTATGAAGCATTGAAAGATGCCAACTAGCCTAATTGGGCTACCCAAGACTTATGTTCCCCTACAGGAGCTGTTAAAGGCCAATCAAATTCATAGAAATGATCTAGCTTGCTCAAGTGAAGTGTATCAGCCATGGCAGACATCTGAACATTTGTCACCATTGGTGTTAACCATGTGTCTGACTCATTTTATCTCATGGTGTCATTCCCAATTCCTCCTTCATCATGGCATCCTTGCTAACCCCAAAATTAGGACAACACATCAAATTTGCATGTTCAGAAAACTTGAATGTAAAAGATTCAGCAATTAAAAAAAAAGACAATGTTAAGATGTAAACATTGCATATGAAAGAAGTTTCAGCCATATATTTTTGAAACAAGTACTGTACCTAAATGCCAACAGTTCATCTAGTTTCTAGACTAGTACAGTTTTCAGTTTAATAAAATAGACAATATGTTCATGATGTGTGCTATATAGCTTAGTGCTAATTTATTCACTGACATATTCTACAATAACAAACACATGTAGTGTTTATTAGTACATAGCTATTATAAGTAATGTGATAACACATCTGCTGTCCAAATTAAATATCCAATCTTTTGATTTATTTTTCTCTCATAGTCTATGCCATAGTGATGTATATGTTTTAATTTCTGTGACATATATGTGATAACACCAAAGTATTGATCTCTTTTAGAAGGGATTGGCCTTTACACTAATAAGAACTTTGAACTAGACTTTCCAATAAAAACCAGTATTATTGTCAGCATATCTATTGATTTCCTATTTCATTTTCAACTCTATAAGATTACCAACAGAGTATGTGCCCACATTTAGAATATGGATCATCTGCATGGTGCTCACCATCAAACACCACAATAGAAGAGCTGGATAAAGTACAAAACCAGGCACTTAGGGTCATCACAGGAGCAATGAAATCAACACCAATATTGGATATGGAGAAATTGAAGAGGATACAAGCACTGAGAGAATGCAGGGACACAAAGGTGCTGATATAGGCAAAAAAATTCACATGTATTCCGAGACATCCAATGAAGGACCGATTCCAAAATCTTGCATTGGGACGGCTTAAGAGAAGCACTTTTATCCACAAATCCCAGCGAATATGTAGACAAACATCAGACATACCAAGAGTTGTCAGCCCCCTACTGCCCATATCGGAACAGAATCTCTGGGTAGAGGAATCAAGATTGTTGATACAAATATGGACCTAAGTGAAAGGATTACTTGACAAGGAGGAAGAGATAGGTATACAGCGTAAAACAATCACTCTGTTTCTTGGATGAAAAATACCCACAAGATAAATGGGTTCGTGTAAACACAGATGGATCAGCAAAGAATGAGTAAAGAATAGGGAAGCAGGAGCATACACAGAGTACCCAAATAACACTAGGGAAATAGCAACAGGGAAGTATTGTCACAATTACGATTAATATCGTAATTGTCTTGGCCATCAGTCTGTAGTATTCCTAACAGATGCAAGATCAGCACTACAATTCAGAAAATTGCCACATCTGCGACTTTATTGACTAAACTCGCAAAGGTCAAGGCAAAGAAATGCTCATAAATACATGAAATTGCAAAGCTGCAGTGTAGTTAATTGTGAAGTGAAATGGAAAAAAAATTTATAAACATGTTGTGGTACGTGAAGCTTTAACCATACAGTTTATTTCTATTTTTTGTTCAATATCTAATTTTTTTTAAAAATAGAATAAGTTTGGCTGAAAGGTGTTATTACTTCAGCAAAGATGCAAATTGCAGCAGAAAGTACTCCTTGAAGTATAAGTTAACTCTTTCCATGCGGCTTGTCTAATAGTAGCAGAAAATTGCACACCCGTCAATTCTGGCTCATCTAGTACTAGTGGGATGAGATTTGGCCTCTATTTTCAGTGTTTAAATAAAATCCTTTTTTTCATTTAATCCAATCCAGCTTTTCTAAAGTGTATTCCGGATGTTTATGTGTTTGTAACTCCTTCAATTCCAGTGTTATTAGAAGCAGGTTTCATTGTGTTCTTAATCGATTCCATGTGATTGAAATTTCACTGATAAGAAAATGGTTTCCTTATAAACACAACTAGTGATTTACAGCTGAACATACCTCACAATGAATTCAAAACATACCTCACAATTAATTCAATCATGGATTACTGTTTATAAAAAGTAGAAGTTGTATTTATCCACCACATGGATGGAAGTTCAGATTCAGATTTTTCATTGAGTGATAATATTGATCATCGGAATATATATTGACACCATAGGTAAGATGGTGTTACTCTTTCCTCCTTCTAGCTCTAGAAATCATGTAGTTTTTTTGCTTTATCTTTTCTAGCAAAATTATTATTGTAAATGCTTTTTATAAGAGATGTATTCTATACATTCTTATATATGATACATCACTGTAACTTGTGGATTAAAAATAAATATTGTGGCATTATGGTGTAAAATCTGCATTTTTTTGTGTGTGGGTGCTGAAATTTACATTAAAATCATTAACATTTTTAAAAATCACAGAAATTTTATTTTTAAGCGTAAACATTTGAAATATTACAATTTTGTGTAAAAATGATTATATTTGCAATAAACATCTACGGTGTTACTGGCACGCATAAACCTGTAAATATTATTTCAAGTGCAGTTTTTGTTTTTATGCTTTTAAATTTTTTTTTCTTTATCAGGGTTTTCAGTTACTTTTTGGCAATTTTCTTGAAAAAATATAAATGTAAATATGTTTTATAAAAAATTCATTCAATTCTACAAATTTTGATACAAAATACATCATAACAATAACTAAAGTTAAAAAGTTGTTATGATTTTAATATACTCAAACCATGAACTCATTTTTTATTCTTAACTCTTTCCGTACGATCCGCCGCATGGTGCGCCATTTCCATTTCGGTTGCGTACGTTCCGCCGCATGGTGGTTTAACTAAATTTTATTAGTGTGAACGCCATCAAACCATATTTGTTTTTACATGTCTTGTATCATCTGGATATTGGTGAAATCTAATACCTTGTTTAATTATCTAAAAAGTCATATGTTAGATAAATATAAATATGTAGATTGATTCTTAAAACCATGAACAATTTTGTCTCTAAAATCTCTTCCGTTGCGTCGATAAAAAGCTTCTGTACGGAAAGAGTTAAAAATGCTTCGTAAAAACCTGGATTTTGAGCCAGTACAGTAAAAGTTAAGAAGTAAAACATCAAAAACTAAGTGAGGCATTATATATTTTTAAAAATCTCAGAATCTTAATGTTAGAAATTATTTTTGTTGAAGATAATGCCTCACCCAGAAAGGGCATTATATGCCTCCTAACTTGACAACATAATGATGTGTTAGGATTTTCAGGCACAGGTGAAAGCATCTTACAGATTTATATCCAACTGAACATCATAACAAAAGTCTGAAACTATATATACCATAACACAAGGAATGTAATACAATATAATAATAATACTCTACACTTTCTTCACCATCAACTTTGAGATCTCACTATCACCAATTCTCAAATTGTTATACTCACTCTGCCACAAACTCTAATGGAGTCCAAGTGGAAAAATCTGCAGACGACATCCATTTCCTATTCATTGGTGTGTCCAAAGTTATCCTTAGAAGGCAAAACAACAAGACAAATAGAAAGTAAGTGGTATGTCATGTTTACTGGCAGCTTAGTTATTCCCTCATGAAATAGCATATCATTTAGCAGTCATTAGGGAAAGTTTATCTCTATACAGAAACATCTGCAAAGTAGAATTATGGTAAATTATGGGTCTTGTTGTGAAGTTTAAGGGGCTGGTCTTATTTTACATATTAAACGGGTACGTCATAACATAAGCAAGTGAAGAATTAAACTTCACCTTATAAAGTCACACCATTTGGAAGTGAGGAAGCCAGTGCTCTTCTTCGTTATTAATTACCTTCCCCAACTTAATAAGCTTTTTTCAGATGGGTCGTATGGAGAGTGCTAAAGCTGTCATAAAATCCATGCTCATTGAAACGTGAAGCGAACCTCATACCAAAGCACTACCAATGCTATTGTACAACTGTCAAGTTTGAATGTGAATGAATGTCATTTGTTTTAAAATTTATCTTTTAAAAAAAAACCAGTTTGTTGTAATTAGGCAAATGTTTTCCTCTCGTCTTAAGAATATTAATGTAAATAGAACAGTGGTTAAGTAATAAAAGGATTATGATAACAATTAAATGACAATACATTGAACAGCAATATTATTAGTAAATTTATACAAAGTTTAATAAACAATAACCATTTATAAAACAAATGTCTTTTTTCAGATGTCTATAGTTGAAAAGAAAACCCCCACCATTCCTCGAGTACAGTACATTGAAAATATGGTATAATTGTCCATATTACTTTTATCATCTGCACATCTTTGGGTAATCGTCTCCCAGAAGAAAATCTGCAATGTCTTATTTTAAGAAAAAGAGAGATGACCAAAAATCTCACATATATTCAACAGGAGATGGTTGGCATATGTTGACTATGTCATAAAATGAAATAATTGAAGAATCACATCATTCAATTCATCTTCTCAATATTCCTATATGGTGCAGAAACATGGACATTAGACAAGAAAACAGAACAGAAAATTGAAGCCTTTGAAATGTTAATTTATAGAAGAATAGGTAGAATTGGATGGAAAGAAAAGAAAACAAACGATGAAGTTTTAAAACAAATAAAAATAAAACTACTGAAAGGAGAACAACTAAACACAATTAGAACAAGACAAATGAAATTTTTGAGGCATGTTAAAAGACACAACAGCCTAATAAAAGTAATATTGGAAGGGAAAATACAAGATAAAAGAGGCAGACCAAGACTAACATGGAGGAGTAGCATCAAAAGATGGACAAGTCAACCTATGACAATCTGCACCATCAAAGCTAGAGACAGAGTGAAATGGCACTTCATTGTAGCCAACCTTTGATGTGGAGATGGCACTCAATGATGATGATGATGATGAATAACAAACCAAGTCCTCTATGAGCAAACATTTAAAATAAAAAATAGAAGGGAACCTTGAAAACACTAAGATGAACACTGATGAGAAAAGACAAGGATAGCAGGCAATGGCTCCCTAAGATTGAATAGTTCACCCAGAAAAGAGGTTTATGGCAAGGTACATTGTGAGCATTGTGTGACATTTTGCAGCATAAAAAGGCTAATGATGATGATGTCAGGCTGAGTGTGTCTAGAAGCTGGTCAATCTAAGTAATGACCTAAACCTTTTGTACACAGTAGTTAACTACTGCTATTGATAGCTTGCTTGCGTTCACCAGAAGACTAAAGGAATACACCTCTTTTTGTCATCCACCCTTAAAGGGTGTTAAGTGGGTTGTATGCGTTGTGTTTTGCCATAAAACTTTGATAGCTGCACCTTTCAGTACAAACAAACTTCAGCACATTATTTGAGTGCTGCGTTGACTTCCCTCTTCGGTCCCTACTCACTCGGCCAGACTAGACAGGTTAGTCTGTTTCTATAGGCACCACGAAAAGGTGGAGTATGATCTGGTTCACAGATCCTGGTGTCAACCATCAGCTGTGGGTCACTGACAACTTCCAGCTCTGGTGCTGTGCATTACCTAATAGTATAAAATATAAATAATTTCGCACCATTGTCGATAGCATAGATAAGTTTTTTTGTTTTTTTTAAAGGACAGACAAGAGTTAATTATAAAATAAGGAAAAAAATGATCATACAAACCAGAATCAATATAAAAATGATGTTTTATAGTTTACCTTTATGCATTTTTTGTTTCAACATTTGATTTTGTTTAGGGCAAAGGAAAGAAGTAAATGGATAGATTGAGTATTATTTGTATATTATATTACCTATATTCATCTATTGTAACAGTTTTCATACAAAATTTACAACTTGCTTTTCACAAAATAAATAATAATATGCAAGTGCATTTATTTAAAAGTTAATTTCTCTAAGCTGCTTTTCCGACTGTTTGTAAGAAAATTGTGTTTTAAATCTTACGTACGGCAGGGTGGCCAAAACGGTTGAATGTGGTGGAAGGCCGCTGTTTTCCCCTGCTAAACTCTTTGTTAACTGGTGGACTGCAGCCTTTGCTAAGCCATAGCCTATCATACCTGAGAATTGAAAAGGAAAAAAAAAAAACCATAATTTCTATGCTTTCTGCCAAGGAAGGAAACAAAACAACTACACCTTACCATACAAGTTTAAAAATTAAGGGTTATGTGTCACAGTTGTTTGCCTTAATCTGAATGTAGTGTTTTAATTATAATCATAAAAATGTATCTACCTGTATGAATGAAATGTCCTGAGGCCAATACATTCCACTCATTCTTGAGATTAAAACTCTATTGGAGGTGGCTCAAATTTGTGACATGTTACAAAAACAGTAATGTTCTAGACCATGCAAAATGAACTTGATCGCATCTTTTCCTAGTGTGGAGTATCAGGTGCATTGGTTAATCCAAATAAAGCATCAGTTGCATGGTTCTCTCTTAACAATCATATCGTTAACATGGAAATACCGGTGGTAAGAATAGGGGATGATGATGTGACAGGTTGATGACATACCTTGGAGTTAAGATTGATTGCAGCCTGTGTTTTCGGGACCACGTCAACCATGTGATAACAAAATCTTGCAAAGGATTAGCCGCCTTGAAGGTCATGGCAGCTGCCAACATCGAGCAGAGGCTACTTACTCTTCTGTTCCAGGGACTAGTCCTTGCACCAAATGAGTATGTCCTAGCAATTCTTACTGTCAGTACGACTCAAATTGACAGCTGGAGTAAATAAAGAATGAAGCTATGCACCTTATCTTGGGGTGTACAAGGGACACTCCCTGTGTAGCAATGAGGTATCTTCTTGACTTTCCAACCATGGATGACAGAATCAAGATCTGGAGGGCATGAACATACCTGAAGATTATTGCAGATAAGGAGCCCCCATTGCACCACGTGCTCAACACAGGGAAATGTCTCAGGCTAAAAAGAGGCAAATCATGGGTGGGTCGAGCAGAAGATGTCATCAAACAGGTCTGTGGGCGTACCAATTTTAACGATGGCGAGGAGTGGACTCTGGTGCCTACGTCATTCAGAGGGACATTCTCGTGTCTTGTCACACTTGACAGGAAATGTAGGGAACAAAACTCAGTCATGGTCAATGTGAAGGTCAACTGTCTCATCTGCGATAACACCAATGAGAGTGATGCAGTCATATATAGACAGATCTGTAATACAACATCAAAGGAGCGCATGGGCATTTACAGCATGCTCTGTGGGCAGAATCATCAAGGAAGACAGTGGTACATACGTTATGACCACGAGTAGAATGGCGATGACAGTGACCGGGGCATTCATCTGATTAGAGTCACAAGACTACACCCACGCCTGCATATTGAGTGATTTGATGAGTATGACCAAAAAAAAAGTGGAGGCAGGCTCTGTATGCATGAAATGGGTAGAGTCATTGCAGAAGTAAAAAAATATGTAAGGTAATCTTTGTCTACATCCCAGAACATGGAATGGGGAAATGAAAGATCTGACAGACTGGCTAGCTGCGTTATCATTGAGGACAGTCAACCAATGGATCGGGCGGGCATCATCAATGCTCTCCGAGATGTGGGAAGAGCACAGGACTTCGCCAACCATGTGTCCACATCACTCCTTTGGATGAAAGATATGAGAGTTAAGATGGGCAGAGCCAGAAATGAGAAACTTAGAGGGTGGGTAAGAAGACTTATCAACCAACATAGAACTGGAGTCGTCAGTCGCTGGACACAATTGCTGAGAAGGGGATCTGAACACCTATGGACATGTTTGGAGTGCAATAATGATGACCCGCAAATAACTCAATTATGTTCTAGAATAGTTAATTGTTATACTATTTACATTTTATGAAAATAAATATTTCCAAATCTGACTCTTTCAGGTCAAGTAACAATCAAATAACAATAAATATTGTAAAAATGTCAGCTACAGCATCTCTTATGATCATTTTTAATGTGCTATAGCAGAAATATACTCAGTCATGTTTCAAAGCTGAGACAATTTACCAGACTTAAAATATCATCAATGAACAATGAACGGTGTGTGACAAGCTGTCCAAACGAGTAAAATAAACCACTACTGCTATATATATATATAAATGTTATAGGATTAGGTTGTTGCAATACTAGCTAATTCTGAGCGCTGTTCTAATACAAGTTTGTGCAAAAAAAAATATGGCTATCTTTTGCCTCAGAGTATCTTATTCTATTAATAATTTATTAGTTATTATTTTCATTCCCTCCACAATTTTATGAAATTATAATGGAGGATGATGCTAAGAATCAGAACCAAGCAAGAACATTGGATACATATTTCAGCAGAATTATGGACTGGATTATTGTGTTATACAGTTCCTTATCCTGCCAGTACCCACCTCTTCTCAGCTTCATCATTCACACCCTCTGTCAACATATTTTCCTTTTCCTTCCCTCCCCTCTGATTATGTGGCTTGGTTCTACCCTCACCTTTTTCTCTCATTCACGTCTGATTTCTCGTCATATGTAAATAGGAGTCTCAGATTGGATTTCCAGCGAAGTGCTTTCACAATTGATTTTACATTTTTAATTCATGATTTTTCTGTAATATAGTATGTTTCCCTCTCAATTTGTTTTCAATTTCATTTCACTTTCTACTTCTGATCCACCAGTTTTGGTTACTCTAGAACATGTAGTTTAGTTTATCTTCATTTCGTTGTCCGTTTTTATGATCATGTTTTCTGAAGAAGACCACATGTAGGCGAAACATAATTTTGTTTTGTTGCTTTTTTTTTTTTAAAGCTGAGAGCATACTTTGTATGCGTGTATGTTACACCCCACCACTTCCTCCTTACTACCAGCTTTACTGCAGCACTACAATTATTTGCCTGTTCCCTATTTCTCTGATTCTGCATTCCACAATGACCACAGTTTGATAGTTATAACACACCTGGTGTACCATGAATGGCAGCCTGGGCTCCAGGTAAAGTGACCAAACCTCCATCTTTCAGATACTTGGAAGCTAAACTTGCTGTAACTACTGATGGCCACACTGACTGCTTCCACATGGAGTCTGCAGCAGCAACAATTTCTGTAAATACACAGAGAACAATAAACTCGTCCATAAACTAAACAATATCTATAGAAACCTATAAGTGAAAAAATGTATAGATCACGGTCCTATTGAGTGTACTAAATGGATTTAAAATTATAAACATTTGTTAGTATTTTATTTGCTGAAATTATAAAAATATGGTGCGATGACTGGTCACCTACGGCTTTAGACCCATAAAGTTGTTAATCAAGTAGGTAAAAGAGTATGGGGGAAACTAGAAAAACTGTATGTTACAATTGATCTGCCAGAAAATAGAACAGTAGCTAATACATAAAACAACCATTCACTGTCTTCTCTTTTATTAGAACTTACTTTTTGCATTTCCACCTGCCCATCCTCCAGCCACACAAAACACGGCATCAACCTTGTTTTCCCCCAGCAGTTCTCCAATTCTGCTAGTAATTTCTGCTTCTTGCTCGGTCAAGGAGGTTTCTGGTGCTACAACTACATTTACATCAGCTTGTTCATTCACAGTGAGATCAATGGAACCAACCCACTGTCAAATATAAAATCCAATTCACATGTGGCTACGGCAACTATTATTATGCATTATAAAATGTTTTATTTTAATTAACATAAAGTAAACTAGAATTTATGAGACTGCAGAGATAATGAATCACTCATAAATTCATTATATTGTAAGAAGGAAAGAGTAAGAAAACCAGCAAAAAGTGAGTGTAACCAGCAAGCTACTGTGCCATTAGCATGTACACCATTATCTACATAACTATTCTTCTTCTTTCCTCCCTCCTCCTTGGGTCTGGTGTTCTCACAACGTTTGTTGAAGGCTCATTGTGTTGTGTTTTGTTCTTTCTGCCTTGTCACATGGCCAAACCATTTTATCTGTTCTTTCCTTATATATTCTATGGCGGGGACTATTCCTAGCTTTTTTCTCAGTTCTTCACTTCTGATCTTATCTCTCAGACTGTTTCCTGTCATTTGTCTAACACATTTCATCTCTGTAGAGGTTTTGTTTTTTTTTATTGTTCTTGCATCTAGGGTCCAGGTCTGGCATTGGTAGTACAATGTTGGGATGAAGATTGTATTGTATAGTGCTCGTTTTGCCTCCAGAGTTATTTCCTTGTTGGACAATAGTGGTGATAACTGTCCGATGATTTGACAAGCTTTGTTGCATCTTGATTCTACCTCTGCTGTTTGAGAATTGTCATTTGTCATTAGACTTCCTAGGTATTTGAATTCCTCTACTTGTTTAAGTTGTCTGCCTTCTATAGTTATGTTGATGTTCTGTTTATTTTTGGCGACATTCATGACTTCTGTTTTGTTGATGTTGATTTTCATGTTGTATTTTGTGCCTGAGATGTTGAGTTTGTTTAAGTATTCTTGTAGGTCTTCTATTGTTTCATGTATTAATGCCTGTTTGTCTGCAAATAAAAGCTCGTTGATCTCCTCTGTCTTTGATGGGTTGGCTAGCTTGCATATGGTCCATGTATGTAATAAACAGAAGGGGGGATAGTACGCACCCCTGTCTTACACCTGATCTAACTTCGAAGTGGTCTGTGTAGCCTGCTGCTGTTCTGACCCTGCAGCTGCTGTTGATGTAGAGACGTTTAATAAGGTTGGTTAGATGTTGGCTTACTCTGTAAGTTGTTAGTATCTCCTACAGTTGTTCTCAGAATTTACTCTGTCAAATGCTTTTTCCTGGTCAATGAAGGCTATGTATAAATTTTGATTGTGTTCTGTCATTTTTTTCTGCAAGCTGTTTTAATGTGAATAATGCGTCACTACATCCTCTGTTTTTTCGGAACCCCATTCGAGAATCACTTAACTGTAGTTCTATTATTGGTCTCAGCCTTTTTTCCAAGATTTTGGCGTATAGCTTTCCTACATGGCTGAGAAGAGATATACCTCTATATTGATTGCAGTCTCTTTTGCTACCTTTCTTTTTCCATATTGGTATGATGATTGCCTGTTGCCAGTCTTCTGGGGCTTGTTGTTGGTGTCATAGTATAAAAAAGGAAAGTACCCCCGTCACGCCAAGTGGCGTATAGGGAAATATGGTGTTAGTGACCCTATATTTTACAGACCTTCAGCAGATGATTTTTGGGGTAATGTGGTCAGTATTACGCCCGTGCTGCTTTACTTTCCCAGAAAAAAATCCGGTACCCATTTAAGGCTGGGTGAACCTGGAAGCCGTCGGTTGGGATCGAATCCTACCCCTTGTCCGTGGTAGTCCAGTTCACTAACCACTGAGCTATCGTGGCTCCCTGTTGTTGGTGTCATGCTGCATTAAATATTCTGTGCAGCCATTACACTTCTGTTTCTCCTGCTGCTGCTATTATTTCTATTGGTATGTTATTTATCCCCGGTGCTTTATTTCTTGGTGCATATTTGATTACTTCTTGATTTCCTCTTTCATGATGTTGGGTTCTGTATTTGTGAGTTCTAGCGTGGTTTTTGTTGTCTTATTGGTAGTTGGTATGTTTAACAGATCTTCAAAATATTCTTTCCATCTCTGTTGCATACATTTGTTATTAGATATTGGCTGTCCGTCTTTGTCATTTATCAGCTCAGTAGGATCATGGTTTTCTTTTCTCGCTCTTGTGGCTTTTACTGCTTTGTAGAAACCTCTTGTGGCTGTCTTGAAGTCCCTGCTCATGTTTTGTACGAATTCTGTCCAATTCTTTTGCTTAGCTTCTTTGATCAAAATTTTAACTCTTTTTCGAACTAAGGCATATTTTATATATATTTTTCTTGGTTCTTGTTCTCCCTCCAATTTTTAAACAGTTTCTTCTTTTCTTTAATTGATCCTCTGATTGTTTTGTTCCACCACGGAGTGCTCTTTTTCCCTTCTCTTGTTCTTAGGTTCGTTCCACAAACTGTTTTAGAGATCTTGGTTACATGATAACTGAAAATACATATATATATCTTTCCAATACAGTTATAAGAGAAATGGTCATGCTACCAGTGATTTCATCTACAATTAGGAAGAGAAGATGGACATATATTTTGTCACATATGTGTTGAGAAGAGACAACAAAAGAATTACAAAACAGGTTCTTGTATGGGAAACATCAGGAATCAGAAAAAGAAGACCTAAAGAGACACTAAATAGAAAACTTATAAGAGAGGCAAAGTTGGCAGGCATAGACTCATTAGTTAAGATCGAACATCATTCCCTTTTGCTTTCTTGTTCAATAAACAATTCTCCCTCCTTTGCATCTTAAACATCCAGTTTTTAAGTGTGTTTTTCTTCCTGTTAATTCTTCTCATGTAAGATAGATTTGGACTCTTTTTTTAATTGCATTTCAATCTCTTTGCAATTTGCATATCTTTTTTTGCCATGCTTCTTTTGCATTTTATTACTACAATTTCTTTATTTAATCTCTTGTATTCATCTTTATTTCTTCTTCTTGTATCTATTAGCTGCAAAATGTCATCCATTTCTTTCTTGAATTTTTCCTCACTGGTGGTATTAACTCTTTTGATTGTTGCTCTATTGATTCTTTTAGCATTTCTCTATGTATCTTCTCTATATTGTACCTGTTCTGAATTGTGATGCTATATGTCTTGGATCATCTTGTTTGACTTGAGTAGATCATTTAACTTGATATTAACTGAGGCTCTTTTTGCTGTTTTTAATTTTACACATAAGCTTTCCTACAACTGGTACATGATCAATATTGCAATCTGCCCCTGGTCTAGTTTTCACACACTCACATAACATATCAGACTGTTTCTACTAATCTTTTGTTTATCATATTAATGTATTATATAATTATGTTATTATATATTATGTTAATGAATATGTATTATTTATTATGATTTTATCAGATTATCAGCTGAGCTTTAAAAATCAATAATATAAAATTAGTTAATATATATATATATAAGACTAAGAGTACCTTCAGTAAGGCCGGTAGTAACTTTAATTTTAATTTTTAGTAAAATTAATTATTAGTACGGCATGGTAATACTAAGATTACTAAGAATGACTAAGAGTCCACAAAAAGAGTGATGAAACATAATAAAAAATAAGTATTTGGTATAATATATAAAGTTATAAATAGTAAGAGTACTAAAGCAAAGTAAAGTGTAAACTTTACTGTAAAGTAAAGAATAAAAAGTAAAGAGTAAAGTGCAAAGTTAAAGGTAAAGTACCGTAAAGGCAAGAAGAACAGTAGATGACCAATATTAAAATAACAATAAATTGTTGAAATTATTAATTGCGTTTATTTATTCAATTCATCATGATCATCATCATAAGACCATTTATCATTTACTATGATTTACCATCCATCCATGCCATACTTTGCCCGTGTGTTACCGGGGCCTCATTATGAGGGAGGTAAAGAATAGTGACACTGTGACCTTCCAGGCATGTCGTAAGAGGCGACTAAGGAGGTTGATCGATGGCTTGACAAGCTGTCATTGTAAAAAGTATTGTTATGGAAACAGCGCCATAGATTTTAGAGCAGTGATCTCTGCAATATGTGCCATTCTGGCACGCAAGGTTTCTGTTTTTGAGATTGTGGTTCTGCCCTATGTGCCGTCTTCGGCTCAAAAGGACAATAGATAGATGCCATACACCCGACCCGAACCGAACATACGTTTTTAGTATAGATAATATTTATATTATTATATTATAAGTATAAGTATAGTATACTAATATACTTATAGTACTTATACTTTACGTTACTACTTGCTAATAATAATCATCATTATCATCATACCATACATATAATACTTAACACTTAACATACATTTACAATTATTACATCATTGTACGAATAAAATTATTACAGTCACTAAATTATAAGTAGGCTTTGTAACTTTCACGTCAATATAACCACAAGGTTAGTAGTAGTACACAACTCTAATACTTACAAAACTCTTGGATTTGAAATAATTTACTATGACACTTCCGAGAGCACCTTTGCCACCGTAGACCAAGACTCTAGCCTGCGCCATTTTTTTGACCACCCGGAAATGCCAGAAAGTTTTTACGTGATAATGGTTGTTGTATCAGAAGATTGGGTGGAAAATGTAAATATACTATAATGTATAAATATATAAGTAAATATATTTATTTATCTATTTTTATATATATTTATTTAATGTTTTCAACCGTTTGTTATATATTATTATTACTATTATATATATATATATATATATATATATATATATATATATATATATATATATATATATATATAATTTTTTTATTTATATCTTTTTAAATATATTTCTATTTTTTATTTATACTTTTTAAATATATTTTTATCATTTATTTTATACTTTAAATACATATTTGTACGTGCGATGTATGTTCCTGTTGAAGGCCTATTGCGCCGAAACGTCGTTCTGGTTTGTGTTGTCCACTTGATACGTGAAGCTTTAAACACATCGTTTTTTTAAATATTTATATATATTATTTTTTTTTTTAGTTCTCCTGGGAAATTTAAACAAGTTTTCACAGAGAAACGTATGCAAAAAGCTAAGAGGAAACATTTTTAAATGTCTTCTTTGTAACTGCATCAACCTTGTTTTCCGTTGTAAAGATGGTGGATATAGGTCACGTTCTCTCAATCGCTGCAGAAAGTGCATTTGGAATCTGATTAATTTCGGTTCTCCGTTGCACTTTTCTGCGTTAAAGTAAAAAATGATGATCTACTTATTACATCTGGGCCGATAAAGCGAAGTCGTACGTCGGCAAAAGTTCATTTTCGACAAATCAAGTGTTGTGAATGAGACCTTCCAACGTCTAGACTTGATCTGCGCTTTACGCCACCTTGGTGCTGTTCATGACCGTTGTTGGAATTTCTTGACGCAAGTTATTTCCATGTACCCATTAATGTAAACTACTTCGTCAGCCGCAGTTTTATTTCTTTAGGAAATTTGCGCCGTGTTTTGTTCGTCGTAGGCTACATTCACTCGAGTAATCAGGATTCTAAGGGGAGCGAAAAGGGAGCTCTTAAAAAACATCAGAAAGAAGCAATCAACATTTTTCGGGCACATCATGAGAAGAGGAAAGTTGGAATACTTGGTTACAACTGGCAAAATAAAAGGAAAGAGAGATCGCGGACGACAAAGAGAGAAAATACTGGATAGCCTGGTGTCATGGCATGGAAAACAGTCGACAACAGAACTGATACGATGCACTGTAGATAGAAGATTGTGGAGGGACATGATCACCTGCGCCAACGGTAAGGCACATTATGATGATGATGAAGGGGAGCGAAATTGTGTGTACGACATTTTTGTGTGCTACGTCATCGTAATGGCTCATCGTCTATCCCTCCGGCCGTACAATAATCGTATGGTCTGTTTGATGTGCGACGGGGATAATCTGACGACTAACTGTGTGTTATTTTATGTTTGGAATTGGAGTCAACAACAATGGCCTAACATCATCAAGCGCTATACATTTTTTTTTTAAAATACGACGATCATCATTTTCAAGAGGACGTGAACTGCCGGAATATGGTGGATAGGCGGCGGGAACAATTGAAGGCTATGCATGAAAAGTGTTCCTTGTTCTAGTTTCCTCATATTCCAAGTCCGGCTTGTTGCAGCAGCTACTGAGTTAAGTGCTATCTGCACACCGTGAGCTGTGTGTCTCATCCGTTTTGATCATGTTTCGATATTCCAATTGTTTACTATGAATGATGATATCGTATGACAGGGAACAGTTGGCTGTGTTCACTTTCTGCGCGGTTTCGCCCTAAGTCTTTTGGCGTGTGCTGAGACTACTACGATGGGGACTACAGTTGCCTTTCTTTGTTTGGGAGATGAGATATTAATTCGGATGATTACGCTGGTACGGGTGGTTGAGCAGTTATGGATTTTAATTCGTTTGCAATGATACCGGGGCATTCCATAACTACATAACCAAATTTTTTAATGGAAAAAGACCATCATTTGTTATCTTGCTGTCTGTACTTTCCCACATTCTAGAAAACATGGCCCATTTGTAATAAATATGTGCATGTTTTGTAATACGTTTAAGTATAATATGCACATGGAGAACAACAATAAAAAAAAATGGCACAGCATGGTTATCGTTTATGGAAGGCCTCGGTATCACTGCAAACGAATTAAAATCCATAATTGCTCAACGACCTGTGCCAGTGGAATCATCCGAATTAATATATCATCTCCCGAACAAAGACAAGTAGCTACAGTAGGCATCATAGCAGTCTCAGCACACGCCAATAAGGCGAAACCGCACAGAAAGTGAACATAGTCATCTGTTTCCCCGTCATACGATATCATCATCGTAAGCAATGGGAATATCGAAACACGATCAAAACGGATGAAACGCACAGCTCACGGTGTGCACAGAGCACTAAACTCAGTAGCTCCTGCTGCAAGCCGGACTGCATCTTTCGACGGTGCTGATATCAAATTCAGAAGACAAAAGGCGCAGGAGAAAGGAGACGAGGCCAGGCACCATGAATACGTCTTGTTCGCTTTGCGGATGAATATATATAAAAAATATTGGCAGATTCAGTCACGAGAGAAGTTGTTCAGCATGCAGCAAAAGACACTAATATTTTTACCAAACTTTATTATAATTGCTTGCCACCAACCGTCTGTCAAGATGCAAAATGTCATGTGTATCTGTGTGTGCGTGCGCGTGCATGTATGTATGTGTGTGTGTGTGTGTGCGCGCGCGCGCGTGTGTGTGTGTGTGTGTGTGCTGCTTTAAGAAAAATGTTGACCGAAGAAAACAAACGATGAAGTCTTAATAAAACAATTAAAAATGAAAGGAGAACTGCTAACCAAAAACAAGACAAATGAGATTTCTGGTGCAAGTTAGAAGACACAACAGCCGACTAAAAGTAATCTTGGAAGGGAAAATACAAGGCAGAAGAGTCAGAGGTAGACCAAGACTAACATGGACGAGTAACATGAAAATATGGACAAGTCAACCTATGACAACCTGCACTACCAAAGCAAGAGACACAGTGGAATTGCATGTTAGCCAACCTTCGATGCGGAGACGGCACTCAATGATAATTACATACACACACACACATATATATATATATATATATATATATATATATATATATATATATATATATATATATGGTATATATATATTAGGAAATATAAATATATATATATATTAAGAAAGAAGAGCCAAATGTTCACAGAATTCAATAAATAGTACTATGTATCTAAATGCGCAAAATTCAGTGAAAAGTGAATTGTGTTAGAAGCCAAAAATAAGAAATAAAAGGTATAATTACAACTTATTCTGATGAGATATATATAACAACATATCATGTGCAGTAATTTTATAATGCAAGTAAAATATCGTCTCTGATCTTCATCATTTACTCATTTTATGTTCACCCTTCTAGTGTGAAAAGACGATATGCCTACAGCTTAACGTAGGTGGGGACACCACAAAAATAAAGCGACATTGCGTTTCACTAGATCTTCAGATGGAATCTTCCTATTCTTTTCTCTGATACCTAAAATGTGTCGTGGTTCATAGCATTTGTCGTTCTTGAGCTGCTCGAACTGTCTGAATAATGATTTTCCTTTGTTGTTACATGTCTCTGTCACTGCATCTATCCATCTTCTTCTGGGTCTTCCTCTTGGTCTTTTTCCATGCATTCTCGAGAATAACGCCCTTGATGGTGAGTGGTGAGGATTAATTCTGACCAGGTGGCCAAACCATTTAAGCTGTTGTTCTATATATTCTTGGCAGGGTTTTGTTCCTACCATTTTTCTTATGGTTTCATTTGGTATTCTATCTCTTCTTGTGTTGTTTGTTACTTTTCTCAAGCATCGCATCTCACATGTATTGATCTTTCTTAAATGTGATTTAGAAAGGGTCCATGTTTGACTTTCATAGCACAAAATTGGTATGAAAATGCTATTTATCAATTGTTGCTTAGCTGGCACAGAAATGTCTCTCTTTCTTTTTATTTTGCCAGTTGTAACCAAATATTCCAACTTTCCTCTTCTCATGATGTGCCAGAAAAATGTTGATTGCTTCTTTCTGATGTTTTTAAAGAGCTCCCTTTTGTGTTGGCCTCTTTGAGAACTTCCTCATTGGTCTTTTTAGCTGTCCAGGGAACATTCTTCTGAGAAATCCCATCTCTGTGGCCTCTAATCGTCTTTTCATTTGTTTGTCTACTGTCCATGATTCGCTTCCATAGGTCAGAATTGATTCTATATAGCACCGATGAACTCTCTTTCTCATTTTTATTGACATAGAATTGTTGCATAAGATATTTTTCATTTTCTGAAATGCTATTTTGGCCTGAGCTATTCTGCTTTTTATTTCTGTGGTGCATATCCCATCTGATGTTATTATTGTGCCCAAGTATTTGAAACGTTGCACTTATTTCAGATTTGTCTCGTTTATTTTTATGCTGCATGATGGTGGTGATTGTTTCTTCGATATAAGCATTACTTCTGTTTTCTTACTATTCAGACTGAGACCTTTCTTGTTGCTTTCTTTTACTATTATGTCAATCATTTCTTGTAGTTCATTCTCTGTCTCTGCTATTAAGACTGTCATCCGCATATCGCAAATTATTTATGTTGTGACCGTTGACTTCAATTCCTTTTTTGTCTACTATTGATTTCATAATATATTCGCTGTAATGTGAAAAAGAATAGTGACACTGTGACCTTCCAGGCATGTCGTAAGAGGCGACTAAGGAGGTTGATCGATGGCTTGACAAGCTGTCATTGTAAAAAGCATTGTTATGGAAACAGACCATGGATTTTAGAAGCAGTGATCTCTGCAATATGTGCCATTTTGGCACGCAAGGTTTCTGTTTTTGAGATTGTGGTTCTGCCCTATGTGCCGTCTTCGGCTCGAAAGGATAATAGAGAGAGAGAATGTGAAAAAAAATCCGGTGACAGTACACAGCATTGTCTGACTCCTTGCTTTATATATTGGAATTGTCCTGTTTGGTTGTTAATTCGTATAGCTGCTGTTTGTTGCCAGTACATGTTTTTTTTTATGATTCGCAGGTCCTTGCCATCAATGTTTAATTTCTCCAGCATATTGATTATTTCCACATGCTTTACTTTGTCAAATGCTTTCGTGTAGTCTATAAAGCACATATATAGGTCTTTCGTTACCTCTATAGATCTTTCTATCAATGTTCTTAAGATGTATATTGCATTATTGGTGCCCTTTCCTTCCACAAATCCACATTGTTCCTCACTTATTTCTGGTTTTATTTTGTTCCTTACACGTCTCATGATTATTCTTAGTAATATTTTAGTCATATGGCTCATGAGACTAATAGTGCGATGGTCTTCACAATCAGTGGCTCCTGACTTCTTCGGTATGGCTACAAAGATAGATTTTAGTGGATCTTCGGGTATGTGTCCAGTGTTATATATGTCATTGAGTAATTTTGTTATGACTTGTACTCCCAGCTCTCCTAATGCATTTATCTCTTCGATTGTTATATTGTCAGGACCTGGAGCTTTGCCTCTTTATGAGATCAATAGTAGACCAAAAAAAAAAAAAAAGGAGTTAAAGTCAACGGTCACAATATAACTAATTTGCTATATGCAGAAGACACAGTCTTAATAGCAGAGACAGAGAATGAACTACAATAAATTATAGATATAATAATAAAAGAAAGTAACAAGAAATGTCTTAGTCTGAATAGTAAGAAAACAGAAGTAAGTAATGGTCATATCGAAGAAATAATCATCACCATCATGCAGTATAAAATAAACAGAAACAAAATCTGAAACAAGTGTAGCGCGTCAAATACTTGGGCACAATAACAACATCAGATGGAAAATGCATCACATAAATAAAAAGCAGAATAGCTCAGGCCAACATAGCATTTTTTTCAGACAATAATAATGAAAAACATCGCACGCAACAAATCTATGTTAAGAGAAGTGAAAGAGCTCATCGGTGCTAGATAAAGCCAATTCTGACCTATGGAAGTGATTCATAAACCGTAAACAAACAAATGAAAAGACGATTAGAGACCACAGAGATGAGATTTCTCAGAAGAATATTGAAAGTTCCACGAACAGCTAAAAAACCAACGTGGATCTATGTTTGTCGAAGTTCTGTGCTCTTCCCACATCTCGGAGGGCATTGATGATGTCCGCCCGATCCATTGATTACACGTCCGCAACGACAGCACAGCTAACCAACCTGTCCGCTCTTTCACTCCTCACCAACGCTGATATTGGTAAGCCCACAGACCTGTTTGATGACATCTTCTTCTCGGCCCACCCATGATTTGATCTTTTTAGCCTGGTACTTTTCCCTGTGTTGAGCACGTGGTGCAATGGATGCTCTTTATCTGTACTAATCATCAGGTGCTCTCCAGATCTTGATTCTGTCATCCATGGTTGGAAAGTCGAGAAGATACCTCATTGCTACACAGGGAGTGTCCCTTGTAGATCCCAAGATAATGCACATGGTTTCATTTTGTATTTTCTCCAGCCTATCAATTTGAGTCGTACTGACAGTAAGAATTGCCAGGGCATACTCGATTGGTGCGAGGACTAATCACTGGAACAGAAGAGTAAGTAATCTCTGCTTGACGTTGGCAGCTGCCATGACCTTCAAGGCGGCTAATCCTTTGCGGGATTTTGTTATCACATGGTCGACGTGATTCCCAAAACACAGGCTGCGATCAAACTTAACTCCGAGGTATGTCATCAACTTGTCCCTGGTCACCTCATCAGCTCCCATTCGTACTACCGGTGTGGTCGTATTAACGATATGCCTGTTAAGGGAGAACCATGAAACTGATGCTTTATTAGGATTAACCAAGGCACCTGAAACCCCACACCAGGAAGAAATGGGAACGAGTTCGTCTTGCATTGTGGAGGCCAAAATCCCCGTCTGTCTCTTCCCTGTCGATATACCAGAATATCATCAGCGAAAGTCATAGTTCTTCCCCTCCCATCCAGCTGTTGTTCCGTGATCGTTATTGTGTACACGTTAAATAGAACTGGTGACAATGGTGAGCCTTGTGGCAGCCCTGGACAAATGGATGTTGGCTCGGAAGACCAACTTCCACATCTGAGTATCACCTTCCTCTGAAACAGTGCTGCAGCGATCCATCTAATGAGGAAGGGGTGCACCGCCAGTTTGAGGAGCATATACATGAGATATTCAAATGGTACCCTGTTGTATGCATCCTCCAGATCTATAGCAGCAGCACATGTCTCCTCTCGTCTGTAGAAGCCTTAGAAGACGTCATAGGCAAAGACTGCCGCATTGAGCCATGTTTCTTTGTTATATCTATAACCTCCGAGTGTGGGAGGGGGGGGAATGCACGTTTCTGTTCAAGGTGAAAGGTCAGGACACGGGCAACTATTTTCCAAGCTTCCTCGACTTCTACGTTCCACCAGGGTGGCTGCGTCCATCTCTACTGCCTCCTACGAGGGGCGCTCTGTTTCTTTAATCCGATTTTGCTAATGACGTCCTGGTCTGTTTTCTCGTAGTGGAATGTATGGAGCTTTCTTTTCTGGCTTCTATTTCTGCTTTTCTCAATTAGAAGGACACATGGACAGTAATCACTTCTGTGTAACCCCAGTGCACTCCACCTGCAAACCGGTGCGAAGGTGGAAGACACCAGTGCAAGGTCTATGACACTATCAGAGTCCCCTGTTCGAGTGGCCATTCTTGTTGCCCTTCCATCATTCAAGCACACTAAATCGACTGACACTAGTGCGTTCTGTAGGTCTTCTCCCTGCTTGCTGGTTATGACGTTACCCCCACTGGTTTCCTCTAGCATTAAAGTCTCCGCAGAAAATTACATTCAAATGATGATGATGATGATGATATAAACGCTGAGCTAGAGATTTTTTATTCACGCCAACCTGGCATACAGAAAAACTTGATTTGGAATTTGCATGAGTATATTTAATTTTTCTCAGAAAAACAAATTATGTAACTTTAGATTAATTTAAAAAATAGTTTTAAAAATTATATTAATAAACAATCGCTTACTCAGCATGTATACATGTTATATAACTCTGCATTTTTTCGTAGAGGAAGATCTATTTTAACTGCACTACCATTTCCAAATCAATAAAATATTATACATTATAAAGTTGAAATAACCAGTTTAGTTCTTTTGACAATTTTATTTTGAATACAACTTAAAGTTAAGATTATCGCTTGAAGATTATAAAAATTGTGATATTTAGCTGAGCAGACAAAAATACAACAACCTTTGTCATTCGAGGTGCAACGAGATTCTACGTGACGTCATCATGGCCACCGAGGGCTGAGAGAGTATGTTGATCTTCCAAGAATTAATGAATGTGTTTCTTTCTGCTCCACACCTCGACCGGATAGCATTTGAATGCTGCAGAATTCAGACAACAACCGATTACGCTTTCACATCATCATTTCTTATCACAATTGATTCTTTTGGAGTATAAACATGTCCCGTCATGAAGGTATGAGTGACTGAGCAACACTAAATACTAAATTTATAGTGAAATGAAAATAATTTGTCTCTGAACTGGACTTGTGTTTCTTATGTCGCTGTGTAAGTGTTGTTTGTGTAGTGTGCTGGTGTCTACTACTAGCTGCTGCTTTATGCATAGACAAGGCTCACCTTTAAAATAAATTAAAGTGTCCATTTATATACTTATTGCTAGTTTTTGACTGTTGCTCTGTTCACTTGTTCAGTGTTTGTCATGTTTAAAGATGTCAAAAATTGTATCTTTTAGTTTAACTAGTTTAACAAACAATTATTATTATATAATTAAACTACAACAATGAAAATTCAATTTATTTCCCCTCCCTGTCTCGTCTCACTGTGTCTCTCTCAGCTGACAATCTGAATCTCAGTTGTCACTGTCAGTATTTTGTACTGCCTCAACTGTGTACACACACATTACACTTTATTTAAAGTTAAGTGAGTGAAGAAAATAAAAACAAATTGAAAATGAAAATGCATCACAATTTAATTTACATAATTAGTCAGTGTAACAACAGTGCGAGTTTGTTTTGTACAAGGAAAAAGTACAGTAGTACAAGTAATAACTATATAAAATCAAGATACAAAAAACAAAGTGAAAGTGATGATATAATATAATCATCAGATAAGATCTGATGTGTTAAAAAAATAAAATGGATTTTATCAATAATTTAAAGACAAATAAAACATTAAATGAAATAAATAGTAGATTTTATATTCTTATATACATAAGGAAGTTATTTAGGTGTAGCTATACATTATATCAACATCAGAAATCCATATGTAAAAGCAACAAGAGCAAGAAAAGAAAACCATGAACCTACTGAGCTCATAAATAACAAAGACACTAGACAGACAACCAATATCAAATAACCAACATAAGAAACAGAGATGGAAAGAATATTTTGAAGGCCTATTAAACATGGCGCCACCAATTATTATCAATAACATGACAAAAACCCTGCAAGAATGAACAAACACTGAACCCAACATCATGAAAGATGAAATCAAAGAAATAATCAAATATCCTCCAAGAAATCAAGCACCAGGAATAGATGACATCATCATTAAGTGCAGTGACTGCTGGGATAGGTGATCATGTCTCTCCACACCTTTCGATCTTGACATTATCATTTCTGTTGTTGACCTTCTCCCTAGCCATTCTCTTAAGCTGTCTAATATCTTTTCTCTTTGCTTCCATCTCTATTTCCCTCAATTTTCCCAGTTGTCACTCACAATATATTCCAGCTGTTCCCTTCTCATTACATGGCCAAAAATGATGGTTGTTTCTTCCTAATATCAGAAGTTAAGGACGATTTTTATAACCATCTACAACAACTTATAAACAAAATACCAAAACACGATCTTTTAATTGTAATGGGAGATTTCAACGCCAAAGTGGGAAAAGACAATGCAGGAGTGGAACATGTAATGGGGGAGAGAAGGCTGTGATACTACAAGTCAGAATGGAGAAAGATTAGTAGAATTATGTTTAATAGAAAATTTAGTTATCATCATCATGTGCCATAACGTTTGGCGTAGGTGATCATGTCCCTCCACAATCTTCTATCTACAGTGCATCGTATCAGTTCTGTTGTCGACTGTTTTCCATGCCATGACACCAAGCCATCCAGTATTTTCTCTCTTTGTCGTCCGCGATCTCTCTTTCCTTTTATTTTGCCAGTTGTAACCAAGTATTCCAACTTTCCTCTTCTCATGATGTGCCCGAAAAATGTTGATTGCTTCTTTCTGATGTTTTTTAAGAGCTCCCTTTTTGTGTTGGTCTCTTTGAGAACTTCCTCATTGGTTTTTTTAGCTGTCCAGGAATTTTCAACATTCTTCTGAGAAATCCCATCTCTGTGGCCTCTAATCGTCTTTTCATTTGTTTGTCTACTGTCCATGATTCGCTTCTATAGGTCAGAATTGGTTCTATATAGCACTGATGAACTCTCTTTCTCACTTCTATTGACATAGATTTGTTGCATAAGATATTTTTCATTTTCTGAAATGCTATTTTGGCCTGAGCTATTCTGCTTTTTATTTCTGTGGTGCATCTCCGATCTGATGTTATTTTTGTGCCCAAGTATTTGAAACGTTGCACTGGTTTCAGATTTGTCTAATTTAGTTATAGGTGGGACATTATTTCCACACAAAAAAATATTCACAAAACAACATGGATATCTCATGATGATAGAACCTCAAATCAGATTGACCACCTATGTATTAAACAACAATTCAGATCATCATTAATAGATGTAAGAGCATACAGAGGTGCTGATGTTAATAGTGACCACAACCTGTGCATTAGGAAAATAATATTAAAATTTAAAAGCCAACAGAAGAGATCAACTACATATAAAATTGATAGTCATAAACTGAAAGATGAAGCCATAAAGGAAAAGTTTAACATAGAGCTAAGTAATTGTTATACAGCACTCAGTGAAATAGACTTAGATATCAATGAAATGTGGGACTCACAGAGCAAAATACTAATGACAGCAGCAGAAGCAAGTGCCGGACTGAAGAAAATGGAAAAACGATCTTGGATTTCAGACACCACATGGAAATACATCAAAGAAAGAGAGCCATGACTAATGTAAAGAGACAGATCTTGGAAAGGTCCTGGCAAAAGCAACATACAAAGAATTATACAACAAAGTGAAAAGATCAGCAAGAAGAGATACAAGAGCTTATATAGACAATTTGGCAGAGAAAGCAGAGACAGCTGCAATTAAAGGAGACAGCAGAACTCTCTATACTGTACAAAAGATGCTGACAAACACCTATACTTCCAGTGGAACACCAATTCTAGACAAATCTGGATTAACGCTAACAACAAACGCAGACATAAAAGCCTGTTGGGCGGAGCACTTCAAAGAAATTCTTAACCGTCCACTACCTCACAGTTTAATAGATTTTGAAGCTGAAACACCAGCAGCAGAATTAGATGTAAATTTAGATGACTTCACCTTGAGCGAAATAGAAACCACCTTAAAGCTAATGACCAATAACAAGGCTGCTGGAGAGGATAAGTTAACAGCAAAGATCCTCAAAGCAATTGATAGCTATAATTTAATACATCTCCAGAAAATGTTCAACATCATTTGGAAAGCAGAGAAGACGCCTCATAAATGGAAAAAAGGAATCATTGTTAAGATTCCAAAAAATGGCAATCTTAGAGATTGTAACAACTGGAGAGGCGTGACACTTTTGTCAGTTGCCTCAAAGTTATTCTGCAAAATCATCCTAAATAGAATAAAGGATTCAATAGATACAGTAATGCATGAAGAACAGACTGGGAGGAAAGGGAGAAGCTGCCTTGTCCACATTTTCACTCTACGACTTATATTGGAGGAACACATTGAAAAGCAAAAACTTTTGTACTTAACTTCATAAAAGCATTTGACAGTATTCATCAAGATTCTTTGTGGAAAATTCTGAAGCAATATGGCTTACCATAAAAAATCATAAATATTATTAAAGACATGTATGATGGTTACACATGTGCAGTTCGAACAGAGGAAGGACTGAGTGAATGTTTCCCAATAGAAACTGGGGTTAAACAAGGATGTATTTTATCGCCCTTGTTATTTGGAGTTGTTATGGACTTCATAATGAAGAAATGCTGCACTGGTAATAAAGGCATTGAATAGATACAAGGAGACCATTTGGAGGACCTCGACTTTGCTGATGACATAGTTCTCATCATAGACTGGTTCCATTTGATGACTTGTTCTGAGATTCTTTTGTTGTCTCTTCTCATCATATAGCCAACATATGACCACCTTCTTCTCTTGATTATAGTTGATATTCTTGGATGCTTTGTCATTTCTCTTATTTCTGCACTAGTCTTGAACTCATTCCATGGTATACGAAGTATTTTCCTCGGGCGTTTGTTTTCAAATGCATCCAGTTTATTTTCTATTACTTTATTTATTTTCGCATGCATAAATAAGGGTGGATAACACATTTAATTTGAAAATCCTGATCTGAGTTCCATATTTTATCAAGATTTCTGAAAGTCATTGCTGCCTTTCCTATTCTGATTCTAATTTCTTTCTTTGTGTCTCCTTCTTGATCTATGCAGCTTCCAAGATGTACAAATTGATCTACTTCCTCCACTGCTTTTACTTCAAGGTATATTTTTTCTTCTAGGCTAATCTTATTTTTCAATAAATTTTGTCTTTTCTTGGTTGATCTCAAATGCAATTTTCCTAACAATTGATGACATGGCATTTGTTTTTTCTTGCATCATGATCACATTGCTATTGATAAGAACTTATATATATATATATATATATATATATATATATATATATATATATATATATATATATATATATATATATATATATATATATATATATATATAGTAACACTAATCTTCATCCCAACGTTGTGCTACCAATGCCAGACCTGGACCCTAGATGCAAGTACAATAAGAAAAATAACCTTTACAGAGATGAAATGTGTTAGATGAATGACAGGAAACAGTCTGAGAGATAAGATCAGAAATGAAGAACTGAGAAAAAAGCTAGGAATAGCCCCTGCCATAGAATATATAAGGAAACAACAGATAAAATGGTTTGGCCACGTGACAAGGCAGAAAGAACAAAACACAACACAACAAGCTTTCAACAAACGTTGTGAGAACACCAGACCCAAGGGTCGACCACGAAAAAGATGGGTCGATGGAATATTAGAAGCACTAGGAAACATAACAGCAACAGAGGCGAACAGAAGAGCAAAAGACCTCAAATTATATCTCCCCTCAACGCTGTAAGGCAGATGAGGAAGGAAAGAAGAAGAAGACTAATCTTGCAGTATCTCCGGTCAAAGATGTTAAAATGTGAGTCCTTTCAACTATTCTTAGTAACTTCCTGACAATGTAAAAAAAAAAAAAAAATCAATTTTGGCTTTTTGCCACTTCCGATAGTTGCTTATCTATAGCTTATAAGACTGATTCATTGTACAGTTTCATTGGCTATTCAAGTATAATTATGTGCAGTTTAATTTTAAGAAGAAAAAACATAAGAGTTTTGCAAAATTGATCTTTTTCTGTATAATTGAAAGTCCAGCCTGTATTAAAAGAAAACATAAAAATTCATACAAAATATTAGTAACTCATATCGTAGGTATGTAGGTATGGAAATATAACAATGTTAAGTAAACATTTTTGTTTGCAGCTCAGAAATATTGACAGTAGTCTTGTCTGATTCGTTACAAATAAAATGTTATGTAATGGTACAATTAACATTAACTACATTCCTGGTCTGGAAGAATATATTTATTATTTCTGAATTGACAAGTTATGGGAGTTTGACTGTATTAACATAATTAAAAATTTTTTTTAGTGTGCTAGATAAATAAAATTTGTAGAATAGTAAATTATTGTTTCCATTAGAACTTTCCAAATATCTATACTATAGGAGCAGCCTTAAAAATGAATAGGTTGGGAAAATACTTCATGTTCTTTAACTCCTTCCATACGTTTTGACGCACTGTGCACCATGCCGATTCAGCCACCTGTGTTTTTCAATATAGTGCGTCACTGTCAATTTGATTGGTGTGAACCGTTGTCAAACCATATTCTTTTTACATATTTTATATCATCTTGGTATTTGTGAAATCTAATTCTTTGTTCAATTATCCAAAAATTCATGTATAATATATAATCTGTTAGATAAATATAAACATGTCGATTGATATTTAAAACCATGAACAATTTTGTCTCTGAAATATCTTCCGTTGTGTTGATAAAAACTTTTCCGTACTGAAAGAGTTAATATGAACTCAGAATTGAAAAGAATAATGTGCACAATATTACTAAGTATTACATTGAACTAATGCTCTGAGATATAGAAATTAACTGTTACAATAAATATTTTCTGTTAGTTTCATGCACACTCATTTTAATGGTCAATTAACGCTAACAGCTGATAGAATGGTATTGTTTTGTATCCCATAGGTGTGAGCTGTGATTCATGCATGAAAGGAAACTTTCGCGGGAAGCGATACAAATGTTTGATCTGTTATGATTATGATCTGTGTTCTACTTGCTACGATGCTGGTGCCACTACATCACGACATACTGCAGAACATCCCATGCAGTGCATTCTGACAAGGGCAGATTTCGGTATGCACTTCCAAACAAATTTGAGATAACTTTAAATTTGTTTCTTCAGTAATTGGTGTGTTAAAATAATTTGAAACAATATCTGAACTCGACACCAACAACAACTCAGTGCCTACATGGTTTGTAGCATAAAACATCTATATGACAGTGTTACAAGTGCTGCACTTATCAATGATCAATGGAACACCAAGCAGAAGGGTTTAGAACAACAGTTGCAGTTCAACAAGGCTGCTTATTCTCTCCTACTGTATTCAACATTTTCTTGGAAAGAATCTTGATAAATGATTTAGAAGACCATGAAAGAACTGTCGACACTGGGAGCAGAATTATTAATAATTTCAACAGGCCAGAAACAAAGACTGGAAAAAACATCTAGTGCTTATAGCTTGGAGATCTAAGCTGAACAAGCAAAACCAATAACATTAATTAATAACCATAATCACATTGTTGTAAAAATCAATATAAATGGACAAGAACAAGAAATATTTAACAAATTTAAGTGCTTCGAATCAATTGTCATCGATGAAGGCTTGAAACAACAAGCCCCAGAAGACTGGCAACAGGCAATCATCATACCAATATGGAAAAAGAAAGGTAGCAAAAGAGACTGCAATCAATATAGAGGTATATCTCTGCTCAGCCATGTAGGAAAGCTATACGCCAAAATCTTGGAAAAAAGACTGAGACCAATAATAGAACTACAGTTAAGCGATTCTCAAATGGGGTTCCGAAAAAACAGAGGATGTACCGACGCACTATTCACACTAAAACAGCTTGCAGAAAAAACGACAGAACACAACCAAAACTTATACATAGCCTTCATTGACCAGGAAAAAGCATTCGACAGAGTAAACAGAGAACAACTGTGGGAGATACTAACAACATACGGAGTAAGCCAACATCTAACCAACATTATTAAAAGTCTCTACGCCAACAGCAGCTGCAGGGTCAGAACAGCAACAGGCTACACAGACCACTTCGAAGTTAGATCAGGTGTAAGACAGGGGTGCGTACTATCCCCCCTACTGTTTATTACATACATGGACCATATATGCAAGCTAGCCAACCCATCAGAGACAGAGGAGATCAACGAGCTTCTATTTGCAGACGACCAGGCACTAATACATGAAACAATAGAAGACCTACAAGAACACTTAAACAAACTCAACATCTTAGGAACAAAATACAACATGAAAATCAACATCAACAAAACAGAAGTCATGAATGTCGCCAAAAATAAACAGAACATCAACATAACTATAGAAGGCAGACAACTAAAACAAGTAGAGGAATTCAAATATCTAGGAAGTCTAATGACAAACGACAATTCCCAAACAGCAGAGATAGAATCAAGATGCAACAAAGCTTGTCAAATCATCGGACAGTTATCACCACTATTGTCCAACAAGGAAATAACTCTGGAGGCAAAACGAGCACTATACAATACAATCTTCATTCCAACGTTGTGCTACCAATGCCAGACCTGGACTCTAGATGCAAGAACAATAAGAAAAATAACCTCTACAGAGATGAAATGTGTTAGACGAATGACAGGAAACAGTCTGAGAGATAAGATCAGAAATGTAGAACTGAGAAAAAAGCTAGGAATAGCCCCAGCCATAGAATATATAAGGAAACAACAGATAAAATGGTTCGGCCACGTGACAAGGCAGAAAGAACAAAACACAACACAACGAGCCTTCAACAAACGTTGTGAGAACAACAGACCCAAGGGTCGACCACGAAAAAGATGGATCGATGGAATATTAGAAGCACTAGGAAACATAACAGCAGCAGAGGCGAACATAAGAGCAAAAGACCGCAAATTATATCTCCCCTCGACGCTGAAAGGCAGATGAGGAAGGAAAGAAGAAGAAGAAGGCTTGAAACTTGAAATATCAGCTAGAGTAGTGCAACTATAGCAAGCCTTGAAAAATTAAAATCTATTTGGAAAGATAAGAACATCATTCTTGGCTTTAAAATCTGGCTAATGGGCACCATTGATACACCAATTTTTAAAATACCTTTGATAAACATGGACACTTATAGCACAGCTACAGAAGAAAATACTAGCTACGGAGATAGAATGTTATCATAATTTTTTTCTCAGATTGTTTATCGAAGTCTGTAGTTAGTATCCCAAAACCCCCAGGTTATGGGATGAAGAAGAAGATCTGAACTTATAATACCAGTTTCTTGTGATTTTTAAAATTTATTGTTTCTCCTATAGAGAAATATTTATGGTAGATAAAACTATTTCTGAAATTGTAGCAGTGTCATAGCTCCCTGGTTACAGATATTTAACTTGATATTTTATTATAAACTTTCTTAAAATTTGGGAATGTACTTGTTTAAATCTGAATTTTTTGGTAGCCTCATATGCTGACCAGGCGGTGGAAGCTTTGATCCCCAGTCACAAATACTTTCTTTACCAACTTGGTTTTGGGATCTGCCCTGATTTTGAAAATGGAGGCATATACATTTTCTCTAAGAAAATAGAGCAGCTTGACATGTTGATTATACCACTCATAAATGTACAGATAGTTTTGACTTTATTTGGATACTATACTATAAGTACTAACTTCCCAGTCTCCATTGGTATCATTACCCTTAATTTTACTTAGGTGGCATTTGCTAATGATGAGAATCTTATAACAGACTTCAGAAATATTATACATGAAGAAAAGCCTTGTGTTGACACATTTATATCTGTATAACAGCATTTTAAATTATTAACATTTAAATAAAAACTGAACTCGCAAGGGGGCCAAGACACCCATCCAGCAACAGAGCTGAGTGCTGTCAACGACTGCACAGCTGGCTGCAAGCATCAGGATCAGCAAGCAGCAGAGCTGATGATGGACCTACTACACATCCAAGTGGTGCTCCTAAAAGCAGACTATACAGTTTGGTTAATT
Organism: Megaustenia siamemsis; assembly: GCA_032433765.1. Taxonomy (NCBI): domain Eukaryota; kingdom Metazoa; phylum Mollusca; class Gastropoda; order Stylommatophora; family Ariophantidae; genus Megaustenia; species Megaustenia siamemsis. Next base: position 30,105,742 of record JAVIAB010000051.1, read on the forward strand.
GAGTAGAGATCAAAGAGGAAAGGAACCTGGTACTCAAAAATGTCATGCTTAAGTTGGATGTGTTGGGCTGAAGACGCAACTATCACACCCTAGTTGCAAACCACAACACAGTACACCTATGCCCACTTAATGTCCTCTTTGAGGGCAGATGATGAAGTTTCATCATTCCTTTAGTAGTCATCAGATGAACACTAGAAAGAGAACTCTTAAGAATGTAACATTGTAAATTGATGTTTAAAATAGGCACTTTCAATTAAAATAAATAGAATCTTGATTTAAAATAATGAAAATTGCTGAAAAATATCATATTTTATTAATCTTGTCAATATAGGTTAAAAAATGAATGCTTTATTGTAGTTATTTTGTTTTGTAGCTTATCATAAGAGAAATGTTTGGTAAATTGTTAGTAATACTTTAAAACAATAAGTGTTTAGTGATTCTTGATATACCTTTAGCAATATGGATAGGCATATCCTGGCAGTGTTTACTTATTTTAGTTGGCAAAAATAAGTGTTTTATTTTACAAAACCAAAAAATAATTAATGTAAACTACAATAATTCAAGATAATTTAAATAATGAACATCCTTAACATATCAGTATTCATTATGTTAACAATGTATGACTGTGCTGTGTTCTGGATAGTATTTAATAATCTTTACAGATGTTTTCTATGGTGGTGAAGCTCTGACAGCAGAACAGCCTCAGGCTTACACCTGTCCCCACTGTTCTAAGATGGGTTACTCAGAGTCCAGCCTTCATGAGCATGTCACAGCAGATCATTTAGACAACTCTGCTGAAGTGGTGAGATTAAATTTAGAATATACACTTGGTTATTTCACAGTGCAATTATTATGCAAATTATTAGCATCAAAAATAGAATAGGAAGTAAATTCAAAGCTTACTGTCCTGGGCTTTAAATACTTACTATTTCCATCTTGTCTATCAGATGGTTTATTAGATATGGTTTTTGTGCTATCAAAGCACTAGTTATATGATCTAATTACCCAGAAACACTTGGACATATCAAGTACTATCTGCTCTGTGTGATAAATAAAGTAGAAAGCATGGCAGTCCAGCAATCATATCTTTAAAACTGATAGGTGATCAGAGAATCATATTATTGAGCACAGAGGCCAAGGTGGTTGTTTGTAACAGTGACCAGAGGTGGGAAATACATAATGATTCTAGTCACATCATACAATGAGGTATCTAAAAAATAAATTTGAAGTGCAGTAAATTCTTCACTGCCAAAAGTGGTCAGCGATTCACAACTCATTACTAGCTACAGGATCAGTGGAAACAGCTGATTAAGAGCCTACTCCCCCATCTTCCTATAGTGAAACATACTATCTGGAGACATAACTAATCTGCCTTCCCAAGTGAATGGGGTTTAAGATTGGCATTGAGGTTTGAGACTGCTACATATTTCATCCACTCAGGATGCAGTCTGTAGGCTCTGTGTCATGTTGTTTGTGCAGACATTTGGTTGCTGGAATGCTTGAGAATTTCCTACTTTTAAGGGAAGGAACTGTTGCATAAACAATAAGGTATAAGTTAGTGTCTATGCACTGAGCTGAGAAATCTTAACTAAGGTATGGTTTAATGTGCTTGTTCTCTGTCACCATTTGTCTGCTGGTTATGTTGACCTCTCTCAGAGGCTTTATTCTTTATTTCTATCTCTTTCTGACATCCACCCAATGACTATTAAAGGAATAAACAGTCCTCTTCATCATCTATCAATATATTTATTTTTTAAAAGGACATTAAGTGGGCGCGGATGTGTTGTGTTGTGTTTATTTGTGGCTTTTGGTCCAACACATCTGACTGCATTTTTGAGTACCACGGGTTGCCTTCCCTCTTTGATTCCTTCTCACTTGGCCAGACTAAGCTGATTAGTCTGTTACTGAAGGCACTACAAAGAGGTGGAGTAGGAGATCTCAGCCTTTTGACCTGTCTAAACAGCTCCTGGGTATATGGGAACACAGGCTCCTGCACCACTTGGGGAAGACCTGTTGGAGGAGCAAATTTGTACAGATGCTCAACTGGGAGGGTTTTAATGCATAAAGCCTAATTTTATAGATCAACAGCAACAGGCTATACAGACCACCTTGAAGTTAGATCAGATGTAAGACAGAGATGTGTACAAAACACCCCCCCCCGTTCCCCCCTACTGTTCAGCACATACATCGACTACATGTACATGTTAGCCAACCCATCGGAAACAGAGAAGATGAATGAGCTTCTATTTGCAGATGATCAGGCACTAATGCATGGAAAAATAGATCCTCAAGAACAATTACATAGACTCAACAGCACAGGAACAAAATACAACATAAAAATCAACATCAACAAAACAGAAATTATGAATATTGCAAAAGAGAAACTGGATATCAACATAACTATAGAATGCAGACAACTAAAACAAGTAGAGGAATTTAAATACCCTGGAAGTCTAGTGACAAAGCTTGTCAAATCATTGAACAGCTACCATCACTATGTCAACAAGGAAATAACTCTAGAGGCAAAACGGGCACTCTACAATACAATCATCATCCCAACATTGTGCTACCAATGCCACTCCTGGACCCTAGATGCAATAACAATAAGACAAATAACCACCATCAAGATGAAATGTGTTAGACGAATGACAGGAAACAGCCTGAGAGATATCAGAAATGAAGAACTGAGAAAAAAGCTAGGAATAACCCCCACCATAGAATAAAAAGAAACAACAGATAAAATGGTTTGGCTAGGTGATAAGGCAGAGTGATCAAAACACTATTGAAGGCTCATTGTGTTAACGTCTTCAACAAACGTTGTGAGAACACCAGACCCAAGGACTGACTACGAAAAAGATGAATTGATGGAATATTAAAAACACTAGGAAACATAACAGCAGCAGAGGCAAACAGAAGAGCAAAACACTGCAAATTATATCTCCCCTAGACACTGAAAGGCAAAAGAGGAAGGAAAGAAGATAAAAGATCTATTGAGTTATAATGTTGCATGGCGTTATATCTGGTCAGTCCTGGCTAGTACCATCAGAGCTGGCTCAAGCCAGTGGCTTTAGTCTTATAATCAATGGTTCAAAGTGAAGGGATCATCATGTACAAAGGCACGATATCTTAAATATGGATTTCACTCATGAAGAAAAAACAACCGTTTGGAGTCTTCTTGACCAGAAAAGATTGATCAGAAATGATATTATAAGAGAAAGAGTAGGCATTGAGCCAATGCTAAGCTACATACAGAAACAACAGATAAACTGGTTTGCCCATCTAGAAAGAATGCTGTGTGATTCATTACCACCATCAGTAACATTGAGTGTCATCTCCGCATCAAAGGTTGTCAACCATGGAGCACCATTCCACTCTCTCTTGCTTTGATAGTGCAGGTTGTCATAGGGTGACTTGTCCATCTTTTGATGTTACGTGTCCATGTTAGTCTTGGTCTGCCTCTTTTATCTTGTATTTTCCCTTCCAAGATTACTTTAGTAGGCTGCTTGTCTTGTAACATGCCCCAAAAATATCATTTGTCTTGTTTGAATTGTTTAGTAGTTCTCTTTTTAAATAGCATTTCAGAAAATGAAAAATATCTTATGCAACAAATCTATGTCAATAGAAGTGAGAAAGAGAGTTCATAGGTGCTATATAGAACCAACTCTAACCTATGGAAGTGAATCATGGACAGTAGATAAACAAATGAAAAGATGGTTAGAGGCCACAGAGATGGGATTTCTCAGAAGAATGTTGAAAGTTTCCTGGACAGCTAAAAAGACCAATGAGGAAATTCTCAAAGAGGCCAACACAAAAATGGAGCTCCTAGGAAACATCAGAAAGAAACAATCATATTTTGGGAACATTATAAGAAGAGGAAAGTTGGAATACTTGGTTACAACTGGCAAAATACAAGGAAAGATAGATTGCGGATGACAAAGGGAGAAAATACTAGATAACTTGGTGTCATGGCATGGAAAACAGTCAACAACATAACTGATACGACGCACTGTAGATAGAAGATTGTGGAAGGACATCATCGCTTATGCCAACCGGTATGGCACATGATGATGATTTCTCTTTTTATTTTTAGTTGTTTTAAGACTTTATCGTTTGTTTTCTTTTCTTTCCATCCAATTCTTCCTATAATTCTATAAATCCACATTTCAAAGGCTTCAATTTTCTATTCTATTTTCTTGTCTAATGTCCATGTTTCTGCACCATACAGTAATGTTGAGACGATATAACATTTTACTATTTTTAGTAAGAATACTAGCCCTGGTGTTATTTGTTTTGATGTAAGTATATTTTTTGTGGCATTAAATTTACTTTTTGCCATTCCTATTCTTTCATTTATTTCAGTTTTACATTTTCCATCACTGGTTATAGTATGTCCAAGGTAGTTGTAGCTCTGAACTGTCTCTTATTCCTTCAATTTTGATATCCACTTGTAGGTTTTGAGTATTATCTTTGTTTATGATCATAGTTTTAGTCTTTTTGATATTCATATCTAATCCATATTTTTTGCTTATCATGTTTATTTCATTAAGTATTTGTTGTAGATCTTTAGGATTTTCTGCTATTAGTACAGCATCATCAGCATGTCATTGTCATAGATTATCTTTCCATTAATGTTTAAGCCTGGCATCCTTACCATGCTACCATACAACGCATATATCAAAAGAGGAGATGGGAGCAGAGCAAGAGGCAGACCCAGAGTAAGATGGACAGATAACTTCAAAGAAATGTTACAACAGCATCAATTGACAATGAGTGAAGCCGCCAAAAGGGCGAGAGCCAGAACTTTTTATCTTCCTCGACACCCGAATGGCTCCAAGAGGAAGTGAAGAGATGAAGAAAAAAAGACTCATGAAGAAAACAGCATATTTCCCCCCAGTTCTGAAGTTTAAGCATAGTAATATTTCTATCTATCTATTGACCTTTCGAGCCGTAACCGGCCCATAGGGCGTAGACCAAGATACACCTTCTCCTATATGAATTTTTGTTCTAGCAGTTTTCTTTTAAAGATATTTTATCAAATCTCGCCATCTGTCTCTGTTCTGTGCAAGCAGTTCTATCTCATTGAGGGAGCCGATTCCTGCTGCTCTTGCCTCTCTCATCAATGTTCTTCTCAGTGTCTCCCTGGGTCTTCCTCTTTTTCTTTTACCTGTTGTTTCCCATATGAGGGCTTGCTTTGCTATTCGATTATTATCTCTTCTCATCACATGTCCAACGTATGACCATCGTCTTTTCTTTATTACTGAAGATATTAGTGGTTGATTGGCGATTTCTCTAATTTCCTCGTTTGTTTTGAATTCGTTCCATTCTATACCAAGTATTTTCCTTAGACATTTATTTTCGAATGCGTTCAACTTTGTTTCTATATCTCTTGTTGTTTTCCAGCTTTCACACGCATACGTAAGGGTTGATAGTACATTTGATTTGAATAGCCTAAGTTTTGTGTTTGTGCTAATGAGTTTTGATTTCCACAACTTTTCAAGGCTTCTGAAAGACATTGCTGCTTTAGCCAGTCTGATTCTAATTTCTTTGCTCGTATCCCCTTCTCGATCAATGTGACTTCCAAGATAGATGAAGTGATCGATCTCTTCTACTGGTTTGTTTTCCATGTATATTTTGTCACTTGTTGGAATTAAACTTTTCATGACTTTAGTCTGAAGTAATATTTACTAACCGTGTAATGATGACATAGCACACATCTGTACGAAAGGATTACTGGTATGGTTTTTATAAGCTAAACCTTACTATGTTAGTTTGTTCATCTAAATTGTTATATTGTGATTTGGCGTCTGATCTAATTCTGTGAGGCTGCCAGAAATTGATTAGGCCATCTTCAGGCAGCTCCATTTTGTTTTGACTTATGAAGTGAGAACAAGTTATCATGACTAAAATTAGATGAACAGAGGAGGCTTTTGTGGCCACCACCATTACTATATTTGGATGAGCTGTATAGAGGTGTCATCAGCTTTGAGGTGACCAATACTTTTATTTTTAACTTTCTAAGATTGATGTTTAAAAGTGTATACAGAGGAAGAGTATTAAATTTAGCTCCAGTGTTATTTTACTATATCAATAATTGTGTACAACTCTGCTTCCTTTTTCAGGTTTGTCCTATATGTGCTTCTTTACCAGGAGGGGACCCTAACCATGTGACGGATGACTTTGCATCTCACTTAACTGTTGAGCACAGGACACTCAGAGATTTCATATCTTTTTTGTTGCTTTCTTCTTCTACCTTTTAGCTCCCAGTGGAGCATAGGTCTTCAACAAACACTTTCCAAGTCGTTCTGTTTTTTGCAATTCTTTTAAGATCATTCCATGTCTTCCCCATCATCTTCATCTCTGCTTCAATCTGTCTTCTCCAAGAATTCCTTGGTCTTCCTCTTTGTCTTTTCCCCTGGGGATTCCAAAAAAGGGCCTGTTGTGTAATACTCTCAGTTGGTTTCCGTAGTGTGTGTCCTATCCATCGCCATCGTCTTCGCTGTATTTCTTTATCCACTGGTATTTGACCGGTACATTTCCATAATTCCACGTTTGTGACTTTGTCCTGCCATTTCCATCCCTTTATTCTGCGCAAGCATCCATTAATGAAAGTCTGTACCTTCGTGATTGTCAATTTTGTTATTCTCCATGTTTCACAGCCATATAATAGAACCGACTTAACATTGGAGTTGAAAATTTGTATTTTTGTATTTAGCCTAATTTCTTTGGATTTCCATATGTTTCCCAGTGCAATGAAAGCTCCTCTTGCTTTTGATATCCTTATTTTGGTATCGTTTAAATCGAGTTAAATCATAATTTTTGTTGCTTTAGTTGTAAAAAATGGTTGTTTATGCAGAACATACCCCCAGAACACCTCTCACATATTGTCGATCACTGCATTGCCTTAATGTCATCAATGATTATGTCTCAAATTAACTATTTCAGTACAGAAGTTTTTTTTATCAATGCAGTGGAAGAGTTTTCAGGGACATAATTTTTCATGGTTTTAAATATCAGCCTTCATGTTTATATCTATCTAACACTTAATATATTAGTTTTTAGATAATTGAAGTAGGAACTAGGTTTCACCAATACCAAGATGATACAAGACATGTAAAAATAATACAGTTTGATGGCGGTGTACACTAACCAAATTGAGAGAGATGCACTCTGCAGCTAAACATACGTGATCAGAATCGACATAACAGTGTGTCCAAACATACAAAAAGAGTTAAAAATAAATCACTTTCGTATGCTTTACACATTATTGACTTTTTTGTTCTTAAGCTTTTTTTTTTTTTGTGGTTAATGTTCTTCCTCCACAAATTCCTCATAAATTGTTCAGGCATTTCACATGGTTCTTGAAATTGTGCTCCACATTCAACAAATCTGCAACCGAGACCACATGAAAAAACCTAAATGATCTTAACCTTTTACATGCACAAAAAATGGATTTAACTTTTTAATGATGTAATTTTTTTTAGATATATTTATGCCAATTGATATTACTTTGGCTGGCACCTAAATCTATACCATAAAAAGAAAACAGTGAAAATAAATAAAAAATGTAGACCTACTAAAACACAAATGGCACAATACCAAACTTTGTGAAATTTTTACTTTTAGTCACACGAAATTGCATTAACAAATGTATATGTAACTGTAACATAAAAGTTACATTGTGGAATAAATTAGATCCAGCATTTTATAAAAACTATATAGGTACCAGGAGCCTCAGTGGCTGAGTGGTTAGTGTGCTCACCTCGGTGGCTGAGTGGTTATTGTGCTCGCTTCCTGACCAGAAGGGTCCGGGTTTGATCCCAGCAGTGGTGGATTTTTTTTTTGACTAACAAGGCTCCGGGGTTCACCCAGCCTCTAAAAATGGATACCAGAGATTTTTCTGGGAAGTAAAGGTGGCCTTGCGTGACACGGACAACATCACCCAAAAATGTGCCGTGGTCATAGAAAAATATGGTCACCAACACCATATTCCCCATACATCTAGCAGGGCGTGGAGGCAACCTTTACTTTATATAGGTACTGAGATCATCATTAGTGTGGCAGGTGAGAAATAATTCCTTAATGTCGCAGGTAGAAGGAACTCTTTATTTGATATCATGACTGCCTAAAAAAAGCTAGTCTAAGTGATCACGATATATAGCCAGCCTTGGAGCCCTGATAGGTATACAGTATTTTGTTTTATATTTTGTGTATGTTAAATTTGTATTGTGATATAAAAGCATAGTATTTATTGGTATGGATAAGCTTCGTAAGGAAAAATAAAATCACTATCTTTTTGGGCTTCAGAGATATTGAGGATCCATGAAAACACATGGTACTCATTTCAACCCCTCGTGCTGAAGTCGGATGTGTTGGGCCGAAAGGCACAAATATCACAGTTATATTGCAAACCACAACACAACACAGACACGCTCACTTAATGTCTTTTGAAGGGTTGATGACGAAGAGGTGTACTCCTTTAGTCATCGGGCGAACGCAAGCATTTCCCAAGACAAGTACTCATAATCTCCAAATTTACCATCCAAATAATTATAATCCATAAATAGGAGCTTAAAAAAAGTAGTGGAGTATAGTTTAGATATGTTATCAGGTTTACAAATCCCTAACTAATACCACGATGAACCTCCGGGACTCCGCCATGTCCGACGCATTCCACATCCAGGGAGAGGTGTTGGTGGATCACGTACACGCCGCACCAACATGCAACACTTTGGCACAGGAAGCTCAGCTCTGTCAGGTCTTTCACCCAGCAGTCGTGAGAACATGGATCCCATTGCAGGTAACAGTGGGTACTTTAGACAGTAGAGTTTGGGCTGATTTATTAAAATCTGCAGTCACATCTGAAAAGTCCAAGCTCACAGCTTCTGTGGTTTGAGTAAACAAGCACATTTTTAGCTTACATGGTTTCCTTTGCTTTCAAATGTGGATAAATAATTGTTACTTTGTATTGTTTTTGCATAATTTAGAAAAGTATGACATAAGCATCATATGAATTCCAAACCTTCTTTAGCAGGTAGCAAATCATGGGTTTGCACTGGTTTATCAAGATTGCTAGTTCTACAACTTCTTTTTTCTCAGTGGAAAAATAAACATAAATTTGCCTGTGGCTGAAATGTTTAATTATTTTGTGCTGTCTTCTCTTAGTATATCTTCTACATAAAATGTTATGTTTATTTTTACACAATTTATAAATTTTTTTCAGTTGCCTTGCCCAATACCATATATTTTGAACCATCTCCATCTATTCTCTTATGCCATTTGTTTTACATTTGATTACAAGTTCTAGGTTTGCTGTTGATTGATTTCTGCAATTTTAGTGATTATTATATGTTTGGCATTAAGATTCTAATATCCCATTTCAATCAATACATAGTTTGGGCATTACTAGAATACACATTTTCTTTGTAAAATTTATTAGAATTATCACTTATATTTAAGAATGTAAGTATAAGTTATTTAATATTTTCAATCTGTCACCTCTGACCTGTAGTTTTAACTTTATACTTGAATGTTTGTACTTCTTCACATTTATTTTATTATTCACTTTTTTTTGGTGGGGGTCAATATTTATTTAATCAAAAGTCAGTTTTAGGTGTGGTTCAGACTACCTCAACTTGTAGAAAATGCAGGCCAGAAAACATCAAAGTGTCATGACTAACCTGGATAGGAACAAGGGAAAGCTGTTAAGCCTCACATGGAGTTGAAAAGTTGATGTTAACAATGATGAATAAACCTATCTGTATGGCATTAATCCAAATTCTGGGTCTGCCAGGGGAACTTTCTGGAATTGGAGAATAAAGGCTGCTTGTTCAATGCAGTCACCACAATAGGTTCAGGTCAGAGTTTAAATAGCAAAGAAGCTTAATTCACAATTAGAAATGAAATAAGTAAATAATTTTCTGACGCAGTTGTTGTGCTTTATGTTATCTTTTTCAGAGTTGTTATCGCAGCTCTCTAGTGTGCGAAGCCGTGCAGCAGCAGCTCAGAGTGTTTCATCACAGCTGCAGCAGCTGGAAATGCAACTGCAGTCCACAAGGTGATTGACAAATATCCATGAGTATGAATGACAGTCAGCTTGATTCAAATTGCAAACATGAAGTAATGGGTGTACAATAATTTTATAGAAAAATATGAAAGTTTTTCTTTAAAAAAAAAGTTGAAGTATAATGTTAATAATTAATGAATGCATATGTTCAAGACATCTTATAATGAGACAGCTGAAAGCAGTCACTAGCTTGTAGTTGACCTTTAGCACCAGGATCACCTCACTAGAACTATACATTCCAGTCATCCCCACTGCAATAATTCAGTAAAGAAGCTGATTATAGTCAGAACTAGCAAGTATGGATCAAGGAGAGAAGACAAGAACCTGCTGAAAAATGAATGTCCAGAAGATGAATATTTTGGGCTGAAAGATGTTTGTATTTGCAGATTGCTGAAAGCCATAACAGAATATGAACTACATCAACTTAATGTTCTTTTATGTGAACTGATCAACTGTGGATCATAAGCAACCAATTTCTAGCCACACCCATCTTATATGGGCAGAGATGTTATTTTTCTTAGAATGAAAGATGACACAGTATAGCGCAATACAGAACCCAAATATGTGTCTTCGGTACAATAAATATGAACACCTTTCCCTACACACCACATTCAAGGTAGGACTATCTTTGTTTTTTTAATTATAAGAAAATTAGTGATATTATATAAGTGCTGATGTAAATAATAAGGTGTAGCGAATTACATTTTTTTAAACAAAAATTTGACACTCTGAACTGCTGTTAATACTTGTAGTAAAGACCACTTGGTACAGACTGGCAAGTTCATCAATTATAAAGTTAACTGCTTAATTTTGAAGAAAATTGCTGAAATTAATATTAGTGTAGAGAATGTAATTTCTATAGTTTATATGCATTGGACTTAGAAGGGATTATGTTGAATAGTGATTAAGTAATTTCATTCACATGTAATTACATTATGTCAGTAAAAAATAATTTAGGTTATTTCTGAACTACCTTATCTCTTAAGATAGAAAATATATTATAATACAATCTTAAGAGATAAATCCGTGTCATGGCAGGTCACTCAAGATTTGACACAGCATTTATTAGACTGAATGGTCCTATTAATATATAGAGATATGACATATATCATGAGAATTAATGCTATTCTATCTATTGACCTTTAAAGCCGTAGCCGGCCCATAGGGCGTAGACCAAGATACTCCTCTTATCTGAATTTTTGTTCTAGCAGTTTTCAATTCTTTTAAAGATATTTTATCAAATCTCGCCATTTGTCTCTGTTCTGTGCAAGCAGCTCTATCTCATTGAGGGAGCTGATTTCTGCTGTTCTTGCCTCTCTCATCAATGTTCTTCTCAGTGTCTCTCTGGGTCTTCCTCTTTTCCTCTTACCCGTTGTTTCCCACATGAGGGCTTGCTTTTGCTATTTGGTTATTATCTCTTATCATCACCACATGTCCAACATATGACCATCGTCTTTTCTTTATTACTGAAAATATTAGTGGTTGATTGGCGATTTCTCTAATTTCCTTGTTTGTTTGAATTCGTTCCACACTATACCAAGTATTTTCCTTTGACATTTATTTTCAACTTTTTTTCTGTATCTCTTGTTGTTTTCCAGCTTTCACGTGCATACGTAAGGGTTGATAGCAGATTTGATTTAAATAGTCTAAGTTTTGTGTTTGTGCTGATGAGTTTTGATTTCCACAACTTTTCAAGGCATCTAAAAGACATTGCTGCTTTAGCTATTCTGATTCTAATTTCTTTGCTTGTATCCCCTTCTCGATCAATGTGACTTACAAGATAGATAAAATGATCGATCTCTTCCACTGTTTTGTTTTCCATGTATATTTTGTCGTCTGTTGGAATTAAGCTTTTCATGGCTTTAGTCTTTTCATGATTGATCTCAAGCCCAATTTTGCTGGCTATTGATGATAGTTCATTTGTGTTTTCCTGCATCATTTTTATCTGACTGCTCTCCAGATGTCCTCCAAATGGTCTCCTTGTATCCATTATCCATAATGCTATTAGCAATAACTAAAGAATATTGTGATGAATACCACTACAAAATGTAAAATCTTATATATGTTTAGGCAATAATATAGACAGAGGAGGAACAGAGAATGATACAAAAATAAGGATGCGAAAAAAGCAAGAGAAACCTTCATTGCACTAAGAAACATATGGAAATTTAAAGAAATTAGGCTGGTTAAATACAAGAATTAAAATTCTCAACTCCCATGTTACATCAGTCCTATTATGGTCATGAAACATGGAGAAACAAGATGACAGTCATGAATATGTACACTTTTTTAAATGAATGTTTGCGCAGAATAAAAGGATGGAAATGACAGGTCACTAACTTAAACACAAGCACCTGTCAAATACCTGTGGACAAAAAGATAAGACTAAAACAATGGCACAAAAACTGGAGAAGTCAACTGAGTGCATTACACAAGACCTTTTTTTGAATTTCCAGGGCAGGAGACAACAGGTGAAGGCTAAAATATTCTTGGAAATGACTAGATGGAAGCAGAGATAAAGAGGATGGGGAAGACATGGAACGATCCATGATAATGTCATGAAATAGAATGGCTGCAAAAGTATTTCTTGAAGATCTGTGCTCCAAGGAGTGGAAAGGAAGAAGAAAAAATAGTCCTACACTATGATAGCCAAGGTCACAACTCTAGTTCGTTCCGAAATTCATGCCCACAGAGTTTATCAACTATCTCGGAAACTGATGAATTATAGTAATATTTTGCATGCAATCTTATTTTTTCACTGACCTTAAGATGTTAACATAAGTATGGTATTTAAGTAAGGTAGTCTGAATTTTGCACAAATTGTTTTTTGTTATATAATTTTAGGAAAATATCAAACTGTGTGCTTTAAACATGAGATTTTACTGTAAATTACGTTAATTTTCTAACAATGCAAGTCAAAGGCGTGTCACATTGAAGAAGGCACAATTCTTCATTTGATTTTATATCTTTGTCATAGAGATAGGTAAACTTTGACCAAAGTAGCAAACACACATGGCACCACATAACAGGCATGTCATCAACAAAAATATATGAAACGGCCTGAACATCAAACACACATAGTCAGCAAACAGTAAGAATGTCATCAACAAAATTGTGCACATGTCATACATACCTCATTCCGAATCAGAAGTCTCTAAGAGGTTAACAATTGTTATTGGTTGGACAAACTGCAATCCATCTCATTGCCGGTATTGTTCCTCTTCTCTGAGCACATGGTTGTCACATTTTCTCCAGTAGTCAATGTCTATCATTGAGAGGGCATCACCCATCAATTCTTTAACATCACAAATTTTAAATGTTTTCTGCACAGCCACTTGTCCATTGACTTTACCCCACACAAGTTCTAGTGGGTAGAGGTGCGAATGATAAAGTGGGAGACGAAGAGATGCATGGCCATACTTTGCAATTATTTTATCAAATTGATATAACTTTGCCTTCTTAGTCTGTCTAACAAGTTGCAACATCTCTGGTTTTAACTGGGTGCTGTGAAAAGAAACATTTTCTTTTCTAAGCCATGAGATGATTTGATCCTTTATGCATGATGAATTAGGAACTTTGTCCTCCAGTGCTACCACATTATGATAAGATGCATTGTCCATTTCAAAGCATGAAGGTCTATCTAGAATGGGCAGTAGAGTGTTCTCTATCCAGTCTCTGAAAATTCATCTGTCAAAAGCTGTGTCAGAAATAAAGATGCAAATATTGAGGCTGTGCTGTAAATTAGCAACACAATGCATCCATACCTACTTAATGAATGAAAAGGAGAAGATTAAACATACTCTGTCAAATTGTCATCTGACAACTAATGGATGAGCTGTTGAGTTCATTTAGCATGGATATTGGTTTAAATGATATATTTGTGTATCACCTTGGCCAATCATGGCCTGCTTAGATCATCTCAAATAATGATATATCTGGGTGAATGTGAACAGAGTGATGTATCTGAGTGAATGTGATCACCTCAAATAATGATGTATCTGGGGGGATGTGAACTCCTCAGAGTGATGTATCTGAGTGAATGTGAACTCCTCAGAGTGATGTGTCTGGGGGAATGTGAACACCTCAGAGTGATGTATCTGGGGGAATGTGAACACCTCATAGTGATGTATCTGGGGGAATGTGAACACCTCAGAGTGATATATCTGGGAGAATGTGAACATCTCAGAGTGATGTATCTGGGGGGGGGGGATGTAATTTAAAGGTTGGGTGGCCAGAGTTTAATTGAGTAATTTGCAAATTTATTTTGTACTTGGTTTACAGACAGCAGCTGGAACGCTTACCACAAAGACAGGTAGAACAACCAAAACCACCAGCTATTAGCAATCCAGTTGCTGCACAGCCAGAACCAACCAGCATCTCAACTTCTGCAACCAAATCAGATTCACAATTTCTCCTTACAAAGTAGGTCTTTGTATAAAGTTGGGGGGGGGGGGAATTTTATTTGTTTATTTATTTTTTAGATGAGTTTTAAATTCTGAAATTATTCCCAAAGTATATGAGTATCATAATCAAGCTTAATACTTTTTTTTTCCCCGCCAAGACATTATTTATTTCTCTGACTTTCTTAATTTTTTTTACCTCATGTTGTCATTATTTTTTTGTTTTAATTTTCTAATGCTTACTTATGTTTGCGAGAGATGAAAAAAAACTAAAGAAATAGAAAATAAATTGAATGCATTTGAAAACAAATTCTTCAAGAAAATACTTTGTATAATGTGCAGTTAATTAAAGACTAGTGCAGAAATAAGAGAATGATAAAACATCCAACAATTTCATTTATAATCAAGAGAAGTAGATGGTCATATGTTGAGTAGAGAAAACTAGAGAATCTCAAAGCAGGCCCTCAAATGGGAACCAGAGGGTAAAAGAAAAAGAGACGACCTAGAGAAACACTAAAAAGTATACTGAGGTGAGAAGCAACAACAGTTGTCCTTAGCTCCTTCGCTGAAATTGAACAGCTCGCATGGAACAGAGACATGTGGCGAGAGATAATCCAGGTCCTGTGCAAGGTCTGATATTTCATAACAGAGAGCATCAGACACAGAGAGTCTAGAATTTATGTCCTATGTGCCGTCTTTGGCTCGAAAGGAATCTTTGAGAAAGATTTTTCTAATGCCCAAAGATTTTAACTGTCTTATTTTGGCATTTATCATTTAATACTCATTTGATTTGGGAGCCGCGATAGCTCAGTGGTTAGTGATCTGAACTACAAAGGACAAGAGGTAGGATTCGATCCCAACCGACGGCTTCCGGTTCACCCAGCCTTTAATTAATGGGTACCGGATTTTTTCTGGGAAAATAAAGTGGCACGGGCGTAATACCGACCACATTACCCCAAAAATCATGTGCCGAAGGTCTGTAAAATTTATGGTCACTAACACCATATTCTCTACATGCCACTTGGTGTGACAGGGGTACTTTATTTTTCTTTTACTGATTCGATTTATATTGTAATAGTGGCATTCTAATCATTAACACTTTTTTTCTTGTAGTGATATTTGTTTATTTATTAATTGTTTAGGATCAATATTCAGTAACAGTAATGGTTTACAATACTTTCTAAAAGTAAAACTTCAGTATCAAAGACTTATTTATGTGAAAAAAAATGTTCACTGTTGCAGAATGTTTCATCTGTTTCTTTTTTTTGTTTTTTAAATTTGAGTAACCCCCATTGACATATCATAGATAAGACATTTGTCATAAACTCTTGTGCTCATAAATACATGACAAGCAAGTGAGCAAGTTGTTTTAGTGACATGATTATTCAACAAGAGTTCTTACAGATGTCACAAGTTACTTATTATGTGATTTCAATTATAGATAATCATTTGCACTTTGGGTAAATACACGCCTAAACAATTGCCCTCTATAGAAGTAAGTCTGAGTATAACAGATGAACTTTTTAATCTCGTACTGACAAATGTAAACAGGAAGGCGTGCTTAAATCCTACGCCTTCGGTTGAACCCAGTGACCTCAAGATCACAGACAATTGACACACTGTTGACTGGTCAGCTGTGACCTCAATGCCTGGTGTTGCGTTGCATCACAGGCACGTCAATTGTTGATGGCGTCTTGCCCCGGACAGCTTATCTGGAAATTCGGGTCAGCTCATTGACATCTGCCGGTCTCTGCTCTGTACTACCACCAGTTGGCTCAGATAAGAGCCTGATTGATGCTGAAAGGCTGGATAATGTAGCCGACTGAACACTGGCCGACCTCGACTTTGGACTGTTGCCAGTTAGCCTGGCCAAAGGGCTGGATTGATACTAGCCCCCTTGTGTGATCGATGTGGTTATCAACTTTAGCACTTCGCGCTGTGGATGTGAGGACTGTTTCTGCTTCAAGGGAGGGGCCTGGTCACTCTCCCCAAGGATTGTTCTTTGTTAGGAACAGACAAACACCCGTCTTAGGCTGTAAAGCATTCAACGAACACCAGTTGTAAAACACATCGTGAAGTTTAATGCTTGATGCCAACGTCTTCACAATTCACATATTCACAATAACAATAAATCTTGTACTAATACCCTGGCCTGGAACTCCCCAGGCCTTGTTTCAGTGAGGTCTAAGAGCAACAGTGGCCCTGCAAGCCCGCTGTGCTTGTTGGCTGCTCGGACCTTGCTAGCGTGAACACTGGAACACAGTTCTGTTCACTAGTGCTAATGTCTTTCTCTCTCTGCTAATTTATACATCCCTACCAATTATCACCAGTAGGTTCAAGCATAATCACTGAGACTATTTCTTCCATTGTCTCTAAATGTTCTCGAAGCTACCTGCTTCACTCTAACTACTAGCATGCTTATTAACTAGCTTGAGTACTGGAACACTGTTCATGAAGCTACCTGCTTCGCTCTAACTACTAGCATGCTTATTAACTAGCTTGAGTACTGGAACACTGTTCATGAAGCTACCTGCTTCGCTCTAACTACTAACTACTAACTACTATTGACCTTTCGAGCCGTAACCGGCCCATAGGGCGTAGACCAAGATACACATTCTCCTATATGAATTTTTGTTCTAGCAGTTTTCTTTTAAAGATATTTTATCAAATCTCGCCATCTGTCTCTGTTCTGTGCAAGCAGTTCTATCTCATTGAGGGAGCCGATTCCTGCTGCTCTTGCCTCTCTCATCAATGTTCTTCTCAGTGTCTCCCTGGGTCTTCCTCTTTTTCTTTTACCTGTTGTTTCCCATATGAGGGCTTGCTTTGCTATTCGATTATTATCTCTTCTCATCACATGTCCAACGTATGACCATCGTCTTTTCTTTATTACTGAAGATATTAGTGGTTGATTGGCGATTTCTCTAATTTCCTCGTTTGTTTTGAATTCGTTCCATTCTATACCAAGTATTTTCCTTAGACATTTATTTTCGAATGCGTTCAACTTTGTTTCTATATCTCTTGTTGTTTTCCAGCTTTCACACGCATACGTAAGGGTTGATAGTACATTTGATTTGAATAGCCTAAGTTTTGTGTTTGTGCTAATGAGTTTTGATTTCCACAACTTTTCAAGGCTTCTGAAAGACATTGCTGCTTTAGCCAGTCTGATTCTAATTTCTTTGCTCGTATCCCCTTCTCGATCAATGTGACTTCCAAGATAGATGAAGTGATCGATCTCTTCTACTGGTTTGTTTTCCATGTATATTTTGTCACTTGTTGGAATTAAACTTTTCATGACTTTAGTCTTTTCATGATTGACCTCAAGCCCAATTTTGCTGGCTATTGATGATAGTTCATTTGTGTTTTCCTGCATCGTTTTTATCTGATTGCTGATGAGAACTATGTCATCAGCAAAGTCCAGGTCCTCCAAATGGTCTCCTTGTATTCGCTCTAACTACTAGCATGCTTATTCACTAGCTTGAGTACTGGAACACTGTACATGAAGCTACCTGCTTCGCTCTAACTACTAGCATGCTTATTCACTAGCTTGAATAATGGAACACTGTTCATGAAGCTACCTGCTTCGCTCTAACTAATATCATGCTTATTCACTAGCTTGAGTACTGGAACACTGTTCATGAAGCTACCTGCTTCGCTCTAACTACTAGCATGCTTATTCACTAGCTTGAGTACTGGAACACTGTACATGAAGCTACCTGCTTCGCTCTAACTACTAGCATGCTTATTCACTAGCTTGAGTACTGGAACACTGTACATGAAGCTACCTGCTTCGCTCTAACTAATATCATGCTTATTCACTAGCGTGAATACTGGAACACTGTTCAATTCACTAAATGTCTAAATGTGTGCTAAAATGTCTTTCTCTCTCTACTAGATTATCTAGCACTACCCATTATCACAACTCTACAAAGAGGAAGTTCCATACCTCTGCCACACACAAAGAAACGTTCTGTCCTCTAGATGTCAACCACTTATCCTGCTCGTGGTATCAGCTGTTCCAAAACCACTGCCCGCACTGTACTGTCCTTCTAACACGACTGGCCTTCTCACTTATTCTTTTTTCTAACCTACCTCCCTCCAACCAATCATCTTCCCTTTTTCATTCCTTAACTCACCCTCAACTGCGTCTCATACTCCCCGTGCAACACGATGTCCCCTCGGTTGTTTTCACTACTCATGGTGTTTCCCCGTTACTTGACAACTCCGTGTTTAACCTTTCCCCCCTTCTCTCACACACTCCCATCTTATCATACCAGTCTCTAATCACTGCTACATGAGGACTGAAAAGGAAACTCTGGTAAACCCCAAACTAGCGTGATATTTTCAACTTTGTGAGCAGAGGCAGATGTGGGTGGATATAGATCAGTCATTTATAGCTGAAAACAACACACTAGTAAGGGTTTTATGGTGTTCTCTTTTCATCTCTCAGGCTTACTTCTATAGATGGTGATGTCTAAACCATGGCAGGTTCATCAGTGGTGTTAAGTCTGCATGCTGGCCTTGAGAATAAAGGTTAAAATGCATCTTGATGCTCCCCAGTCAACCTAGCTGATAAAGACATGGGTTCCTGGCTCACAGAGTTGGTGAAAAGTAGTGCCAACCAGCAAGAGAACTGGCCCACTCACATTCAAACATTGTGGCTTAGTGGTCCTTTCCCTCTCCCCTTTTCACATGACAGAATATGCCAAGGTGCTCTAGTCTCAGAATGTCCCACTATTTACATAACTGTTATTTGAAACATCAAACTAGTTGACATTTTATAATCCACTTTACTTTTTTAGTGACCTCTAGTGTAAGACTGGAGATTAAGACACAACTGCAGCCCTAAAATTTGCTTTTATTGGATTTTTCTTTCAGTTCTTTTTTTCAAGTTTCAAAATTGATAAGTCAAATAGAAGTCCTAAACCTTCGGTCTTCTTCTTCTTTCCTTCCTCATTTGCCTTTCACCGTTGAGGGGAGATATAATTTGCGGTATTTTGCTCTTCTGTTCGCTTTTGCTGATGTTATATTTCCTAGTGCTTTAAAATTCCATCGTTCCATCTTTTTTGTGGTCAACCCTTGGGTCTGGAGTTCTCGCAACGCTTATTGAAGGCTCATTTTGTTGTGTTTTGATCACTCTGCCCTGTCATGTGGCCAAACCATTTTATCTATTGTTTCTTTATATATTCTATGGCGGGGGCTATTCCTAGCTCTTTTCTCAGTTCTTAATTTCTGATCTTGTCTCTCAGACTGTTTCCTGTCATTCGTCTAACACATTTCATCTCAGTAGATGTTATTTTTCTTAATGTTCTTGCATCTAGGGTCCAGGTCTGGCATTGGTAACACAACGTTGGGATGAAGATTGTATTGTACAGTGCTCGTTTTGCCTGTAGTGTTATTTCCTTGTTGGACAATAGTGGTGGTAGCTGTCCAATGATTTGACAAGCTTTGTTGCATCTTGAGTCTATCTCTGCTGTTTGTGAATTGTCGTTTGTCACTAAACTGCCTAGGTATTTGAATTCCTCTACTTTTTTTATTTGCCTGCCTTCCATAGTTATGTTAATGTTCTGTTTCTCTTTTGCGACATTCATGATTTCTATTTTGTTGATGTTGATTTTCATGTTGTATTTTGTGCCTGTTCTGTTTAGTTTATTTAAGTGTTCTTGTAGGTCTTCTATTTTTCCATATATGAGTGCCTGATTGTCTGCAAATAGAATCTCGTTGATTTCCTCTGTCTCTGATGGGTTGGCTAACTTGCATATATAGTCCATGTATGTAATAAATAGTAGGGGGCATAGTACGCACCTATGTCTTACACATGATCTAACTTCGAAGTGGTCCATGTAGCCTGCTGCTTTTCTGACTGTGCAGTTGCTGTTGATGTAGAGACTTTTAACAAGGTTGGTTAGATGTTGGCTTACTCTTTATGTTGTTAGTATCTCCCACAGTTGTTCTCTGTTTACTCTGTCGAATGCTTTTTCCTGGTCAATGAAAGCTATGTACAAATTTTGATTGTGTTCTGTGGTTTTTTCTGCTAGCTGTTTTAAGGTGAATAGAGCGTCAGTACATCCTCTGTTTTTTCGGAACACCATTTGAGACTCGCTTAACTGTAGTTCTATTATTGGTCTCTGTCTTTTTTCTACATATCTGGCGTAGAGTTTACCTGCATGACTGAGAAGAGATATACCTCTATATTGATTGCAGTCTCTTTTGCTACCTTTCTTTTTTCATATTGGTACGGTGATTGCCTGTTGCTAGTTTTCTGGTGCTTTTTGTTGGTACCATGCTGTAATAAATATTCTGTGTAGCCGTGTCACTCCTGTTTCTCCTGCTGCTGCTATTATTTCTATTGGTATGTTATCTATCCCCGGTGCTTTATTTCTTGGTGCATATTTGATTACTTCTTCAATTTCCTCTTTCATGATGTTGGGTTCAGTATTTGTGCTTTCTTGTGTGGTTTTTATGGTCATATTGGTAGTTGTGTCATGTTTAATAGGTCTTCAAAATATTCTTTTAATCTCTGTTGCATACATTGGTTATTTGATATTGGCTGTCTGTCTTTTTAATTTATGAGCTCAGTAGAATCATGCTTTCTTTTCTTGCTCTTGTGGCTTTTAATGCTTTGTAGAAATCTCTTGTGGCTGTCTTGAAGTCCCTGCTCATATTTTGTCCAAATTCTGTCCAATTCTTTTTCTTAGCTTTTTTGATAAAAATGTCTCTTTTTTGAACTCTTTTTCGAACTATGTAATATTTTTCTTGGTTCTTATTCTCCCTCCAAGTTTTAAATAGTTTCTTCTTTTCTTTAATTGCCTCTTTGATTGCTTCGTTCCACCATGGGTGCTCTTTTTCCCTTCTTTTGTCCTTAGCTTCGTTTCACATACTGTTTTAGAGATGTTGGCTACTGTTTTCTTAAATCCTTTCCACTCTTCTTCTATTGTGCATACTTTGTTAGGGAGTTTCTTGAATTTCTCTGTTAGTTTTTCTTCTAGGGTTTTCCTTGATTCTTGATCTTCTGATTGTTTTATTTTTATTGTCTGTTCTTTTTTTATTCTTTTGTTTGTTTTCATTTGTTCTTTTTGTTTTTGGTTGTCTGAGTGTAATCATAACCATTTTATGGTCTGTGTCGTCTGTGATATTAGGGATTGCTCTGCTGTCGGTTACTCTTTTCTTGTTCTGTTATCTTGTTAATATAAAATCTATCTGACTTCTGCATGTTGTGTCATTCCATTTGTACCTGGTGTATAATTGCAACTCTCTGTGTTTGAAGAATGTGTTCATAAATCATTTGATTACATATTTTCAACAGTCTGCTTCCATTTTCATTTAATTCAACTGTCTAATCGCCAAAGGGTCCCAAGATTTCTCTGTTCTCGCTGTTGTGTGTCCCTAGCCTTCCATTGAAATCTCCCATCACTTACATGTCATCGCTTTCATCAATCTTGTTAATAATTTCATTCAATGTGTCATAGAATTCTTCGTTGTCTTTTTCATATATGTATGGTGCATAAATCTGTATGTAAGTTATTTTTCGATCGTCTTCTAGTACCCTGGTTGTGATAATCCTTTCTGAGTAGTATTTTATTTCTAGAATGTTCTTTGCGTGTACTTTGTGTGATCAATGATAAATCCTACTCCGTGTGTTGCTCTTTCTGTGTTGTCGACTCCTGAGAATATTATAGCGTAGTTCATGTGTGTTTTCTTTATCTGTTGTCCATTTACTTTGGTGTCCGCTAATCCTAGTATCTTAATTTTCCTTTTTGACATTTCTTCTATTAGTTCAACTTCTTTATTTTTTATTCCGCATATGTTGATGGTTGCTACTTTATGTTTATCTATCTCCATTTTCTGTGATTTCTCTGAGCATAGAAACATTTATCCATTACCGCTAAGTCAGTCGTAAGTTAAGGGCTTAACTTAAAAACACATGTTAGGGGTTTTGCCCGGCTGATGTTTCCTCCACGTGTTTGATCGCTAAAGTCTCATATGCAATCTTTTACGGTCTAATTATAAATCTTTAGCTGTTTACATTTACAAAGTACTTATCTGATTATATCCTCCTCCTTGAATAGAAAACTTTACACAACTTTTCAATATATATATATATATATCTGTTGGAAATACTTTTTCATTCACTTTAATCACATAATCTACACTCTGAAATTAGAACAACCATATCATGTGAATCATGCATATTTACTGTCCTGAATGTTTAGAACAATGAGAAATTTCAAATTGGCTTTGAAGAAACCTGTGTTTGGACATTTATCATTTTAAAAAGTCAGTGATCACTATTTGGGTGAGGACACAGTGTTTGATAAAATTAAAAATACAAATACTGCAGGAGTTTAGAATCAGGCGTGACACAAGTAAATTGAAATGAATGATTGAGAATAATAGGCGTAGTGTGTTTAATCAGCGAGCTACTGGAACCATCATCATGTTTACCCTTTGTCATTTGTTGAACTAGGCTGATTACTGTTGAGACTACGCTGCATGCTTTCTGGTGTATTTTATGCTAACTAATCAGCCTAAGTATCCTTTTATATAACAGCAAATCATGGAGAACTTATGCAAAGCAAAAGAGAAGACTAAATGCATCCCATATGCAATGCCAGTGCTGTATTCTTATCATCTGGAAAGACACTAGCACAGACCTTCTGAAAATCTACATGCTGCTCAATGTAGGTTACACTGGCTTGGCCATTTACACCATATGAAAGATGGCAGCATATCAAAAGATATGCTTTATGGACAACTAGCACTTGGCAAAAGAACTAGGGGACACACAAAATTCTGATTTATAGATGTACATAAACTTGACATGAAGACTAAACACAAACCTTACAGTGAACTGGACTGCAAAGGACAAGGGGTAGGGTTCGATCCCAACCGACGGCTTCCGGGTTCACCCGGCCTTAAATGGGTACCAGATTTTTTTCTGGGAAAGTGAAGTGGCACGGGCGTAATACCGACCACATTACCCCAAAAATCATGTGCCGAAGGTCTGTAAAATTTATGGTCACTAACACCATATTCCCTATATGCCACTTGGAGTGACAGGGGCTCTCTTACAGCTTGGGAAAAGATATCTGCAGACCGCAATCTTTGGAGACATGCTCTAACTTAAGCAAGAAGCAGGCACATTCATAGAAAAAGAGAATACACTGCGAAAGGAAAGAAAAAATAATATTTCCTAGGGATGCTGCAAAATCCATAGTCAGCTATGACTGATGGAGACTACTACTGTTAATCATCATCGAGTGCCGTCTCCGCAACGAAGGTTGGCTACCATGGAGCGCCATTCTGCTCTGTCTTGCTTTGATGGTGCAGGTTGTCATAGGCTGATTTGTCCATCTTTTGATGTTACGCGTCCATGTTAGTCTTGGTCTGCCTCTGCCTCTTTTACTTTGTATTTTCCCCTCCAGGATTACTTTTAGTAGGCTATTGTGTCCTTTAACATGGCCCAAAAATCACATTTGTCTTGTTTGAATTGTGCTTAGTAGTTCTCTTTTCATTTTTAGTTGTTTTAAGACTTCATCGTTTGTTTTCTTTTCCTTCCATCCAATTCTACCTATTCTTCTATATATCCACATTTCAAAGGCTTCAATTCTCTGTTCTGTTTTCTTGTCTAATGTCCATGTTTCTGCACCATATAGGAATATTGAGAAGATGTAACATTTTGCTATTCTTACTACTGTTAATAACCTATGGAAAGTGCTGAGTAACCTTATCTCATTACTGAATATTCCCTAGTTATGTTATGCTCTACTTGTGGGTGGTTTTTGTTATCCTGACTAAGGTATCAAAGTAATTGAAGTGAGAACAGATATAAAATGAAAGTCTTTTAAATTGAATTCCTTCTTAGAGTTTGGAACAGTACATCTTTTCCTTGTTCTTGTACATAGGAGCACCATCATTGTGTTCTGGGTGTTCACTTGTGCTCTGGTCTGTTACTGATTAAACATGAAGACCTCAACGTGGTGTGTGAACTCTGTTGCAAGCTGCATTGGTTTCTTGGTAATTTCTTAAAGTTGGTTAATGCATCTTCAATGATGTTGGGAATGTTACTGTTTCTATAGGTGCTTGGACAGTATAGTTGTTCTGGTGATGCTATTCTCTCTATCTCATTCTCATTAAAAAAAATATGTCTTGACTTGCATTGAACTTAGTGTGGGACCCTCTCATTTTGTAAACAAACAAGAACAGCCTAAACTGTTACATCACCTTCAGTTTTGTCTACAGGTTCCCATGCCTTTAAGCAAGTTGCTTGTTGACATTTTTTCTGTAATGTTCACTTTTTGCATTTGTCAAACCAGCTGAGCTCTTCTGTTCTGTTGATGGAATTAGTTTCGCTGCAGAATTCTCCCTATCTGCTTCACCCATGCCACAGCTCCCTCCAAAGCCATGAATTAGTTTCACTGCAGAATTCTCTATATCTGCTTCACCCATGTCACAGCTCCCTCCAAAGCGCGTTGACAAATCTGTTGACAAGGTCAGTTACCTTGCAACCTTAATCGGCGGCACAGGCGATGATTCCAAATCAGCAGAACATACAATAGTGAGAGACAATATGTAGCCAGCTTATTGGAGATGGTTTCATCTAATAAGTGAGGGAGAAAGATGAAGCTTTGTTGAAATCTACAGTAGATTTTCTTCTAAAAATCCTCCACAATCTTCTCATCTCTGTTTTTAATTGCTCAAATCCAAGTCTATTATGTTAAACAAATTTAAAGTTGAAATAAACATATTATTAAAACATTACACAACATTACATTCACTTAATTTTGTTTTTCAGATTGTGTGCAGAAAGCGCCTGCAGTGGTTTAGGTGCCAGTACAGGTGAGACTGACTCCTTGCAGCGCAATATATTTGTGCAAGAATTGCTGCTGTCAACATTAGCAGAGCAACTCATTTTGATAACAGATGGTGAAATAGATGATCCGGGTTTCATTTTGGAAGCTCTTCATTCTCAGGGTTCAGAGAACGAGCAGGGTTCCTCACCTGTTCAAAAGAACAGGAATACTAATGAGTCACACACTAAGCACCGAAATACTCGGACGTCAAACAATGTTGGTGGGGCATTGGAGAAAGTACCTGGAGGTAAAGGGTCAAGGCCTGTGTCTGCTGGTGCTGTTAGGGAAATTACACGGGGTCATACTGGAAGTCCAGGTTCTGCTAGCAGTCTGCGTCAAGTGTATAGTCCAATCACTGTTCCAAACTCAGTAGCTGTTCATGGTCCAAACTTGGGGACTTCGGGTGGGGTAAATTTAATGCAAGGCAGAGCTGCCTCTGCCCCTCATAGCGGTAGAGAGAGGGGTTTAAACCCAGCCTCAGCAAAACGGAGCATGCTCAAACACATGCCACCTGCACGGGGTGCCACAGACACAGACCCTTCACCACACTAGCCTCCAGATGCTGTGCTTAAAGTCCTCGTTTTCTAAGAACTAAAGTTTCAAGGATCCACATTGCCATTATTAAATTATTTCAAAGTATTTCAGTTAAGATTAAAAAAATATCTAGCCTATTAATTGAATGAATCCTTTGATGACTGTTTCGTTACATTAAATAATATTTCATAGTGGATCCACCTTAGAACTGTACTGCAATATGAGCATTGCCGAGGCATCCCACTTGACATTTCTTCCCCACCCTTATTTATTATATGATGTTTTTCCCCACCACAGAATTCCTGTGTCTGTGGTAACGTTTCATGGGAAAGTTTGTGTGGTTTTCTCAATTGTGTAAATATACATAGTATAGGCCGTGACCAAAGGGCTGACTGTCTTGTATGATTGTGTGTATAAAATATGGGAGCCTGCTTGTGTCTGTTTTTTTATTATTTCCATAATTAAGGTTTCAATGAAACTGTGATATTGTCTTGTACTATTGTCCTTTAATTTTCTTTGAGAACTAAATATCAATAGTTAAATTACATTTTAATTTCTGCTGCAACTGTTCCCCTGTCTGGGTTTCATGAAGAGCATCTGTATGGTGGGCACATTTTCTTCTCCATTTGTGTTAGATGTTATAACTCATGCATTTGCTGTTCATAGTTGCAAGTGTAGCCAAGAGGCTAGAGCACTGACCTTCAATCCAAAGATGCAAAGTATTTGATTGATACAGACACACTTCAGCTAACTCTGGCTGTAAATGTGCACATAATGTGAATAGTGAGTTTGAGTTTAGGCTACCTTGTCTGCCTCTGATTGTAAAGGCTTAGTGCTGTGAGGTATCATACAGCATTATTGTTTTCAATGCAAACAAAATCATTTTATTTTAAATCACAAGGACATAAGATTGGTCTGATACTTAGTTATTTTGGGATGCTGATTGAAATGAATTATTTTGGGTCCAAATTACATTTTTGTTTTGATTAAATTATATTTAACTTAGACGGATTGTTATAGCCTTATAGCTGTCCATTTAATCAAAATTATCTATCATCTTTCAGGACAGACTTCGATTCTTTCTGGAAATACATAATAATATATGTATGTATTTATATAAACTTATAGAACATGAAATCTGGTGCTGGCTCATTTGTCAGTCACGTATAGACTATTTTACTTTTCAGCTTTGGTGGAGTAAATGCCATAGAATCAGCATTGAAAAAAAAATAAAATTGACGATTATACTGAAACATGCCTTCTGATTTATTTTTAAAACTGAGCTCAAAATGCATACTTGATTGTAAATCTGTGTATGTATGTGTGCTTATATATTATGTGTGTTATATATGTGTGTCTGTGCATGTGTGTCGGTGTGCACACAAGTCATCAAGCATTAAAAGTAACTTTTAATCATTGTTTCATGTTCCTTCTTTGAACATAATTTGTACTATAATTCTACACCCATACTGAGTATCAGTAGTGTAGTCTATGGTCAGAGATAAGTAGTTCAATAGTGGAGAGAGCAAACCCCTACACACCAAGATATCACACTGGGCAGAGAATGTAGACACTGGTGCATTCTGAAAGTGAATCTAAGAATTCAAAAGTTTTTATCTGAAATTGCAGCTCAGAAATATGCAGTGGTGTTTAGGGGTTGGTCTGTGCTGTGAAAGGAAAATAAAAACCAAGTAAGGATTCACTGTCAGAGTGAAATGCATGGGACCTAAATTAGTAGTACATGAAAATGAAGAAGGGTAATTACACTTCAAAGATAATAAGACTTCATCTAAGACTCTGAACAGAGGGCTGTTAGATTCCCAGTAAATATTAAGGAAGGTTAAAAGTGGATGGTTATTATGAGTGAGAGGTTAAGATACATAAGGAACTTGAAGGAATAATGTGGATTTATTATCTTCATTATGTGGAGGTTTGTGTCAATAAATGAGTGATGTGCTGGCAACAATGTCGGGGGCTGTGATCATGGTTAGGGAAGAGATATTGGAGGTATTGGCTACACACCTATGGGAAATATGGCTACACTCGCTCTGTTTGCAATTGAGAAGCTTGTGGTCATGCTATATCTTTTCCTATGTTGCCAGAACAATGTTCAAAGTCCTCACAAGGTCTTTTTATTGTCCCATTTTTTGTTTCATGTCTATGTCTCTGGGCCAGGTTTGACATTCAAGTTTAGCAAAATTGTTGCATGACTGAAGAGTCTGGACCCCACCTCCGCAGGGGTTACTCCTAGACTAAAAAGTGGCCCAGAAATCTCCAGTGGTCTGTTCTGAGACAGAAAATAATGGTCTGTGTGTGCTTTGGCAGCAGATGTTTTGGGTCCTGCATGTCACTTATTTTCAGCTTTTGCTTCCAGTTTGTCCTGCATTTGTTCCATATGATGGTCTTAGTGGCTCTTGGCCTTTGTAGCTTACTGGGTGACTTTTATTGGGTTTCCTGCTGCCAGTTTTGGAGGAGGTTTCAACTGCCTCATTTTCAGCAATTCTGCAGTGGGAGGGTATCCATTACAAGGCCATTTGTGTGGACTGTGACATTTATTTCTGAAATGATGTCTTGAGTATTGAGCGAATTTGAGATATTTTGAAGTTTCCCGGGACTCCCAGAAATGACTTGCAGTCTGTTAAGAAGATTGTTTTTGTGGGGATTCTTTGTTTTCTTTTTCTGAGTTTTTGAATAGCCTCACATAGTGCCTGCAACTAATGGGTCAGTTACACTCAGGCTGCATACAAAATTGGCTGTAAAACAAATAAAAAAATATGTGAGAAAGCTTAAGGCATATGTACAATCATTAAATTCATCACTATGCATACATACATAACCTCTGCTGTCTGCTATGAGTGAATGAGTATTTATGGGTTTGCCCATAGAGCTGTGATGCACTTGTAGATTCTTAATTATAATAATTAACAATTAGCACCATGGCCAGCAAACAGACCCAAATGAAATAAAGAAATAGGTATCTACATGGCTAGCAGAGTTTTTTTCAAATGAAATGACCCTAGTACATAATGATAAACTTTAAGGACTTCAGCTGACCCGAGATACATAATTTATAAGTATTTGAAAACTAGAACTGCCATCTAGTTACATCCTCATGTTATGGTCATTGACAATGATAACAGAATTGTAAGTACAACACAACTTCGGACACCTATGATTTTCTTGTTTTATGGGGTGAAATGGTTGAGTTTCTGTATAAACTTTACAAAAAAAAAACTAATAACCATAAGAGAACTAAACCTCTCACCTCCAAATGCTGCAGCAGTTTAGTCCCATGTCAAGATGAAATGCCACAACATGTCCATTACCTTATGCTGCACTTAAAAACATCATCATCATCATCGTATGCCTTCTCCGCAAAGAAGGTTGGCTACCATGGATTGCCATTCTACTCTGTTTCTTGCTTTGATGGTGCAGGCTGACAGATTGACTTGTTCATCTTTTGATGTTATTCGTCCATGTTAGCCTTAGTCTGCCACTTTTACCTTGTATTTTCCCATCCAAGATTACCTTTAGTAGGCTGCTGTGTATTTTAACATGCCCCAAAAATCTCAATTGTCTTGTTCGAATTCTATTTAGTAGTTCTCTTTTCAATTTTAGGGAGCTGCGATAGCTCAGTGGTTAGTGAAATGGACTACAAAGGACAAGAGGTAGGGTTCGATCCCAACCGACAGCTTCTGGTTCACCCAGCCTTTAATGGGTACCAGATTTTTTTTCTAAGAAAGTAAAGCGGCACGGGCGTAATACCGACCACATTGCCCCAAAAATCATGTGCCGAAGGTCTGTAAAATTTATGGTCACTAACACCATATTCCCTATACGCCACATGGCGGGATTGGGGTACTTTACTTTTTTTTTTTTTTTCCTTCATTTTTTGTTGTTTTAAGACTTCATCGTTTGTTTTCTTTTCTTTCCATCCAATTCTACCTATTCTTCTATAAATGCACATTTCAAAGGCTTTAATTTTCCCTTCTGTTTTCTTGTATAATGTCCATGTTCCTGTACCAAACAGGAATGTTGAGAAGATGTAACATTTTGCTATTCTTAGTTTTAGCTCTGGTGTTATTTGTTTTGATGTTAGTATGTTCTTCATGACATTAAAATTACTTTTTGCCATTCCTATTCTTCTGTTTATTTCAGTTTTATATTTTACATCATTGGTTATAGTATTTCCAAGGTAGTTGTGGTTCTGAACTGTCTCCAGTTACGTTCCTTCAACTTTGATATCCACTTGTAGGTTTTGAGTATTAACTTTGTTTATGATCATAGTTTTAGTCTTTTTTTGATATTCATATCTAATTCATATTTTTTGCTTGTCATCAGCAAACATCTTTTACAGTATCATCAGCATATCTTAGGTTATTGATTATCTTTCCATTAATGTTTAGGCCTGGTATCTATCTCTATGGTGTTTTTAAAGATTTACTCAATGTATAGATTGAACAAGCTTGGTGATAGGATGCATCCTTGTCTTACTCCTCACCTTGTTATATTTTATTATTGCTGTTTGCTCACAGTATAAATTGCATATTAGTCGTATGTCTGTGTCATCTAGATGTATATCTTTTAGGCATTCTATTAGTTGTTTATGGTGTACTCTATCAAAAGCTTTGGTATAGCCTAAAAAGCATATATTGGTTTATTTACTTTTGTGTACTTTTCAATTAAAATCCTCATGCAGAATATGGCCTCTTTTGTCCCACTGTTTTTCCTAACTCCAAAATTGTTGTTCTTCTAATTCAATATTGATTTTATTCTGAAACCTTCCCAGTATAACATTTAGCAAGATGTTTGTTACATAGCTCATTAGACTTATTGTTAACAAATCACTTTGACTGTACCATTTTTTTTTAGGCAATGCAATGAAAGTTGATGGTTTTAATTCATTTGGTATGTAACCTGTATGGTATATGTCATTGCATATGTCCGATCATTCAACGCCAAAATTTTCTAGTGCCTGTGTCATAAAAAAATCTGTTTTATACTCCTGCCATCTATTAATTATATCTTTGTTTTCTGTTAAAATGTTTCCTTTTTTTGTTTGCAATACATCCACTTTCTGTGGCTTTCTTATTTTTACTAGTCGTCTCTTTATTTCTGTGAGTATCACTCTTAAATCTTGTTTATTTTCCATAGTTTTGATTTTTAGGCATCTTTAGCTGAGCCAGTTTTCTTTTGCCTTTTTGCACATTTTGCATATTTCATTATCTATTTTCTTGTATTGAGCAGTGTTCTTCACTTGTCACCTTTCTTCCAATTTTTCTAAGATGGTGTCAGTTAAAAAGCGACTAAGAGGTTTGAAATCGTCACCTGTGCAGTCGAGTAGAATGTGCACGGAGCAACCTTGTCAACAAAATTTATCAATGCATATTGGGAAATGCTGTAACAAGTGGTGGAGTGAATGTGGAGAACTCCTAACTGCAATGAAACTGGTTCCATGGAATAGAGTAAGCAAAGTCATTGGGTGAAAGCAAGCACTATTGACTCAACACTGCAATGACAATTTTTATTGTGCCAGATGTCCAGTGTTTGTTTATGAAAAAATATGTAGATATTTCAATGCAAAAGTGATACACAGTTTTAAACTTTACGACTGCATTTGAAAGTGCTCGAGGATCAGAACTCAAACTTTGGTGATCAAGTAGTTAATGTTCTCATTTGAGAACTAGCTATCTAAATTTGGCAATTTCCAAATGGTATGAATTTTTTTACAGTCAACACAAATTACAATCAGCTAAAAATGATAACGGTTAATCAGGATAGAATAATAAAGAATATGTACTGGCAACAAACAGCGGCCATAAGAACTGGAAACCAATTTGGAATGTTTCAACAAATAAAACAGGGTGTTAGGCATGGTTGTGTGCTGTTACCAGATTTGTTTAATATTTATAGTGAGATTATTTTAAGATCCATAAGGGGCATGCCTGGAATAACAATCGACGGTCATAATATAAATAACATAAGGTACGCTGATGATACAGTCTTAATCGCTAAGAGTGAAAATGAGTTACAAGAAATGTTAGACATTATAGTGAAAGAAAGCAAAAATAAACTATCTATCTATCTATTGTCCTTTCGAGCCGAAGACAGCACATAGGGCAGAACCACAATCTCAAAAACAGAAACCTTGCGTGCCAAAATGGCACATATTGCAGAGATCACTGCTCTAAAATCTATGGTTCTGTTTCCATAACAATACTTTTTACAATGACAGCATGCCAAGCCATTGATCAACCTCCTTAGTCGCCTCTTACGACATGCCTGGAAGATCACAGTGTCACTATTCTTTACCTCCCTCATAATGTGGCCCCGGTAACACCCGGGTAAAAAATAAACTACTCGGCCTTAATACCAAAAAGACAGAAGTAATGGTAACAACAACAAAAAAGCCATCACATCAGTGCAAAATAAAGACAAGTGGAACAATATTAAAACAGGTAAATAAATTTAAATATTTGGGAATTTTGTTAACCTCAGACGGAAGATGTACAACAGGGGTGAGATGTAGAATGGCTCAGGCAAAAGCAGCTTTCCAAAAAATGAGGAAGATTCTAAGCAATCCATTTATTACAATAGAAACAAGAAAAAAAGTTAAATGTTATGTTGAGCCAGTCTTAAAATATGGATGTGAATCATGGACAATAGGACAACAGACAAGGAAATTTGGAAATGTGGTTTTACAGAATAATGTTGAGAATACCATGGACAGCTAAGAAGAGTAATGAAAACGTTCTGAAAGAGGCCAAAGCAAAAAGATAACTAATTTCCAATATTAGGAAGAAACAATCATCATTTTTTTGGCCATGTAATAAAAAGAGAACAACTGGAATATATTGTAACAACTAGGAAAATTGAGGGACGAAGAGATAGAGGGAAGCAAAGAGAAAAGATACCAGACAGCTTAAGAGAATGGCTTGGCAGAAAGTCAACAGAAATGATAAACAACTGTCGTGATCGAAAGTTATGGAGAGACATGATCACCTACGCCAGCAGGCTTGGTACTTGATGACGATGATAATGATGATGATGTGTGTATATATTTGATGATATCAGCTTCTATTTTGATTGTATATAAATTAACGCTGTGATCAGCCGTTTGTGAAGTGAAATTTAAAAAAAATGACTGGATTTGATTGTTTCTTTTTAAATGTTAAATTGGTTATATTGATAACTAAAAATGGGCTAGCAATGTGATGCCATCTTTATATAAGGCTATATATTTATGTGTATGTGTGTGTGTATATATAGGGAAGTACATACATTTTACAGACCTTCAGCACATGATTTTTGGGGTAATGTGGTCGGTATTACGCCCATGCCGCTTTACTTTCCCAGAAAAATATCCGGTATCCATTTAAGGCTGGGTGAACCCGGAAGCCGTCGGTTGAGATCGAACCCTACCCCTTGTCCTTTGTAGTTCTAGTTCACTAACAACTGAGCTATCGCGTCTCCCGCATATATATATATATATATATATATATATCTCAAATTACTTAGACAGACCCTTGAGATACAGTATAGATTATAAAACAACATACTATACAATCACGCCTTCACACACAACATCTTATTCGTCCTTCACTCTCATATAACCCCACACAAACATCTCAAAGAAAAGTAATGAACATTGTTGTTCTGTCCCAGGCTTCTCTTTCCATCATGTTATTTATCACTCACAGAAATAGAAGGTTGGTCATGACACTACACTTCTCATAAAGCAGACAGTCCTGGAGTACACGTTTTACTGTTTGGTTGCCATCTCCACATTGGCATGTGTACGCTTGTCCAATTTTTTAGTTCCACCACTACATGATAGTGTAGTCTGCGCTTGCCAGTTCTTAATAATTAAAACAGTAATCTGACTGGTAAGAAGTATGATGCCTCTGTTGCATCTTTTTTTTTCTTCTTCTTTCCTTCTTTTACAATGATGATGATTCTACGTACAAGAATGAGAATGTATTTTGCATGTTATTAGTTTGTTTTATTTTTAAAATAGGAAGTTTCTTTTCAAACAGAGCCGTAAAGGTGCCCGTCGCCTATCCGCCATATTGACAGGAAGTTCGACGACATGTAGTGCATAGATGAACATGCAACCCAGACATAAACAATGTCGTAGAGAAGATGTAAGAAAATAACAAGGAAAATAGTGCATCACCATCGATGCTGACAAATCATCTTTAGTTTGTCGCTCAAGCAGATTATATACACGATACATCCATACACGAATACAATGAGTTTACAAATCTAGTTGCACTATTCGACAAGAAGCTGACTCGAAAACAACAAATCAACAAAACAGTATGTAAATCTAAAAGTAAATAAAAATGTTAAATGGACCAACTTCAGGAATGCGTGAAAGAAAACTAAAAAAAAAAAAAAAAAAAAAAAAAAAAAAAAAAAAAAAACGAACACCAGAAGGCAAACAACCGTGCCTAGAGAACAGTCAAACAGCATGATACACAATGTCAAGCTCTACCCTGCAGAGTTTTGTACAACAACTAAGCACTTAGAGCTATCACATTTGCAATGAATTCAACACTTATAGTAGAAATGACAAGAAGAATTACGTAGGGAGGTCAAAAAGTAATGCACACCAATTTTTTTCTCGGAAACTATTCGGGCAAAATGTGTGAAATTTTCACAGATTGTAGCTGAACATCCCCTTGACACTACCTATTTGTCAACATAATCTCCGTCCAACGCGAAACTAGGTCATGAATGCCTCGTTTGTACCAAGTTTTGTCCTGCTCGCGTAGCCATTTTTTAACTGCACGGATCACATCCTCATCATTGTCAAAGTGTGTCCCACGCAGGAATTTTTTGAGTGGTCCAAACAGATGGAAATCTGAGGGAGCCAGATCAGGGCTGTAAGGAGGATGGGGCAGTACAGTCCAACCAAATTTGTTGATTGCTTCCCGTGTTACCAGACTTGTGTGAGGGCGTGCATTGTCATGTTGAAGCAACAAATCTGCAGATGGCTTATTAGGCCGAACTCTGTGGAACCGATTTTTGAGTTTTGTCAGTGTATTGATGTAAGCTGTCGAGTTGATTGTCTCACCTCTTGTCATTACATCAACAAGAATCACACCATCAATGTCCCAGAAGACAGTGATCATCACCTTTCCGGCTGATGGAGATGTTTTGAATTTTTTTCTTTTTGGTGACTGCGGATGATGCCATTCCATTGACTGCATTTTTGTTTCAGGCTCATAATAATGTGCCCACGTTTCGTCACCGGTAACAATTTTTGACAAAAACATTTCTCCTTCAACACCGAAACGCTCCAACAATTCAGAACAGAATGTTTTCCTTTGAACTCTGTGATCATTTGTTAGGCACCGAGGAACCCATCGAGCGCAAATCTTTGAATATCCGAGAGTTTTAAAAATTGCGATTGCACTTCCCCTGCTGACTGTAAGCTGCAATGCCAATTGCTGACTAGTGATACGCCTATCCTTACGAATAATGGCATCAGCCCGGTTTAACATGTCTGTGCTGGTAGCCGAGGCAACACGTCCAGAATGCGGTAAATCATGCAGCTCCACTCGTACACTTTCTGCAGCTTTAATTCTCTGAACCCAGCGACTAACTGTGTTCCTATCGACTGCAGAACATTTGTACACTGCACACAGTCGTTTATGAATGTTTGCCACAGTTTCTTTTTCCGCAACCAGAAATTCTATTACAATTCGCTGTTTGTAACGGACATTGTTGACAAGCTCCATTTTAACGGTTCATAGATTGCGTAGTATTTATCCGAATGCTGTGCAATTTGGTGCACATAATTGGAACATGTCATATTCCAAGTGTGCAAAATTTCATATTCCTATCTTTATTATTAGCCGAGAAAAAAATTGGTGCGCATTACTTTTTGACCTCCCTTTAGTACAACCTCTAAAAGACCACGGAGATGCAGAAATACAATACAAGGAGAAATAGTTGATTGCACTCAAAAAAATCTTACCCACTTAGGGAAAAGGGAGCCGCGATAGCTCAGTGGTTAGTGAACTGGACTACAAAGGACAAGGGGTAGAGTTCGATCCTAACCGACGGCTTCCGGGTTCACCCAGCCTTAAATGGGTACCGGATTTTTTTCTGGGAAAGTGAAGCGGCACGGGCGAAATACCGACCACATTACCCTAAAAATCATGTGCCGAAGGTCTGTAGAATTTATGGTCTTCTTCTACCTTTTAGCTCCCAGTGGAGCATAGGTCTTCAACAAACACTTTCCAAGTCGTTCTGTTTTTTGCAATTCTTTTAAGATCATTCCATGTCTTCCCCATCATCTTCATCTCTACTTTGATCTGTCTTCTCCAAGAATTCCTTGGTCTTCCTCTTTGTCTTTTCCCCTGGGGATTCCAAAAAAGGGCCTGTTGTGTAATACTCTCAGTTGGCTTCCTCAGTGTGTGTCCTATCCATCGCCATCGTCTTCGCTGTATCTCTTTATCCACTGGTATTTGACCGGTTCATTTCCATAATTCCACGTTAGTGACTTTGTCCTGCCATTTCCATTCCTTTATTCTGCGCAAGCATCCATTAATGAAAGTCTGTACCTTCGTGATTGTCAATTTTGTTATTCTCCATGTTTCACAGCCATATAATAGGACCGACTTAACATTTGAGTTGAAAATTTTTAATAATGCGGGTGTAATACCGACCACATTACCCCAAAAATCATGTGCTGAAGGTCTGTAAAATATATGGTCACTAACACCATATTCCCTATACGCCACTTGGCGTGACAGGGGTACTTTACTTTTTTTAACTTACTTAGGGAAAGATTGCAAAAATAGCAAAAGAGTAAGAATGTCAAATATATATATACAATACCAAACTTCTAAGCAAATGTGTGTTCTGATAACTGTATCTTTAACACCAGACGTAAGCCTCACCTTGAGAAAGACACAAGCATGCAATTAAACCCCAA
Organism: Megaustenia siamemsis; assembly: GCA_032433765.1. NCBI lineage: Eukaryota > Metazoa > Mollusca > Gastropoda > Stylommatophora > Ariophantidae > Megaustenia > Megaustenia siamemsis. The sequence continues at coordinate 30,142,537 of JAVIAB010000051.1, forward strand.
ACAGTAGAGTAATAAAAGGTGCAAACGCTCATAAACAGAAACAAGAACACTGAATTATTTCTGTGTTTTCAATAAATCTATCTATTGACCTTTCGAGCCGTAACCGGCCCATAGGGCGTAGACCAAGATACACCTTCTCCTATATGAATTTTTGTTCTAGCAGTTTTCTTTTAAAGATATTTTATCAAATCTCGCCATCTGTCTCTGTTCTGTGCAAGCAGTTCTATCTCATTGAGGGAGCCGATTCCTGCTGCTCTTGCCTCTCTCATCAATGTTCTTCTCAGTGTCTCCCTGGGTCTTCCTCTTTTTCTTTTACCTGTTGTTTCCCATATGAGGGCTTGCTTTGCTATTCGATTATTATCTCTTCTCATCACATGTCCAACGTATGACCATCGTGGCGATTTCTCTAATTTCCTCGTTTGTTTTGAATTCGTTCCATTCTATACCAAGTATTTTCCTTAGACATTTATTTTCGAATGCGTTCAACTTTGTTTCTATATCTCTTGTTGTTTTCCAGCTTTCACACGCATACGTAAGGGTTGATAGTACATTTGATTTGAATAGCCTAAGTTTTGTGTTTGTGCTAATGAGTTTTGATTTCCACAACTTTTCAAGGCTTCTGAAAGACATTGCTGCTTTAGCCAGTCTGATTCTAATTTCTTTGCTCGTATCCCCTTCTCGATCAATGTGACTTCCAAGATAGATGAAGTGATCAATCTCTTCTACTGGTTTGTTTTCCATGTATATTTTGTCACTTGTTGGAATTAAACTTTTCATGACTTTAGTCTTTTCATGATTGACCTCAAGCCCAATTTTGCTGGCTATTGATGATAGTTCATTTGTGTTTTCCTGCATCGTTTTTATCTGATTGCTGATGAGAACTATGTCATCAGCAAAGTCCAGGTCCTCCAAATGGTCTCCTTGTATCCATTCGATGCCTTTATTACCAGTGCAGCATTTCTTCATTATGAAGTCCATAACAATTCCAAATAACAAGGGCGATAAAATACATCCTTGTTTAACCCCAGTTTCTATTGGGAAACATTCGCTCAGTCCTTCCTCTGTTCGAACTGCACATGTGTAACCATCATACATGTCTTTGATAATATTTATGATTTTTGATGGTAAGCCATATTGCTTCAGAATTTTCCACAAAGAATCTCTATGAATACTATCAAATGCTTTTTTGAAGTCGATGAAGTTAAGTACAAAAGGTTTTTGCTTTTCAATGTGTTCCTCCAATATAAGTCGTAGAGTGAAAATGTGGTCAAGACAGCTTCTCCCTTTTCTAAACCCAGCCTGTTCTTCACGCATTACTGTATCTATTGAATCCTTTATTCTATTTAGGATGATTTTACAGAATAATTTTGAGGCAACTGACAAAAGTGTCACGCCTCTCCAATTGTTACAATCTCTAAGATTGCCCTTTTTTGGGATCTTAACAATGATTCCTTTTTTCCATTTATGAGGCGTCTTCTCTGTTTTCCAAATGATGTTGAACATTTTTTGGAGATGTATTAAATTATGGCTATCAATTGCCTTGAGGATCTCAGCTGTTAACTTATCCTCTCCAGCAGCCTTGTTATTGGTCATTAGCTTTAAGGTGGTTTCTATTTCACTCAAGGTGAAGTCATCTAAATTTACATCTAATTCTGCTGCTGGTGTTTCAGCTTCAAAATCTATTAAACTGTGAGGTAGTGGACAGTTAAGAATTTCTTTGAAGTGTTCCGCCCAACGGGCTTTTATGTCTGCGCTTGTTGTTAGCATTAATCCAGATTTGTCTAGAATTGGTGTTCCACTGGATGTATAGGTGTTTGTCAGCATCTTTTGTACAGTATAAAGAGTTCTGCTGTCTCCTGTAATTGCAGCTGTCTCTGCTTTCTCTGCCAAGTTGTCTATATAAGCTCTTGTATCTCTTCTTGCCGAACTTTTCACTTTGTTGTCTAATTCTTTGTATGTTGCTTTTGCCAGAACCTTTCCAAGATCAATAAATACATTGTAATTTTTAAAAAAATCTGGTTCTACATTGAACTCACATTGAATATGTATCTGTGTGAGTGTATACCATTTAAAGTATATATCGTCAACCCATTTCTATCTTAAGTCATTATTTGGAACTTTGCAAGTTCGAAGTCTGACAATTCATTGATGTTATCTTCCTATCTTTTTCCTTGCCTACCTCTCGTTGCTCCATACACATTTCCTTTGCTGGATGGTCTTTATTATTAAACCGACCGATCGAGATGCGTTTCAAATCATTTCATTTTGCGCTTCACAATAAACAAAAGATAACTCCGATTGCTTGTGTTTATATCTTTTTTGCGATTTTTCTCATTCGCAATATGATCTAAGTAAGGGTTGCCACAAATTGTACGATAACATTTCATCTCCATACCTTGTATATTTGATATGTAGCTCTGATGTAAAGGTATTATATACATATATGTGGTAATGTCCTAGCTTAGCGTTTTTCTTATGTTAACATGAAAAACATAAGGCAAAATATAATTATTTACTCAATATTTTTTATTAAAAAACCAACTAGAAAATACAAAATGCCACATCAGTACCAGTATATGGAACTTTAGATAACTTTAAAAATAAAAAACAATAATCACATTACAAGGGCTACTACATATTAATGTATTAACAATGGGGAGTATAAAATGTAAAAAAAAAAGTTTAATTAACATTATTTGGCAAGTAAAATCGTGGTCAAACAAACTTTGTATGTGAGCACAAATAACACATGTTTTTCTCAAAGTTTTTGTTAATTTTATCACCTCCGTACAATCAGGCACTAAATTTAGCATGAAACATGGAATGTCTGTTCTTAGTGAGAGCAAGTGTCCTTCTCCATTCTAGCAGATATTCTCTTACTTCAGGGGTGCTCACATTTTCATAGGTGATAGCCTGACATGTTGGATTGATTTTTTTTTCTAGCAATTTAACCCAAACAGAGGTCGTTTGGCCTACTCTTTTAGACATTTAACTGCCAAAAGTAATTTATCGAGTGCATACAAGACCTCATGTTTTTCGCTATTATCTGAGAGGGTTGAATTTCGAATAATTTCTCGGTGACTAGGGGAGGACAAAGTGAGGCAAAAATTCCCACTTTAAGAGAAAAATGTCCATAGGTGCAAGTGTATAATGGTGTTAGTGCCCTTACTTTGCAACGACCAATGTCACATTTATGGACGGTTTAGTAGGTACCGTGCTAGGTCACATCCTACTTTCCCAGAATTAAATTCTGTATCCATTTAAGGCTAGGTAAACCTGTCAACAGGGATTGAACCCAACCTCTTGCCCTTAGTAGTTCACCACTAATCACTAAGGTTTTACATTCGATGTCTATCCCTCTCGAAAAATGTTGAAAAAACAGGCAGTCCCGTCTGCATTCTGCGCACATTAAAGAGTCCTTGGCAGATGGAAATTGAAAAGAGTAGGTCAAAAATGGCTGCTCTTCAGGGGAAATTAGTAGGAAAAAATCTACCACTAAAACCGTTAAAACTCTAGATGATACAAATTATGAGAGTACCTCCGAAGCTGACAATATCTGCCTGCATGGCGGGGGACACCTGAGCACATGGCTGCTGGTGTGAGAAATAGGAAAAAAAAGTGGTATTCTATTCACACAAAATTGACTCTCTCTGGACTTGGCTAGAAATCTGAGCTGGCGAACACGAAGAAACAACAACAAACAATCCTACAGTGGTAAGGTCTGCTTCTATAGAAGACCACAAAGATGGACAATCCAGCTGAACCTGTTAAAACCAGAAAGCAAATGCAGCTCTCCACATAACCTGCCAGCTCTAAGTGTTAGTGCTTCACATTGATGCTGTGGCATTTACTATATGTAGATGCCATCTGCACAAATTAATTTTTATTATACAAGATCTTTCAGTAGATATTACATTATATCATAAGTAAACAAACACACTATTTTATTGAACTCTTTAACAATAGACCAATGATTGGTGAGTATTATGTCCATTTGTTGTTATGCATCATGTACAGTATTTATTGCCATATTCTTAGTTTAGTTTCATTTATATTTTGATCAAAGATAGTCAGAAGTAACAATTTATTTTTTAAAATGTGAAGATAGTTAAGTAAGTGGCTATTTGAAGCAGATAATTCTCCCATGATCAGCAAAATAATTGTTATATCAAATAACTTCATTCAATATTTGATTCCTTAGTATTGGCATCAGGTATCAAACTAAATTTAAAGACAGTTTAAATTAATTTCATTGTTTTGTGTCTGAGATGTCACTTTAGTTTACAATGTTAATTTAATTATTATCGAGTGGTAGGGAAATCTTTCCTTCACAAAAGTGGATACATGAAAAGGTTGAAGAGCATGAGTATAGTGTTTAGTTTTTAGGGAAGTTCAAATAGAAGTAGTGGTTCTTTATACGTGTTGGGAATTGCTTGAGCATTATAGTTATTATGTTCACATTGATACAAAAAGCACACCCACATGGAGCAATCAGGTATTTCCCAGTGGTTCCTGATCATTAGATAGGTCATATTGAGTGTAAGTCCTATTGGAGACTGATGATAAAACATAGTTCTAAGCTTAAGTTGAGCACATAAGATACTTTTGGTAGTTGAAAATGAAAAAAACAAAACAGATTATATGCCACTGTCCAGGCTAAAAATGAAAAACAATACAAATGCTACCATGATATTCATTGAAGTTTTATTACAAAATTTACTGTAATTATCTCAGAAAAGTGGAATTCATGCACTACTGCATAGCTTTTTTCTGTGTGATCAGGAAAGAGACTGGGATACTAATTGATGCTGAGTACAATAATGATGATTTTACATACAAGAATGTAATTTGCATATCATTAGTATGTTTAAAAAAAAAAAAAATGATACTTCACTATGTTGAAGTATGTTCAGATTATAAAAATTATTACTTTATCTTTTCTACTGAGCTGGTTATAAGCATAATATTTTGGATAATAATTTTGGTTCTCTAATTCATTAATTTCCAGAAATTGCTCCTAACAAACCACTTGTATTCATAAAAAATTACACTTGTATGTGGCTAATACAATCTACCACTCTATCCTGTTTTTTTATTTCTGTCTTTTACACCTTTATTCTTCCCTTACACTTCTTATAACATCACATGTATATGTTTACATAATTAAAGTAACAAACAAATGAGTATGGAACATCGTGTGTTTACAAATGCAGCATATCTTTCATTTGTAAATCTGAGATTGGAGTATATTTTGTCAATGTTTCAAAGTAGTAAACATCAGGTGCTTGTAATGGGTACTCATCATTTATCAGCGCCCACAGTTTTTCCAACTCATCTTCGATGCTCTTCCTTTTATCATCAGGAATAATTTTATACCAGTAACCTAGTCCTAAATGGTAAGGCATTTTTGAGGAAATTGAACCAGGAAAGATGGAACGAATCTGATTTTTCAGGTTTGAAATGAGATCTTTACTGGTTAGGTGGCCCCAAACACTCAAGCCAGACTGTCCAATATTCAACTTAGTTTTGTGAAAGATAAGTTTGGTCCTTAGCTTAGAACAAATCTTTCTTGTTGCAGTTAAATCTTTTAGAAGAGATCCTAATGCATCAACCCAGTGTTTTGATGGTACATTGCCAGACACAGGTGCATATTTTACTGGAACATCTAACTGAGTAAAAACATAATAAATAGTAATGTGGTATGAGGTGGCAGGAAGTGGTGCCAGGTATTTGTTTAGTATTCTATTGTTTTTTATAAATTGCTCTAAGATTGAATAATTATATGAGCCTGTTACTGCACTGTTTACTGTATAGCCAAAAAATGGTTTGTATTGACCATCATTGTTGATTTTGTCACTTTTGAAACTTTGGAATCGCGTCTTCTTTGAAACTATAAGAAGAAAAAACAATACAAAACTCAATTTGTAAGTGACAGCAACCACTGTAAGCAATTGCATAATAAATAAACTTTCTTGCACTCATCCCATTATTAAAGGAATACACTTCTTCATCATTGGCTCTTAAAATGACTTTAAGTGGGTGTGTATGTTTTGTATTGCGGTGTGCAGTAGAACTGTGATATTTGTGCCTTTTGGTCAAATACATCCGACTTCAGAGTGATATTTTTTAATACCGGGTTGCTCTCAATTCCTACTCACTTGGCCAGAGTAGACTGGTTATCTGTTACTGGAGACACTGAGAAAAGGTGGAGTAAAGTCTAGTTCACCAATCCTGGCTCAAATCATCAGCTATAATTGGCTGGCAACTTCAGCTCTGGTGCTGTCTTTTCCTCCATAATATATATCCTTATAATAAAAATTAAAATATATAAAAGCCACAAAAAATTATATTATACAAAGGGAGGGAGAAGGGAGGCTGGGTTTTCTGGAGGTAAGACATCAGTTTCTCTGGTTAGATTCTATTTTGAAAAAAAGTAGAATCTGTGGCTTTACTCTCCCCTTGTCTCTGGGTAGTGAGATCTCATATCTTGCCCTCTCAGAAAATGGTGAAAAAAAGGAGGCCCTGTAAGCGTTCTGGACACGTTCAAGAACACTTAGTAGGTGGAAATTGAAAATGCAACATGCCAAGAACGGTCATTGTCTGGAAGAAAAATGTAATCAAAACGTTAAAAACATCAGTGATATAAATATGGGAGTACCTCTAAAATTGGAGAATAGTTGCCTTTGTGGTGGGGGACACCTGAGCATATGGGTGCCATGTGAAAAATATAAAAAAGTGATATTCATCCAAAATTCATTCTCTCAGGACTTTGCTAGAGATATAAACCTGGTGAACGCAAACAAATAAACAAACAAACTATATTTAAAAAGTTGATTTCATTTTTAAGAGACTTTGTAACTGCGAAACACTAGAATTATCCATCATCATCAAATACCATGCTTGCTTGCTAAGATGTGCTCTCCACAACTTTCTATTTCTAGAATCGTTTAACAGTTCTGTTTACTTTTTACTAAACTATTTAAATTCTTCTTTTAATCTATTGTCCTTTAGAGCCAAAGACGGCACATAGGGCACAACCACAATCTCAAAAACAGAAACCTTGCGTGCCAAAATGGCACATCTTGCAGAGATCACTGCTCTAAAATATATGGCGCTGTTTCCATAACAATACTTTTTACAATGACAGCTTGTCAGGCCATCAATCAACCTCCTTAGTCGCCTCTTAAGACATGCCTGGAAGGTCACAGTGTCACTATTCTTTACCGCCCTCATAATGAGGCCCCGGTAACACACGGGAACTTCTTTTAAACAGTCTGAATATTTCTTTCTGTCTCTATTTTCTTCATCAGTTTGTCCAGTCACTACTGTAGTTACTCTGAGACAGAAATTAAAAACAACTCTCTATTTCTGACAACTTTTCTGCTATTATCCTACCAGTAATTTCAGATTTGGTATAAGGCTCAAAGTGGATCTCACCACAAGTCCTTAATGTGGTCAAACTTCTCAATTTCTGCAATGAGATCACTGTTTACCACCTTTGCCACTCTTATCAGTTTGTACTTGTTTCCCTCTGATTAAATTTTGTAATTTCATTTATTTATTTATTTTATTTTAGTTTTTTTTTGCGTTCACCAGCTTTTACCTCTGATGAAGTCCCTAGAGACTAGGAACTGAATTTTACATGTTAATCCATTTTTCCCAGGCCTGGTAGTCATGTGCACAAGGGTCCCTCACCGCACAGGCAGATAACTCTGCCTTCAGAGGTACTCATATTTTTTCTGCCCATGAGTAATTGACATTTCAAGCTGGGCCTCTCTGTTGAGACCAGGGGTGGTTGCCACAGAGAGAAATCATAAATAAAAATTCCAACTGGTGCAGCTGGGATTTGAACCCACAACCTCTCTGTCTTGAGGCTGGCGTCTTGCCTTGAGACCAACCAGTCCCCCAATAATTTCATTCAAGACTCAAGATTTTTGTCCAGATCAATAACAGTGGATATTTTATTATGGTGGCTTGTTTGACCTATCAGCTATTCATAAAAAGCATGAACAAAATAGTTTTTCCAGTAGTCACTATGTATTTCGAGGTGCGCGTGGCCGTGCGGCTAAAACCACTGTTCCGCTGGCTGAAAAGCTGACGTACAGTGTTCTAAGCCCGCGGTAGACAGAAAATATTTTTTCTATCGGGGGTGAAATAAAAATCCTGAGTCGCACACGTCGTGGCGACTGCTTGACCAAGCAGCCTTTATCCCTCTGGTTCTATAGTTGCCCCCCGACATACACCAGCAATGATAATATGTGTCGTAAAGATAGTTTTTTTACTATGTGTTTCAACTCTTCCCTTTTGATTACTTGGTCAAATTATAAAGGTTGCTTTCTCCTGAGGTTGGTAAACTAATAAAACTTTGTTTTTCTGCTTTAGCCTCTCTAGATTTTCACACATCCACTAAATGTGTTCATATAAAGTATTCCGTACTTAAAATTACACAAATAAATTGTTGGTAGTCAGTGACCTGCATGTCTTGTGAGCAACAACAAAGTTCTTCCAATTTGTATGGCTCATAACGATCTTTTCCATGATACCCCAAGTCTGGTAAACACTGTTCAAATCTGTTTCTACTGTTTTTTGGCAGGTTGTCCTTGGTCTATCTCACTCTCAATTTTCTTCTGAAGTTTAATGAATAGCAAATTCTGTAAATGAATCTAAATTGCTTCTGAGTATTTGACCTGACCTCTCCATAGCTCACTGGACAACACAATTTAGCAAGTTATTTTTAGTCTCAATTTAGCAACACAAATCATATTATACAGCCTAGACCAAGGTGTAGCCATGTAGGTCAACTGTATTTTAAAAAAGCATCAGAGTTATTGAACCAGAGATGAAGACACGATACAGTTGAGAAAGACATGTGTCCTCCATGTCTAGTACATGAAAAATAGTAAATGGTGGTTCATGCCAGGGCGATCATTAAACAAATATACATGAAGCATGATCATATCTTATCATGCATGTACATTATTCTTAAAATCTAAATGGGTAATTTGCATAATGTATTTATAACCTTGGGTTCACATTTTTTATGTTCAGGAGAGATAATCTTTTGATCTCTTAAGAATATCAAATATAATTTCCATGACAATTTATTTACAAATTTCAAACAAATACTCTCTTAGTTACTCATTCTTATTTTATTTTATTATTTTTTGTGCGTGGTATTAAAAAAAAATACTCTACATTTCTCTCAATACTTTCAAATCATTAATAAAAAACATGTAACACTCACATAATGGATACATTAGAGTTGTGTTTATGTTCCACTGTTGATGTATCACATCATCATCATCAAGTACCGGGCCTGCTGGTGTAGGTGATCATGTCTCTCCACAACTTTCTATCTCAGCAGCTATTTATCATTTCTGTTGTTGACCTTCTGCCAAGCCATTCTCTTAAGCTGTCTGTCATTTTTTCTCTTTGCTTCCTTCTATCTCTTCGTCCCTCAATTTTCCAGTTGTTACAGTATATTCCAGTTGTTCTCTTCTCATTACATGGCCAAAAAATGATGATTGTTTCTTCCTAATATTGGAAATTAGCTCTCTTTTTGCTTTGACCTCTCTCAGAACATCTTCATTACTCTTCTTAGCTGTCCACAGTACTCTCAACATTCTTCTGTAAAACCACATTTCTACAGACTCCAGTGACTTTCATGTCTGTTGTCCTATTGTCCATGATTCACATCCATATGTTAAGACTGGCTCTACGTAACATTTAAGAACTCTTTTTCTTGTTTCTATTGTCAAAAATGGATTGCATAGTATCTTCCTCATTTTTTGGATAGCTGCTTTTGCTGAGCCATTCTGCATCTCACCTCTTTTGTACATCTTCCGTCTGAGGTTAACAAAGTTCCCAAATGTATCACATACTCTTGATGTAATGTTCTTGATGAATTTCGATCTTTTTATTTTTAAAAAGGAACTTAAATTGAAAGTTTAAAAATACATTTATTCTTGTGTTTAAGACAGGTGTACTTGCTGGTTGAAGGTCCCAGTTCAAGTTCTTTGATTTCAATTTCTTGTACAGGTACTCTTATTTATTTTTAGTTGGATCTATAAACACAAATATTTTAAATTACTGTCTCTTTATTCTTTCACTTACACAAAGTATAATAAATTGTAAGACAAAACTGTGACTTACCTGGTAAACTTTCTTTAGTAATTACGAATGGATCTGTAAAGTTGTAAGCAGCATTTAGATATTTTTCTAAACCTTAATTTTAGCTATGCAACATAATTATGTTAATTTATACCAGGTTTTTCATCAAATGTTGGCAATTTTTTATTTCTTTTCATTTAGTCAATCTGTTATGACAACACCAGTTTCACACATACGTGTGTGTGGTTTTATATTTATTTATCTTCATTCTTCAATCTATCTGGTTTGGTCATGTATTTTAATTTCCCTGGCCTGGCAAAAATCTGCTGGGAAATGTGAAAAGAGAAAGAAGAAGAAGTAGACAAAGAGTGATGAGAAGATAACATCAAAGAATTAGAAGGCTCTGGCTTCACAGATCCCAGATAATGACCATAGATAGAAATAAAAAATATAAATAAAAAATAGAAGAGATCAATATAGAAGAGAGCAATATAGAAGGTTGATGAAGTCTGTCAGTAGTGCCCCATTAAACCACTTGCTATGGGATGAGGTCAAAAGGAAGGAAATTTTAAATTTTGGATATAAAAAGTTTCAGATCTATCTATGTATCATTTTGGTTACTATCAGTTGAACGACCCCAGATTTTTCTCATTTTTTTAATCCCCAGTTAATTTATCAATCAATTAGGTTTTGGTTTGTCATATTACAATTCTTTTACACTGCTCTATATTGATTGTTCCCTTGGCAATAGCCAAGAAACTCTGTTCAGACTTCTTGCCTTACAGCACAGACCAATTTCTGTCTTCACTGTCTGGAATAATTTTGACATTTTGATAGTTTTCCAATTCTTTGGGAAAGACCTAATTTTCCCATTGAGAATCATTTCAACATTTGTTACACTTATGATTGTGCTTTTGGCCTTTGTAATTCAAATCATGTCACATTTGGTTCTTCTGCCTTTTATTTTGGCTGTGATTTTTGTAGTTGATGTTTTTGATTATTAATAACTCATATATAAACTTTAGTCTGAGCAATTGTAAAAAAAAGTTTATATTTATGTGCACACAGAAAAATATAATTTTCACTATGTCACTGAAAGAAATTAAGATAATTTGCATTGAGAGATTTTCCCCATTAACTGTAAAATCTATGTTTACTATTAGAAATAATATCATTGTCCATCAGTACAAATAAAGAAATACTGTGCATTAAAAATTAAAAAAAAAACGTATAATAAAAATAAACACATTCATTTTAAAAATGTAAGTACTCCGGTTGCACATGTAATATCTGATAAATATAAAGTATTTAAACAAAAATAAATAGTAACTATCTATCTTGACATTAATTTAAGCTATAATATTATAACACAGATGTAAAGCAGTCTAAGACAAATCTCTTACCACTGCTATGAAAAGTGAAATAGTACACCATACCAAATAAAGTCAGAATTAAGAGGATGGCTCCATACTTTAATTTGCTCACAGACATTATTTCTTGAGGAGTGCAGTGAAATATCCAACCTGATTTATTTGAGTTTTCTGAAAAGAGGAAAATGGAACGTCTTAATTATTTTAGACCCATTTATTGTTGAACAAAGTTATTGCTTTAGAAAATTGGTTTCAGTTTCAAACTACATACAAGCCAAAAAAAAAACCAAAGCTAGGGACGTGGATTCAAATAAATGTTTACTGAAGAGGAATGAACAGGGTGGAAAATCTAGTGCAATACAATTCACAAATAAAGAAATGATGATGAAGAGGAATGAACAGGGTGGAAAATCTAGTGCAATACAATTCACAAATAAATAAATGATGATGAAGAGCTTAGAAAAATATTCAAGAGAGTCTAGTAGTTGAGGATGATGTAACAAATATCCAAGTAATTAAAAATATGAAGTGTATGTAAATATTTATGTACATATGTGTGTGTACACATTGCAGAGAGACAACGGTATTGGTCTTCTTCTTCTACCTTTTTAGCTCCTTGTGGAGCATAGGTCTTCAACAAACACTTTGGGCTCCCAGTGGAGCATAGGTCTTAAACAAACACTTTCAGCTCCCAGTGGAGCATTTGTCTTCAACAAACACTTTCAGCTCCCAGTGGAGCATAGGTCTTCAACAAACACTTTCAGCTCCCATTTGAGCATAGGTCTTCAACAAACACTTTCAGCTCCCAGTGGAGCATAGGTCTTCAACAAACACTTTCAGCTCCCGGTGGAGCATAGGTCTTCAACAAACACTTTCAGCTCCCAGTGGAGCATAGGTCTTCAACAAACACTTTCAGCTCTCAGTGGAGCATATGCCTTCAACAAACACTTTCAGCTCCCAGTGGAGCATAGGTCTTCAACAAACACTTTCAGCTCCCGGTGGAGCATAGGTCTTCAACAAACACTTTCAGCTCACAGTGGAGCATAGGTCTTCAACAAGCACTTTCAACTCCCAGTGGAGCATAGGTCTTCAACAAACACTTTAAGCTCCCAGTGGAGCATAGGTCTTTAACAAACACTTTCCAAGTCGTTCTGTTTCTTGCCATTCTTTTAAGATCATTCCATGTTATCCCCATCATCTTTATCTCTGCTTCTATCTGTCTTCTCCATCTTTCTCCAAGTCTTCCTCTTTGTCTTTTCCCCTGGGGATTCCAAAAAGGGGTCTGTTGTTTAATACTCTCGGTTGGCTTCCGCATTGTGTGTCCTATCCAGTGCCATCGTCTTCACTGTATCTCTTTATCCACTGGTATTTGACTGGTACATTTCCATAATTCTATGTTAGTGATTTTGTCCTGCCATTTCCATCCTTTTATTCTGCTTAAGCATCCATTAAAATGAAAGTCTGTATTTTTCATGATTGTCAATTTTGTTGTTCTCCATGTTTCACAGCCATATAATAGGAATGACTTAACATTGGAGTTGAAATTTTTATTTTTGTATTTAACCTAATTTCTTTGGACTTCCATATGTTTCCCAGTGCAACAAAACCTCCTTTTGCTTTTGATATCCTTATTTTGGTATCATTTTCTGTTCCTCCCTCTTTATCTATATTACTACCCAGATATATGTAAGATTGTACATCTAGTAGAGGTATTTCTCCTAATTTTATTTGGTTATTGTTAACTGCGTTAATTCTCATAATGTTGATCTTATCTGTATTAATTTTCAGTCCTAGCTGTTGTGATCTTTCATCAAGTATGCTCATTTTATCCTGCATCTGTTGATGGCTGTGTGATAGGAGAGCTATGTCATCAGCAAAGTCTAAATCATCAAGTTGCTTGGTCAATGACCACTGGATCCCATTTCTGTTGTTTTGAGTTATTTTCATAATCCAATCTATGGCCAGTATAAAGAGAAATGGAGATAGAAGGCATCCCTGCCTTACTCCTGTTCTTATTTCAAATACTTCAATGGTATTGTTACATGACTCTAAAATATCCATAAATAATCAACAACAGAGAACAATCGACAGACTAGATCCACTATATACTTGCATTTCAAAACACTGTCACTTAAGCAAATTACAAAATTTATATTTGCACATATAGAATATAGATGTGCTGTAAACTATAAAAGACTCATATGTGTGTAGAGTTCTCTTCGTTATATTTTTTTATTTCTGTTTTTTCCTAGTATAAATTACATATTACTTGTATGTCTGAGTCATATAGAAGTATATATCTTTTAGGTTTTAGGCAGTCCATACATTGTTTATGGTATTCTAGTCTCAAAAGCTTTGTAGTCTATGGAGCAGGCATATATTGGTTTGTTTAATGTTGTGGTGCATGAAGGACAGCTTACAGAAGCATTTGAAATAAGAACAGGAGTAAGGCAAGGATGCCTTCTGTCTCCATTTCTCTTTCTACTGGCCATAGATTGGATTATGAAAATAACTCAAAACAACAGAAATGGGATCCAGTGGTCACTGACCAAACAACTTTATGATTTAGACTTTGCTGATGACATAGCTCTCCTATCACACAGCCATCAACAGATGCAGGATAAAATGAGTATATTAGATGAGAGATCACAGCAGCTAGGACTAAAGATTAATAGAGATAAGACCAACATTATGAGAATTAATGCAGTTGGCAATAACCAAATAAAACTAGGAGAAATACCTCTACTAGACGTACAATCTTATATATATATCTGGGCAGTAATATAGATAAAGAGGGAGGAACAGAAAATGATACCAAAATAAGGATATCAAAAGCAAGAGGAGCTTTCATTGCACTGGGAAACATATGGAAATCCAAAGAAATTAGGTTAAATACAAAAATAAAAATTTTCAACTCAAATGTTAAGTCGGTCCTATTATATGGCTGTGAAACATGGAGAATAACAAAATTGACAATCACGATGGTACAGACTTTCATTAATGGATGCTTGCGCAGAATAAAGGGGTGGAAATGGCAGGACAAAGTCACTAACGTGGAAATATGGAAATGTTCCGGTCAAATACCAGTGGATAAAGAGATACAGCGAAGACAATGGCGATGGATAGGACACACACTATGGAAGCCAACTGAGAGTATTACACAAGAGGCCCTTTTTTGGAATCCCCAGGGGAAAAGACAAAGAGGAAGACCAAGGAATTCTTGGAGAAGACAGATCGAAGCAGAGATGAAGATGATGGGGAAGACATGGAATGATCTTAAAAGAATTGCAAAAAACAGAACGACTTGGAAAGTGTTTGTTGAAGACCTATGCTCCACTGGGAGCTAAAAGGTAGAAGAAGAAGACTGTTGTGTACTTTATTTTTTTTATTAATGTCCTCATGTAGAGTATGGCTTCTTTTCTTGCACTGTTTTTTCTAAATCCAAATTGTTCTTTTAATTCCATATTGATTTTATTCTGAATCCTTCCTTGTATAACTTTTAGTGATATTTATGTCACATGGCTCATTAGGCTAATTATTCTAAAATCACTGCATTCAACTGAACCATTCTTTTTAGGCAATGTAATGAATGTTAATGTTTTTAGTTCGTTTGATACATATCCTGCATGATATATGTTGTTGCATACATCTGTGATCAATTCAATGCTAAAATCCTCTAGTGCCTTTATCATATCTCTCTGTATGTTGTCAGGTCCTACAGCTCTTCCCTTTTTCATTGTTTGTATAGCTTTTTCCACTTCCGATTTTAAGATTTTATAGCCTGATGCATATTTTATAATTGGTTTCTTTTCCCTTTCTTCATAAAATATTTCTGTTATATTTTCCTGCCATCTATTGATTATATCTTTCTTGTCTGTTACCATTTTTCTTTTTGTTGTTTGCAATACATCAACTTTCTGCGGCTTTTTTATTTTTACTAGTTATTCTCTTTATTTCCATGTGCATCGCTCATAAATATTGTTTATTTTCCATAGTTTTGATTTCTAGACATCTTTGGCTGAGCCAGTCTTCTTTTGCCTTTCTGCAATGCATATTTTGCATATTTTATTATATATTTTCTTGCATTGGGTAGTGTTCTTTCCATGTCTTCTTTCTTCCATTTTTTCCAGATGACATCAGTTATCCATTTTTGTTTTTTATTCTTTTCCTTTTCTGGTAAGATGTCGCAAGTTTCTTGTATGTTTTTCATTATACCTTGCCGTGTGGTTGTAACTTTTTCATCTGGATTTTCTTTTTTGTACTGCTCAATCAGTCAATCTTTAGCAGTTTCTGAAATGTGTTCTTTACTTGCATTGTTATAATGAATATATAATATAAGTATCTTTAGCATATTTAAAAACAATTTAAATGGTCATAACATAATAATAATAATAATATCATAATATATATTAATAATCATTAATAGGATGGTCTATATGAAATAAAAATCCTGAGTCTCACACGTTGTGGCGACTGCTTGACCAAGCGGCCTTTATCCCTCGGGTTCTATCGTTCCCCCCCCCCCCCCCCCCTTTACATACACCTGCAATGGTACTATGTGTCGTAAAGATAGTTTTTTTTTTTTTTTAGGATGGTCTATGTTTATGATTACCATCAACATTAGTTTCAACATGTTTTTATTAACAATATGACTATGGCGAACGACTATAACTGCTAAGTTATGCAAAACTTTAGTCCACATTTTGAAATACCTATTTCCTAGTAGTTCATCAGTCTAGAGTGACGTACTTTGGTACTTACTTCCTAGTTCCTAGAAATTATAAATGCATCATGGGAGGCTACTCTGAAATTTATAATATCTGGATTTCCTCACGTTTCAGCCTCTTGATCTCAAGATGAGTTCTTTCCTATCCTCCTTAATTTGGATTTGTGCGGCCGCTTTCCAACGAAAGTTGGTATTTAAATGTGGTACGTGTACCTCCGAACCATAAATAATTAAACACAGCCTGTCCACAGGATTCACCATTTTCGCCAATGTTGTTTAACACACGCACAGTAAGATTCAAACGCGAGACGAGGCAAAACATTACGGTGACACTCACGGTTGACGATGTTTTTTTTGATTTATCTCCAGGACAGATATATACAGAGCATGTAACGTACTATATACATGCCGTTGACCAGGTTGTACTGAAAGCTAAAACGAGACTAAATGAAGGTCATGGTAGCAGCACAAATTCAGCAGCGTCATCTTGTTCTCTTATACCAAGGGCTGGTCCTGTCTGTGATTAGTATGCACTGACACTCAGTAATACATGTACCCAAATATAGCGATCGGAAAGGATACAAAATGAGGTAATGTACATCATCTTTGGGTGCACAAAAGATACTGAGAGTAGGACGATGCGTTTACCTTCTTCGTTTTTCCCACAATAATAGACAGAATAAGATATTGCCGAGCACTTGCCTACCTTTGAATCAACGCAGACCCACACCTTCTGCTACACCGTGAATTTATGAGTACAAAAGGCAACAGGTTAAAAAGAGAAAAATCATGGAGCAAGCTAAGGATATTGTCGTTTTGCAGAATGGGCACTAGGTTAGTACGTCATTTCACTTAAAACCCATTGGTCGTTGAGGCATACTGGCCTTGCATCCTTTTCCGTGTTATTGAGGGTGAATTAGAAAAGAAAACTTGCAATGGTAGTATGGGCTGATCTACGTAAAGCAGTTTTGAATTTAGGAAAGAATTGATGCGAAAACTGAAAGACTGTGGGATCATATGGTTTACTGTACATTAACATGTACAAATGAATTAAAGCTTAAACCTACACAGTAGCAGAGCAAGTGTACAAATAGATTGGCACCAAATTAAAATTAGATATCGCTGCATCATGAAGTACAACAAGAAGGGGTATTATTAGCTACAGTGTTCTACACTTCATAAATTACCTTCTATCTAAAATATATCGTGGTATGTGCACCATATTGACGACATATGGTGTACATATGAATATGCAACCCAGATTGCAAAAATATTTGTAAGAGAGTCATAGATGTTCTAATAAAATAGGTAAATAAATGGTGCATCGCTATCAAATGCTGACAAATCATCTACTACTTTTTTTAGTCTGTCGCTCAAGCAGAAAGCAAGTAACATACATATAAGAGGGACGCATCAAAGACGACATTGAGTTCACAAATCTCGCTGTGCCATTCGACAAAAAGCTGACCTGAAAACAACAAATCAACAAAACAGTAACCAAATCTATAAGAAAGGTTGCCCTTCTAAAACAAAAGTTAATGGAACAACTTCATGAGCCTAAATTATGCCTGAAACATGGAGTAAAAAAAACGTATATAAAAGAAATCTTCCGACCAAGCATACAAGACGGTCAAAGAGGATGATCCACAATGTCAACCCCTAACCTGCAGAGTTGTGCTTGTAGAAAAACCAAACTCAGAGTTATCACACGTGCAATGAAATCTATTCCTATAGAAGAAGTGAAGAAAAAATATATACAAATAAATACAAATATATATACAATATCATGCCCCTTTGTGGCCTTATAGAGATAATTTTGTTTAAAAAAAAACATTAGACATAGTCTTCACCTTGAGAAAGACAACGAACATGCAACAAAACACCAAGCCAGTAGTAAAAGGCGTAGATGCTATTCAACAGTGAAATAATACTGACAGAAGAGTAGTTACTCTCATCGTGCTAGAGGAGAACTCAGGTGACATATGGATTTGCATTGACATAGTTGGATCAGCACATGATGAAGTCGCTGCCTATTTAGCCTAGGCCTAAAACTGGCCTTGAGGCAAACAAATGTATGACAATGACCCCCATCCGTCACATGTCCAGAAATTAAGTTGATAACCAAGCTCGGGGGCAGGTTAAGTTTATAAGAGAGATGCCACTCTTAGAGGTCATGTTAGCATTAATTTTAATGCTCACAGGTTAACTAAATGTCAAGATGGAGTTTTGTTTTGCAAAATTTGGCATACAAGTCAACTAGAGTTGACGTTCGCATTCAACTACTCGCTGAGAGATCACTCTGTGAAGTCGCTTAGAGCGACTAAGCCAATACATTTGACAAATGAGACAGAGGTATTTAACATCATGCATTAAGAGAATTATACAATTTTTAGAGAGAAGCTCGATATAGAGAAACACCCAGAAAATGTAAAATAGACGAGTTTAGTCCAGCTTCGACATAACTGCCTGAAGACAGACGTGAGTTATTATAGTTATGGACCTACACATAGTTGTTATCGAATGTAGATGTAAAGGGAAGATCAGTCAGGTCATCCAGGAAGCCATAGTTTAATTGAGAAGTGTTTCAAGTTAGATTCAGAAGTTGTGTGCTCCAGAAAACAATAGTAAGTAGATTAAGAGTAGCATTGAATAAGTCAAGACATAGATATAGAATAGCAAGTGTCAGGCAAGACGAGTTGTACTCTTTTAATAGAGTGGAAGATAGAATTAGAAATGCCACAGACAATATGTATTAAAAGATGTGTCAATATCCACCGGTGTTAAATTCTTGAGAGCATGCAAAGTAAGAACATTAATTTTAGACTTGTAATTTACAATTTTAGAGGTTCTCTACTATACCTTCACTTGTACAACCGACGATATAATAAACGTGAATAAGAAAAATTTCATAATCTGTGATTATTGACTACACGATTCCATGTCAAGACATTGTTAGTACGTCGTGTTGTGATCTATGTGTGACAATTATGCAAATATCGAAACTATGTATCATAAAATAGTTTGTAGCAGTTACCAACCAGTCTAAAGATTTGGATCCGATTCTTTATTTTTCTGATTTCATTTTTTCACTCCTTGATTCTTTATATTTTAGTTGTTTTATTTTTGTTTGCTGTTCTTTTTTAATTTGGTTTGCTTTGCTTGTTTGTGTAAATTCTCTTTGCTACAGGTTTTCTGAGGGTATTCATCACCATTATCCATGCAACATTGGTACATTTTGGTGGCCATTGACGCTTTCCTATTTTGGCGTCCTCTCTGGTATGAAAACTATACGGCTTCTACTGGTTTGGTGGTTCCACATGTGAAAAGTGAATATTTGAGACTCTCTTTGTCTGAAAATGCGTTTGTGATGAACATGTTTTTTAGCTGTATCGTTCCAACAATGTTTCCACTTTTGTTTCTTTCTGCTGATTTATTACCAACAGTTCCCAATCACTATTTATTTTATTTACTGTGTTTCCCTTGTCTTCCATTAAAGTCTCCCATCTCTAATGTGTATCCGTTTTATCTGTATTGATAGTTTGCATCGCAACATTTTTCGGCATTCTATTACATAAATACACTTGTTTTTCAACTAAACAATACAACAACAACAACAACAAAATCTGTCACAAGGGAATGCAGCCAGTAAAAGTAAAAAGTGTTGAAAGTGTCACACGAGTTATCTTTCTTGCACGGTGAAACCTTCCAACGAGTCAAACGTTTACATTGGAGACAAATAATACTAATTGAAATTATTATAGAGGGAGCCTTCCTAGGCGATAATCAGCGAATCAATTCAGAAGAAGAGGTATGTTTACAGCACTCGGGAGAAAAATTACAAATAATCAACAACATTAAAAAAAAAAAAACCAAAGAACAGTATATGGTCATAAATATATGGACAGATTATGACAGATTATTAGAAAAGACGATGGTCATACGTTGGACTGTGATGAGAAGAGATAATAATCGAATAGCAAAGCAAGCCCTCATATGGGAAACAACAGGAAAAGAAAAAGAGGAAGACCCGGGAGACACTGAGAAGAACATTGATGAGAGAGGCAAGAGCACAGGAATCGGCTCCCTCAATGAGATAGAACTGCTTGCACAGAACAGAGACAGATGGCGAGATTGATAAAATATCTTTAAAGAAAACTGCTAGAACAAAAATTCATATAGGAGAAGGTGTATCTTGGTCTACGCCCTATGGCGTTACGGCTCGAAAGTCAATAGATAGATAGATGATAGATATGAACAGAACTGGAGTCGTCAGTCGCTGGACACTGTGGGACTTGCCGAGGAGGGGATCTGAGCACCTATGGACATGTTCGGAGTGCAATGATGATGACCCGCAAATAACTCAATAACTCAATGGTCATAAGCAAGATCAAACTCGTACTCCTTGGCACAGTGCCTTGCCACGAAAAGCCAAACGCTAGGAACACTGCCAACTACAAACTACAGATACACAGTTTATTTTCCAATTGTGATCACAGCCCTATGCTATAGTCATGAGAGCACCTGCGCGAAATACATCGCCAATGATGGCTAATTGTTTAGTCCGCTTCGCATCGTGAGTTTCGATGTTTGAAGCGACACTATCTAGAAGTCTCCGAATACTTCTGGATAGGCGACAGAGCACGTATGGGTTCGTTCGTTCGCTTTCGCCAGCTTTGACCTCTGACGAAGTCCCACCCACTCAATTTTGTGGGACTGAATTTTGCGTGTAAAGTCTGTTTTATCCCATTACAGGATGCCCCTCGCCATGCAGGCAGATTTACTCCGACTTCAGAGGTACTAATTTTTAGGGAATTAGTAAAACCCAGGTGTCCTCGCCAGGGTACGAACCCCGGCTGTTGACGTGGTAAGCCAACCGCCTATCGATTGCGCTAACCGGACACCCAGCACGTATGGGTGAAAACTGGCGTGCTGAGACGCCGCGATTCAAGTCTCGTTCTTTACTTTTCTTTTTACAGAGAGTATCCAACGAATCTTGAAGAACTAAACAGAGAGTAGGGAGCCGCGATAGCTCAGTGGTTAGTGAACTGGACTACAACGGACAAGGGGTAGGGTTCGATCCCAACCGACGGCTTCCGGGATCACCCAGCCTTAAATGGGTACCGAATTTTTTCTGGGAAGTAAAGCAGCACGGGCGTAATACCGACCACATTACCCCAAAAATCATGTGCTGAAGGTCTGTAAAATATATGGTCACTAACACCATATTTCCCTATACGCCACTTGGCGTGACGGGGGTACTTTACTTTTTTTTTTTTTAAACAGAGAGTAGCTAACGAATTTTGAAGAATTAAACAGAGAGTAGCTAACGAATCTTAAAGAACCAAGCAAAGAGTAGCTAACGAATCTGAAAGAACTATATAAAGAGTAGCCAACGAATTTTGAAAAACTAAACAGAGAGTGGCTAACGAATCTTGAAGTACTAGATAAAGAGTAGCCAACGAAATTTGAAAAAATAAACAGAGTGGCTAACGAATCTTGAAGAGCTAAACAGAGAGTAGCTAACGAATCTTAAAGAACCAAGCAAAGAGTAGCTAACGAATCTTAAAGAACTATATAAAGAGTAGCCAACGAATTTTGAAAAAACTAAATAGAGAATAGCTAACGAATCTTAAAGAACCAAGCAAAGAGTAGCTAACGAATCTTAAAGAACTATATAAAGAGTAGCCAACGAAATTTGAAAAACTAAACAGAGTGGCTAACGAATCTTGAAGAGCTAAACAGAGAGTAGCTAACGAATCTTGAAGAATTAAATAAAGAGTAGCTAACGAATCTTGAAGAACTAAACAGAGAGTAGCTAACGAATCTTGAAGAATTAAATAAAGAGTAGCTAACGAATCTTTAAGAATTAAATAAAGAGTAGCTAACGAATTTGAAGAACTAAACAGACAGTAGCTAACGAATCTGTGAACACTAAGCAATCTTAACCCATATAAACCACCAGAACTGTGCTAGCACATCTATGTCTGACACCATATTCCGTCAACTATCCTGCTGCAACTGTTCACAGTAATTGTGTACCCCTTCCCGTTCATCAAAGCAATCCTAACCAGACTCTAGAATAGGATCAAGTCGTGAGACATCATTTACATAAGGTCATGTTAGTGATGTTGTTGATGCCAACAACATTACCGAAAATAGAAACAAATGAAGAAAAATGTCTTCACATCACACAATCACGAACATGCGTGATGGAAAAACCAGTATGCACATAGATTGCTCATTATACCTCAGTATTTACCTCACAGGAATAGCCCCGTCTTGCGCTGTCGCCTCATCGCCACATGATGATGATCCCTGCTGAACAGAGCGCCACCTTCTTGTCATCAAATTGCAAATGAGTACTCCACGAATTGTAGAAACAAAGGGCAGGCAATTCCCCAGTTCTGCTCTTCTGATTACAGTGCCATCACTAGTTATAACGCAAACATTTACTATTGTTAGTTGTAAATGGATGGGGCACGCAAACTGTTATGACTTCTATACGTTTCGTTTAGTTCAAACAAGAATGTATCGGTTGGGTATATTGAGGTGACCGTTTATATTTTAGGTTCAGTAACATGTACGTCGAGACCGTCGTTTTTATCTTTTCTTTCTTTCTTTCTTTCTTTCTTTCTTTCTTTCTTTCTTTCTTTCTTTCTTTCTTTCTTTCTTTCTTTCTTTCTTTCTTTCTTTCTTTTTCTTTCTTTCTTTCTTTCTTTCTTTTCTAATTGACACTTCATTTCTGCCTCAACTTACACCCGCAGGTTGTTTTTGGTATGTCTATCTTCCAGCTTCCTTCCGAAGTGCACTGTGCTTTCTTGCCCGTGTTTTTGAATTTATTTAGAACACGTAATATAATCATATTTGGAATGTGAGAACACTCATGCAGAAGGGTAAACTAGAAAACATCATACAAGAAATGAAAAGAATGGGTTTACAGTTACTGGGACTTTGCGAAATGAGATACACAGGATCAGGGGAGATGTATTCTGATAAACATAAAATAATCTATTCTGGAGGTACTGAACACCGAAGAGGAGTAGGTATTATCTTGGATGCAGAAAGTGCAAGAACAGTGAAAGGCTTTTACCCAATATCTGACAGAGTCCTTTTAGTGAAATTGAATGGAAAGCCAATAGACATAAATCTTATACAAGTTTATGCACCGACAGTAGACAGTCTAGAGGAAACAATTGATAAATTTTACGAGTTAAATGAGGCACTTCATAAATACAAACCACATGAAAACACCATAGTTCAAGGGGATTTTAACGCAAAAGTAGGAAAGGAAAGAGTTGAGGAAGTCGTTGGTCATTATGGCTTAGGCGAGAGGAATGAAAGAGGTGAGAAACTTATTGACTGGGCAAGAACACACAACATGATGATTGAAAACACCTGGTTTAAGCAACATCCAAGACGTCTGTAGACATGGAAAAGCCCAAAGGACAACGCACGTAATCAAATTGATTATATAATAATAAGCAAAAGATTAAGAAACAGTCTGGTGTGTGTGAAAACTAGACCAGGGACAGATTGCAATAGTGATCATGTACCAGTTGTGGGAAAGCTTAGAGTAAAATTAAAAACATCAAAATGAGCCTCAGTTAACATCAAGTTAAATTTAGATTTACTAAAATCAGTCAAGAAGCTGCAAGACAAATATAAAATCACAATTCAGAACCGGTACAATGCAATAGAGAAGATACAAAGCATTGATGAACAGTGGGAAATGCTAAAAGAATCAATGCAACAAACATCAAAAGAGTTCATACCACCAGTGAGGACAAATTCAAGAAAGAAATGGATGACAGACGACATTTTGCAGCTAACGGATACAAGAAGAAGAAATAACGAAAATAAAGATGAGTATAAGAGATTAAATAAAGAAATTGTAGTGAAATGCAATGAAGCAAAAGAAGCATGGCTAAAAGAGAGATGCAAAGAGATTGAAATGCAACAAAAAGGAGATGCTAAAGCTATACACAAACAAATTGAGGAATTAACAGGAAGAAAAACGCAATCAAAAAATGGATGTCTAAGATCAAAGGAAGGAGAACTGTTGATTGATCAAGAAAACACAAGGGAACGATGGACAGAATACATT
This sequence comes from Megaustenia siamemsis, assembly GCA_032433765.1. NCBI lineage: Eukaryota > Metazoa > Mollusca > Gastropoda > Stylommatophora > Ariophantidae > Megaustenia > Megaustenia siamemsis. The sequence goes on from JAVIAB010000051.1 coordinate 30,166,847, forward strand.
AAAGATCTTTATAATGATGAACGAACTGAAGTAAATTTTAAGGATAATGGAGAAGGACCAGAAATACTCAGAGAAGAAGTGGAAGACAAAAAAAGTGACAGAAGGCAATATGAAAGCAGGCAAAGCTCCTGGACCAGATATTATAACGTAAGAAGAGATTGAAGCCATGGGTGATTTTGGAATAGAAATAATAACAAAAATATTGAATGATATCTACAACAGCGGATATATACCAGACGACATGCTCAAATCAATATTCATAGCCCTACAAAAGAAATCGAGTGCGATTAAATGCGATGATCATCGCACAATAAGCCTTATGAGTCATATGACTAAGATATTACTAAGAATCATCATGCGAAGAGTGCGAAACAAACTCAGTCCAGAAATTAGCGATGAACAGTGTGGTTTTGTTAGAGGTAAAGGTACTAACAATGCAATATACATCATAAGATCTTTAGTAGAAAGAGCCATAGAGGTGACAACAGATCTATACCTATGTTTCATAGATAACACCAAGGCATTTGACAAAGTAAAGCACCAAGAAATAATCAAAATTCTAGAAAGCATAAACGTAGACAGCAAAGATCTAATAATAATAAAGAACATATACTGGCAACAAACAGCGAAACTGAAAACCAATTGGGAATGTTTCAACAAATAAAACAGGGTGTTAGACAAGGTTGTGTGCTGTCACCAGATTTGTTTAATATTTATAGTGAGATTATTTTAAGATCCATAAGGGCATGCCTGGAATAACAATTGGAGGTCATAATATAAATAATCTAAGGTATGCTGATGATACAGTCTTAATCGCTAAGAGTGAAAATGAGTTACAAGAAATGTTAGACATTATAGTGAAAGAAAGCAAAAATAAAGGACTCAGACTTAATAGCAAAAAGACAGAGGTAATGGTAACAACAAAGAAAAAGACATCACCTCAGTGCAAAATAAAGACAAGTGGAACATTATTAAAAGAGGTAAATGAATTGAAATATTTGGGAACTTTATTAACCTCAGACGGAAGATGTACAAAAGAGGTGAGATGCAGAATGGCTCGGGCAAAAGCAGCTTTCCAAAAAAATGAGGAAGATACTATGCAATCCATTTTTGACAATAGAAACAAGAAAAAGAGTTCTTAAATGTTATGTAGAGCCAGTCTTAACATATGGATGCGAATCATGGACAATAGGACAACAGACAAGAAAATCACTGGAGTCTGTAGAAATGTGGTTTTACAGAAGAATGTTGAGAGTACCATGGACAGCTAAGAAGAGTAATAAAGATGCTCTGAGAGGGATCAAAGTAAAAGAGAGCTAATTTCCAATATTAGAAAGAAACAATCATCATTTTTTGGCCATGTAATGAGAAGAGAACAACTGGAATATACTGTGACAACTGGAAAAATTGAGGGACGAAGATATAGAGGTAAGCAAAGAGAAAAAAAAATAACAGACAGCTTAAGAGAATAGCTTGGCAGAAGGTCAACAACAGAAATGATAAATAGCTGCCGAGATCGAAAGTTGTGAAGAGACATTATCACCTACGCCAATAGGCCCGGTACTTGATGATGATGATGAATACAATAAACTCCGTGCCTTTTCTCAAAGTATGCATCTCTTCAGGGTTGCACATGATGTAAAGCTCCTGGCTAACTTCTTGTTTGCACATTGTGTAAAGCTCTTGATTGGCGACTTCTTGGTTACACCGGGTGTAAAGCTCCTGATTGCCGACTCCTTGATTACGCCGGGTGTAAAGCTCCTGATTGCTGACTCCTTGATTACGCCGGGTGTAAGGCTCCTGATTACTGACTCCTTGATTACGCCGGGTGTAAAGCTCCTGATTGCTGACTCCTTGATTACGCCGGGTGTAAAGCTCCTGATTGGCGATTTCTTGGTTACACCTTGTATAAAGCTCCTCATTGCTGACCTCTTGATTATGTAAAGTTCCAGTCTGATTTCTTGTTTGCACATTGTGTAAAGCTCCTGACTGCTGACCCCTTGATTACACCGGGTGTAAAGCTCCTGATTGGCGACTTCTTGGTTACACCTTGTATAAAGCTCCTCATTGCTGACCTCTTGATTATGTAAGGTTCCAGTCTGATTTCTTGTTTGCACATTGTGTAAAGCTCCTGACTGCTGACCCCTTGATTACACCGGGTGTAAAGCTCCTGATTGGCGACTTCTTGGTTACACCTTGTATAAAGCTCCTGACTGCTGACCCCTTGATTGCACCTCGTGTAAAGCTGCTGAATTTGTTTGGCCCAGAAATTCTGAGAACTTTCATTGGTCAGATTCAGTGAAGTTCTGACAGTCTAAAATGACTCAGATAATGAGATATTATATAATGGAAATCTAGTTAACTCTTAAAGAAAACAACACCAACAAAAGAAGAGAATTAGCGTTGTGGTTGTTTCTTGCATTCACGACACAAGGATTGTTCGATTGCTCTTTTAAAAAAGGCATCTCGTCTTTAGCGTCGTATCAAGGTGATAAAAGTGACCAATCACAAACCACCTATTGCCCAAGTGTTTCATTGTTGAGTGCTGCAGAACACAGTACGCTCAATGTGACATGAAAGTGCGTTTATCATTCTGGACCAGAGAAACAGAGGAGGCCTATAATTTAGTCAAGTCGTGACGAACTATCGTGTTTGAAAGCCACGATTTGGTGGCCAGACGGTAAAATCAACACCGATTTGTGACTAAATTTCCACATAAGGGCATTAATTTAAACAGCTTCCCTGACTTTCTATTAGCTGTCAATCAGAGTTGTTTCACTTGACTGCGAAAGTTGCTGCTGTGAGTTATTTGTTATTTTTTATACTCTCATTCAGGACATACGTAGTTATATTTAGAATGTAAATATCGCTTATTATACATGGGACCAGGCTCTGTAAAAGTATAATTAATATAACTAACTATATAAAAGAATAATACATATAGTTTTTAAATATGTCCTAAGTATCTGAATGCATTTCTAGATTTACCAACCTGTAGGCTTAGTAGGCTGAAGCCTATGATCTCAAAATGGGCTTGTAGCCAAATGTGGACGAATAGCGGTTTACATTATATGCAGTCTATTTCATTTAGTTAGCATTATATTTCATTTAGTGTCAAGAAAGCTGTAATTATAACAAGGAGACACCAACGCCACAATCGTAACTTTTAACGGAATCATGTTTGGATCGCTAGGATGTAAGAAAGAAAAAAACTCCGTGGTAAGAAAGGCAAAATGTCTGAGGTGAGAAAGACACAAGCTTATTGGAAAGAAAGACAAAAGCTTATTGGAAAGAAAGACAAAAGCTTATTGGAAAGAAAGACAAAAGCTTATTGGAAAGAAAGACAAAAGCTTATTGGAAAGAAAGACAAAAGCTTTGTGGTAAGAAAGACAAAAGCTCTGTGCTGATAAAGACAAAAGCTCTGTAGTGAGAAAGATAAAAGCTCTGTGGTAAGAAAGTCAAATGCTCTGTGGTGAGAAAGGTCAACATATTCACCATGCTCTCCTCACTTCTCATCTTCTTCTTCTTTTCTCTTTTCACTGATACCCAAAAGGTGTCGTGGTTATATCATTTATCGTTCTTGAGCTGCTCGAACTGTCTGAATTAGTGATTTTCCTTTGTTGTTACATGTCTCTGTCACTGCATCTATCCATCTTCTTCCAGGTCTTCCTCATGGTCTTTTTCCATGCATTCTCGAGAAGAACGCCCTTGATGGTGGTTAGTGAGGATTCATTCTGACCAGGTGGCCAAACCATCGAGATCTCACTCCACATATCCGCAGTTGGCCCCAAAACAGATTAAATAATCTTTCCAAGCATGTAAGAATCACAAACAGAATCCAACACTGTATAAAAAAATACTATACCAAAGTTAGATTTAAATACCAGTGGATAAAAAGATACAGCGTAGATGATGGTGCTGGATTGGACACACACTGCGGAAGCCAAATGAGAGTTTTACACAACAGGCCCTTTTTTGGAATCCCCAGGGAAAAAGACAAGGAGGAAGACCAAGGTATTCTGGGAAAAGACATTTGAAAGCAGAGATGAAGATGATGGGGAAGACATGGAATGATCTTAAAGAAAAATGGCAAGAAACAGAACGGCTTGGAAAGTGTTTGTTGAAGACCTATGCTCCATAGGGAGCTGAAAGGGTGAAGAAGAAGAATGTTACATTTGCTGGGCCGAAAGACACAACTATCTTATATCGCTGTAAATCATAACAGCATTCTTCTAAGTGCTAATTTAATGCATTTCTAAAGATGAATGATGAAAAGGAATTGTCTGACAAGTGCAGGAAAAAAAGAAATAGACAAAATTCACAGTTTGTCATCAACAGTTCTTCAGTCCTGTAATGAAAAAAGAAGCATGTAATATTGTTCTTTGCAATCACCTTTTATATTTTTTTTCCCTAAGAGTTGTTCATCATGCCTTTTATGCATATATAGTATGAAACCCTTGTTAAGCACTATTATTCTGGTAAAGACACACATAAAAGCTCATAATAGTAATAAATTGCTTGGTTAAAAGAGCCTTAAGAGTTCGATCTCAATATTGGGAACGACCATTACGTTAAAAAACGTATTAATATAAAACTTGCTCTGTATAGAATGCATCTTTGAAGAGATTAAACAAAAAAATATGCATCACTCACAAAAAGCTTAAAGAAACAGACAACTTGGAGATCATACCAGAAGCTCATTTTGAAATCAAGAAAAATACATCAATCTCAATTTCCAGAAAAATCCGCCCCACAAATTTGATTTTTCTTAACGAAACAAACGTTAAAAAATATATTTAAAGACCAAGTGTATAAAACAGATAATCATGTTGTTGGATTAGAGCTTCAAGTAAACAATAAAAAATCATGATGGAGGGAGTGAGACGTCAGCAAAATAATTATAGAGGAAGCGGGAGAAAGTTAGCGGAAAGATGCCCTTCGCAAGAAACTACCAAGAAAGAGATGAAAGACGTTCACAGGTCCTCTATAACTAAACTTTTATAGCGCGATTTCACAGTCCCATATAACTAACCTTTGATGTAGCGATTACTATGGGCTGGATTCCTTAAAACTATAATTTTAATTGAAAGATATGGTGTCATCTGATCTCTGTGCTTTCTCAGCAGGTGATTTGACATGCTGAGTGTAAAGAATAAGATGGTCATAAAAACCGTCCAATTACCAGTAATCTAAAATAAGTGATAATATTAACAGTTTTGATTTATGTACAATAATTGATCGAAGAAAACCTACTTTTCATCATCATCATCATCATCATCATCATCATCATCATCATCATCATCATCATCATCATCATCATCAAGTATCATGCCTGCTGGCGTAGACATCTCTCCACAACTTTCGATCTCGACATTTAATCATTTCTGTTGTTGAGCTTCTCTCAAGCTATTCTCTTAAGCTGTCTGGGATCTTTTCTCTTTGCTTCACTCTATCTCTTCGTCCCTTAACTTTCCCAGTTGTCACAATATATTCCAGCTGTTCCATTCTCATTACATGGCCAAAAAATGATGATTGTTTCTTCCTAATATTGGATATTAGCTCTCTTTTTGCTTTGGCCTCTTTCATAAATTGCTCATTACTCTTCTTAGCTGTCCATGGTATTCTAAATATTATTCTGTAAAACCACATCTCTAAAGCCTCCAGTGATTTTCTTGTCTGTTGTCCTATTGTCCATGCTTCACATCCATATGTTAAGACTGGTTACATAACATTTAAGAACTCCTTTTCTTGTTTCTACTTAGCATACTAGAGTAGAAAGCTTCGTTGACATCGATTATAACGCTGTTGATCATCTTGTTACATAAGAGACTAACACATTAGTAACAGAAAAAGGTCACATTTCCACCCATAGCGTCATTTCATATTAAAATATAAAGCTCAAAGACATTTCAACAATATGTTAATATAATAATAAACAATATCGTTGTTTGTTATGCCCAGTTTCATAAACCCGGCCCATTGTTTGTCATTATCCAGTTTCATAAACCCGACCCTTTGTCGTTTAATTAGCCAGTTTTATAAACCCGGTCCATTGTTTGTCAATACAAAGATTCACAAACCCGACCCGTTATTTGCCTTTACCCAGTTTCGTAAACCCTACACATTGTCTGTAATTATCCACTTTCATAAACCCGACCCGTTGCTTGTCGTTAGTCAGTTTCATAAACATGTTCTTAATCAAACCATCGCCATTGGAGCCGCGATAGAACAATTGTTAGTGAATTGTCTACCAGAAACAACAGGTCGGGTTTGATCCAGAGTATTGGCTTTTAAGTTCACTTAACTTTGAATGGGTGTATATATATATATATATATATATGGTTATTTGGTTATGGAAGGTCCCGATATCACTGCAAACGAATTAAAAATCCATAATTGCTCAACCACCCGTGCCAGCGTAATCATCCGAATTAATATCTCATCTCCCAAACAAATAAAGGTAACTGTAGTCCCCATCGTAGAAGTCTCAGCACACGCCAAAAGACATAAAGAGAAACCGCGCAGAAAGTGAACACAGCCAACTGTTCCTTGTCATACGATATCATCATTCATCGTTAACAATTGGAATATCGTAACATGATCAAAACTGATGAGACACACAGCTCACGGTGTACACAGAGCACTTAACTCAGTAGCTCCTGCAAAAAGCCGGACTTGGAATATAGGAAACTGCAACAAGGAACACTTTTCATGTATAGCCTTCAATTGTTCCCGCCGCCTATCCACCATATACCGGAAGTTCACGTCCTCTTGAAAATGATGATTGTCATATTTTTAAAAAAAATGTATAGCGCTTGATGATGTTAGCCCATCGTTGTTGACTCCAATTCCGAACATATAGACACACAGATAGTCGTCAATATATATATATATATATATATATATATATATATATACCCCACTGCCTTGTGGGTGAGACTTTTTAGTCAAAGGCTAGCGGAGCCAATCGTAAACAAACCGACGGAAGGCAACAGAAAACCACCTTCGTAACTTCTTTGTACGATCATGAATCGCAAATCACTTTAGTCTGTAGAAATGTAGTTTTACAGAAGAATGTTGAGAATACCAAGTGCAGCTAAGAAGAGTAATGAAACCGTTCTGAAAGAGGCCAAAGCAAAAAGAGAGCTAATTTCTAATATTAGGAAGAAACAATCATCATTTTTTTGGCCATGTAATGAGAAGAGATAAAGGAAAGAGATAACTGGAATATATTGTAACAACTGGGAAAATTGAGGGACGAAGAGATAGAGGAAGCTAAGATTAAAGATACCAGACAGCTTAAGAGAATATCTTGGCAGAAGGTTAACAACAGAAATGATAAATAACTGTGGTGATCGAAAGTTGTGGAGAGGCATGATCACCTACGCCAGCAGGCCCTGTACTTGATGATGATGATGATATATATATATATATATATATATATATATATATATATATATATATATATATGTTTTTTGATGAAAAACGTGAGCTGTTCCTGTTCTAAGTATGTTAACTATGAGAAGCACTATCGACATTTATCATTAGATCGTGTCTGCTGACATCAAGACTATACCCATTGAACACAAATCAATGTCTGGGAGAGAACAATAAAACTCCAAGTCTATTTTGAGATAAATGGAATTAACCTAGAGACAGTAAAAATATAGCAACCATAGACATGTCATAATAAGTTATCGTAAATGCGAGACTGTAATAAATGACTGTAATGACTGACATGAAAACAAGTAACATCAGAAATAAAGTTGATAATAATAAAGTTTTACATTTGCTAAACACTCCTGTATAGTGCAGAAACACAAAGGCACTAAACAATAAAACAAAAGAAAATTGAAAGCCCTTTAAATGTTGATTTATAGGAGCATGGGAAGAACTGGGTGGACAGAGAAGAAAGCAAAAAATGAAGTTTTTAAAAAGCTGAAATGTTTTTCACAATTTGAAGAGGATTAATTAAAATTTATGGACAAATAAAGCGGCACAAAAATAAACTGAAGTCATATAGGAGGGAAAAGTACAAGATAAACGATGCAGATGCAGACTAAGAATAAAGTGGACTGATAACATCAAGAGATGGACAGGAGAAATCATGACTGTGTACACCATCAAAGCAAAATACAGGATTAAATGGCTTTCCGTGGTGGCCAACATTAGATGCGGAGATAGCATACGATTATGATAATAATTCAAACATTAATGTGAAGAATAATTTGTATCTTCTTGTACGTTAGCATAAGTACAATCATTCTCATAACTATAGTTATCATCATTATCATATTTTTCTACATCATCATAATTATCATCATCATCTTCTCCTACGTTATCATTATCAAAAACAGAAGCCTAGGCCCAGGTCAGTTCCAGGATCGTATGCGGTCAGCGACTCATAGCTGACGCTTGCGCCACATTGTGGGAACCAGAGCTATCCACATTTTACTCCATCTCTTTGCAGTGCACATGGAAACACATTTGTTAGTTTGGCCAATGGCCAGTAAGGAACGAGAGGTTAGGCAATACAGTACTCACAAACGTCACACTTAAGCCGGATGTGTTACAATAAAAAATACACATATCACAGCATCGATGCAAACTACGACACAAAGCTTCTACGTTCACCTAACGTCCTTTTAAGATCAGACGGAATGACGAAGATGACACTTCTGTATTGGTCATTAGGTCAACATGAGATGTAGAGAAAGAGGACGGACCATCATTGTTTCTGTAATCCTCTTTGTCAACCTCATCATTATTATCATTGTATATTTTTATTTATATTGAGGTGAGATGTAGAATGGCTCAGGCAAAAGCAGCTTTCCAAAAAATGAGGAAGATACTATGCAATCCATTTTTGACAATAGAAACAAGAAAGGGAGTTCTTAAATGTTACGTAGAGCCAGTCTTAACATATAGATGCGAATCATGGACAATAGGACAACAGACAAGAAAATCACTGGAGTCTGTAGAAATGTGGTTTTACAGAAGAATGTTGAGAGTACCATGGACAGCTAAGAAGAGTAATGAAGATGTTCTGAGAGAGGTCAAAGCAAAAAGTGAGCTAATTTCCAATATTAGGAAGAAACAATCATCATTTTGGGGCATATAATGAGAAGAGAACAACTGTAGTATATTGTAACAACTGTAAAAATTGAGGGACGAAGAGATAGAGGGAAGCAAAGAGAAAAAATAACAGACAGCTTAAGAGAATAGCTTGGCAGAAGGTCAACAACAGAAATGATAAATAACTGTCGAGATCGAAAGTTGTGGAGAGACATATGATCACCTATGCCAGCAGGCCCGGTACTTGATGATGATATTTTTATTCCGCTGTAAGTTTCTTCTGCTCTTCATCATCTTCTTTTTTCTGCTTCTTCTTCCCATAACCCTGTGAGTCGTTGGGGTACTGCTAGCCCTCTTAATTCTTCAAGATTCTGGTCACAGAACACCAAGGATAGTAATACAGTATATCGAGTCACCTTCGAAGCAGGTGCTCATCAATTACTTTTAACCACATTTGAACTGGGAGCCGTGATAGCACAGTGGTAAGTGAACTGGACTACAAAGGACAAGAGATAGGGTTCGATCCCAACCGACGGCTTCCGGTTCACCCAGCCTTTAATGGGTACCGGATTTTTTTCTGGAAAAGTAAAGCGGCACGGGCGTAATACTGACCACATTGCCCCAAAAAATCAAGTGCCGAAGGTCTGTAAATTTATGGTCACTAACACCATATTCCCTATACGCTACTTGGCGTGACGGGGGTACATTACTTTGTTTTTTTACATTTGAACTGATTTTTCAAAAAACTGATGAGTGAAATGTGACATATGGCATCCACTGCTATGTACAATTAGTCATCATTTTTTGCCATTTTTTGAAGTGTAGAATGTTAGACTGGCTGTGAACTAGTGCCGATAGATCTATGATGGAATGTTGATTATAGGCTTGTATCAATATTGATGTTACCCTGTATGGTAGCAGATGATATGAGGATTGCTTCTAAGAACACCGAAGCTGCGATGGTCAGCTTAGTGTGTACGCTATTAACATAAATGTTCCAGGTTCACTTCTCAGACCAGACACCTTTTTGTCGGACCGATATGGTTTGAGGGTGCACGTAACCTCTGAAAAAGGGTACAATAGAGATTTTAAGGAAAAACAGGGCAACATGACGTGATACTGAACACATCTCCCATAAAATGTGCACTTGTTGTATATAGTCATATCTGTTCGAGTGTGGTAGAGAGTATTGCAGTCCACCTTGAGTTTTGGATATTGTGGATTTCTTTGTGGTGACTAAAACAATGTTGGGGTATGGAAGCGTGGTCTCGCCTTGGAAGTTGTTCATATTCGTCCTCTACGATGTATTTGGATGGTCTTATTTTCAATTTCCGAAGTAGCACATTTTGAGTTAAGGTTTATATCTTTATAGCTGGCGAATGAAAGATAGATAGATATCTTTATAGCTGACTTTATAGCAACTCAATTTTGGTTTCGAACGGAAGGACCCCGTCTCTCCTTCGGAACGTTTCAAAGAGGAGCCAAGAGGGGGCTAGTAAGTTTTGGATAAAGCTCTATCTTCATATTATTCGTCCCGGCAAAGCAGGCAAACAATTATGTCATTTCATTTATATTTGACCAAACAACTGACTTATCATGATTGCTTGCTACCAACCGCCTTTCAAGACGCCAAAGGCCATATATATATATATATATATATATATATATATATATATATATATATATATAGCTGACTGGAATAGTCTGTCTGTTGTAATTTACTTCTGTATAGTTGGTTGGGTAAAAATCCGTTGTAATTTTACTTCTTTAATTAATCTATCTGCTTTCTCATTTTGCTGTTCGAGGGTATCCATTTGATTACAGTTTCCGTGAAATTATAGAGTGGCGATCACCAGGATTATCCGTAGTTCTTTTAGTTGTTTGTCATTGTTATTCCTGAGAGATTTCAGTACTGATTATCAGTTTCCCCATGAATCTGATTTTTATTGTAGCAGAGCTGTTTCTGCTGCAGCATTAAAAGCTTCAATTTCAGCCGTTGTAATAGCTTGAGAAATTGCCTGTAGCTATGGCCAGGGTTTGCTCTTCCCAGTTTTTGTACGTGTGAAAGGCTTTCCTGTCTCCATCAAGTATTTTAAAATGTAGAGGGTATCTGCTATGCGTCGTGTGACGTATGAAATATACAGAGTTAGTGCCTATTTTGTCCATGACCATCAGTATGTAATGGTTAATACGGTCAGTATTACAAGCTGTATACTTTCCTAGAAGGGGTCTCTGTAGTCTAGTTGGGAAAACCACCCGACACTGGGTTACCGACGTTCGGACAACGTGTGTTCGATTCCCGGTGGAAGCAGCTTGAAATGTACTCGTGGTTGGAAAAAAATACCCCCGCGGTCGACCCAGCCGCTGGCAGAAATGGGTACCAGGGTATTATTCTGGGAAGGTGAGGAATGCCGTCTCGCATAGTGAGTTTTGATGCTTGAAGCCACACTATCCAGAAGTCTCCGAACACTTCTGGAAAAGGCGGCCGAGCACATATGGGTGAAAACTAGCGGGCTAAGAGGCCGGTTCAAGTCTCGTAATTTTCCTTTACCTTTACTTTTCCTAGAGATGATATATTGTACCCATTTTCAGCAAACCCTTATTCTTAACTGGTGACATCAGCATTAAAAGGATTTCTTGTACGCCTTGGGGTTTATGGGGAACAAGGTGTTAATGCCCATAGCTTTTTCAATGACAAACAGGCCATAAAGATCGATGTGAACAGTATTTGGCCAGGCTGAACTATTAGTAGTAGTAGTAGCCTCCGTCAGTCATAGTTGACTATAGATTTTCCAGCGCCCCTAGAAATATAATTTTTTTCTTTTCTTTCGCCGTATATCCTCTTTTTCTACGAATCTGTCTGCTTTTTTCTTTGAGTTGGAGCTTTAGAGTGTGTTTCCAAAGATTGCGGCCTGCAGCTATTTCTTCCCAGGCTGCAGGGTTTATGTTCAGAGTCTTCATGTCACGTTTACACAGGTCTACATATCGAAGTTTTGGGCGCCCCCTAGTCATTTTGCCATCTGCCAGTTGTCCGTAGAGTATATCTTTTGGTATGCGGCCAACTTTCATACGGTGTACGTGGCCAAGCCAACGTAACCTACGTTGTTTGAGCAGCGTGTAGATGGACATTAAAATGGCGAAGCTGGAGTGGCCTCTCCAGGGCGCGAGATTGGGCAGAAAAATAAAGAAACATGTTGTTGCCCATGCAACATGTTTCTTCTCTCCACTCAGCCGAGCGATCCAAAGGTCTAGCAGGGCAAGAACACTTTGGTGCCAGCTGCGCCGCAGGAGCTGCCAGAGCAATGTTGAAAGCAACACTGAACTGTCTTAAGGATTCCATCTCTAGATGTTTCCTCAGGGTTTATTCCCGAAGTTTATTCCGCGAACGGGTAGACCCGCTAGACAGCGGGGGTTTATAATCGGAGTTGACCTTCTCCTAGATGCGTTGCCATTTTTAGGCTAACGGGTCGCATCTACATGGGGGGGGGGGGGGGGGGGAGTTTAGGACGCCTTCGATTCACCAGTGAAAACGTCATAGGACATTTGGGGCATTTTATAGAATTAGCTGCCCCACGCAACTAATTCATTGCACCCTCTGTAATCAGCACTTGACAAGCTCAACTATTTTTCCAATAAAAGTACAGTAACCAATTAAGGCTGTATGAACTTAATAGCCGTCAATTGTTGGTTGAACCCGCCTTCCTCTTCTCAGTTTCTCAATTCACTAACCACTAAGACAAAGTGCCTCCATATTAATAGTAGAGCGATCTTTAAATATGCACGAGTCGAACAGTGAAATGAATAATGAAGTCTATGGAATCACATACGAACAATTTTCTCTATTGTCTTGTCTGTAGCAACAATTACCTAATCCCTCCAACTGAAACTTTGAGTTCATCGATTTAAGACTGTTAACTCCAGAGTGATCACAACGGTAGAATAATACACACACACACCAAAGGCTAAAAAGTTCGTTATTTGAAGAACGTTGTAGTGAACTTGAGCAAGAGGCTCAGGTAAAATTATACAAGAGTTTTTCTGTGCTGGAAATGTAATATTCCCGTTAAGAACTCCTTGGTGACTAAAACTATTAAAATGACCGATGTCGATCAGATAACACTGAAATAGAGAGTTACTATTCAAGAACTTGTTGTTTGAGCAGAAGAAATCGTGAATGGGGACTACTGGTGCAGACACGGTGCTCTCAGAACTTCCAGTGATTAAGGAGTTAGTGAGAAGGAAAGCATGTGAGAGAGAGAGAGAGAGAGAGAGAGAGAGAGAGAGAGAGTGAGAGATGACTGTAAAGTAAAATTTTGCAGGAATCACAAAGGAACAAGATTGATCTTGTTGACGTTCATTGTTTTTATCTTTCCTGGCAGCGCATTTTTCTGGTTACTCCTTGCTTCGAGTTTCTCCACAATACAGGTATCTACGCCGTAGTTGGCGATACAGCGAAAGGGTATCCCGTGAAATGGCACAAATATTGAAGCTGACACCTCGAAGCATTTCATCTCCCCACTGGCAGGTCGAGCTGAACGCGTCTTCCCTAGCAGCAGGTCTACACAAAACACAAACACTAAACCAACAATCTTTATATTTCCTCATATGACGCTGTATCTTAGCAACCATTATTTGCTCTGCGCTCTGTGTCCGCCCCTTTTCACACATCGGGTGTCAAATTACCTAGGAGATGTACATGTAATGGATTATTTGTCTGCTCTGAGTTCTGATTATTTCTGTGTTTTCTCCATGCTTTTAGCCGGGAGTATGCATCCTTCAATAATAATTTCGTGATGGGTGCATATTTCTGCGATTACCTTCCAATTCTTGCTCATTTGCCAGCACAGTGTTCTCCAATTATCGGTTAATGTGTGGTGTAATCTCTTCCTGAATCTCCAATTACGTTGGCTGAATGCTTTTTGTTATGTCTATCAGCACTTCTATAAGCAAACTGTAAACCGCTCTTTTTCGGCTTAATTCCCCCATCATTTGTGGAGGCGTTGTATTGCATGTGATTGATTTGTCTGTACAGGAAGTAAGCATTAATATAGCATATTCTCCTAAATAAAAGACACTGCATGCGTACAGTGGCGTTACAAACAGGAGGCTGGAAATGTTTTGGCCAAGGTAACAGTTTCTAAAGTGATATCACATCGAAGAAAGAGAGGATGATAATTTCAAAACGAACGCAATTTGTAGCAAGATGGGAGTTAACGATGTACCAAAGAATTGGACAACCTCAGTGTCATCTACTTTAGTCCTAACCGGCATATCCCAGATGTTAGAATCATCACAATCATCATCCTGTTTTCTGCATTGGGTCGTTGACGGCTATTTCTATTACATCTGTTGGTTTCTTTTCTTGGTCATTTTTCCATTTCGTCCCTTATGTTTGTTCTTATTCTTTGTTTCTCTTAAGTGTCTCTTGTCATCGATGTTTTCTGCTGCAACTATATTTCACAGATTTTTCTTCATTTGAAGATGTATCAAAGTCGCTTGTTGGCCAGTTAATCTCGCCCGCATGTATTGCTAATGGTGTTTTTGCACTATTTAATTGAGTAAATAAGCATATGTAATCTACGTCAGTTGAACTTGGCAACTTTACTACATGTTAGCATAAACAGGGCTCAGCACCATGGCGGGTAATATCAAACTTCTAAATATACGATCTTTTATGTCTTTGAGAAAAGGCTATTGAATTTACGGTCGAATTAAAAATGGAGTACGGGAGAATATAAGAAACAGACGAGAAATCTTGAGAAATGCATGTCTTCTATGGGTCTATGAAAATACTGGGATCACAGAGACGTGAACTGGTTCTATATATTCAATATTTGTTTGTGCAAATATTGGCCCATGTAGGTAGACGTGAACTGGTTCTATATATTCAATATTTGTTTGTGGAAATATTGACCCATGTAGGTAGACGTGAACTGGTTCTATATATTCAATATTTGTTTGTGGAAATATTGACCCATGTAGGTAGACGTGAACTGGTTCTATATATTCAATATTTGTTTGTGGAAATATTGGCCCATGTAGGTAGACATGAACTGGTTCTATATATTCAATATTTGTTTGTGGAAATATTGGCCCATGTAGGTAGACGTGAACTGGTTCTGTATATTCAATATTTGTTTGTGGAAATATTGACCCATGTAGGTAGACGTGAACGAGTTCTAAAATCTAATATTAGTTTGTGGAAATATTGGCCCATGTAGACAGACGTGAACGAGTTATAAAAATCCAAGATTTGTTTGTAGAAATATTGGCCTCTCGTAGGGTGAAACGTGTTTTAAATATTCAACGAATGCATAGCCAGGAAGTCTACAATAAAAAGAATACATACGAGCATATACACCAGGTAACCAATAACCCACGAATGAATTTTTTTTTTAAAGTGCACAAAAATGGCGGTTCATCAAATAGTTCATACTTAAATTAATATCGACCATTTTTTTTGGTCCCAGAAAAAAATCCACTCTCTCTCTCCAATATTCTGAGGATGTCAGAAGACACTAGCAGACAGCGAGATATAAGAAGAAACTAAGAAAAACTGCTCTATTAATGTTGTTGATGGTTATGTCTGTCAATGAATGACACCAAATGATTAGATTCATGACTGTATGGTGTTTTCGGTTTTGCCCTGCGTTTAAAACATTTTCCAGTAATGAAAAGCCCATTTAACTGACAAACTTTTAAAATGAGATTCAACAAATAAACCTAAACTACCCGACATGGTTCGCCGCTAGGTCATAGAAAGAAGCATTCACTGCTTTAGTTACCACAATTTATATACAATCTTTAATTTACTAATAATTTATTACGAGCCAATAAATGGCAACCATTCCGTTTTTGTCTGGCTGCCAATGCTGTAGTCGGTTTAATGAATTATATTTTCTAGATGTTAACTTTACCTGTTTCCCCGGACATGTTTACGTCAAAATCGATATCGCGTATTATATCTATTTTTTCTTCTTTTGAAAGCTCAACCAGGGCTTCCCATTGATCACGGAATAATATCGCCGGGATCGTATCGAACCAAACCGGCACTTCATTGGACGGAGGAGGATCAAAACGCTGTGACGGGCTGCATTGTTACAAATTTGTGACGGACTACATCAGATTACTAGCCACCATTTATATTTCTTGTCAGCCCATTTTTCAAATTCACCTTTGCCTCCAATTTCGTAAATTCCCTCGACTAAGTCTTTACTGCAGAGATCGCGTGCTGTGTGCTGTGTTTGTGAAAATGTTTGTGCGAGTGTTTGTGAAAATGTTTGTGCGAGTGTTTGTGAAAATGTTTGTGCGAGTGTTTGTGAAAATGTTTGTGCGAGTGTTTGTGAACATGTTTGTGCAGATGTTTGTGAAAATGTTTGTGCGAGTGTTTGTGAAAATGTTTGTGCGAGTGTTTGTGAAAATGTTTGTGCGAGTGTTTGTGAAAATGTTTGTGCGAGTGTTTGTGAAAATGTTTGTGCGAGTGTTTGTGAACATGTTTGTGCAGATGTTTGTAAAAGTGTTTATGTCTGTCCATGAAAATGTACGTTTATGAGCATATTTTTGTGTAAAATAATATACATTTGTGTGTAAAATAGTCTACAATTGTGTGTCAAATAATCTACATTTGTGTGTAAAATAATCTACATTTGTGTGTCAAATATATACGTTTGTATGTAATATAATCTACATTTGTGTTTAAAGTAAGCGACATTTTTGTGTAAAATAATCTGCATGTGTGTGTAAAATAATCTACATTTTTGTGTAAAATAATCTACATTTTTGTGTAAAATAATCTACATTTTTGTGTAAAATAATCTACATTTGTGTGTAAAATGTGCATATGGTACTAACGTGTCTGTAAACGTGTGTGAACATATTAATATGTGTGCGCGGATGCGTATTCGTGTGTACAAGTCACCACATAATAAATACGTGTGAAAATATACTATGTCATTTATGTAAGTGTGTATATGGGTGTGCTCAAATATCTGATGGTATGAAATAACATGAATGAGTGTTTGTGTACGTGACATCATATATATCCTTGAACGTGTATTCATCTGTATTGCTATTTTATGCTGCGTTACTTTCAGCGTTACGCAACTAGCCCCATACTGGTGGCGGGTTTTCTCTTTTACCTTGCATTTCCACCTCCAAGATAACTTTCAGTAGGTTATCGTGTTTCTTCAGGTGCTCAACAATTGCATTTGTCTTGTTCAAATTATGTTAAACATTTCTTTTTACATTTTCAAATTTGTCAAGAGTGAAATGGATGACGTCATGGGACGCACCAAGATGGAAGTTCGTCCGAGTTCTGGCCGTGGTGTATACAATGCTGATCTTGAACATCGCGCTGTCTGTTGTCACAGCGAGTTTGTTTGTCACAGCGGCGGA
Source organism: Megaustenia siamemsis (assembly GCA_032433765.1). NCBI lineage: Eukaryota > Metazoa > Mollusca > Gastropoda > Stylommatophora > Ariophantidae > Megaustenia > Megaustenia siamemsis. The sequence continues at coordinate 30,184,316 of JAVIAB010000051.1, forward strand.
TTGTTAGAATTGTAACCACGGGTTTGAAATAATTGTTTGTGCACATTTCGTTAACCACCGCTGTAGATCAAGTCTTTATTTTGCTGGCTTTGTTTGCGACATTGGAAGCTAATGACCTAACTGCCTAACTTGTGTAGACGATTGGTTCGGGGCAAATTGTGCGTTGCAGTGTCACTGCTAAAATCGCTCAGTTTGTGACAGGGCTACAGGGACATGCACAAACGGTGACAGTTGTCGGCGAGAGCGTTTCGGACCCCAGTGTCAGTACTTTGATCTAGTTTGCAAATACGCCTAGGGATCTGGACCTACAGATCCGGACAGTTTCATTGTCTAATCAACAGGTTACGGATTGAAGGGGCGATAGTTGCAAATATCTGCTCCATCTACATTGGCGGGGGTCGGAATGTGGCTCTCAAACAGAACGCAAACCAGATCGACACATTTAATGCTTGTTAATACAGTGGACGGATGTGGACCAGAGGCCGCAGTTAATGGCAAAACAAAGACCAATCTTTATGACAATGACTGCACACACACACACAATTGAGAAGTGGAACCAATTCTGTTTAATGGTATCTGAACTTTGACACGTCCCAGAAGACTCACACCATTCGAATTTATCATTGAGCTAGCACTATGATTCGGGTAAAGAATGACACTCCAAAGGCTTTCTCTGACAGTGGCGGTGTAGTGTTCCAGTATAATGATATATCATACCCAAATATTTCTGTGAACACTATTGTAGTCACCATACAAGCGACAATGGCTCACAGTAAGTTTGAGTTCTCACCGACCTTTTCGCAGGACGAGAGTGCACTGACAGTGTGTGAGGTGCAAACATTTACAGACACCTATTGTCTGGACGGGCATTCTTGGTCGTTTTGTACAGTGTGTGGTGGGAGTAGCAAAGGCTGCACCGTCATCATCGGTACGTGTCACTTCAACTGTTCACATGGGATTTATGGACACGACTGCTCCGGGTCTTGTCTTAGTGTCAGTTCTTTATGTGAGGAAAATCCGGAAAATGCCAACATTGCAAACATCCTGGTTATACCTGTGATGACACTTGTCCTGATGGTAATTTTCGGCTACAGTGCGAACAGACGTGTTCTGATGGCTGTGACATCATATGTGACACAGAAAGAGCAGACTGTACGCGCAAGGAAGCGTACTACGGGCCAGACTGCACTCTCAAATGTCCTGACCACTGTTTCAACGACACCTGTGAACAGTCAACCGGGATCTCTTCATGCAAGGGAACGTTCTACGGGTCAGACTGCACTCTCAAATCTCCGTACAACTGTTTGGACAATATCTGTTAACAGTTCATGGGGGCCGGCGTCTCGTATGTCGATGATTCCCACGTTAAGAAGAGTGTGCCGACTACAACAAACCCAAGCATATGGATACCTTAATGTGTACTGGATATTTTCTTTCTGTGCTGGACATGGTTCATTTCTTGGTGTGTTTCATTGCTAGCCAAGGCTCATATCTTGGCTTGTGTGTGTGTGTGTGCTGGCCATGGCTCATATCTTGGTGTGTGTCATGTTAGTCATATCTCATATTTTGGAGTGTCCGTGTTAATCATGTCTCAAATATTTTAGTGTGTATGTGTTTAGTCATATCTCATATCTTAGTGTGTATCTGTGTTAGTCATGTGTCATATCTTTGTGTGTGCATGTTTGGGCTAGTGATATCTCATATCTCTGTGTGTATGTTTATGTTAGTCATATCTCATATCTTTGTGTGTGCATGTCTGTGTATGGCACATCTCATATCCTTGTGTTTGCATGGCTATGCTAGTCACATCTCATATCATTGTGTGTGCCTATCTATGTTGGTCATATCTCAGATCTTTATGTGCATGTTTATGTTAGTCATGTGTCATATATCTTGATGTATGTCAGTGTTAGTCATGCCTCGTACCGCTATGTGCATGTCTGTGTTTGTCACATCTCATATCTTTGTGTGTGCATGTCTGTGTTAGTCACCTCTAGTGACTCGGGCAGATGGTGCTCGTAAACCTGGGAGGGCCGACCATCTAAGGGCAGAATCCCCCTACAGAAAAGATCACCTGCTGCCTTGCAGGAAGATTGGGGACAATCAAAGGCTAGGGAAAGCAAACCTGAATAAAATGCTGGCTGAAATCGGATGCACTGGGCCACAGGCGCAGAACACAGTGCAACGTTTTTAACGGGTGTTCAATCAGAGTGGATCTGGCAGACTCTAATTGTGATGTTCTGTTTGTAACACACCTAACCTGACAGCTGAGTTCATGTGAGGAGCTGGAATCCTACTCTGATTGGGTCCTGATCGCAGAGAGAGAGAGAGAGAGAGAGAAATTTGTCAAAATTTCATAAATTAATTTCTTCTCTGTCCACACAATTCTTCCCATTTTTCTATAAACCCTTATTTCATTGAATTCAGTTTGCTTTCATATTTTTAAAAAAATTATGATATATATTTATTATATTCTATTATGATATCTTATGACAATAGACAAACTAATATTAAAGATCTCCCCCTATTTGATGAACTTATTTGTTTGAACGTTTCAAGTGGACTATTGCACTGCAATTAGTGTCCTAATGCTGGTTCTGGTAGCTTTCTATATTGCTCTTTACTGAGGTGAGAGTTCTTGTTAAAGTTTTGTGATTTGCTTCCTACCCTGTAATCTGTTCGGAGCTAATTTCGTTAATCCATATTTTAGAAGCTGTCATTGTAAAAAGTGTTGTCATGGAAACAGCGCCATATATTTTAGAGCAGTGATCTCTGCAATATGTGCCACTTCGGCACGCAAGGTTTCTGTTTTTGAGATTGTGGTTCTGCCCTATGTGCCATCTTCGACTCGAAAGGACAATAGATAGATAGATATTTTAGGAAGTTCAATGAAACTAACAAATATTATGAGGTCAATACTAGAGAAAAAAGGAATTGAAATCAACGATCACAAAATAAAAAAAAAACTTGCGAAATGCAGATGGCACAGTCTCAATAACAGAGACGGAGAAAGAACTACAACAAATGATAGACATAATAGTAAAATAAAGCAGCAAGAAAGGCATTAGCCTGAATAGTAAAACATATGTAATGGTCATATCGGAGAAACAATCATCGCCATCACACAACATAAAAAATAAACGGGGTAAATCTGAAACAAGTGCAACGCGTCAAAAACTTGGGCACAATAATACATCAGCTGGTAGATGCACTACATAAATAAAAAGTAGAATAGCTCAGGCAAAAATAGCATTTCAGAAAATAAAAAAAAACGCGTTGTGCAACAGGTCTAAGTGAGAAAAAGAGTTCATCGGTGATATAATAAAGCCAATTCTGACACATGAAAGCGAATCATAGACAAATGAGAAGACGATTAGAGACCACAAAGATGGGATATGTGAGAAGAGCTTTGAAAGTTCCTTGACAGCTAAAAAGACCAGGGAGGAAGTTCTTTAAGAGACCAACACAAAAAGGGAGCTCCTAAAAAACACCGGAAAGAAACAATCGATATTTTTCAAGCACATCTTGATAAGAGAAAATTTGGAGTACTTGGTTACAACTTTCAAAATACAGGAAAAGAGAGAGTGCGGACGACAAAGAGAGAATATACTAGATAGCTTGATATCATAGCATGGAAACCAGTCAACAAGAGAGTTGATACGATGCATGGTGGATAGAAAATTATGGAAGGACATGATCGCTTACGCCAACCGGTATGGCACATGGTGATGAATAAAACTATTACCTTACCAATGCTTTTGTGTTGAAATATTTTAGTTGAACCTTTAGATCTCTTGTTTCTTTCACTTACTATCATTTTAAGTTTTGTTGCGTCTCCCAACAAATTTATAAATTATATTGTCCCTTTTAATATAATAATACGGTTTCGATATTTGGGAACGGGTCAGAACAACGTGAGTAATAGAAAACCATAACCGGACAATTGATATCCCAGTATTGCTCAACATGAAGTAACTACCCTTGGAGAGAATCTCATCAAGAAGGATGGAAATGGAGAAACTTGATTTAATCTTGAAAGATGGATTAAATGTGTCAATGTAGTCTATGAATCTAGAGATTTTTAAAGAACCTACAATTTCCTTGGCATCTCTATAAGTTCTCTCACGATTTGGATCACAATTAATGGTCATTATATTTTGTCCGTCTGTTGAGGGGGCAGCTGAGAATCGATACGGTTTTAAGGCGGAAGACACTGTTGACCCTGTGTCAACATTCTCTTACCCCAAACCTCATGGAAATCTGGCTCACTTCTAGGCTATGGTCCCACCAATCGATACGTCTCTAAACGTGGTCTGCATCGAAATGAAATTGGAGAACTAGTTTAAACAAGTCCAATATGACTGTATTGCCACATTCTCCATCGCGTAGAATTTTGCACTTTCTTACATTTCATTGCCTCTTTGAGATAATTCCGTTTGTTTATAGAATTCTCAATTTTGCTTTATTTGGGTACGTCACCATTCAACTACTGACCATTGTGTCTACATTGTTATTGCTACTTCTTCGTTTTAATCTTCTTCTTTTTTAATTTCTTCTTTTTTTCCCACTTATTCTATTTCCTTCACTTATTCTGTTTCATTTTTTGTCTTCTAATTGTTCTTTTCTTTGATCTATCTTTCCCAGCTCTACTTCTTTTTATTACAGTTATACTTCTCTCCCTCCTTCTTTTGCTTGTACTTAGTCTTCTCATTCTATTCCTGCTTCTTCTTTCTGCGTTACTTTATCAAATGTCCAGAATGATGTTTTCAGTGAATGTAGACGTCAGTTCATTCGTTCGCTCCGTGGTTACCACAATCTGGTCACTGAAAGAAAAAGGTCTCGGGGATTAATCAAGATGTATTATTGGAAGTAATATTTCAATTTTAATGTCATACTAAAAAAATATAACATATTTATTGTTTGTAAGTTTTCATTGTGATTAATTCTACCCTGCATCTTCCGCCATAAAATGATATGATAAGGACGTAACATGCGTTGTTTTGTGGGTTTTCTGTGAGCTGCAGTATTTATGCCCCATACATGCGGTTGCATTTCGACATATTTTGAGTAGGGTAAAATAAGTCTACAGGACGCATTACCAACCAAGAGAAACAAGGCAGGTAGAGGATGGTGAATGTTTACATAGCTAGAGAATGGACGTTAAGTCAAGGTAAAGTACGAGACTTGAATCGGCCTCTTAGTCCGCGAGTTTTCACCCATCATATGTGCTCGGCCGTCTATCCAGAAGTGTTCAGAGAATTCTGGATAGTGTCGCTTCAAGCATCGAAACTACGAGGCGGCATTCTTCACCTTCCCAGAATGCTACGCCGTTACCCATTTCTGCCAGCGGCTGGGTCGACCGCGGTGATTTTTTTTTTCCAACCACGAGTACATTTCAAGCTGCTTGCAGCGGGAATCGAACACGGGTTGTCCGAATGTCGGTAGCCCAGTCGGGTGGTTTTCTCAACTAGTACAACAAAGGGTCCTCAAGGAACGGATGCGATTAATCAACAGTTCAGCATTAAGGTTGGACAGAAATTGTGAAGTTGTCACGGGTGCTGCAACAACAGTAGAAGATACGAGATGAATTAATTATTGATCTGTAGAGATGGTTACATAGAAAGCTGGTAATTCTAGTTGCTGTTGTTAAGAACATCATCACTACACACAGAACGAATCATCCAGATGTGCTCTGATATCTCCCTCAAGAATTTCATATTTCGAGAAAATCCGAAGAGAACCCTAACTCACGTGCACGAACTCCGTAGCAACCTGGAATCCATGATGCGGATGGGTTTTGCTGACAATTTAGAATGATCAGCGGCCATACATTTTATGACCTACTCTCATCATCATCGAGTGCCCTCTCCGCATCGAAGGTTGGCTACCATGGAGCGCCATTCCACTCTGTCTCTTGCTTTGATGGTGCAGATTGCCATAGGCTGACTTGTCCATCTTTTGATGTTACTCGTCCATGTTAGTCTTGGTCTGCCTCTGCCTCTTTTACAATGACCTACTCTATTTGATTTGAATCAACACGGTTTCTTTAAAGTGCGCGAGTGCACACGGGCCCCCCCCCCCCCCATTTATAGCTTCATAGAGGGCTAGACTTGGGGATCTCGCTACCCAAGAGATCATAGCAGGGTCACGTCAAGAAAGAAACCGTGAATTAATTTTTTCCGTTTTTATTTTAAAAGTCATCACTACCTGTGGTAAGCTTTGAACCCCAGCCTTTTCTGCCTAGAGGATGACGTCGTACCTCTGGACAACCCAGTCATCCCTGATAATTCTTATATTTGCTATTAAATGTTACTTCACATACAATAATGATGACTGCGGTGAAACTTTTATTCCACAATTCAATTGATTGAAATAGTATAGGTGATTTGTATAATTAAAGTAGTAAAGTAAAGTGTCCCGTCACGCCAAGTGGCGTATAGGGAATGTGGTATTATTGACCATACTATTTATAAACCTTCAGCACATGATTTTTTGGGGTAATGTGGTCGGTATTACGCCCGTACCGCTTTACTTTCCCAGAAAAAAAATCCGATATCCATTTAAGGCTGGGTGAACCCGGAAGCCGTCGATCAGGATCGAACCCGACCTCTTTTTTTCCTTTGTAGTCCAGTCCAGTCCACTAACCACTGAGCTATCGCAGCTCCCGATTTGTATAATTACTGGGATAATATCCAGGTAATTAGGTAAGATAATGAAGTGGAGGAAAAGCACTGGCCTCCTCAAGTTCAAATGAGCCGGCTTAAAAAATGACGTTCAAACGATATGACACAGTGGTGCCATCTTTACCGTAATACATCGTCATATTTATAGTGTGTTTGAATAAACATGTAACACCAAAAGAAAAACGGACTCTATAGTCTGGTGTTCCTCCCCATACTTTGTTACCAATGGCAAACATCGACAATAACTGCCACAGATGGCATAAAAAAAGGGAAGAAAATTCTTCACAGCAGAAATTATTTGTAGGAGAATAACAAGACCAGAATAAACAATAATATAACAAGGCCTCATAAATAACACACACACAAAAATGGTGGAGTTACACTATGTATGGTGTTAAGAAGGATGGTTTGGACACGAGGCACAGTCACCACAAGATATCACGTCTAAAATAGCATTAGTTACACAGAAACAAATATAGAAGCAGGAGAGATAGACAAAGAAGACAAGGCTACAATTGTAATATCTAAAAAGAATCAAAATTATCACCATATATGAAACACACTAACGAGAGTTCACCAGAATGCTCAGTACTTCTATAGTGGTTCCTCGTGTCTCAGTAATTCTATAGTGGTTCTTCTTAGCTCAGTACTTCTATATTGGTTCTTCATGGCACTGTACTTCTATAGTGGTTCCTTATGGCCCAGTACATTCTTAGTCGTTCTTCTTGGCTCAGTACTTCTATAGTGGTTCCTCTGGCTCAGCACTTTTATAGTGGTTCCTCTGGCTCATTACTTCTATAGTGGTTCCTCTGGCTCAGTATATGTATAGTAATTTTTCCAATAAGTTAGGGCTACAAATCTTCATATCTTAACATAGAAGCTCATATATTCATCTTCAAGCTCTGTCTCTCTAATTTCAACTAATGAGGCAAACGATAAGAATATTTCCAAACATACATTACATCTATTTGCTGACGTTCCGGGCAAACATTTCAAGGAAGCCAAACGTAAATATTGACGACAACATATCTCCCTTCATAAATCATCTTCGTGACATATCCAACAATTTTTGCATTATCCCCAATCTATCTCTGATAACTCTTAATCTATCTCTCATAAAACCCAATCTCATTACTCTCTATCTATCTCTCATAACTTTCAATCTAACTCTCATAACTCTCAATCTAACTCATAACTGTCAATTCCACTTTCATAACTCCCATTTTCTCATAACTCTTTATCTCTCATAACTCTCACGCTATCTCTCATAATTCTCAATTTCACTCTCATAACTCTCAAATCCACTCTCATAAATCTCAATCTCTCATAACTTTCAATCTAAATCTCATACTCTAAGTCTAACTCTCATAATTTTCAATCTAATTCTCATATCTATTAATCTATCACTCATATCTCATAATCCAACTCTCATAACTCTCAATCTAGCTGTCATAACTCTTAATCTATCTCTTTAAACTCTCAATATATCTCTCATAACTCTCAATCGATCCCTCATAACTCTTAATCTAACTCTCATATATCTCATTCTATCCATCATAACTCTGAATCTATCTCTCATAACTCTGAATCTATCTCTCATAACTCTGAATCTAACTCTCATAAATCTCAATTTATCCCCTTAACTCTCAATCTAATTCTCATAACTCTAATCCTGCAGTGATTGAAACTAAGTACTTGAGCATATCTCAATGCACTTGAATAAGAACACCTCAAATTTAAAGAATATTCCAGCATATTTACAACATAATCCATTAGTTGATGAAACCAATACTTGGTTACCAAATTCTAAGTTGTTCGCGATACATTTTCTTAATCATCTCTCTCTCTCTCTCTCTCTCTCTCTCTCTCTCTCTCTGCGATCAGGACTCAATCAGAGTAGGATTCCAGACTCTCACATGAAGTCAGCTGTCAGGTTAGGTGTGTTGATCGCCCCCACAGACAGAACATCACAATTAGAGTCTGCCAGATCCACTCTGATTGAACACCCGTTAAAACGTTGCACTGTGTTCTGCGCCAGTGGCCCTGTGCATCCGATTTCAGCCAGCATTTTATTCAGGTTTGCTTTCCTTAGCTTTTGATTGCCCCCAATCTTCCTGCAAGGCAACAGATGATCTTTTCTGTAGGGGGATTGTACCCTTAGATGGTCTGCCTTCCCAGGTTTACGAGCACCATCTGCCCGAGTCACTATAGGTGACTAACACAGACATGCACACACAAAGATATGAGATGTGAATAATACAGACATGTACATAGCGATACGAGACATGACTAGCACCGACACACATCAAGAAATATGACACATGACTAACATAGATATGCACATAAAGATATGAGATATGACTAACATAAACATGCACATACAAAGATATGACACATACCTAACATAGACATACACACAAAGATATAAGATATGACTAACTAGCCAGGCACACACAAAGCTATGAGAAGTGACAAACACAGACATGCACACACAAAGATATGAGACATGACTAACATAAACATGCACACAAAGATATGAGATATCTCTAACATAGCCAGGCACACACAAATATGAGAAGTGACAACACAGATACACACAAAGATATGAGATGTGACTAACTCAGACGCACACAAAGATATGAGACATGATAACACGGACACACCAAGGATATGAGAAGTGACAAACACAGACATGCACACACAAAGATATGAGCCATGGCTAAAACACACACACACACACACACACACACACACACACACACACACACACACACACACACACACACACACACACACACACACACACACACACACACACACACACACGCTAAGATATGAGCCATGGCTAGCACAGAAACATACCAGATATGAGCCATGGCTAGCACAGAAACACATTAAGATATGAGCCATGGCTTCACGGAAAAACACCTAGAAATGAACCAAGTTTAGCACATAAACTCATTGAAGTATCCATATGCGTGGGTTTGTGGTAGTCTGCAGACTCTTCTTAACGTGGGAATCATCGACATATGAGACGCAGGCTTCGATTAACTGTTCACAGGTTTCGTTCAAACAGTTGTCCAGAGATTTGAGAGCAGTCTGACCCGTAGAACGTTTCCGTGCATGCACAGTTCCCGGTTGACTGTTCACAGGTGTTGTTGAAACAGTTGTCCGGACATTTGAGAGTGCAGTTTGACCCGTAGTACGTTTCCTTGCATGTACAGTCTGCCCTTTCTGGGTCACATATGATGTCACAGCCATCAGAACACGTCTGTTCGCACTGTAGCACAAAATTACCATCGGAACAAGTGTCATTAATCATCTTCGCTGAGTGTTATCACAGAACTGCTGGTAACATGGCTTCTCACCTACAACTAGTTTTAACTTATCGGGCGCCTTTCTCGCCTGCTGAACTCAGCTATTCTTGATGAATCCATTTGTCCTGTGGTTTGTTCACCAGGACTTGCTTTGTCCGCGTGTTAACGTTTATGTTTCCCATACGTGTCCTGTGACCTACAATTCCTGATCTCTTATTTCAGCAAGGTATGTCCGCTCTGGACGTCTGCTTCCCCTACTTCATCAAGATGTCACAAGACCCTCCAGTTCTTTCTGAAACGTTGAAATCAAACATCTGGTCCCACTTCTGCCCTTATTCGTCTGGCGTAACTAGTCTTGACCATTAAATCATAATTTTAATCGATGATCGATTCTTCAACCAGACTAGTGATGTGGCTATAGGTATAACGGTGGGCCCAAGATACGTGTACTCATTTATGTATGGGTTACCTGGAATACCATATTCTTTCCTCCTTCAGTGGTCGTCTTTTCCTTATGCACTACAGGTACATCGACGACAGTTGAGGTGTGTCTTATCTCTCAGAAACTGACTTGATCCAATCCCTGGACTTTGCTCGTTTCAAACCTCCACAAGGCTTTTCTACTAAGTCTCTATCTCCTCTGTTATCTTCTTAGACATTTCGGCCTCTCTTCTCCCATCGGGTCTACACTCCTCCTTATTTTAATAAACCAACAGATGCTCACTCCTACCTCCTCTATTTATCTTTCCACCCCAAATCTGTGGCGATTCTGTCCTCTTCTCATAACTCCTATCGAATTAAGATTATGACTTTTTTTTCCATCAAACTCCCCTTATGTTGGAAATCTTCCGTCGCCGTCGTTACTTGCTTTCTTACCCACCATCCTCACAATTTGGCTCCACTCCTTTGTCCTGAAACAATCCCTACTTATCCTGCACTCCTTTGTCCTGAAACAATCCCTACTTATCCTCCAATTCTTTGTCCTGAAACGACCCCTACTTATCCTCCACTTCTTTGTCCTGAAACGACCCCTACTTATCCTCCACTTCTTTGTCCTGAAACGACCCCTACTTATCCTCCACTCCTTTGTCCTGAAACGATCCCTACTTATCCTCCACTCCTTTGTCCTGAAACGACCCCTACTTATCCTCCACTCTTTTGTCCTGAAACGATCCCTACTTATCCTCCACTCCTTTGTCCTGAAACGACCCCTACTTATCCTCCACTCCTTTGTCCTGAAACGACCCCTACTTATCCTCCACTTCTTTGTCCTGAAACGACCCCTACTTATCCTCCACTCCTTTGTCCTGAAACGATCCCTACTTATCCTCCACTCCTTTGTCCTGAAACGACCCCTACTTATCCTCCACTCCCATGTCTGAAACGACCCCTACTTATCCTCCACTCCTTTGTCCTGAAACGACCCCTACTTACCTCCACTCCTTTGTACTGAAACATCCCTACTTATCCTCCACTCCTTTGTCCTGAAACGACCCCTACTTATCCTCCACTCCCATGTCTTGAAACGATCTCTACTTATCCTCCACTCCCATGTCATGAAACGATCCCTACTTATCCTCCACTCCCATGTCTTGAAACGACCCTACTTATCCTCCACTCCCATGTCTTGAAATGATCTCTACTTATCCTCCACTCCCATGTCATGAAACGATCCCTACTTATCATCCACTCCTTTGTCCTGAAACGATCCCTACTTATCTTCCACTCCCATGTCATGAAACGATCTCTACTTATCCTCTACTCCCATGTCATGAAACGACCCCTACTTATCCTCCACTCTTTGTCCTGAAACGATCCCTGCTTATCGTCCCATGTCAACGACCCCTACTTATCTCCACTCCTTTGTCCTGAAACGACCCTACTTATCTTCCACTCCCATGTCCTGAAACGATCTCTACTTATCCACTGATCCCACCACCCGTCTTCTATTCTCTGAACTCCCATTTGTTGGTTTCTAAACGCGATAGAAACCGTCGAGACATCTTAGTTACGAGCCGCCTTCGTGACCCCTGCCAGGGCCTGAGGGGCACGGTCCCCCTCGGAACATTACGCGTTACATGGTCTTTCGTACTACAGACAAGCTAATTTCTCTTCCAGAATGACTGCTTCGATATGCAGGAAGGCTTCGCGAGTGTATCTTGTAATCTTATAAACGTTATCATCTTCAAACGCTGTCAAGAGACTAGACCAAACAGGTAGATGCTTAGAGGATGGCTCTGTGAACACTTGTACAACATCAAACGCGATCCTGGTATCTCGATCTCCTCCCATCTCAGATCTCTCTGCTACCAAACCTCAAAGAGCTTCCAGGTTACTGGCACCGTTTCCTGCTCCTCCGGTACCCACAGTCAGTTTGTATCGTCTTGGCATTCTCCGTCTGAGATGATTAAATTATTTTCCCTCTTTTCTTTAATCTTTGACCTCTTCTTCATCGGTGTCTTTTATTTATTCCTCGCTCGCTTTCTGTTCATTGTCTCTTCTGCTTTTCTCTCTCTCCCTTTTTTCCCTTGCACGCATCTGTTTTTTTTTTTTTATGTTTTTTCCTCGCTTCCCTATAAGATCCTTCCTTTCACCCATTTTCAATGGAACCTTTGTTTTAATCGCTCTGCTTAGCACCTTTTTGGGCATTGAGATTCTACCTGCCACGTTGGCTATATATCATATCATCGGTACTGGTTATCCTTGCCTATATTTTCTACAATCTTCTTGAACGTATTATTTGCAGACTTTGTCTTCTTGAAATAATTTTTGCACACTTTATCTCCCTGAACTAATTTTTGTTGAATTTATCTTCTGAACTAATTTTTGCTGAATTTATCTCCCTGAACTAATTTTTGCAGACTTTATCTCCCTGAACTAATTTTCGCTGAATTTATCTTCCTGAACTAATTTTTGCTGAATTTATCTCCCTGAACTAATTTTTGCTGACTTTATCTTTCTGAACTAATTTTTGATGAATTATCTCCTGAACTAATTTTTTTGCAGAATTGATCTTCCTGAACACATTTTTTGGAGATCGTATTTTTCTGAATTAAGTTTTTGCAGACTTTTATCTACCTAAATTATGTTATTTTTTTTGCATACTTTTTCTTCCTGAACTAGTCTTTAGCAGTCTAGAGCCAACATTTGGCCAATGAGTATTTCTTTGACAATGTCGTTTGATCCCAGCTAGCGAAGATCACTTGTTAAAACAATGTACTTTATCGTCTATCAATAAATGAAAAAGAAAAAAATAACTCATGTTGTGCCTGGTTTAATAGTTTCCAAAAGCTCCAGACCATTATTAATACCTACAGGGCACTTCAGATAAGATGGTCGTATACCAGTCACATATGATTAGCTGTGACAGGAAACATATTAGTACACAGCGGGAAGAAATAATAAGTAAAAGACAATGGAAATTGAAAGAATAACTTATCGCAAGCATTGCCAGATAAGGACCTTGCTGGAAGTCTCCCCGCAGAATAAAAAACAATGAGATCTGTAAACACACAGAAAAGAAAGAGAGTTCACAAATATGAATCACACCCGAAGAAGACTGAGAGACAACACAAAATAGAAATTGTCGGGGAAACTCGTGCCTGTACTTTAGCTGAGGAGCAAAAAAAAAGTAAGCTTTAAAGAAATAAGTTTTAATATTTTAAAAAATATCTTTTCACCATTTATCTGTATTTAGTGTTGTTGTTCTAAATGCCAGGGTATATTCTTTGTGTGCAAATATTTAAGAATTAGGGCATATTTTTAAGCTTAGAAAACAGAAATGTTTTTTTTTCTTTTTACTTTGAGTGCAGTAATTTTGCGGGAATAAAACCAACAGAAAGAAGTTTGCTTAACAGATTAGAGCAGTTTTTATTGAAACAAAAAGTGGGTCCACACAAAAAGTAAATATTGTTACAACATTATTTCTTTTTTTTTTTTTTTTTTTGTGTTCGACACAAAAGTCGATGACCTTGACGAAGTCCCTAGAGACTAGAAACTGAGTTTTACTTGTTAATCCGTTTTTCCCTGGCAGTTGTGTGCACAGGTGTCCCACGCCGCACAAGCAGATAACTCCGTCTTCGGAAGTACTCATATTTTTTTCCGTCCATGAGTAATTGACGTTTCAAGCCGGACCTAGCTGCTGAGACCAGGGGTGGTTGCCGGAGAGAGAAATCATAAATAAAAATCCCAACTGGTGCAGTCGGGATTTTAACCCACAACCTCTCCGTCTTGAGGCCATCTTCTTGCCTCGAGACCAACCAGTCCCTCTTACAACATTATATTCATAACTCTTTCCTGGTAAAACAAAAATGACATATTACATTGCTAGTATGTGATAAATGGTAATTGGTGAGGGTTACCAAGGAGAAATGAAAAAAAAATAGAAAGAAAGGTATAGTTATAGCTTTAGGTAATTAATGGATGACACACATTTTAACGATGTTTCGGCTCAATAAGTCTTCAGCAGGAAAAAAAAACAACAGACGCATAGATATTTTAAAAAATTAAGTAAAATACCCCCGTCACGCCAAGTGACGTATAGGAAGTATGGTGTTAGTGACCATAAATTTTACAGACCTTCGGCACATGATTTTTGGGGTAATGTGGTCTGTATTACGCCCGTGCCGCTTTACTTTATCAGAAAAAAAATCCGGTACCCATTTAAGTCTGGGTGAACCTGGAGGCCGTCAGTTGGGATGAACCCTACTTCTTGTCCTTTGTAGTCCAGTTCACTAACCACTGAGCTATCGCGGCTCCGCATAGATATGTAGGGAAATAAAATTAGATCCGTGTATGTGTTGTTTGTTGTTCCTGCTGAATGCCTTTTAAGCTGAAACGTTGTTTCAATCTGTGTCGCCCATTAATTACATAAAGCTTTAGCCATACCATTGTTGTTTCTGTTTGTTTCATTTCTTCTTTACAATCAGTTTTACTGCAGCTTCGCATTTTTATGCATTTCTTTGTCTCGGCCCCTTACTATAACCAAACTAATAAACAAACTGTCTGTGGAGATAGAAACGTGCAACCGAAAGGTGTGCATGTCGCTTACCTGCTGTATTGTGAGACACATCGCACTAAAGGCTATTTACAATACTTTCTAAAGAAAAAAAAAACACCTAAAGTACCCAATACTAATTGTTTGCATTACGCATATAAAGTGATAATTTGTAATTTAGGTACCTCGTTACGTAAATAAAGTGATCATTTGTAATATAGGTACCTCATTACACATATAAAGTAATCATTTGTAATATAGGTATCTCATTACACATATAAAGTAATCATTTGTAATATAGGTATCTCATTACGCATATAAAGTAAATCATTTGTAATATAGGTACCTCATTACAATGATATATATTATATGTAATGAGGTACCTATATTACAAATGATTACACTTATAAAGTAATCATTTGTAATATAGGTATCTCATTACACATATAAAGTAATCATTTGTAATATAGGAATCTCATTACACATATAAAGTAATCATTTGTAATATAGGTATCTCATTACACATATAAAGTAATCATTTGTAATATAGGTATCTCATTACACATATAAAGTAATCAATTGTAATATAGGTATCTCATTACACATATAAAGTAATCATTTGTAATATAGGCACCTAATTTTTTAACAGCAGAAAGCACAAGACTAGCGTGATGGCAACCGGTAATGGTAATTAGGATCTTTAAAATGAGAAATACATCAAGGTAAACTCCCACTTAAGAGGGAAAGTGACATAGAAAGTAGATAGATAATATAGGAGTTAAGTAAATAAACTAGTATCACAAAAAAGTTAATGTCAAAGACAAGAAGCGTAGAGGTGCTGGTTAATAGTGAGATTCTCATAGAAAGAGCCACCCTCCTAAATACTATATTTTATGTGCAGAAGAAAATATAATAAAACATACACGGGGAGCTATTTCCATTTATCAAGCGCATTCTTTCACTCACAACACAACTCGTGCAACATACAAACATAAACTGTTTGACAGGCTGAAGCAACATTGTTACACGGGATGGAATCTTAGGAACACATGTGTAGAGTTCTTCCCGTTTCTTTCTAACTCAGAATCCGCTGCGACATGAGGCACGTGTCTGGGAGGATGACGTAAGGCAAGAAAGACAGAGAGAGAGACGGATTTTGACAGCTGAACTTAATGGCAGGGTGTACTAGCTTGTAATAAATTGATAAAGGGTGGTAAGGATGTATTGAAAGATATGGTCACATACGTTTGTAGGAACAGAGAATGTTCCTTTTATGAGATTGGAATTCCGTGCTGCATCAGTTCTGTTTGCTGAAAATTAAAAAGTACAACAGTTCATATTTTCATCAGTTCTCTTTGTTGTAAATTAAAAAGTACAACAGTTCATATTTTCATCAGTTCTCTTTGTTGTAAATTAAAAAGTACAACAGTTCATATTTTCATCAGTTCTCTTTGTTGTAAATTAAAAAGTACAACAGTTCATATTTTCATCAGTTCTCTTTGTTGTAAATTAAAAAGTTCAACCGGTCATATTTTCATCAGTTCTCTTTGTTGTAAATTAAAAAGTTCAACCGTTCATCGTTTCACCAGGTCTGTTTGCTGTAAATTAAAAAGTTCAACCGTTCATAGTTTCATCAGATCTGCTTGTTGTAAATTAGAAAGTTCAATAGTTCATAGTTTCATCAGATTTGTTATGTGTAAATTAAAAGTTCAACAGTTCATAGTTTCACCAGTTCTGTTTGCTGTAAAGTAAAAAGTTCAACAGTTCATAGTCTCACCAGTTCTGTTTGCTGTAAAGTAAAAAGTTCAACAGTTCATAGTCTCACCAGTTCTGTTTGCTGTAAAGTTAAAAAGTTTATTGTTTCATCAATTCTGTTTTCTGTAAACTAAGCAGTTTATTGTTTCATCAGTTCTGTTTAATGTATTATAAACAGTTCCTTGTTTCCATTAAATACTTCTTATTCAGTAAAATTGATTAGAGTTGACTGGATTAAACAATAAATACTCCAGAACATACATTTCTAACCCACAACGTTGTAGACTGTCAGTGCAATTCTCATTTATTCCTCTTCATATCGAGACGTCAACGTCGTTGATTGTCGTAAAGGTTTTACAACTAAAGAAGGAAAAAGAATAACGCCATGTCTCCATGATTACAAAGTTAATGGCGTTAGTGTTCTATATATATATATATATATATATAATCAATACATTTTGAATATGCCAGTGCCGTCAGGTACCAATTTAAGGCTGGTTGAACATGGAAGTCTATGTCCTAAGTAAACGGGTTCACTAACCACTACTTTACTGAGACTTTCTGTGTCAAACGACGGTTGTCGATTTATTCCATTTAATTATAATAAGAGTAATACACATTTCTTCATACTTTCAAATAACGTTACTTATGAAAGTGTTTGCGATGAGCGCGCATTATGCTAGTCCTCACAAGTATTAACGATTGCTTTCTAACTTAGCAAATTAGGGACCGATTTACTGACAGACTGGTATAGCAAATTAGGGGCCGATTTACTGTCAGACTGGTATAGCAAATTAGGAACGATTTACTGTCAGACTGGTATAGCAAATTAGGGACCGATTTACTGTCAGACTGGTATAGCAAATTAGGGACCGATTTACTGTCAGACTGGTATAGCAAATTAGGGGCCGATTTACTGTCAGACTGATATAGCAAATTAGGGGCCGATTTACTGTCAGGCTGGTATAGCAAATTAGGGGCCGATTTACTGTCAGACTGATATAGCAAATTAGGGGCCGATTTACTGTCAGACTGATATAGCAAATTAGGGGCCGATTTACTGTCAGACTGATATAGCAAATTAGGGCCGATTTACTGTCAGACTGATATAGCAAATTAGGGGCCGATTTACTGTCAGACTGATATAGCAAATTAGGGGCCGATTTACTGTCAGACTGGTATAGCAAATTAGGGGCCGATTTACTGTCAGACTGATATAGCAAATTAGGGGCCGATTTACTGTCAGACTGATATAGCAAATTAGGGGCCGATTTACTGTCAGACTGGTATAGCAAATTAGGGGCCGATTTACTGTCAGACTGGTATAGCAAATTAGGGCCGATTTACTGTCAGGCTGGTATAGCAAATTAGGGGCCGATTTACTGTCAGACTGGTATAGCAAATTAGGGGCCGATTTACTGTCAGACTGGTATAGCAAATTAGGGGCCGATTTACTGTCAGACTGGTATAGCAAATTAGGGGCCGATTTACTGTCAGACTGATATAGCAAATTAGGGGCCGATTTACTGTCAGGCTGGTATAGCAAATTAGGGGCCGATTTACTGTCAGACTGGTATAGCAAATTAGGGACCGAGTTACTGTCAGGCTGGTATAGCAAATTAGGGGCCGAGTTACTGTCAGGCTGGTATAGCAAATTAGGGGCCGATTTACTGTCAGGCTGGTATAGCAAATTAGGGGCCGATTTACTGTCAGACTGGTATAGCAAATTAGGGACCGAGTTACTGTCAGACTGGTATAGCAAATTAGGGACCGAGTTACTGTCAGGCTGGTATAGCAAATTAGGGCCGATTTACTGTCAGGCTGGTATAGCAAATTAGGCGCCGATTTACTGTCAGACTGGTATAGCAAATTAGGGGCCGATTTACTGTCAGACTGGTATAGCAAATTAGGGGCCGATTTACTGTCAGACTGGTATAGCAAATTAGGGGCCGATTTACTGTCAGACTGGTATAGCAAATTAGGGGCCGATTTACTGTCAGACTGGTATAGCAAATTAGGGGCCGATTTACTGTCAGACTGGTATAGCAAATTAGGGACCGATTTACTGTCAGACTGGTATAGCAAATTAGGGACCGAGTTACTGTCAGGCTGGTATAGCAAATTAGGGGCCGATTTACTGTCAGGCTGGTATAGCAAATTAGGGGCCGATTTACTGTCAGACTGGTATAGCAAATTAGGGACCGAGTTACTGTCAGACTGGTATAGCAAATTAGGGACCGAGTTACTGTCAGACTGATATAGCAAATTAGGGGCCGATTTACTGTCAGACTGGTATAGCAAATTAGGGACCGAGTTACTGTCAGACTGGTATAGCAAATTAGGGGCCGATTTACTGTCAGACTGGTATAGCAAATTAGGGACCGAGTTACTGTCAGACTGATATAGCAAATTAGGGACCGAGTTACTGTCAGACTGGTATAGCAAATTAGGGACCGATTTACTGTCAGACTGGTATAGCAAATTAGGGACCGAGTTACTGTCAGACTGGTATAGCAAATTAGGGGCCGATTTACTGTCAGGCTGGTATAGCAAATTAGGGGCCGATTTACTGTCAGACTGGTATAGCAAATTAGGGGCCGATTTACTGTCAGACTGGTATAG
Source organism: Megaustenia siamemsis (assembly GCA_032433765.1). NCBI lineage: Eukaryota > Metazoa > Mollusca > Gastropoda > Stylommatophora > Ariophantidae > Megaustenia > Megaustenia siamemsis. Next base: position 30,203,689 of record JAVIAB010000051.1, read on the forward strand.
CAAATTAGGGGCCGATTTACTGTCAGGCTGGTATAGCAAATTAGGGGCCGATTTACTGTCAGACTGGTATAGCAAATTAGGGGCGATTTACTGTCAGACTGGTATAGCAAATTAGGGGCCGATTTACTGTCAGGCTGGTATAGCAAATTAGGGACCGATTTACTGTCAGGCTGGTATAGCAAATTAGGGGCCGATTTACTGTCAGGCTGGTATAGCAAATTAGGGGCCGATTTACTGTCAGGCTGGTATAGCAAATTAGGGGCCGATTTACTGTCAGGCTGGTATAGCAAATTAGGGGCCGATTTACTGTCAGACTGGTATAGCAAATTAGGGACCGATTTACTGTCAGGCTGGTATAGCAAATTAGGGGCCGATTTACTGTCAAGCTGGTATAGCAAATTAGGGGCCGATTTACTGTCAGGCTGGTATAGCAAATTAGGGGCCGATTTACTGTCAGGCTGGTATAGCAAATTAGGGGCCGATTTACTGTCAGACTGGTATAGCAAATTAGGGGCCGATTTACTGTCAGACTGGTATAGCAAATTAGGGACCGAGTTACTGTCAGACTGGTATAGCAAATTAGGGACCGAGTTACTGTCAGACTGGTATAGCAAATTAGGGACCGAGTTACTGTCAGACTGGTATAGCAAATTAGGGACCGAGTTACTGTCAGACTGGTATAGCAAATTAGGGACCGAGTTACTGTCAGACTGGTATAGCAAATTAGGGACCGAGTTACTGTCAGACTGGTATAGCAAATTAGGGACCGAGTTACTGTCAGACTGGTATAGCAAATTAGGGACCGAGTTACTGTCAGACTGGTATAGCAAATTAGGGCCGATTTACTGTCAGACTGGTATAGCAAATTAGGGACCGATTTACTGACAGACTGGTATAGCAAATTAGGGACCGATTTACTGTCAGACTGGTATAGCAAATTAGGGACCGATTTACTGTCAGACTGGTATAGCAAATTACTGACCGATTTACTGTCAGACTGGTATAGCAAATTAGGGACCGATTTACTGACAGACTGATATAGCAAATTAGGGTCCGATTTACTGTCAGACTGGTATAGCAAATTAGGGACCGATTTACTGTCAGACTGGTATAGCAAATTAGGGACCGATTTACTGTCAGACGTATAAAACACGCGAATCCTAAAGATCGTAGTTCTAACTTTTGGTTCGAATAGCTAGTTTTCTGTCAACAGAAAAGCATCTACACTCAGACTCCCAGGCGACCACGAGAAGAACGCAGTGAAAGAACTGAAAGCAACGTATGGTTCATAGATACTGACACCACCCAAAAAGGAAACACTCTACCTCTTGAGGAAACTCCAGGAACTGACGAATAAGACTGGCGAAGAGAATGGGAATGGAAGTAGAAAACAATTTGGTTTTTTTAAAAATCCGGTGCTCATGTCATATTTGTTTGGCGGCAATTCTCAGATATCACAGCTCTCTACAAACCAAGAGAGCGTCTTACACTCATATAACTTTCTTCGTATGGAGACATACAACAGTCATCAAGGCACCACACGAAAGAGCTCTAATCAAAAGCGTCGATATTCAATATAAAGATTATTTAGTTGATACAATGAGTACCAGTAAAAGAACAACACATTAATTTCAATGTTTTCGAAATTAACACAGCAATAAAAGGAAAGAAATTATAAGGTAACAAATTCCGAGTGCTTTCTCCATACATAGATAAAATGTTAAACACTTAAGCACTTGACATAATGAAAATATAGAAAACTTTTTAACAGACAACATAAAGACAGAACATAAGACAATTAAAAATACAGAATCTCAGGCTAACTAAAACTTTCACAGACAGGAAAAGAAATTAACACATTTGTGTCTAGCTTTTGAAGCGAGTGAAATTTTTTACAATATGATATAGAAATGTTCCTTTAATTGTCATGTACTTACTTTCCTCAGCAATTTTTGTTGTCTTTATTGTAGATGGAAAAATGGCGTATTCGGTTAGTGCTCCTTGATCTGTTTCTTGTGTTATGCTTAACATGATTTTCTGTTGTGAGGCGTGACAAGTAGACAAGTAATAAATACATCAACAAGCACATGCACTAAATGAGAGAAAAGCAAAGGAAGGCAGACGTGGATAATGTTAGGAAAGAATGAAAGAATGACAAAATAAATGATTTGAAAAATCAATAGTAAAGGTGAAGGTAAAGTACGAGACTTGAATCAGCGTCTTAGCAAACGTGTTTTCTATGAGCTCGGCCGCCTATCCAGAAGTGTTTGTAGAAATCTGGATAGTGTCGCTTCACGCATCAAAACTCACGATGTGCGGCCGCACCTTCCCAGAGTGCTACTCTGTTAGCAAAAGTGAAAATCAAATTATATAAAAAAGTCAAAAGCGAATTGTGAAAATGTAATCCTAACCACAAAGAATTGTGGAAGGAATCGATATTTACTGCTAGACTTTAAGGAACATAGTAATTTTGAGTGAAATGAGAATCTTTTGTTGATATATTACTTTTTTGTTTAAGTAATCTTCTGCGGATTCATTACTTTTACATTTGTATAATTTTCTAATGAACTAATTTTCTTTGGAATCGTCGGTTGTACGCAAAAGTTAGGGCTGCATGGTAGTCGATCATGTCAACAGAATCTGTCACCGCCCTTTGACAAGAGCTGCGGCATGACTGAAGTGGAAATGGACAATTCCAGACTGCAGTGATACTGATTCTATGAACATAACACAACATTTTGTAATTGTATACTAATATAATACTTTTACATTTGCGTAAGCTGCAGATATACAGGGTGTCCACAAAAACACCCCATGATTTACAGTAGTTATAAAATAAGAACTTAGTGCAAAATTCATATACATCGATGACTACAGCTGTAACAAATCGTACAGTTTGTGTGTGATATTAACCCAGATTTGAATTCATATTCAGAAATTTCTGAGCGAACATCGATGTTATAATCTAGGTATCTCTCTGCAGGATATGCGGAGTGATCTAGTTTATAGCTTCATAATTACTTGAAATAAAGATGTTTTTGTGGACACCCCGCATTACTTTCATATTGTAGGAGTCTGCTAATATATTACTTTCGCATTTTTCGTAACCCTATGCGATATGACGTTTATATTTTAAAACACACTTTTATTCTAAGTTTCCATTTTGGAAATCTGCTGTTTTTTTATACTTACACATCTTGGAAATTTGTTGATATGTTACTTACACATCTTGGAAATTTGTTGATATGTTACTTACACATCTTGGAAATTTGTTGATATGTTACTTACACATCTTGGAAATTGGTTGATATGTTACTTACACATCTTGGAAATTTGTTGATATGTTACTTACACATCTTGGAAATTTGTTGATATGTTACTTACACATCTTGGAAATTTGTTGATATGTTACTTACACATCTTGGAAATTTGTTGATATGTTACTTACACATCTTGGAAATCTGCTGATTTGTTACTTACACATCTTGGAAATCTGCTGATTTGTTACTTACACATCTTGGAAATCTATTGATTTGTTACTTACACATCTTTGAAATCTGCTGATTTGTTACTTACACATCTTGGAAATCTATTGATTTGTTACTTACACATCTTGGAAATCTGCTGATTTGTTACTTACACATCTTGGAAATCTATTGATTTGTTACTTACACATCTTTGAAATCTGCTAATTTGTTACTTACACATCTAGGAAATCTATTGATTTGTTACTTACACATCTTGGAAATCTGCTGATTTGTTACTTACACATCTAGGAAATCTGCTGATTTGTTACTTACACATCTTGGAAATCTATTGATTTGTTACTTACACATCTTGGAAATCTATTGATTTGTTACTTACACATCTTGGAAATCTGCTGATTTGTTATTTACACATCTTGGAAATCTATTGATTTGTTACTTACACATCTTGGAAATCTATTGATTTGTTACTTACACATCTTGGAAATCTCCTTCTGATATATTACCGTTATGTTTATGAAACTTTCCAACACGTTTGCATTTTTGGAAAGCTTTTGCTGATCTCATATTACCCAGAAATGTCTATGTTGATCTATTACTTTCATTTTAGGATTTTTTTTTCTGATATCCTACCGTTTAACAAAATGCTGCAAAAAAAAAAAAATCCTTAAAATACCCTAGATGATGAAAATGAGCAATGAAGGCCTATGGAAGAAAATAAACATTGTCAAGAACTGGATTATAAACACCTTTCTACAGAGGAAATTAAAATACCTTGGTCACGTCAAAAGACACCGCAGGCTGGAAAGAACAATAATGGAAGGCATGGTTCCCGAGAGACGCATCAGGGGCAGACCAAGAAGTAGATGGTTTCAAGACATCAAGGAGACTTCAACAGTGACAACAGAAGTGGGAGATCTGGCTAGAGACAGAGATTTTTTCAGACGGGCTGTGGTGAATGCAACGTTCTGTAGAAAATCTGGCTAGAGACAGATTCATTCAGACGGGCTATGGTGAATGCAAAATTCTGCAAAATACATGCGATCCGATGATGATCCTACTTTTTATCTCGGAATTTTTATGCTAATTTGTAATTTTTTAGTCTTTCTGTTTATATGCTATTTTGCATTATTTTTAAGATTTTCTGACAATTATGATGTTTAATATTTCAAAAGAACAAAAATAAATGAAAATACAAAACATCATATTTTTAATATTTTAAAAAAAATTGTCAGAAGAATCTTAAAATTAATAGAAAATATATAAAAATGGAATAAAATTATATGAAAATACATTTCTTTAATTTTTTTTTCTGCTGATATTATGATGTCTAACTAAAGCTTCTTTTTACTTTTTAATATGACAATATGTCTGTCTAGATGTATATGTTACTTTTAGTTTGAGGTTTAGAATGTTGTTGTGGTACTTCTCATCTGTGGATCCATCTATTGCTATTTTACTTTTGAATTCTGAGATGCCTCTGCGATGATGTCTTTGTTATCAGTTAATTCTAGGACTTTTAGACAACCTGATAATATTATTATTTTATCTCAGATTTTGATCTGCTATTGTATTACTTTTTGTTTTGACATTTTCAGTTGATTTATAACTTTTTATAGTTTGAGATATTTTGTTAGCTTCTAGCACACATTTGATGATTTCATTTCATAAACATATTTCCGTCGTTTTTTTTTTTATATTGTTATTTTACATAATTTTCTGTAGAAGATGTGCCAGAGATATCGACGTAAAAACACAAAATAAACAACGTTAGACAAGGGCGATGACACTTTCCTAATAGAGAGGTGAAGGGAGAGAGAGAGAGAGAGAGAGAGAGAGAGAGAGAGAGAGAGAGAGAGAGAAAATTTCGAAATTGGGTGACAAGATAATTACAGGAAATGTTGGAAAAGAGGCTTTCTTTAACAGCAAGAAGGCAGGAAGTGGTAGTCATCTCAGTGAAATATAATCTTGGAAAAAAATGTGCAGTTAAAATATCTATAGTACAGATAATATATATAAATATATCTATATAAATAATAAATATAATAAAATATATATAGAATAAAATATCGCTAATAAACAAAGCAAAAATTAAATACCTGATCTTTCTGAATATATTAAATAGAAGGTGTAGTTAACTAGTTAGCTGATTGCTAATCACATTGACTGGATGGACATCGAATTACTCCGTTAGTGTTTAGATTACTTCTTCAGTATATCTCACTGCGTGTACAGACTGAGAGTACCGGCTCTGTGTTGCTTTACAATGTTAGCTCAGATGGTGGGTGTACAAGAGAGGTGAGATGGTGGATGTAAAAGAGAGGTGAGATGGTGGGTGTACAAAAGAGGTGAGATGGTGGATGTAAAAGAGAGGTGAGATTGTGGATGTACAAGAGAGGTGAGATGGTGGATGTACAAGAGAGGTGAGATGGTAGATGTACAACAGATGTGAGATGGTAAATGTATAACAGAAGTGAAATAGTGGATGTACAACAGAGGTGAGATTGTAGATGTACAACAGAGGTGGGATGGTAGATGTACAACAGATGTACAACAGAGGTGAGATTGTAGATGTACAACAGAGGTGAGATGGTAGATGTACATCTGAGGTGAGATGATAGATGTACAACAGAAGTGAAATGGGAGATGTACAACAGAGGTTAGATAGTAGATGTACAACAGAGGTGAGACGCAGAATGACTCAGGCAAAAGCAGCTTTCCAAAAATGAGGAAGATACTGTGCAATCCATTTTTAACAATAGAAACAAGAAAAGTTCTTAAATATTATGTAGAGCCAGTCTTAACATATGGATGTGAATCATGGAACAATAGATAAGAAAATCACTGGAGTCTGTAGAAATGTGGTTTTACAAAAGAATGTTGAGAATACCAAATACAGCTAATATGAATAATGAAAATGTTCTGAAAGAGGCCAATGCAAAAATAGAACTAATTTCCAAAATTAGGAAGAAACGATCATCATTTTTAGCTATGTAATGAGAAGAGAACAGCTGGAATATATTGTAAAAACTGAGAAAATTGAAAGACGAGGAGATAGAGGGAAGTAAAGAGAAAAGATACCAGGCCGCTTAAGAGAATGGCTTGACAGTTGACAGAAGGTCAACCACATAAATGATCGAAAGTTGTGGAGAGACATGATCACCTACGCCAGCAGGCATGGTACTTGATGATGATAATGTTGGTTGACTAGTCCTCTTTGGCTTGTCGCACAGCGCTCTTGTCTGGCAAATCCCATTGACTAGATGTTCCTGCAACCTATTCAAAGTTGTAGGTTTTTATTTTTAGCTAAATCATCTACCAGTTAAATAAATAACAAGCCTACAGAAAATCAAAGCACCCTCTCAACCAAACATTTGATTGCTCAAATGACAACGCGTTTTCCTCCCTGTTAAGTATATTTAATGTTGAAATATATAATCAAGATTGACATGGATCATTTGTATTGATACTCTTCTTATTTCCTTCCTCATTTGCCTGGGGAGAAATATACTTTGCGGTGTTTTGTTTTTCTGTTGTCCTCTACTGCTGTTGAGTCCCTGTTGTTTCTTTATATATTCTATGGCGGGAATTATTCCTAGCTTTTTACTCAGTTCTTCATTTGTGATCTTATCTCTCAGTCTGTTCCCTGTGATTGGTCTAACACATTACATCTAGGTAGTGGTTATTCTTTTTATTGTTCTTGCATCTAGGGTTCAGGTCTGGCTGGCATTGGTAGCACAACTTTGAAATGAAGATTGTATTGTAGAGTGCCCGTTTTGCGTCTATAGTTCTCTCATAAATTCATGAAAACGTTTGCCTTCGTTTAGCGTGAAGACTACCTGTTATTTCTAAGTGACTTGATGCATGTGGTCTTAGAGTATCCATGTTGAACAATATATTTCTAATCCCTTTGGTCTTTTAGGACCATTGCAAATAAGTTGATTCAAATATTCGATTTTACAGTAAACATGCTAATTTCCAGTTCAATTCTTTTCAGAGACATATCTACATAATACTGTTATAGATCAAGTAATTGTTTGCGTTGCCCGTTATGTGTAATTGCAAACAGGACTCGAATTTTAAACAGTTAATCTTGCCCTTTTGTCACCGTTAGATCCAAGGGTTTCCTAACTGCACCCCAAATTGAATGATGGTAAACACATTTTGATATGGAAATATATTTGTTGACATTGTACACACGCTTAATCATTTGCCCAACATATGCTTAACCATTTGCCCAACATACGCTTAATCATTACAGGCTGTTATTCCGTCTGTCAACAAAATATGGTCTTCATCATTCCGAATCTGACGATTTCAAGAGGTTGATAATGGGTGATGGCTGGACAAAATGTAATCCATCTCGTTGCCAGTACTCGTGCTCCACCCGCAGCACATGTGCAACACACTTGTTCCAGAGCTAAATGCCTATACTTGAGAGGTCACGTGTCAGAACTTCAACTTCACACATTTTAAACGTCCTGTTCTGTTCTGCAACATGTCCTTTGACTCTAGCCCACACAAACCCGTTCGTATTAAGGTGCACATGATATGCAGAGAGTCGCAGAGAAGTGTGGCCGTATTCCTCAATGATTCTGTCAACATGATACACCTTTTTCTTATTTGCATTCCTCACAAGCTGCATCAACTCGGGTTTTAAATATGTGCTGTCGAATTGACATTTTCCTTAGCAAGCCATGTCCTAGTTTGACCTTTTGTATTTGATGCATGTTGGTACTTTGTCTTTCGATGATAGAGCATTGTGATAAGATGCATTAGCCATTACTGGGCATGAAGATCCATCTAGGATTGGAAGAAAATCGTTCCCCAACCAATGGCTGAAAATTTACCCATCCATTTTTGTGCGGTAGTCCACACCGTCGATACTATCTGATTGGAAGATAAGTCCAGTGTCATGGGCAAGGCCGTTTCCACTGCTTCCAGCATGAGCTAGTATGATGCGCTGGCCTTTGGTGCTGGGGATTGTTCTTTTCACCGTCTACTGATTGCGATTCTTTGGTATAGGTGTGGTGAGCATTGGCCCAGGATCCGTGAAAAAATATACAATATCATAGCCTTGACTCCACCGCTCACGGATCTGCCTCAGGTATTTACTTCGGGCAGTAACAAAATGTGGTTTTTCACCAATAATATTCCTGTCGCCTACAGTTTTCCTGGAAGTGAAGCCGGCGGCTCGTACAATTTTCCATAAAGTACTTTTAGAAATTTGAATACTACAGTCTGCATGCAATATTAATTTCTATTTCCTGCGAGTAACAAGCACAGTTGTAGCAAAAATTTTAAATATCTCCCGTCTTATGACATCTACATCAATATTTATCAACTTTACTTTTCCTTCCTTGCTTGACATGGGTGCACTCTGAGTCTTTAATCCAAAGGGAAAAGGATGATCGATCCAGACCTAGCGCCAATTGCTGTCGTCTCTCTGACTCACGATTATCTCAATATACATGACCCATCTTCGATTCCCCGCGGAAGAGCTGGTATAGTAAAACGCTAACATTTTGCATAGTTAAAAATTTGCATTTCAAACTCACTATGATTATATAAATGTCAGTTTTTATAAGCCAACATTGTACCACAATAACTTCACAATAATAACAGAATACGCTTTTGACATGAGCGGCTGCTTCGCATTATTACGTGACTGTTTGCCCGTTTCAACTGAAAGTCAAATTGGTGCACTGGTAAATCGAAAGTTTGTATTTCTTTGGCCTGTTTCAATGTGAAAACAAAACCCGTTTTTAGAATACAACTGAGTACCGTAGATCTACGAAAATTGGGTCAAAATACGTGAAGTCTCTTTAATATTGCCTGGAGAAGATAACTTGCAAACTAGATCAAATGTCTAAGAGCAAAAAAATATTTCCATAACGTCATGGATATTTTAAGGCTGCACACAAACAATCACTGCGATATAACACGTAGTTTTCTCGCAAATCGAAAGCAAGCGTGTTCATGAATTTATGAAAGGACTATAGAGTTATTTCCCTGTTGAACAATAGAGGCGATAACTGTCCGATGATTAGACAAGCTTTGTTGTAGCTTGAATCTATAGTCAATCAACATTGGTGAAAAGAAAAGAATAAGAGGTATATGGTTACAGCTGTAAACTTACTACATTTTTATGTTCATCGTTATCATCAGCTTTAAAGCAACTTCGCATTTTTATGCTTTTATGTCTTGATATTTTGTAAGCAAGACATTGAGAATTAGTAAGTAAAACTTTGAAAGTTAGTAAGACATAGTAGTTAGTATTAGTATACAAGCCATGAACAATCAGTAGGCAAGACAAACACAAATAATTAAACTAAAAGTTTACGATAATCAATTTAAGAGAAATCAGATCTTAATAGGAGTTTTAATAATCATCTTTGCATTTCTAAGAATACTAATGAAAGCTATTTCATAGAATTTAGTGTTGGCAGGTAATTGTTACAAACAGAGCATAGGTCCAATCTCTCTTTTTGGCTGATTATGGATAGTGAAAATGTGGACCTCAAAGTGAGTTACGATAAAATTCTGAGAAACGAAACAAAGAATATGAAACTCAAACGTTAGTTGGAATTGTAAAATTATTGAACGTAAAATAAAATGAACATAAGAAGAAATGGTTTAAAAGAAAATGTTTTAAAATAAATTATCTAATTTTGTGAAGAATTTCGGAGGTTTTTGTTTGAGTGTGGAGATTAAAAGTCGCATACTCTAGCGCAATAAAAACGAGCTGTACATGTTATTTTCTTGCATTTATTTCTCGTAAGAAACAGAAGTTTAGACCTTCTGGAAAATAAAACATACTCCAATCGCACTGAAAACAATTTCCTGTTCGCGTAATCATTCGCTCCCCAAAGAATTTGAAATACTGGAATGTAGATGGTGTGGAAAATTCCCGTTGGTTAGGAATAAAATAGGAAAATTATAGACTGGAGCTTCTGCGTGATTCCCAGTGATTCCTCGCGTCATTTCCTCGTATTTATTCATCATTAAGTGCCGTCTCCGCACCAAAGATTAGCTACAATGGAGCGCCATTCCGCTTTGTCTCTTGCTTTGATAGTGCAGGTTGTCATAGGCTGACTTTTCCTTCTTTTGATGTAACTCGTCCATGTTAGTCTTGGTGTGCTTCTGCCTCTTTTACCTTGTATTTTCCATTCCAAGATTACTTGTATTAGGCTGCTCTGTCTTTTAACATGCCCCAAAAATCTCATTTGCCGTATCTGAAATTATATTTAGTAGTTACCTTTTCATTTGAATACAAGTAATCTTGGATACAAGGTAAAAGAGGTAGAGGTAAACGAAGACTAACATGGACGAGTAACATCAAAAGATGGACAAGTCAGACTCTGACAACCTGCACCATCAACGCAAGAGATAGAGTGGAATGGCGCTCTTTGGTAGCCAGCCTTCGACACGGAGACTGTACTCAATGATGAGTTGTCAATAACCAGTTGTACTTGAAAGTTGATACCAGCTGCATGGCCCCCCACAAGGGTGCGACTGACAGGGTAGGATCGGGATTTAGGTAGCCGGGGGGGGGGGGGCTCGAATTTTTTCAATAATGTTTAATATTATTGTTAATTTGTACAATGTAAATCCATATATTTCATAGGAAAAAAAATTATATACATGTTGCTTTTACGTCATCATTTATTGTTGTTTGTTTTCATGATTCTGCTTGTTATGTCTCTAGCGAAGGACTGAATTTCGTATGGACATCACTTTTTTCCTAGTTTCATATCGGCAGCCATGTGCTCAGATGTCCCTCGTCATACTTCTTTCTTCTTCCTTTCAACTCTCTGTGGAACACATGTCTTCAACAAATACCTCTTCCTTTCAACTCTCTGTGGAACACATGTCTTCAACAAACACTTCTTCCTTTCAACTCTCTGTGGAACACATGTCTTCAACAAACACTTCAGCCTTTCAACTCTCTGTGGAACACATGTCTTCAACAAACACTTCTTCCTTTCAACTCTCTGTGGAACACATGTCTTCAACAAATACTTCTTCCTTTCAACTCTCTGTGGAACACATGTCTTCAACAAATACTTCTTCCTTTCAACTCTCTGTGGAACACATGTCTTCAACAAATACTTCTTCCTTTCAACTCTCTGTGGAACACATGTCTTCAACAAATACCTCTTCCTTTCAACTCTCTGTGGAACACATGTCTTCAACAAACACTTCTTCCTTTCAACTCTCTGTGGAACACATGTCTTCAACAAACACTTCAGCCTTTCAACTCTCTGTGGAACACATGTCTTCAACAAACACTTCTTCCTTTCAACTCTCTGTGGAACACATGTCTTCAACAAATACTTCTTCCTTTCAACTCTCTGTGGAACACATGTCTTCAACAAATACTTCTTCCTTTCAACTCTCTGTGGAACACATGTCTTCAACAAATACTTCTTCCTTTCAACTCTCTGTGGAACACATGTCTTCAACAAATACTTCTTCCTTTCAACTCTCTGTGGAACACATGTCTTCAACAAATACTTCTTCCTTTCAACTCTCTGTGGAACACATGTCTTCAACAAATACTTCTTCCTTTCAACTCTCTGTGGAACACATGTCTTCAACAAATACTTCTTCCTTTCAACTCTCTGTGGAACACATGTCTTCAACAAATACTTCTTCCTTTCAACTCTCTGTGGAACACATGTCTTCAACAAACACTTCTTCCTTTCAACTCTCTGTGGAACACATGTCTTCAACAAACACTTCAGCCTTTCAACTCTCTGTGGAACACATGTCTTCAACAAACACTTCTTCCTTTTAACTCTCTGTGGAACACATGTCTTCAACAAATACTTCTTCCTTTCAACTCTCTGTGGAACACATGTCTTCAACAAATACTTCTTCCTTTCAACTCTCTGTGGAACACATGTCTTCAACAAATACTTCTTCCTTTCAACTCTCTGTGGAACACATGTCTTCAACAAATACTTCTTCCTTTCAACTCTCTGTGGAACACATGTCTTCAACAAATACTTCTTCCTTTCAACTCTCTGTGGAACACATGTCTTCAACAAATACTTCTTCCTTTCAACTCTCTGTGGAACACATGTTTTCAACAAACACTTCTTCCTTTCAACTCTCTGTGGAACACATGTCTTCAACAAATACTTCTTCCTTTCAACTCTCTGTGGAACACATGTCTTCAACAAATACTTCTTCCTTTCAACTCTCTGTGGAACACATGTCTTCAACAAATACTTCTTCCTTTCAACTCTCTGTGGAACACATGTCTTCAACAAACACTTTCCAAACAGCCCTGTTTCTTGCCATTATCATAAGATCATTTCATGTTTTCCCTATCACCTTTGTCTCTACTTCCACCTGTATTCTCCAAATATATTTGGCCTTTCCTTTTATCTCCTCCTCAGGGGATTCAGAAAGGGCTTGTCGTGCAATAATCTCAGTTGGTTTCCGCAGTGTATGTCTTGTCAAGCACCATAGTCTTTTCTTATCGTTTTGTTCACTGATAACTCTCTGGTACATTTATACGGTTCAAGGTCAAGTATTTTGTCCTGCCATCTCCATCCTTTTATTCCTCGCAGGCATCCATTATTGAAAATCTGCATCTTCGCGATTGTAATCTCGATTGAGGTAATCTCATTTTATTTTAATCGTCAAGAGCAGCGACGTTTTAGATACCTTTTATTCCTAAAATTGTTCACCTGAACAGGGGCCATTTTGGGCCAGCTCTTTTCGATTTTCAACTGTCAATGGGCGCTTTTACTTGAGCAAAGTGCATATGGGACCTCCATTTTGTCTCTGTTATCCGAGAGGAATATCACAACCACGGAGACTTTTGGAGGGTTAAGTCACGAAAAAACAACTGATTCGAAATCATAAATCCCCTGTGATGAGATTGAACACAGCACTCTCTGGTCCAAAGGCCGACGTCTTACCTCTGAACCCTCCAGACCCCTGTTAAATCCTGCTGCCATTATCCTGATAGGGAAGCAAGGGGCACACAAAAGATCATGTCCTTGGGTCCCGTTAAAAGTATGTGGAGGCCATCTTCTTATTTTTTACATTGAGACCTCAACTTCTTGCTTGCTCGCCTTATATTTTAGCCCCTTTTTGGACTCTAGCATGATGAGTTGTTCATAATCTTTCTCAATTCTCCACTTTTTTTATTAACGGAAAATTTCGTAGGTATATAAGAGTTCGTTCGTTCGTTCGCTTTCGTCAGCTTTGACCTCTGACGAAGTCCCACCCACTCAATTTTGTGGGACTGAATTTTGCGTGTAAAGTCTGTTTTATCCCATTACAGGATGCCCCTCGCCATGCAGGCAGATTTACTCCGACTTCAGAGGTACTAATTTTTAGGGAATTAGTAAAACCAGGTGTCCTCGCCAGGGTACGAACCCCGGCTGTTGCCGTGGTAAGCCAACCGCCTATCGATTGCGCTAACCGGACACCCTTGTATATAAGAGTAATTAATGTAATGTAGAGCCAGTCTTAACATATGGATGTGAATCATGGACAATAGGACAACAGACAAGAAAATCACTGGAGTCTGTAGAAGTGTGGTTTTACAGAAAAATGTTGAGAATATCATGGACAGCTAATAAGAGTAATGAAAATGTTCTGAAAGAGGTCAAAGGAAAAAGAGAGCTAATTTCCAATATTAGGAAGAAACAATCATCATTTTTTTTGGCCATGTAATGAGAACAGCACAACTGGAATATATTGTAATAACTGGGAAAATTGCGGGACGAAGAGATAGAGGGAAGCAACGAGAAAAAAAATACCAGACAGCTTAAGAGAATGGCTTGGCAGAAGGTAAACAACAGAAATGATAAATAACTGTCGAGATCGAAAGCTGTGGAGAGACATGATCACCTACGCCAGCAGACCCGGTACTTGATGATGATGATGATGATAAGAATAATGATACTATTTGTTTGAGCAATAGTTTCACTGTAATTTAAGTTGATCGTTTTGTTTTCTCAAGTTTTTTATGGCTTATTAATACTGTGTTATCTCAGCTAACTAATAATACTTTAAAAAGTTAAACTTATTCATTTAAATTTTACATAACATAATTTTAGTTTTTTTTTAAACTCATTAACATTGCAGCACTGTTTCAATATTCACTTTATTAATTTGATTTATTACCTGTGCAAAGTTTGCATCAATCTTTCTAAAGAAACATTTTTACTTCCACTTCTGATGTCTTCTCTTTGCTAATCCGCTGCCCGTGATTCGCATCTCACATAAACGTTTTTCCTTGGCAGCAATGGAAGAACACGTTCCATTACAGCAATAACGCGTAATAACATTACCAGCCCTAAAATATTACTAAAAAATGAAGATGGCCTTAAGATGCCAACTGGAATTTCCCGACAAGTGTTTCACTGCACTTAGAGAGAACGGAACACTTCCATGAAGTGGTTAACATTATTACGAGTTTGTTGCATTCTATTTATAGTTGGGAGCAAACAAGGCGGCTAACTGCTGATTCACTACGCACATTACCACATATGCCCACATACGATAAAAGGGAATTTAATATGTCGTTTGTTTATTAATCTTTTTTCCCGATTTAATAATGTGAATATAAACAAATATAATGTATACTAACAGGATTATGTAGATTTTTTGTGTGGAAAGATCAGCTTTCACGTGCGTTGCTTTCGAAAGATTATGAACATCAAATGGCAGGACAAAGTAACTATAGTTTTCAGATTGTTTGCCTCCCTAATTCCAGTAATATCTCGAAAACCGTCTGATAGATTACCATGATTTTTTGCATGCGACCTTAGATTTTCAATGACGTAACGAATTTATCATTTAAATTATCGTATGTGTTACCGTTTCCTCAAAGCGGCAACTTCCTTTGATCTCCTTCATATTTGTATTTATTTTGACACAAAAAACAGAATGTACGGTAAATGAAGATCTTTTACACTTTTTAGAGGAAAAGGCGTAACTTTTATTTTTATATAAGGGACATTATTACTTTATAATAAGAGAGTAAGTAAGTAAGTGTTCCTGTCATGCCTGAAGCTGTATAGGGGAATAAACCGCCACAATTGCACTTTTTCACAACATGCTACCCATTTGGATTGGGCTCTTTTAATTATACAACTAATATTGAATCAAATCAAAATAGGCCGAACATTCACCGAATAGAAATTATTTATTTTAAGAACACAGAATACATCGTCAACTCACTAAAAAAACAGTTCCTGAAGTGGTCCGTATCCAGAGTTTCCAACTCCAACAAAGTCACTTCAGTAAGTTCAAACAAATGAGTTTTATTCAGAATCTGCCGAATCTAATAGACGTATTACCATTTTTGGTTGAATAACCCACAGACCATCGTTTCTCCAATACTTATCTTCCTCAACCATAACATGGTCTTCACAACTAGCCCAATAATCTTTGTCTATGTTTGAAATAGCAACATTGGTAAGCTCTTTAACATCAGATAATTTGAAAGTTTTATTTTCGGATGCTACTTGCCCTTTGATCTTTGCCCAAACTAATTCAATAGGATTTAGGTGTGAGTGATATGGAGGCAGCCTCAAACATCTATGACCATGTTCTTCAATTAATTTATCTATTTGAAATATCTTGGCCGTTGTATCTGTTTTACAAGTGAAAGTAATTCAGGCTTGAGATACATATCGTTAAATGGTATTTGTTCCCTTGTCAGCCATGTCTTTATTTCAGCTTTAGTGCTTGATGATGTTGGAACTTTATCTTCTTGTGCCACTTTGTTATGGTAAGATGCATTATCCATGATCAAACAAGATGGTCGATCTAATAAAGGCAAAAGAGTGTCTTTAATCCAATCTCTGAACATATGACTGTTCATCTCTGAATGATAATCCTGGTTATCAGTTGACTTTGCAATAAAACAAGTTCAGCATTCTCCACCAGGCCATTATTTTTGCTCCCAGCATGTGCCACTATAAGGCGCTTTCCTTTGCTGCTAGGTACATACCTTTTAATAGTCCCATCTAATGACTGCCATTCTTTTTCATTTGTGTGGTGGGCATAATCCATGTTTCGTCCAAGTACACAATGTCATAATCTTCATTACGCATTTGTCTAACTTCACGTAAATATTTGCTTCTTGCAGCTACTAAATGAGGTTTCTCGCAAAAGATGTTTCTTCCACAAGAATATTTCTAAAAGTGAAGCCTAAACTCCGCACACTTCTCCATAGTGTAGTTTTTGATACATCAATACTGGTGTTCTTTTTAAGCCAAATCTTAAGTTTCCTTATGGTAACTTCTTCCCCTAAGTCAAACATTTTACAAATCTCTCTGCGGACAAGTTCTCTGTCAAAACTGTCTAACAAATGTTTTCTTCCTCGACTTCTTTCTTTCCTTGAACATTCACATTGAACATTTTTCACTGATCTATGAAACGACCGTTTACTTAAACCTAACACGTGCATCGTTCTCTTTTCAGGATTTGATATGCTGTGATATAGACTCCCTCGTTTTGCCTCTCTACAAAAATATAAATATAATTTCAATATTTTGTTCAGTAACAAATTCAACTTTGAACTCATTGTTAAGGGCACAACTCACAAAACACGCCTATGTAAATAATTTGATTTTGTATTTTTGGTGACGTTATACTAATGACGTGATACAAAAAGTTGACAATTTTAATCCAGTAAGTGCAAAACCAGAATTGCGCACCGAATATAAGAGAAATTTGCTACACATATGTGCAAATATTGACAAAAATCTGACATTTGCAATTCAATAGTGTAAACCGGTGCCTTTACCCACCAACATATAAAGGAAATTCCCAAATGAAGATGTTTAAATCATTCTTGAAGTGATATGGAAGGGGTAAATACTGCTTAAATTTTGATTCAAATGTGCCCAAGTTTAATCATACTTTTATCCTCCTGGTAAGCAAGCGCACAAGAAAAACCAGCAGTTTGTTTGCAATGAATTTATTTTTTCTATTACGTTATGAGATTCAGTAGGTTACATGCAAAATATCAGCACTGTAGCACAAATGGTTGCTGAGCTGTGGTTTTTTGAAGTGAGGCAAAAATCTGAAGCGAACTATAACTCTTTCTTATGTCGTACAGCGAGACAAACTCCCATCCATCATGGCAACACTTAGGAGTCATAGACTATGGTGGCTGGGTCATGTAAGAAGAATGGCAAACTTTCGTTTTCCCAAGCAAATATTGTATGGCGAACTTAAGGACGGAAAGGTACCAAAGGGCAGACCAGTGCTAAAATATAAGGATATTTGCAGGGCTTCATTAAGTGAATTCTCTATCAGTGAACGAAACTGGGAAAATCTAGCTGCAAATTGTCGCACATGGAGAACAAGAATAAAAAATGGCACAGCAACATTCGAGCTAGTGTTGGTTTCAAATTCAGGAGGCGTATGAGAAAGGAGACGAGGCCAGGCACCACGAATACATCTTGTTCGCTCTGCAGATGGATCTGTCTATATTGGCAGATTCAGCCACGAGAGAAGCTGTTCAGCAAATCAGCATCCAGCATAAGTAACGTGCCCCGTCCCACCAAGTGGCGTATAAGGAATATGGTGTTAGTGACCATACTTTTTAAAGACCTTCGGCACATTATTTTTAGGTAATGTGGTCGGTATTACGCCCGTGCAGCTTAACTTTCCCAGAAAAAAAAGTCCGCTACCCATTTAAGACTGGGTGAACTTGGAAGCCGTCGTTCAGGATCGAACCCGACCTCTCGTCCTTTGTAGTCCAGCTCACTAACCACTGAGCTAACGCGGCTCAGCATCCAGTATAAGGCACTAATATTTTTACAAAACTAATGACTTATCATGATTGCTTGTTACCAACCGTCTGTCAAGACGCCAAAAGCAAAAGGCCATATATAGATAATTAAAAAAAAACACATCTATAATTCTATTTAACAGAATTGATATAATGCTCGATGGATAGAAGGTTGTGGAAGAACATGATCGGCTACGCTAACTGGGATGGCACATGATGATGATAATGATAATATTGTTTCCATCTTTTTAGTATGATTATGTAGGTGCACAGCCTACTCTGTTAAGTATTATATTTTAGTATATAGTACCCTTGTGTGATACCAGTGTTAACACAATGATATGAAAGTTGGATCTCCACCAAGACTTTAGATAGGAAATTAAATGCCTCTGAAAACAAATGCCTTCGTCTGATCTGAAACATAAACTGGAGATAATACATTTCAAATGAACAGATAAGAGACGATTCAAAACAATATTAGGTGTCGAGCTTTATAAGAAGAATGCGTTGGAAATACATCGACTGTGTGCTGAGAATGAATGAAGAAAAACTTCCCCGTCAGGCATTAATGTGGAAACCATCTGGTAAAAGAAAACAAGACAGACCAAGAGAATCACTAAGCAGAACAATTACTGGGGAATGCTCAACCATGGGACTAAGAAACAATCAAGAACTACACGAACTAGCAGCAAATCGTCATTCATGGAGAACTATGACTTCCGCCCAACTGACATTTTCGAGCCGAAGGAAAATTGAATGAATGGATGTAGTACCATCATCCTAGTATTCGATAATGGTTAACTGTACTAAATCCCTTTCCAGATGACATATGGTGCACGAATTCCGTAGTACCCACCAGAAGGTATCAATATAACAACGAAGTTACGTCAACTCCCTGAAAAAAAAACACATTCATTTAACAATTTCAAATGCATCAAAATTGACATATATTGCACAGCTTAAAACGTTAAAAAAAACATGCAAATTCAACTATTAATCCATTCACATGTCTGAAACATATTTACAATGTCCGTTACATAATATTGCAGTTTTTGAAATATATTTTAAAAATATATTTTAAAAATATATATTTCATATAAGTGTGTTAACCAAAATAATCATATTATTGTTATGTTTTCAATCATCTTCTGCCTTTTAGCTTGAGAAAAAAGTCTGGAATATATCTGATGGAGTTCTGTGGCTAGGTACATGAATATTCAATTATGAGGCTTTTACAATGTGGCTAATTTATCTTCTGGGATGTCATCCTGTATTCGCTGTTGTAGTAGCATTTAACTATTAATGCATACCTTAGGCTGTTTGTGATATATTTTTTTTATTGTTTACTAATTTATGACTTATTAAGTTATGATTTATTAATTTATGATTTATTAATTTATGGTTAATAAAGTGGTTTATTCATTTATTGTTCATTAATTTATTTATGGTTTATTTCTTATGCTTATTAATTCATGGTTCATAAATATATGATGATTAATTTATGGTTCTATGGACAGAAAACATCAATGAAACGTTAAAAACAGCATCAACTGACAATGGGTGAAGTCATCAAGCGGGCGAGAACCAGAACTTTGTGTCTTCCTCGACACCCGCACGGGTACAAAAGGAAGTGAAGAAAGAAGAGGAAGAAAGAATTTATGATTTACTAATTTATTTTTTACTAATTTGTAATTTATTAATTTATGGTTTATTAATTTATTGTTTATTAATTTATGATTTATTAATTTATGGTTTATTAATTTATGGTTTATTAAATTATGGTTATTAATTTATGGTTTATTAATTTACGGTTTATTAATTTATGGTTTATTAATTTACGGTTTATTAATGTATGGTTTATTGATTTACGGTTTATTATTTACGGTTATTAATTATGGTTTATTAATTTACGGTTTATTAATTTACGGTTTATTAATTTATGCTATAAACTGTGGCATCCACGACACTTGTTTAAGACACCGACACTGTTGTCAAGCTCACTGCCTTGAGAGTGACTATTCGGTTAGACCCAGACATAAAATTTCAAGGGAGGGACCTTACGTAGCTGATATTCGAATAAACATCGCTTTGGCATTCCCTTAGGCTCAGCTTTGATTCCGTATGTAAAGACCTCGTCCTTCTTTCGGAACACTTCAAAGTACAGTCGAGAGGGGACTAGTGCGAATTGGGTAGAGCATTTTTTATATATTACTCGCGTAAGCAAAGCAGACGAATGGAGGTTAGAAAGAACAAATACTTCTTTCAAACCTGACATAGGAAAGGGCACATGTGACATAAGAACCATGTACCTTGGGCTAGATAAACTAAACGTGTTGAAAGACGGGCAATTGATAAAAATAGTCCTTATAAACATGGAACTAGAATGGCTGAAGATCTTGAATCCACTTCTGTCACGGTCGACCTCTCCCTCGAGGAAGAAAGAAATACACGAACTGGCACGGCAGCTATAACATTTGGTAAACTAACACAATAGTATTGCTTAATACACAATTAAAATAACCGACAAACGATCTAATATACCAAACCTGAGATTCTTTATCACATTCTTGCAGAGATTTTAAAGCTAGATATCCGATTCAAGGCATGACAAAAGAATAAACAGTATTTATTCCCGTACTTTTCAAATAATAAGAATGACAATTCAGATATTCTGCAGTGTTTTAGTCTTTTATCCATTATGACAACACTCAGGAGTCAAAGATTAAGGTGGACCATATTAGAAGAATGGACAACAACGGAGTTTGTAGATGGGAAGCGACTGCTAAAATTGATATAATTTGAGAAACAAAAGTGTCTGCAAGGTATTTCTGAGTGAACTCTCCATTAGTGATAAAAATTTGAAAACTTGATATGCTTGAGGATTATTGTAGACCACGGAGAAGATATATATATATATAACATATAAATGCGGAGAATTGTTTTCAGGTCGTGAACACATTTTATAACAGTCAAGTAAACCGCTACCCTCTTTTTATAACAGTCAAGTAAACCGCTACCCTCTTTTTATAACAGTCAAGTAAACCGCTACCCTCTTTTTATAACAGTCAAGTAAACCGTTACCCTCCTTTTATAACAGTCAAGTAAACCGTTACCCTCCTTTTATAACAGTCAAGTAAACTGCCATCCTCCTTTTATAACAGTCAAGTAAACCGTTACCCTCCTTTTATAACAGTCAAGTAAACTGCCATCCTCCTTTATAACAACAGTGAAGTTGCTAACATCCATGGAAGCCAAATAACTTGCAACTCTGTTTAACAACGTAATAGCTAGCAATCTCCATCTATGAGATTCACATAACATGCGACCCTTTTAAAAGACTGAATTTAAATTCCGCAAAGTTGTTGAAAACATTCGCAGTGAAATGTATTGTAAAAGTGATCTCAATTACAAATAACTACCGCAACCCCTCCCTTTCCAGAAAACTTGCGCAAACCACAGGCTTGAAATCGTGGACAAATAGCGATATTTCTTGCATTGAACTGATCATTCAAGATTCAAGGATGATTTGAGACACGACGACTTCGGTGGCAACTAAAGCAGAGATAATTATTATGGACGTGGGTGACCAACTGAAATCTCCAATCGATCGCCATTTAAATGAAGAGACCGCCAAATAGTTAAATTACATTTACGAAGGTGCAGAATATTGAAAAAAATATTGATGTAATATATATATAATTGACATTAGAAACAAGGAAAGAGTTCTTAAATGTTATTTAGAACCAGTTTTAACATATGAATGTGAATCATGGACAATAGGACAACAGTCAAGATTATCACTGGAGACTGGAGAAATGTGGTTTTACAGAGCAATTTTGAGAATACCATGGGCAGCTAAGAAGAGTAATGAAAACGTTCTGAAAGAGGCCAAAGCAAAGAAAGCTAATATCCAATATTAGGAAGAAACGATAATCATGTTTTGGCCATGTAATTAGAAGGGAACAGCTGAAATATATTGTAACAACTGGGAAAATTGAGGGACGAAGAGATAGAAGGAAGAAAAGAGAAAAGATACCAGACAGCTTGGCGAAGGTCAACAACAGAAATTATAAATAACTGTCGTGATCGAAAGTTGTGGAGAGACATGATCACCTACCCCAGCAACTTGGTACTTGATGATGATGATATGAAAAATAATTTGTGATATGGAAATGAACCGAGGACGACTGGTGAAGGAGAAATGAACCGAGGGACGACTGGTGAAGGAGAAATGAACCGAGGGACGACGGGTGTGAAGAAGAAATGAACCGAGAGACGACGGGTGAAGAAGAAATGAACCGAGAGACGACGGGTGAAGAAGAAATGAACCGAGGGACGACTGGTGAAGAAGAAATGAACCGAGGGACGACTGGTAAAGGAGAAAATGAACCGAGGGACGACTGGTAAAGGAGAAATGAACCGAGGGACGACTTGTGAAGAAGAAATGAACCGAGGAACGACTGGTGAAGAAGAAATGAACCGAGGGACGACTGGAGAAGAAGAAATGAACCGAGGGACGACTGGTGAAGAAGAAATGAACCGAGGGACGACTGGAGAAGAAGAAATGAACCGAGGGACGACTGGTGAAGAAGAAATGAACCGAGGGACGACTGGAGAAGAAGAAATGAACCGAGGGACGACTGGAGAAGAAGAATGAACCGAGGGACGACTGGTGAAGAAGAAATGAACCGAGGGACGACGGGTGAAGAAGAAATGAAGTGAGGGACGACTAGTGAAGAAGAAATGAAGTGAGGGACGACTAGTGAAGAAGAAATGAACCGAGGGACGACTGGTGAAGAAGAAATGAGCCGAGGAACGACTGGTGAAGAAGAAATGAAGTGAGGGACGACTAGTGAAGAAGAAATGAAGTGAGGGACGACTAGTGAAGAAGAAATGAACCGAGGGACGACTGGTGAAGAAGAAATGAGCCGAGGAACGACTGGTGAAGAAGAAATGAAGTGATTTTTTCTTTAAATTATCGAGTTACTGTAGCAATCATTATTATGCATAATCTATGTCCCTAGGATATCTGCTGCCAAGGACTGAGCACTCGCTATGATTGTAGTAAAACCGCTTCTGCTAACCAATTCTACATATCTGAGTATAGGATATCTATTCAAAAACCCAAGCGTAGAAAGAACTGGCTCATAAACACCATTCTACAGAGGAAATTAACATTCCATGGCACGTTAAAAAAAACCAGAGGGCTGGAAAGAACAATAATTAAAGGCATGGTTCTGGAAGACAAATCAGAGATAGACGAAGAAGAAGGTGGTTTCTAGACAATAAAGAAGTATTGATCATGGCAACAGAAGAGATGAGACATTTGGAGGCTGTTTTGAATGCAACTTTTCTGTAATGGACAAACTTTTTCGAGGGTTGGGAATCACTAATTCAGGAATCTAATAAAGATTTTCTACTTCTTCTTCATTCACCTCTTAGTTGATTGTATTGCACTGTTCTATGCACCTTAGATGCAGTAAAGTAAAGGCAAAGTACGAGACTTGAATCGGCGTTTTAGCACGCGAGATTTTACTCATATGTGCTCGTTCATAAGAAAAATGATATGTTGGTTTCTATTGTTTTAAAGAGTGAATTCATTAATTAAATGTTAACGGGACTTTGTGGATAACCGCAGGCACAAACCTGGAGAACATTTTCATTTATTATATTCTTTACTGGAATTTCCAAATAATGATACGATAACTATATTTACACACTATGATAAATGTATTATCCACTTGCGTTAGGGATATGTTACATCAGGTATTGAAAGTAGTTCAATGCGCTTTTCTTCTGAGACAGTTTTGTGATTGTTTTCACACGCTCTTGAACTAAAAGAAGAAACAATGTGAAGTTTCATGTGCTTTAAAAAAAAAAATATATATATTTAATTGCACGAAATGTCGAGTTGTCGTCCCTGCTGAACTCGACACCTAACATAATAGACGATCATGTATCCTACAAGCCTGAGGGAGTCTCTAATGATGTATTACGTTTGTTCTAGACTTTCCTCGATGACATGTTATTAATCGTAACTTTTGTGTCGTTTTCGATTACTTTTTCTTCCTCTATTTTTTTCATTAGTCATAGCATGTATTAAACAATTATATATAATATTCTCGAAGTAGACAAGGATTGTTAATGACTGAAAGAATTTATATCAATCCGGACAGACTCTTAGAAGATAAGAATCTCCTTCCAACATATATATATATATATATATATATATATATATATAAATTCTAGTTTCTCGATTTTTATTTTCCGCTTCTCAGATTTGATTATTGACTAACAGCAGTGTTATATATCCATTTAAACAGCTGTGACGTCATTCAGTGGTTGATGCCGATCATGTTGTAACGTCATACAGTGGTTGATGACGGCCATGTTGTGACGTCATTCAATGACTTCTAGTTGTCAGTGATACTCTTCATCCCGAAAAGACCGATGCATGATTTAAAATAAAGCCAGAAAGAAGGCAGGTCAAGAAACAAGTGAAAATAGAAACATACATTAGCATTTTTGTTTCGCTCGCCAGCTTTCACCTCTTGTGAAGTCCGTGGAGTCTAGGAACTGAATGTTGCGAGTTAATCCGTTTTTCCCTGGCAACGTAGTGCACGGGGGTCACTCGCCGCACAGGCAGATAACTTCTCTTCGGAAGTACTCATATTTTTGCCGTTGATTAGTAATTGACTTTTCAAGCCAGGCCTCGCTGCTGAGACTAGGGTGGTTGCCGCAGATAGAGTTCATAAATAAAAATCCCAACTGGTGCAGACGGGATTTGAACTCACAACCGTTCTGTCTTGAGACCGGCGTCTTGCCTTGAGACTAACCAGTCCCATTGGAATACCTCGACAACTCTTCTTCGTCAAGCTGCCGATACTACATTGAAGATACCTTCAAAGGTAACCACCATCATCATCAGCAAGTGCCGTCTCCGCATCGAAGGTTGGCTACCATGGAGCGCCATTCCGCTCTGTCTCTTGCTTTGATGGTGCAGGTTGTCATGTCCATCTTTTGATGTTTCTCGCCCATGTTAGTCTTGGTCTGCCTCTATTACCCTGTATTCTCCTTTCCAATATTACTTTTAGTAGGTTGTTTGTTTTTAACATGCCATAACAATTTAATTTTTCTTGTTGTAATTGTGTTATGAAAGATAACCTTAATTACTGCCTGAGTGGGATTAACAGTATGTCCGCACAAGCCACAGTCGATTCTAGATCACGCAGTTTAAGCATTAGTATACTTTGCTCGTGGACCCTAAACGTAACAAGTGTTGGTAAAAGAATTGAAGCTAAACCTACAATTATATAACTATATAATTTAATATACCTAATGATCTGTTCGTATGCAAGGGTAGAGTCATTGCAGAAGTAAAAAATACGTAAGGTCATCTTTGTCTTCGTCCCAGGAAATGCAGGAGTGCATGGAATGAAAGAGCTGACAGGTTGGTTAGCTGCGCTATTGTTAAGGACGGTCAACCAATGGATCGGGCGGACATCATCAGTGCCCTCCGGGAAGTGGGAAGGACACATGACTTTGACAACCATGAGTCCATATCACTCCTTCGGATGAAAGAGATGGGAGTTAAGATGGGCAGAGCCAGAAACGAGAAACTTAGTGGACCGAGTAAGAGACTAATCAAGCAACACATAACTGTAGTCGTCAGTCACTGGACACTTCGAGACTTATTGAGGAGGGGATCTGAGCACCTATGGACATGTTCGGAGTGCAATGATGATAATAACCCTTTAATAACTCATAACAATAACCTAATGACCTAATTAACCTACTATATCAAGAAGAAAGTAGTCACATATTAGACAGAAAATACTGTTCACGATTAGGCTGAATCTTTTTCTATCACACTTTAATGTCAAGGTTGTTCAATCACATTTCAATGTCCCAACGATTTGAATTAGTTCGCTTCACAGAACCAATCCGCACAATTATGGGACATTGGGTGATGGATGGTTGGCAGAGCGAGTACTCTTTTTTCAGGCTTTTTTCTGCTATTAGTGCTCATTTTTTTATGTTTTTATCTGATGTTAGTGCTTTTTTCATGTTTGTATCTGCTGTTAGTGCTCTACTTTAAGGTTTTATCTTCTGTTAGTGCTCTACTTTCAGGTTTGTATCTGCTGCTGGTGCTCTACTTTCAGGTTTTATCTTCTGTCAGTGCTCTACTTTCAGGTTTGTATCTACAGTTAGTGCTCTACTTTCAGGTTTGTATCTACAGTTAGTGCTCTACTTTCAGGTTTTTATTTTCTATTAGTGCTCTACTTTCAGGTTTGTATCTGCTGCTGGTGCTCTACTTTCAGGTTTTTATCTTTTCCAGCACTCATTTGAGTTAGGCATCCACAATTTACCGGGCCAGATCTACTGAACCGTGTCCGACATGGAATTAACCTATGATCATAAAATCAATAATAACCGCACCAATTAATCAATGAATGCTCTTACATTAATGTACCAATCGCATTATCTCTATTTGAAACTCTATCCGGATTTATCAGCAACATACCACTTTTCAGTGCTTATTCTAAAACTAAAACGGTAACTCGTTCTTCCATTGAAATGTTTATTCTTAGCACTGAAGATCAAAGTTGTTCTCTACTTCATGCTTTAGAAGCTCTTTTCATGTTGTGAAAAGTAAAGTACCCTCGTCACGCCAAGTGGCGTATAGGGAATATGGTGTTAGTGACGATAAATTTTACAGACCTTCGCACATGATTTTGGGATAATGTCGTCGGTATTACTCCAGTGCCGCTTTACTTTCCCAGAAAAAAAAATATCCGGTACAATTAAAGGCTGGGTGAACCTGGAAGCCGTCGGTTGGGAGCGAACCCTACCTCTTGTCCTTTGTAGTCCAGTCACTAACCACTGAGCTATCACGGCTCCCCTTTTTCATGCTGTATATTTGCCTTTTTCTACCATTTTCTACTCACTCTCATTGTTGACCACGATATTTTACAACATATATTTTGTCTGTTTTATCTGCTAGTGGCAACTTGTATTTATTGGACATCAAGTTCCATTAATGTGAGGAAAGCTGCACCATGTTTGTAAAACAATGAAACTCACTATCTCAAGGTACTGAAAACCAAATTGTCACGTGAGCTATAAATATAAGTCAGCCAGGTCATACCTCATCTCTCTCTGTCTCTCTCATTTGCTCTCTTTTTCTACCATTCTGAGTTTCTTAACTCAAATAAAACAAAATAATTAAGCATTTACATAATACGTCAAAAGATAAAAAAATCATATCGATAAAGACACACAAAAACAGATTAGCCACAATACATATATCCTCATTATCATCATCATTGTTATCATCAAATGGTCGACCGACTTGAGTCTTTATCTCGTACATATAACAGACCACACACAACTTATTGAGCTCTTTCGCTTCTACCAACTAAGACATATTTTCTTTCTTTATCGCATTTTGTCTCTTTATTTAACCCTCTTGCACGTGCTATGATGACCTCAGCTCTCCAGGGTACGCGCACGCGTACACACACCTACACATTTGCACAAATTAATCTGGACATAAGTACATCAATCATCACAACAAACCACAAAAGCACATTAACAAGACATGAAAAACTAAAAAAAAAGTGTAATAAAACACCGGGTTTTTATTCAAGTTGTAGGTATATTTTGGCAATGAAAACGTTGATAACAAAACTAAAGTGAAATCACGTCTGTCAACAAAGTGGGGCACATGATTGAAGCAGGCAGCACGGATACTTGGGACGCAACTGTTAACAAGTTCTGTTTGTCAATATTGGGGAGACACGCTGTCAGTTATCGATAATGCTGACCATGCATGTTGTTTAATATGAGCAGAAGCAGTTGAAGCTATCCATTGAACTCTCTCAAGACGATATCTGATGTAAGCAAGGGCGTAGGCACGATTCTGTGGATGTTTTATTTTGAGCGACGACAAATTTTAAACTGACATCTATTTAATTTTTTCGTCTCCAGGAAATTGAATGTGCTTGCTCTCTAGAGACATTTGTATTTACATTTCATTGTGTTGTTTTAAATTGATATTTTATAGCATGAATCATTCCAAATTGATGTTAGTTGGATGATTGCGTGTCAGAATATCACATGAAAAAAAATAATAACACTAAAACTATGGGAAGCTGTAGGAAAAAAGGTGAATTAGAATTGAAAATAAAACTACACACAGAAGCAAGAACAAGTTTAGTTCTACAAGTGAATGAGACAGAACAATGAGTAAAATCCATGTAACAGGAAAGAGCATGTCTTCATTGTGGACAACATAATAAAGAAAATATGTTGCCATTGTAGTAAATACATTCATTGTAACCTCACAAATACAACTAAACTTATTTCCACTTTCGTATTCAACAATGTCTATTTTAGTTTCGTGGACTTTCTCAAAATTGTAACTTTCTAGTCTACGCCCTTTGGCAGAAAGACTACAACAATAGGAAACAACGTCACTATTGAGTAAATACGACATCTCGAAAATAATTACGTCATCATTATCAGAAATGTTTGTTTTTCTCTCTCCAGGTTAATCAGCATAAGAATTGTTGTCTAGAAATTTACACGAAAACACTAGATATAAATGGCGTAATCAATTTATTTTGCAAAATAAAAACGGGGTGACTTAACAACATTGCTACATAGGTTATGGTAATACAAGTTGTAAGTACACACTTGTAGTGTTTTGTAATTTGTAAAAAAATGACGAGAAGACGTCACTGGTTGACTTATCTGCATGTTTTGTGCACTAAAGATATTGACACCAAATATGATGATCTGCAAACTGATAGTATAGAAGTTAATTCTTATAACTAAATTAATATTTAGAAATCAATCCGTCCAATGAAACTAAATATGTTAATGTAGAAGTTTATCCGACTAATTAAAGTAAATATGTTAATGTAGAAGTTTATCCGACTAATTAAACTAAACATATTAATGTAGAAGTTTGTTCGATAATTAAACTAAATAAGTTAAGCAGAAGTTTATCCAACTAATGAAATTAAATATATTAATGTAGATGTTTACCCGACTAATTAAACTAAATACGACAATATAGAAATTAATTCGTATAACTAAATTAGGATTTTAGAAATGTATCAGTCTAATTAAACTAAATAGGAGTAATATAGAAATTAATTCGTATAACTTTAAATTAGGATTTAGAAATGTATCAGTCTAATTAAACTAAATAGGAGAATATAGAAATTAATTCGTATAACTAATTAGGATTTAGAAATGTATCAGTCTAATTAAACTAAATAGGAGAATATAGAAATTAATTCGTATAACTAAATTAGGATTTAGAAATGTATCAGTCTAATTAAACTAAATAGGAGAATCTACAAATTTATCCGTTAATGAAACTAAATATGACAATATGGAAATATAATCGTATAACTAAATTAGAATAAATAGATTTATCCGTCTAATTAAACTAAAATAAACAATTAACAAATCAGTTCGTCTAATTAAGCAATATTCTGTCTGCTTTATTCATTGCTATTAATTGTGATTTAAAAAAACCATGAAGAGCATAACTTTTAATTTACATTTCCCGTGTAATTTGAAATTTTCTTCAAAACTTTTCCAAGATTAAGTTCATCATCATCATCGAGTACTGTGCTTGCTGGCGTAGGTGATCATGCCTCTCTACAACTTTCGATTTCGACAGTTATTTATCATTTCTTTTGTTTGACCTTCTGTCAAAGCAATTCTCTTAAACTGTCTGGTATCTTTTCTCTTTGCTTCACTCTATCTCTTCGTTCCTTGATTTTTCCAGTTTTCACAATATATTTCAATTGCTCTCTTCCCATTACATGGCCAAAACATGATGATTGTTTCTTCCTAATATTGGAAATTAGCTCTCTTTTTGCATTGGCCTCTCTCAGAACATTTTCATTACTCTTCTTAGCTGTCCATGGCATTCTCAACATTCTTCTGCAAACCCATATTTCTACAGCTTCCAGTGATTATCTTGTCTGTTGTCCTATTGTCCATGATTAACATCCATATGTTAAGACTGGATCTATATTGGACAAATAATATTATTTTAGATATATATATATATATATATATATATATATATATAATATATATATATATATATATATATATATCATAAAAAAACACAACAGCCTCCACTAGACCGTCTGACAAGACGAAATGGGCCTTATATATATTATATATTTATATATAAATATAGAAAATATTAATAACTTAATCTTAAACTTAGATTACATTTTATTTAAGATGAAGTTATTAATATGTATACATCTTTAAAGTGATATTATTGTGTCCAATGAAACAAATTTACCAGTACATTGAAATCACTTTCTTACTGTTTTGGCAGGATGAGCTTTATTTTAACGCTAGATGAATGTACTCATTACTAAGGTTGGCTTTTATTGTCACCTGGACCACATGAATGACTGCGCTATAGCTGAGCCGAAACAATCTTTCTGATAACCATGCATCATCACAGCTTTCTGAATATTTTAACCTATAATTTATGTATAAAATACCAAGTTAAACATCTATCTATTGACCTTTCGAGCCGTAGCCGGCCCATAGGGCGTAGACCAAGATACACCTTCTCCTATCTGAATTTTTTGTTCTAGCAGTTTTCTTTTAAAGATATTTTATCAAATCTCGCCATCTGTCTCTGTTCTGTACAAGCAGTTCTATCTCATTGAGGGAGCGATTCCTGCTGCTCTTGCCTCTCTCATCAATGTTCTTCTCAGTGTCTCCCTGGGTCTTCCTCTTTTTCTCTTACCTGTTGTTCTCTTACCTATGCAAAGCATATGAGGGCTTGCTTTGCTATTCGGTTATTATCTCTTCTCATCACATGTCCAACATATGACCATCGTCTTTTCTTTATTACTGAAGATATTAGTGGTTGATTGGCGATTTATCTAATTTCCTCGTTTGTTTTTCATTCGTTCCACGCTATACCAAGTATTTTCCTTAGACATTTATTTTCGAATGCGTTCAACTTTGTTTCGTATATCTCTTGTTGTTTTCCAGCTTTCACACGCATACGTAAGGGTTGATAGTACATTTGATTTGAATAGTCTAAGTTTTGTACTTGTGCTGATTAGTTTTGATTTCCACAACTTTTCAAGGCTTCTGAAAGACATTGCTGCTTTAGCTATCCTGATTCTAATTTCTTTGCTTGTATCCCCTTCTCGATCAATGTGACTTCCAAGATAGATAAAGTGATCGATCTCTTCTACTGGTTTGTTTTCCATGTATATGTTGTCACCTGTTGGAATTAAACTTTTCATGACTTTAGTCTTATCATGATTGAAGTTAAACATAAAAACGTGATTTATATTTCACTTGTTGAAATGTTATTGTAGATTTATAATTTCCTCAATAAATTTCTATTACTTATGTATAGGTTGGGAGCTGCGGTAGCTCTATGGTTAATAACTATACTACAAAGGACAGAGGTCGGGTTCGATCCTGATCAACGGCTTCCAGGTTCACCCAGCCTTAAATGGGTACCGGAATATTTTATGGGAAAGTAAAGCGGCACGAGCGTAATACCAACCCACATTACCCCAAAAATCATGCGCCGAAGGTTTGTAAAAATTATGGCCACTAATACCATATTCTCTATTCGCCACTTGGCGTGACGGGGCTCTTTACTTACTTACTTTTTTATGCATAGATTTATTGCAAATCATTTATACAATTATATATATTTTTGCCAGCACAGTTAT
Source organism: Megaustenia siamemsis (assembly GCA_032433765.1). NCBI lineage: Eukaryota > Metazoa > Mollusca > Gastropoda > Stylommatophora > Ariophantidae > Megaustenia > Megaustenia siamemsis. The sequence continues at coordinate 30,235,701 of JAVIAB010000051.1, forward strand.
AAAAATGTATTCCTTTCTTGTGCTAGGCATATTCTGTTGTACTTTTTAATATCATTATTGCCTCCTTGTTACTCTTTTACTTTTAACAACATTGTCTTATCAGTTAAACCTTAAAAAAAAAAAATTGATACCCATCCAGTTATAAATTAATCATTTATTTTATTACATATATATGTGGAGAAGATATATTTCTTTGCATGTTATTACAAAATCAATTAACTATTCCATATGTTATTGCAAACTCAGCTGTAAATTTCATGTTATCACAAACTTAATTAGAACTGTATATGTTATTACATGTTTTCCGTTACCGTACAAGAAATGGTGATATGGGAGTTTATGTTGTTCATCTTTTGTAGGCCAGCTGATAGACTTGAGCTCATATGTCAATTTGTAAATGTTGACACTAGATATATATGTAATGTGGAATGGGAGCATCACTTTAATAAGTCATTTGTTCATTATTTTATGAGTTTAGTATCATGACAACGTTCTAATATGAGAGCAAACATTAAGCAAGTATAAATATAAATATTAATATTACTAGCAGTTTGTTATTACAAACAAGAATTATTGCTACTGGGCTATACAATGTTGAATAGATTTTATTCACAGGTGATACATTTTCGTGATTTTTATTAATGATTCGGTGAATTATACGACCTTATTAATGATGATACTTATTAGTGATGATGCTTATAAATGATGATACTTATTAACGATGATACTAATATTCATGATAAAAATATGAAAAATGAAAATGAGTACTGTGAACTTTTGTGAAAGAATTCCAGCAATAATATAACTAGCAAAATGCATATAATTATGTACAAACATCAATATGAATATCAATACATTCGTATTCTTCAAACCAGTTTTGAAAGCTGGTATTGCTGTATATCACACATCGGAATATGCAACAAAATTGTGAATAAAATAATTTAGATATTAATGACAACACTTCCACAGATGGTACTGTTTTGATGGGGATACTGCAACACGTAATGGGGTATCTGCTCAAATTCATTAGTGAAAATACAGGAACGGTAATTGCAAGCTTCCATTGTGTGCGATCTTAGATTTTAGCAAGTCTATGTGTACCCGATACGTACTAGAATAGCACCGTTAATTGCCAGTTATACGTTATGTTTTCATTTCTGCCATTGATCACCAAATATCGTGACTGTGATGGCTAATTCTGACCTGGTTAAGTACACTTTGTTGTGCTAATTTCTCTAATTGGGTCAGTATTTGTCTGCGTAAAGCCTTTTAAGTTAAAGCGTTGAGTGTTTAATTCTGTCACATTTAAAGGAGTTTAATAATAATTTGTATGTGTCTCTTTTCTCTGACTCTACACCAGTGTTACCACTGACACATAATTTGTATGTGTCTCTTTTCTCTGATTCTTCACCAGTGTTACCACTGACACATAATTTGTATGTTTATCTTTTCTCTGATTCTACACCAGTGTTACCACTGACACATAATTTGTATGTGTCTCTTTTCTCTGATTCTTCACCAGTGTTACCACTGAAACATAATTTATATGTTTATCTTTTCTCTGATTCTGCACCAGTGTTACCACTGACACATAATTTGTATGTGTCTCTTTTCTCTGATTCTACACCAGTGTTACCACTGACACATAATTTGTATGTTTCTCTTTTCTCTGATTCTACACCAGTGTTACCACTGACACATAATTTGCATGTGTCTCTTTTCTCTGATTCTACACCAGTGTTACCACTGACACATAATCTGTACGTGTCTCTTTTCTCTGATTCTACACCAGTGTTGCCACTGACACATAGTTTGTATGTGTTATATTCTCTGATTCTACACCAGTATTACCACTGGCACATAATTTGTATGTGTTTCTTTTCTCTGATTCTACACCGGTGTTACCACTGACACATAATTTGCATGTGTCTCTTTTCTCTGATTCTACACCAGTGTTACCACTGACACATAGTTTGTATGTGTTTATTTTCTCTGATTCTACACCAGTGTTACCACTGACACATAGTTTGTATGTGTTTATATTCTCTGATTCTACACCAGTATTACCACTGACACATAATTTGTATGTGTTTCTTTTCTCTGATTCTACACCAGTGTTACCACTGACACATAATCTGTACGTGTCTCTTTTCTCTGATTCTACACCAGTGTTACCACTGACACATAGTTTGTATGTGTTTATTTTATCTGATTCTACACCAGTGTTACCACTGACACATAATTTGTGTTTCTTTTCTCTGATTCTACACCAGTGTTACCACTGACACATAATTTGTGTTTCTTTTATCTGATTCTACACCAGTGTTACCACTGACACATAATTTGTGTTTCTTTTATCTGATTCTACACCAGTGTTACCACCGACACATAATTTGTGTTTCTTTTCTCTGATTCTACACCAGTGTTACCACTGACACATAATTTGTATGTGTTTCTTTTCTCTGATTCTACACCAGTGTTACCACTGACACATAATCTGTACGTGTCTCTTTTCTCTGATTCTACACCAGTGTTACCACTGACACATAGTTTGTATGTGTTTATTTTATCTGATTCTACACCAGTGTTACCACCGACACATAATTTGTATGTGTTTCTTTTCTCTGATTCTACACCGGTGTTACCACTGACACATAATTTGCATGTGTCTCTTTCTCTGATTCTACACCAGTGTTACCACTGACACATAGTTTGTATGTGTTATTTTCTCTGATTCTACACCAGTGTTACCACTGACACATAGTTTGTATGTGTTTATATTCTCTGATTCTACACCAGTGTTACCACTGACACATAATTTGCATGTGTCTCTTTTCTCTGATTCTACACCGGTGTTACCACTGACACATAATTTGTATGCGTTTCTTTTCTCTGATTCTACAATAGTGTCACCACTGACACATAATTTGTATGCGTTTCTTTTCTCTAATTCTACGCCCGCTACCTCAGTTCTCTATCATTATATATTTGAATGCTGCTTTCATTTACGTCTATGTAGAGTGTTTTATAGTTGTGACCCATGAGTCGGCGTGAAATAGTTTATGGACCATTGAGTCGGCGTGGATTATTTTAAGGAACTAAAGCTGAGATGAAAGTAGAAAGCTCTGTTTATGAAAGTAGATGGCGAAAATATTAGTAGGTTATAACAACGAGTTTATGAAACAAAAGAAGCAGAGATTACGAATATTACGGGTAATGACTCAAAGGTTTGAAAACCATTAGTATAAACTTGTTATCCATAACGATAATAGTCAACAAACATCAGCGCAAAAGAAACATATTTATATGTGGCGAGTGAACATTGGTCGGAATATTGATAACGAGCTGAAAACGAAAAACGCCAAGACAGTTCAAACATCTGACATGTGAAAAATGTCAACAGCTCCACTGACGGGCAGCACTTGGAAGAAGTTGTGAATAATGAGATCTCCTTCACACTCGTCATCGAATCATTTCAGGAGGAATAGACGAGAGCTTGTATAATACTTGCAGAATATGCCCTATCTGCAAATTCATCTCAACGTCATCTTCAACTTTGTTGTATATATAAAAGGATAGATGAATTGATTGTAGGAAGATGTTAGAGTTGTATGGTTAATGTGTATGGTTACAAAATGTATATTCACTTCAGATTAAAACATTACAATAAATCGATTGTTGTAAAACCAGGGAGACGTCATGAAATTGTATAGAGTGTTTTAACCAGGTCTGTGGAGTTAAAAAGCTACTTCCTTCTTTACTTCCTTCTTTACTTCCTTCTTTACTTCCTTCTGAATTTGCTGTCTTTCAACGTCGAGGAAGAGTGGAGTAAGTTAGAGTTTTGATTAGTGATTTGTTTCTTTCATGGTGCTCGTAGAGATACATATTTTACGTTTTTCATTTATCGAAAGTCTTCATGGTCTGTCTTTCGTCTTTTACCTTTGCTTATGGATGTTAATGTTCTCGTTTGGATGCTGTCTTGTAAAGAACGTGTTACATATAAATGTAATTTTTCCCCCACAGGTAATTATCGCTAAAGTTGGAGGAAATAAACACTTAATGGTAATTATTTTTCTTTGTAGTGCTCTTCTGTGTCAAATATAGTAACTCCATTTAATAATATATGCGATGGACAATTATAGTTGACGAATTAACGTGAATTTGTGTTGGGTAATGCATAAATAAAACGTATTATTCAGAGATTTAACTTTTAACTCCTCAGACCTATTTAAAACTGGATTTACAAAATTATAAGGCAGAAATAGAAATAATATTTGAAACAAAAAAATTAACATTGCGTTTATATACATTCAACAATGCATGTAGGTTGGTGAAAGAAGCACTGGCTGAGTATCCTATATTCGATATGCTTGAGATCCAAAGTATTTATCATTTCGGATCTGCATTTACGTAATGAAATATCACAAACAAGGATGTGATGTTAGTCTGAGCACGAAATTCACGTACATTCCACATACACTATGTACATATAATATTAAATGTAATTTTATACAAAGTTAAATAAAATAGTGTGTACATGAAACCGTTTGTATAAATGGAACTATGAAACACGTAAAGGTTCAACTCACTCAACCATCTTGAGGGCAGTCTTTACTTGTACCTCATTTTAATCATTCATGATTCTGCATTTTTTTTATGCTAAAGGCAATATTTTTTCTTAAACACATTATCTCATCTGTTTTTACCTAAACATTTAAAATATCTCATTATTAAAATAGAGAGAAAAAAGTTTAGGATTTCGAAGCATTTTGGATTTCTGATTTTCCATTAAGGAACCTGATTTTATCAAGTTCTCGCCACGCTTTTCGTGTGGCAGCTACTATAATCTTATTGATTATATTTGTCTTGTATTATTTGTACTTTATAATCGGCAAGAAAAGAGAGAAATAAATCCTGTTTACCACATAAGATCTTAGAAGAACAATGTAATCGAAAAGCATAAAGATATGCATAAGGTGCTTGAATTATCTTTTCAAAAAATGTCTGCATTAAAGTGGTGGGTTTATAATATACAACTGTACAACTGGAAGGAATCGTTCAATGCGTCTCACTTGCAGCTTTTCTCAGGCAACACAAATAATAACAGTATGACAAGTACAAAAGTGTTCTATTACACAGCATCTTTAACATGATGTCAATCATGACCAGTCTGTCCTGACATGCCTGTGAACAACAAGTCCAGACCTGCTGACAGGAATTGAGCACTTGGAGGTATGTTTTTTTTTTTAAATAATGGTTGATTTATAAATTTATGATAATATTTTATTTTACAGTAACATCGTTTATATGTTTATCTGTCAAACCAGTTGGAAGAACATTAATCGTAACACAATGTTACATGATTGCAGTATCACATCAAACAGACAAACAACTTTTTTCTGAGGCAGACTTATAAATATAACAAAATAAAGCTTCTATTTTCCTTATTAATATAATCTATAATTTCATATCATTTAGCAACACACAAAAAGTAATAGCAGATACATTATCTATCCGGAAATTGTTCAACAAAAATGAAAATACATTTCTTTGAATAGACAGTGTAAATAAGATTTTAATTTTCAGATAAATAGACATATACTTGCGACCATACAGCGAGTAATAACTGACTAAAATTATTTTGTGTACACATAACGTACACGAACATTCATGTACACATAATGCAAACAATATAATTTTGCACGAGATTAATAGTAGAGACCAACTACATGTGTATTTCAATCTGTTTGGCCACATTTGTGAGTTATGTCTTACACTAATTTAGTTTGGCTTTCGAAGTCTGACAATAGGACCCGAAAGAGAAAGGACGTGAGACATGACGATTTATATTTTACATTTCCTCATGGCAAAACATCCTTTCAATATTTTAAAATTGGACATGAGAGAACTGCTCGATTACCGGCATTTGTCTTTCCAACCTCATTGAGAGTATCAATGACTATACACATATCAATGCCTATACAAATGACTATACACATGTTTTGTTTTTCTAAACCAATTACCACATTGCCACAATGTTTATGGCGTCATTGATTCATGACATACTTGATACCAATTACCTGAAACAATGTGCCGCCCTCGATTAGAAAACTGGTGTAACATATGGTCACAATTATCGTGGCATTGTTTCGTAATGTTACACTGGGAAGGACTGTTTATTGGAATGCTTCCCACCCATCTAATGAGAACTAAACTTGTTGCTCAATTTAAAATGTTCACGACCTTTCCACCATCAATTATTGTGCGTGATAATCTCAAGAACTCGTGTACCACACTATGGTCTAGCTACTGCCTGTACAAAGATTTGGCTAACAAGAGAGACGAAGAGTACTCTTCGCACTTTCGTAGACAGAATTGTCAATATTTGCAGTAACAGAACTTCCTGCCCAATTTAAAGGTTTGCTCTTATATAAAAGGGAAACCATTCGCCATTTCTGATTTTTTTTTTTTTGGGGGGGGGGGGGGGAAGAAAAACAAGACGATCTTATTTACTAATCTCAAAAAAGTTGATTGCTACAAAAGTAGAAGTTGAATATTTATTTTTTAAAAATCTTCCCTACTGTGTTGGTAACTGTACTAAACAGATATCAATTACACAATCACAACATTTGATAAAAGTCTTCTTAATTTAAAGTAACATTTTAAAGTGGATGGTTGGTGGATGGGTGTGTAGATTCTCATGCAGACACGTTGAAGGATTTGTTTGCTGATCTAAAAATACTCAAATCCAAGGAATGAGAACATTCTGCAAGGCTAAGTTTGAAGATAGCAAGAATGGACTTTTTAAAATTGTGAACAAGGGTGACAAGCTGAGGGTTTACAATGATTGTAGATAAGGGAGACAAGCTGAGGGTTTACAATGATTGTAGATAAGGGAGACAAGCTGAGGGTTTACAATGGTTGTAGATAAGGGAGACAAGATGTGTCCATTCAATGTTCGCGAATAAGGGAAACAAGCTGAGACAATTCAATTATTGCGGATAAGGGAGACAAGACGAGTTCATTCAATGTTTGCGAATAAGGGAGATAAGTTGAGACAATTCAATGTTCGCGAATAAGGGAGACAAGTTGAGACAATTCAATTATTGCGGATAAGGGAGACAAGACGAGTTCATTCAATTATTGCGTATAAGTGAGACAAGATGATTCAATTCAATGATTGTAGATAAGGGAGACAAGATGTGCCCATTCAATGATTGTGGAGACGAGAGGGAAGATGACCCCATTCAATGATTGCGGATAAGTGAGACTGGATGAGTCCATTCAATGGTCGTGGATAAGGGAGACAAGATGAATCAATTCAATGATTGTAGATAAGGGAGACAAGATGTGCCCATTCAATGATCGTGGATAAGTGAGATTGGATGAGTCCATTCAATGGTCGTGGATAAGGGAGACAAGATGAGCTCATCAATGATTGCAAATAAGAAAAAAAGTTGAGATCATTCCATGATTATAGATAGGGGAGACAAAATGAGATCACTCAATGTAGTATATATGTGAGACAAGCTAAGATCAGTTTATGATTGTGGCTATAGGAGACAATCTGAGGTCATCTAGTTGTTTATGAGCATTGATAACAAGTTGATTAATAGGCAAATAATTGAAGTGTTGCGGTAAATCTACTGAGCAGGGAACAAGTTTGACAAAGTGTGTTGTGACCGTTTTACATTGGCGTGCAATACAAAACCATGACATTTCGGCCTACATACGGTCTTTCTATGAAAACAGTAAAACAAGCAGTTGGACATACAAGAGAAATGTAATATAATTTAACTATATTACAGGCAGTAAATAATATTTGTGAAAACAAGGACAGAAATATAATTATTAAAAAAAAAGCGTTAGTTGCGTGTGGAATCCAAGGTCCTCGCTAATTGAGCACAGGGCGGAGAATGGCCATGACAGGGGAGACAAGAAATTGGGGAAGAGAAGAGGAACGGAAGGGTGATTAAAGCTAATCCTCCCACCCAATATAACGAAGACAAAAGCTATTACGGGTTTGGGTGTGAGTGGGGGGGGGGGGTGATTAGAAGAAGCTGTATCTCAAAATAAAAATAAAGATTTGAGGTTAAATCGGGGGGGGGGGGGGGGGAGTGATTAGAAGAAACTGTATCTCAAAATAAAAATAAAGATTTGAGGTTAAATAATTGAAAATTGCATCCCCCCTGAGTTACTTATCTTTTTTTTTTTTTTTTTTGCATTGAACATTAACCTACTAAAACATAATTTATAAATAAACAATGGCTTTAGCTAAAGATGTTACGTTTTGTGTTTGGTGTCACAAATTGTAACCACCCCCATAAAATGCTAATTTTAAGAATGGGGGGAATGTACTAGGCCCAGGATATCTTCATCTCTGAATTTCCATTTCAAAGATCAAAGATGTTAACTAAAATGCTACTTTGAGAAGATTTAAAAAAAAATAAAGAATAGACCCATATGTGTGTGTATGTATATGTATATGTACAGACACCTGTTTATATAATCTGTGCACATGTATCCATCAAACATAGTGTAGCGACAGCAAACAAAAATACTGAAGCACAAACTAACTGGAGAAGCAGGATAGGTGAGAAGGTAAAAAGTCTACCCCAAGAGAGAAATATGTTAATCTTAAGCTGGACGAGACAGCCCATTCGAGCAAAGGTACGATTCTCCAAAACGAAACAGTTGCGGTTATTAGATAGCCATACACCAAACCACTGACACGGACAATGTCCTCACCCTCATAGTCATGGAAGTTGAAATTGCCCACTACAGGGGCAACTGCATAACATAAGATACATGGATGCTCTCGACAGCGTGGGGACAACGTCGACCGCGGTTTCCCTGATGTAGGACATACTGCATCGCTTTCATATAACGACTGACATTGCGAAATGACATTAGAAACGATATCAAATCCCGAAGGGTCCGTGAGGGAAAAGGATATAAAGGTAAAGGTAAAGTACGAGACTTGAACCGGCGTCTTAGCACGCGAGTATATACCCATATGTGTTCGGCCGCCTGTCCAGAAATGTTCGGAAATTTCTGGATAGTGTTGCTTCAAGCATCTAAACTCAGATGCGAGGCAACATTCCTCACCTTCCCAGGATTACCCTGGTACCCATTTCTGCCAACGGCTGGGTCGACCGTGGGGGTATTTTTTTTTTCCAACCACAAGTACAATTCACACTGCTCCCAGCGGGAATCGAACACCGGTTGTCCGAACGTCGGTAGTCCAGTCGGGTGGTTTTCCCATATATGTAGGTAGAACATGGCGGCATGTGCTTCATTGACGTCGTTTGCAAGGGATCGTTCCCCCATGATTATTACCACATGGAAGAAGGGTACCCCTGATAAGCATGTCAATGCGACCCCTGATAAGCATGTCAATGCGACCCCTGATAAGCATGTCAATGCGACCCCTGATAAGCATGTCTTGCAAATTGCGATCAGACTTAATGCGACCAGTGAAGGTTAGGGAAAAGAGACGCCGGGTAGAGTAGGAGCGGAGAATCGGAACGTAACAGTGAATCATTCTAACTCCCGCATAGTGATGTGGGTGGCAGATTAGAGCCAGTAGATTAAGAAGCTGAGGTCATACAATCGTTGTGAACTTCTTTCATAAACTGAGATCACTGAAAACATGGACACTTGAATGGATAAAACAAGTCTTGAGAGTGAAAGAAATTTTAATATAAAATCGGACACTAGTTGGAAGGTTGTGTACAAGATAGATAGATAGATAGATAGATAGATAGATAGATAGATAGATAGAGAGAGAGAGAGAGAGAGAGAGAGAGAGAGAGAGAGAGCATTTAACCAGATAAACGCGAGTTAACAAACCTGCAACATGTTGAAAGTAAATGCGCACGTCTGAGGTTAAAAGAACTCATATGAATATAATGATATTCCACACACACACAAATACACGTGAATATATGACGACGACACTGAATTTGTCAATGACACTCTATTCAACGAGTTGGTCTTCATCCGAGTCATAGTGAATGGCGGTTAAACATTTTCCTATCACCTGGGAAATAAATATGCTCAAAGCATCTATATCGTGCGGACATATTTTCTCTGTTGCTTTCTCTTACAGCTTTGATTAACGTTTGTGAAGTTTTTGTCGTTTTGGTCTGTGCTATTTTGATTGACAATGTTCTTGTTACAATTTCCCTTTATATTTGTTACAGTGCCCAGATACAGTAACTGAGCAGTAAAGCTTATTGTCCTGTTTAAATCAACATATTCAAAGGGATGTTAGTATACCATCTCTATTCATTAATGTACAATATGTTGCTATTATTTCTGACTTGTTCCATTTCTGGTCTAATTACACAACTTTAAAAATGTCTGCCTATGGAACATGTCCCATATCTGGGGTCTGTCGAGTGTATATAAAGGTGGAGAAAATATGACGAAAACATAGTGTGTCGTCACGCAGTGTTCAGGATAGAGCATTTTGAATAAAAATGTTAATTATGATTTTTTTATTTGGGGAGGGACGGGGATGGGAGAATATCCCTGACTCATAGTGGACTGGTACACGTGCAGCGGTTGACAAACGACACGTTTTACTCCATTGACCAACCGATCGCCAAAACATACTAAATTAGTTACTCTAATCTATTTCATAAAGGTATTTTTCCCGTTCTTAAAAAAAAAAACAACTATGAGCAACACATAGACAGACGCTTCTTTCCTTCACGGAGAACCACAATCTGTATCAGTTCTTCATTTCAAAACATTCACTTGCAAAGTATAACACATTCTGTGATAAATGGTCCATATCCCAGTTAGAAGTCTTTTGTGACTGCTATCTTGATCATCAACCGATTCAGCCCATTCTAAGACGAGATAGTTCTTTTTATTTAACGCTGATTTTGAGAAAAACTCAGAGGCTCAGATCGGTCTCCAGGAAAAATGTAAATTACTGAGTGATTCTTGAGCAGGACATAAATGATCTCCAGAGATTGAACTGAAGCAATAAATCTCAACGGAGAGTGTTATTTTGGTGGTAAGTCAGTGTAAGAGAGATGACGCTGTCATCAGTTTCTGTTAGAGTACGTTGGTGATGGTCCAGGAGACCATTTAGGAACCTGCTATATCAGCTGTAGTGAGAATCTTAAAGGGCTAACGAGAAGGCTAAAGGGCATGTTGACTAATCGAAATGTAGGATGTACTGACGTTTGACTAATTTCAGCTATTTCTCTTTCCGGAGAATGTTCCTTACTTGTTGATATATTATTTTAGTTGATGTATTATTTTAGTTGATATATTATTTTAGTTGATGTATAATTTTAGTTGATGTATTATTTTAGTTGATCAATTACTTTAGTTGATGTATTATTTTAGTTGATGTATTACTTTAGTTGATGTATTATTTTAGTTGATGTATAATTTTAATTGATATATTATTTTAGTTGGTGTATATTATTTTAGTTGATGTATTATTTTAGTTGATGTATTATTTTAATTGATGTATAATTTTAGTTGATGTATTATTTTAGTTGATGTATAATTTTAGTAGATGTATTATTTTAGTTGATGTATAATTTTAGTTGATATATAATTTTAGTCGATGTATTATTTTAGTTGATGTATAATTTTAGTTGATGTATAATTTTAGTTCATGTATTATTTTAGTTGATTTATAATTTTAGTTGATATATTATTTTAGTTGATGTATATTATTTTAGTTGATGTATTATTTTAGTTCATGTATTACTTTAGTTGATGTATTATTTTAATTGATGTATATTATTTTAGTTGATATATTATTTTAGTTGATGTATATTACTTTAGTTGATGTATTATTTTAGTTGATGTATTACTTTAGTTGATGTATTATTTTAATTGATGTATATTATTTTAGTTGATGTATATTATTTTAGTTGATGTATTATTTTAGTTCATGTATTACTTTAGTTGATGTATTATTTTAATTGATGTATATTATTTTAGTTGATGTATTATTTTAGTTGATGTATTACTTTAGTTGATGTATTATTTTAGTAGATGTATATTATTTTAGTTGATGTATTACTTTAGTTGATGTATTCTTTTAATTGATGTATATTATTTTAGTTGATGTATTATTTTAGTTGATGTATTACTTTAGTTGATGTATTATTTTAGTTGATGTATATTATTTTAGTTGATGTATTATTTTAGTTCATGTATTATTTTAGTATTCAAATCAAATGTACTATCAACCCTACGTATGCGTGTGAAAGCTGGAAAACAACAAGAGATATAGAAACAAAGTTGAACGCATTCGAAAATAAATGTCTAAGGAAAATACTTGGTATAGCATGGAACGAATTCAAAACAAATGAGGAAATTAGAGAAATCGCCAATCAACCACTAATATCTTCAGTAATAAAGAAAAGACGATGGTCATACGTTGGACATGTGATGAGAAGAGATAATAACCGAATAGCAAAGCAAGCCCTCATATGGGAAACAACAGGTAAAAGAAAAAGAGGAAGACCCAGGGAGACACTGAGAAGAACATTGATGAGAGAGGCAAGAGCAGCAGGAGTCGGCTCCCTCATGAGATAGAACTGCTTGCACAGAACAGAGACAGATGGCGAGATTTGATAAAATATCTTTAAAAGAAAACTGCTAGAACAAAAAAATCCATATAGGAGAAGGTGTATCTTGGTCTACGCCCTATGGGCCGGTTACGGCTCGAAAGGTCAATAGATAGATAGATTATTTTAGTTGATGTACCATTTTAAAGACCAATGAGGAAGTTATCAAAGAGGCCAACGCAAAAAGGCAGCTCCTAAAAAAAAACATCAGAAAGAAACAATCAACATTTTTCGGGCACATCATGAGAAGAGGAAAGTTGGAATACTTGGTTACAACTGGCAAAATAAAGGAAAGAGAGATCGCGGACGTCAAAGAGAAAATACTGGATAGCTTGGTGTCATGGCATGGAAAGCAGTCAACAACAGAACTAATACTATGCAATGCAGATAGAAGATTATGGAAGGACATGATCGCCTACGCTAACCGGTATGGTACATGATGATGATGATAATTTTAGTTGATGTATTATTAAGAGATCACACACAGCACGTGGCAATGCCATACTGACAGGCAAGCAATAACACTTGTTCAATAATCTGGTTAAGGTAGCACTGATTTATCAAAGTCGTTACCGTGTCTTATTCTCGATTTGCAATGTGCCCGCTCGAAATGCGCAACACACGGCCAGGCTATCAGTTTGTATTTAGCACATCTTGGTTTTAGTTCCTGCCGTATAGGAAACTTTAATATAAAATCATACTGATACTGTTAATGTGTCTGCTAATATGAACAGAGTTCCTTTCACGAAGGAATTTAATTTATCATTTGGCTGATATCTTTGTTGTTTCTCTCACCTGCTGTTAGAATACCTTCACAAGGAACGTTATTTATCATTTGGCCGATATCTTTGTTGTTTCTTTCACATTGATATTAGGATACCTTTACAGAAGAACTCATTTATCATTTGGGTGATATCTTTGTTGTTTCTTTCACATTGATATTAGGATACCTTTACAGAACTCATTTATTATTTGGGTGATATCCTTGTTGTTTCTCTCACCTGTTAGAACACCTTTACAGATGAACGTCATTTATCATTTGGCTGATAACTTTGTTGTATCTGCTGCTACAATGCTTTTACGGCGAACTTTGTTTATTTTCGTAATGTTTTTATTTTCTTTGACACTTTCTTCCTTCCTTATTATACGAATTCAGCGATTCATGCATCATTTTCTAACATATCATGTCACAAAAACACGAAACAGATTGATCAATTAGTAAACAAACAAGTATGGGTTCTAGAGTTATATAGATGGAATGCTAAAGTAAATGTACAGATTGAAGTTATACAAAATAATAACAGCTTCATCCGCTTACACAAATATTCAAGAAAAGGAATATCAGCCATTCTTTGAGACTCACTCGAGAATACAATAGCCGCTGTAGATCTGTCGTTAATGAATTGGACAACTAAGAACAAAAGGTTGGAATCTATCTCGACCGACGGCTTCTAGATTCACCCAGCCACATTATTCCGAGAAAGTTAGGCGACCTGGCGTGGCACCGAGCAGGCCGACAAAAGACAAAAGTTGGTCATTGAAAAATGTAAACTCTAACACCATTTTTTTTAAAAAATCCTTAAAGCGTTGAAGGGATTTCCTTCTCAGTTGATAACAACGTAATCTTATTATACAGTAAACATGGAGGTAAAGAGTAAAGGCGACAAAGAAATAATTAGCTGGACTGGATCATTTAAAGGAATGAAATAAATAATGTCAACTCAAGAACATTGATACATTTTGCGTCATTTTGGAAAGAATCAAGATAAAACAGCTGTCTAAGATACATAGTTAAAGGCAATCCTACAATTTTATAAATGGTGTACGATGACTTGTCTTTACCTGGAAATAATAATTTCCAGTACTTGGATTTAGAGCTACGGTTGTGGAAGGAGGGAGAGAGAGGGTAGAAACACATTACTTCATTCTTACTGTTATTACCTTCTGCTGTTATTACCTTTAATTAACTCTTCTACAAACTCAAGAAGTTGAATAAGAGCGAAAGACATTTTTTGGGTCCAAGTTATCAACTTCACTAATAAAAAGTAAAATGTAAAGAGACCCGTCACGCCAAGTTGCGTATAGGGAATATGGTGTTAGTGACCATAAATTTTACAGACCATCAGCACATGATTTTCAGGGTAATATGGTCGGTATTACGCCCGTGCCGCTTTACTTTCCCATAAAAATCAGGTACCCATTTAAGGCTGGGTGAACCCGGAAGCCGTCGGTTGGGATCGAACCCTACCCCTTACACAATTAACTAACCACTGAGCTATCGCGACTCCCTTAACTTCACTAATGCTGTCAGAAATTTGTTCATGAATTATTAATTATTAATTAATTACTTGTTTAATTTTTTACAACTTATTCGACAGAGGGGATCTAAATGGAAGTGAGTCAAAAACCAGTGGAACACAAAGCTAGTGCCAATGATGCGCAAAAGAAATTATAAAAGAAACATTTAATTGAAAGTCACGAGTGTCCATAATAGCTCAGTTGTTTGAAAAGAGCAACATGCTAGTTGACCAAGCTGTTGAGATAGCACAAAATTGATATTGATAAATTGAAGTGATGTTTGATATTTTATGTTTATGCAAGTAAAATAAAAACAAGAATCACTCGCGTTTCTGTCGTTAATAAAAGCACATTAGACTGCTTAATATAGTCACACCGACTAAATACGGTCATCACAGGGTTGATATGTATAAGGAATAATAGAACAAATAAGTATGTGTTAGCACTCGGAAAAATTAATGTGTTAGCACTCGGAAGTTCCCCATATAATAATATTTATGTATTATTATTTGTTACCAGTATATAACCACTGGAAACTACTATTCGTGCTGTTTCGTCCTATAAATGTTTGTCTACAACACAAGTATTCAGCCCTACTGGGAGATACTTGCATTAATAGGAAAGTACAAATATACAATTTATTTCCGGTCTGTGATCGTTACCCTATGCTATAGTCATTGAGAGCGTCTTTCGTGGAAGACACTACTACAATAGCCAATTTTTTAGTTGGCTGCGTGGCAGTGTGCCAAGCGTTCGGCCTCTCGTGGCAAGGCGCGGTGCCAGTGAGTACGGGTTCGATCCCACTTCGGACCATATATTGTTCTTCGTTTTTTCTGTTGTTGTTTGTCTGTTAATTTTTCCGAGTGCTAACACATACTTATTTGTTCTATTATTCCCTATTATCGCCTCGGAAGTTCCCCATATAATAATATTTATGTATTATTATTTGTTACCAGTATATAACCACTGGAAACTACTATTCGTGCTGTTTCGTCCTATAAATGTTTGTCTACAACACAAGTATTCAGCCCTACTGGGAGATACTTGCATTAATAGGAAAGTACAAATATACAATTTATTTCCGGTCTGTGATCGTTACCCTATGCTATAGTCATTGAGAGCGTCTTTCGTGGAAGACACTACTACAATAGCCAATTTTTTAGTTGGCTGCGTGGCAGTGTGCCAAGCGTTCGGCCTCTCGTGGCAAGGCGCGGTGCCAGTGAGTACGGGTTCGATCCACTTCGGACCATATATTGTTCTTCGTTTTTTTCTGTTGTTGTTTGTCTGTTAATTTTCCGAGTGCTAACACATACTTATTTGTTCTATTATTCCCTATTATCGCCTCGGAAGTTCCCCATATAATAATATTTATGTATTATTATTTGTTACCAGTATATAACCACTGGAAACTACTATTCGTGCTGTTTCGTCCTATAAATGTTTGTCTACAACACAAGTATTCAGCCCTACTGGGAGATACTTGCATTAATAGGAAAGTACAAATATACAATTTATTTCCGGTCTGTGATCGTTACCCTATGCTATAGTCATTGAGAGCGTCTTTCGTGGAAGACACTACTACAATAGCCAATTTTTTAGTTGGCTGCGTGGCAGTGTGCCAAGCGTTCGGCCTCTCGTGGCAAGGCGCGGTGCCAGTGAGTACGGGTTCGATCCCACTTCGGACCATATATTGTTCTTCGTTTTTTTCTGTTGTTGTTTGTCTGTTAATTTTTCCGAGTGCTAACACATACTTATTTGTTCTATTATTCCCTATTATCGCCTCGGAAGTTCCCCATATAATAATATTTATGTATTATTATTTGTTACCAGTATATAACCACTGGAAACTACTATTCGTGCTGTTTCGTCCTATAAATGTTTGTCTACAACACAAGTATTCAGCCCTACTGGGAGATACTTGCATTAATAGGAAAGTACAAATATACAATTTATTTCCGGTCTGTGATCGTTACCCTATGCTATAGTCATTGAGAGCGTCTTTCGTGGAAGACACTACTACAATAGCCAATTTTTTAGTTGGCTGCGTGGCAGTGTGCCAAGCGTTCGGCCTCTCGTGGCAAGGCGCGGTGCCAGTGAGTACGGGTTCGATCCCACTTCGGACCATATATTGTTCTTCGTTTTTTTCTGTTGTTGTTTGTCTGTTAATTTTTCCGAGTGCTAACACATACTTATTTGTTCTATTATTCCCTATTATCGCCTCGGAAGTTCCCCATATAATAATATTTATGTATTATTATTTGTTACCAGTATATAACCACTGGAAACTACTATTCGTGCTGTTTCGTCCTATAAATGTTTGTCTACAACACAAGTATTCAGCCCTACTGGGAGATACTTGCATTAATAGGAAAGTACAAATATACAATTTATTTCCGGTCTGTGATCGTTACCCTATGCTATAGTCATTGAGAGCGTCTTTCGTGGAAGACACTACTACAATAGCCAATTTTTTAGTTGGCTGCGTGGCAGTGTGCCAAGCGTTCGGCCTCTCGTGGCAAGGCGCGGTGCCAGTGAGTACGGGTTCGATCCCACTTCGGACCATATATTGTTCTTCGTTTTTTTCTGTTGTTGTTTGTCTGTTAATTTTTCCGAGTGCTAACACATACTTATTTGTTCTATTATTCCCTATTATCGCCTCGGAAGTTCCCCATATAATAATATTTATGTATTATTATTTGTTACCAGTATATAACCACTGGAAACTACTATTCGTGCTGTTTCGTCCTATAAATGTTTGTCTACAACACAAGTATTCAGCCCTACTGGGAGATACTTGCATTAATAGGAAAGTACAAATATACAATTTATTTCCGGTCTGTGATCGTTACCCTATGCTATAGTCATTGAGAGCGTCTTTCGTGGAAGACACTACTACAATAGCCAATTTTTTAGTTGGCTGCGTGGCAGTGTGCCAAGCGTTCGGCCTCTCGTGGCAAGGCGCGGTGCCAGTGAGTACGGGTTCGATCCCACTTCGGACCATATATTGTTCTTCGTTTTTTTCTGTTGTTGTTTGTCTGTTAATTTTTCCGAGTGCTAACACATACTTATTTGTTCTATTATTCCCTATTATCGCCTCGGAAGTTCCCCATATAATAATATTTATGTATTATTATTTGTTACCAGTATATAACCACTGGAAACTACTATTCGTGCTGTTTCGTCCTATAAATGTTTGTCTACAACACAAGTATTCAGCCCTACTGGGAGATACTTGCATTAATAGGAAAGTACAAATATACAATTTATTTCCGGTCTGTGATCGTTACCCTATGCTATAGTCATTGAGAGCGTCTTTCGTGGAAGACACTACTACAATAGCCAATTTTTTAGTTGGCTGCGTGGCAGTGTGCCAAGCGTTCGGCCTCTCGTGGCAAGGCGCGGTGCCAGTGAGTACGGGTTCGATCCCACTTCGGACCATATATTGTTCTTCGTTTTTTTCTGTTGTTGTTTGTCTGTTAATTTTTCCGAGTGCTAACACATACTTATTTGTTCTATTATTCCCTATTATCGCCTCGGAAGTTCCCCATATAATAATATTTATGTATTATTATTTGTTACCAGTATATAACCACTGGAAACTACTATTCGTGCTGTTTCGTCCTATAAATGTTTGTCTACAACACAAGTATTCAGCCCTACTGGGAGATACTTGCATTAATAGGAAAGTACAAATATACAATTTATTTCCGGTCTGTGATCGTTACCCTATGCTATAGTCATTGAGAGCGTCTTTCGTGGAAGACACTACTACAATAGCCAATTTTTTAGTTGGCTGCGTGGCAGTGTGCCAAGCGTTCGGCCTCTCGTGGCAAGGCGCGGTGCCAGTGAGTACGGGTTCGATCCCACTTCGGACCATATATTGTTCTTCGTTTTTTTCTGTTGTTGTTTGTCTGTTAATTTTTCCGAGTGCTAACACATACTTATTTGTTCTATTATTCCCTATTATCGCCTCGGAAGTTCCCCATATAATAATATTTATGTATTATTATTTGTTACCAGTATATAACCACTGGAAACTACTATTCGTGCTGTTTCGTCCTATAAATGTTTGTCTACAACACAAGTATTCAGCCCTACTGGGAGATACTTGCATTAATAGGAAAGTACAAATATACAATTTATTTCCGGTCTGTGATCGTTACCCTATGCTATAGTCATTGAGAGCGTCTTTCGTGGAAGACACTACTACAATAGCCAATTTTTTAGTTGGCTGCGTGGCAGTGTGCCAAGCGTTCGGCCTCTCGTGGCAAGGCGCGGTGCCAGTGAGTACGGGTTCGATCCCACTTCGGACCATATATTGTTCTTCGTTTTTTTCTGTTGTTGTTTGTCTGTTAATTTTTCCGAGTGCTAACACATACTTATTTGTTCTATTATTCCCTATTATCGCCTCGGAAGTTCCCCATATAATAATATTTATGTATTATTATTTGTTACCAGTATATAACCACTGGAAACTACTATTCGTGCTGTTTCGTCCTATAAATGTTTGTCTACAACACAAGTATTCAGCCTACTGGGAGATACTTGCATTAATAGGAAAGTACAAATATACAATTTATTTCCGGTCTGTGATCGTTACCCTATGCTATAGTCATTGAGAGCGTCTTTCGTGGAAGACACTACTACAATAGCCAATTTTTTAGTTGGCTGCGTGGCAGTGTGCCAAGCGTTCGGCCTCTCGTGGCAAGGCGCGGTGCCAGTGAGTACGGGTTCGATCCCACTTCGGACCATATATTGTTCTTCGTTTTTTTCTGTTGTTGTTTGTCTGTTAATTTTTCCGAGTGCTAACACATACTTATTTGTTCTATTATTCCCTATTATCGCCTCGGAAGTTCCCCATATAATAATATTTATGTATTATTATTTGTTACCAGTATATAACCACTGGAAACTACTATTCGTGCTGTTTCGTCCTATAAATGTTTGTCTACAACACAAGTATTCAGCCCTACTGGGAGATACTTGCATTAATAGGAAAGTACAAATATACAATTTATTTCCGGTCTGTGATCGTTACCCTATGCTATAGTCATTGAGAGCGTCTTTCGTGGAAGACACTACTACAATAGCCAATTTTTTAGTTGGCTGCGTGGCAGTGTGCCAAGCGTTCGGCCTCTCGTGGCAAGGCGCGGTGCCAGTGAGTACGGGTTCGATCCACTTCGGACCATATATTGTTCTTCGTTTTTTCTGTTGTTGTTTGTCTGTTAATTTTTCCGAGTGCTAACACATACTTATTTGTTCTATTATTCCCTATTATCGCCTCGGAAGTTCCCCATATAATAATATTTATGTATTATTATTTGTTACCAGTATATAACCACTGGAAACTACTATTCGTGCTGTTTCGTCCTATAAATGTTTGTCTACAACACAAGTATTCAGCCCTACTGGGAGATACTTGCATTAATAGGAAAGTACAAATATACAATTTATTTCCGGTCTGTGATCGTTACCCTATGCTATAGTCATTGAGAGCGTCTTTCGTGGAAGACACTACTACAATAGCCAATTTTTAGTTGGCTGCGTGGCAGTGTGCCAAGCGTTCGGCCTCTCGTGGCAAGGCGCGGTGCAGTGAGTACGGGTTCGATCCCACTTCGGACCATATATTGTTCTTCGTTTTTTTCTGTTGTTGTTTGTCTGTTAATTTTTCCGAGTGCTAACACATACTTATTGTTCTATTATTCCCTATTATCGCCTCGGAAGTTCCCCATATAATAATATTTATGTATTATTATTTGTTACCAGTATATAACCACTGGAAACTACTATTCGTGCTGTTTCGTCCTATAAATGTTTGTCTACAACACAAGTATTCAGCCCTACTGGGAGATACTTGCATTAATAGGAAAGTACAATATACAATTTATTTCCGGTCTGTGATCGTTACCCTATGCTATAGTCATTGAGAGCGTCTTTCGTGGAAGACACTACTACAATAGCCAATTTTTAGTTGCTGCGTGCAGTGTGCCAAGCGTTCGGCCTCTCGTGGCAAGGCGCGGTGCCAGTGAGTACGGGTTCGATCCCACTTCGGACCATATATTGTTCTTCGTTTTTTCTGTGTTGTTTGTCTGTTAATTTTTCGAGTGCTAACACATACTTATTTGTTCTATTATTCCCTATTATCGCCTCGGAAGTTCCCCATATAATAATATTTATGTATTATTATTTGTTACCAGTATATAACCACTGGAAACTACTATTCGTGCTTTCGTCCATAAATGTTTGTCTACAACACAAGTATTCAGCCTACTGGGAGATACTTGCATTAATAGGAAAGTACAAATATACAATTTATTTCCGGTCTGTGATCGTTACCCTATGCTATAGTCATTGAGAGCGTCTTTCGTGGAAGACACTACTACAATAGCCAATTTTTTAGTTGGCTGCGTGGCAGTGTGCCAAGCGTTCGGCCTCTCGTGGCAAGGCGCGGTGCCAGTGAGTACGGGTTCGATCCCACTTCGGACCATATATTGTTCTTCGTTTTTTTTCTGTTGTTGTTTGTCTGTTAATTTTTCCGAGTGCTAACACATACTTATTTGTTCTATTATTCCCTATTATCGCCTCGGAAGTTCCCCATATAATAATATTTATGTATTATTATTTGTTACCAGTATATAACCACTGGAACTACTATTCGTGCTGTTTCGTCCTATAAATGTTTGTCTACAACACAAGTATTCAGCCCTACTGGGAGATACTTGCATTAATAGGAAAGTACAAATATACAATTTATTTCCGGTCTGTGATCGTTACCCTATGCTATAGTCATTGAGAGCGTCTTTCGTGGAAGACACTACTACAATAGCCATTTTTTAGTTGGCTGCGTGGCAGTGTGCCAAGCGTTCGGCCTCTCGTGGCAAGGCGCGGTGCCAGTGAGTACGGGTTCGATCCCACTTCGGACCATATATTGTTCTTCGTTTTTTTCTGTTGTTGTTTGTCTGTTAATTTTTCCGAGTGCTAACACATACTTATTTGTTCTATTATTCCCTATTATCGCCTCGGAAGTTCCCCATATAATAATATTTATGTATTATTATTTGTTACCAGTATATAACCACTGGAAACTACTATTCGTGCTGTTTCGTCCTATAAATGTTTGTCTACAACACAAGTATTCAGCCCTACTGGGAGATACTTGCATTAATAGGAAAGTACAAATATACAATTTATTTCCGGTCTGTGATCGTTACCCTATGCTATAGTCATTGAGAGCGTCTTTCGTGGAAGACACTACTACAATAGCCAATTTTTTAGTTGGCTGCGTGGCAGTGTGCCAAGCGTTCGGCCTCTCGTGGCAAGGCGCGGTGCCAGTGAGTACGGGTTCGATCCCACTTCGGACCATATATTGTTCTTCGTTTTTTCTGTTGTTGTTTGTCTGTTAATTTTTCCGAGTGCTAACACATACTTATTTGTTCTATTATTCCCTATTATCGCCTCGGAAGTTCCCCATATAATAATATTTATGTATTATTATTTGTTACCAGTATATAACCACTGGAAACTACTATTCGTGCTGTTTCGTCCTATAAATGTTTGTCTACAACACAAGTATTCAGCCCTACTGGGAGATACTTGCATTAATAGGAAAGTACAAATATACAATTTATTTCCGGTCTGTGATCGTTACCCTATGCTATAGTCATTGAGAGCGTCTTTCGTGGAAGACACTACTACAATAGCCAATTTTTTAGTTGGCTGCGTGGCAGTGTGCCAAGCGTTCGGCCTCTCGTGGCAAGGCGCGGTGCCAGTGAGTACGGGTTCGATCCCACTTCGGACCATATATTGTTCTTCGTTTTTTTCTGTTGTTGTTTGTCTGTTAATTTTTCCGAGTGCTAACACATACTTATTTGTTCTATTATTCCTTGATATGTATAAGGTTGGGTACACACTGAGTGATAGGTTTCGTAGATCTTGGTTATATTTATGCAGCGAGGCCCGGCTTGAAACGTTAATTACTCATCGACGGAAAAAAATATGAGTACCTCCGAAGTCGGAGTTATCTGCATGTGCGGCGATGGACCCCTGAGCACACGACTGGTAGAGAAAATAATGGATTAACACACACAAATTCAGTTCCTAGTCTCTAGGGATTCCGTCAGAGTTAAAAGCTGGCGAACGCAAAATTATGTATCAATTTAATAGATTGGGTTCTATTTATCGGAGTCAGTTTTGATGCTCGGACTAGCAAACTGAGCAAACAAATCCGGAGTCTGTGTAACCAGAACGCACAGTGATAATTTGTGTATCTTCCTTGAGTTACACAACACATGAAAAGATGTGTTATCTTGTGAAAGACTTAACAAATACAACTGTCTTAGTAGTACTGTGACCGCCGACATCAATCAATGTTCAACAGAATCAGTTATTATAGTCGCTACATTTCAGATTGAATTAAATGTTTCAGATGATTCTGTCAACAAATGCAAACACGCCTGCCCCAGCTCATATTCATGTCATATTCATGTCATATTCATGTCATATTCATGCCTGCATACTTTTATAGATATTTCGATCTTTAGTGGTTACGTATTTACACACCCCCCCCCATCTCACATCCTAAAGTTCCCCCCTAGTCACAGATGTCGGCGCTCCTCCCCCATGCCTCTTTCACTATGTGTACCTAACGCTAAGGTTAAGTAGTGTTATGTTTCACATACAAGTCAGTTTTAATGATGACGCAATGTTTCACATACAAGTCAGTTTTAATGATGACGCAATGTTTCACATACAAGTCAGTTTTAATGATGACGCAATGTTTCACATACAAGTCAGTTTTAATGATGACGCAATGTTTCACATACAAGTCAGTTTTAATGATGACGCAATGTTTCACATACAAGTCAGTTTTAATGATGACCCAACTGGAATATTTCTATTTATTCATGTATTTAAAAAAAAAAAAAACTATATGGAATTATAAAATAAAAATGTATAATCATGTAATAAATTATTCCAAACTAGAGTTATTAGCTTATGTCAACGCATTTCCCTCAATAATTCAATAATAATAACTTGTTTAGCTAAATGATTTCTTGTTGATAGCTTCTTGTTTCCTTGACTAGTTGTGCTTCTTTGCATTGATTTCAAAGAGTTTTCCAGTCTGTGCTAAAACTATCTTTCAAGTGAAGAATTAGTAAAGGGTGTTACATGAAACTGTTTAATGGCAAGACTGATATTCAAGTAAATATATCAGTTATATGTATCATCATCAAGTACCGGGCCTGCTGTCGTAGGCGATCATGTCTCTCCACAACTTTCGATCTCGACAGTTATTTATCATTTCTGTTGTTGACCTTCTGCCAAGCCATTCTCTTAAGCTGTCTGTCATTTTTTCTCTTTGCTTCCCTCTATCTCTTCGACCCTCAATTTTCCACTTGTTACAATACATTCCAGCTGTTCTCTTCTCATTACATGGCCAAAAAATGATGATTGTTTCATCCTAATATTGGAAATTAGCTCTCTTTTTGCTTTGACCTCTCTCAGAACATCTTCATTACTCTTCTTAGCTGTCCATGGTATTCTCAACATTCTTTTGTAAACCACATTTCTACGGACTCCAGTGATTTTCTTGTTTGTTGTCCTATTGTCCATGATTCACATCCATATGTTAAGAATGACTCTGCATAACATTTAAGCACTCTTTTTCTTGTTTTGATTGTCAAAAATGGATTGCATAGTATCTTCCTCATTTTTTTTTAAAAGCTGCTTTTGCCTGAGCCATTCTGCATCTCACGTCTAGTTACAATATCCAAAGTATAGTTATATTGTATACTATAGCAATATTTTGTTGTATGTTGGTCTATACTGACTAATATACTTTGCAGCTTTTTGTTGGCTATAAATTGCGTTCCATGAGCCTAACGAGCTATACTCAATGCCGACAACCGTCTCCTGGAAGATTTTATGATGAAGAATTGCGTATAGGAAGTCATCTTACTGATCTTCCTCCATCCTCGTATTTATATGTGTTCCTGCTTCTGTGACTAACTATCGTCTAAGATCTTGAAGTTAAACACCGGTGAGAACAACAAAATCACGTGCGGTATTTGCTGCTGAAAATCGTGTCTTTAAATCATTGATAATATTGGATCAAGCATAAATATCCTGAAATCATGAGTCAGTTCAATATACATTGTTTGGATACTGCGGAAACTGAGGTTGTGCTTCTACTGTTTCAGTTACTGTTTTTACCTCTTGAATAACACTTTCGCATGAGTTTTATAATCACTACGTCTTCTACACCAAATCTTTTAAATCTTTTATAAATGCCGTTTCAACATTGAGGGATATTCCTTTACTTTACTTGTCAGCGTTCATGTTGTCAGTACTTGGTAATAGTTTGTGCCATCACACTGTCAGCAGCAGATCTTGATACCTCACGAAATGTATATTTAGAATATATTTAGACGTATTATGTATCCAGTATTGAAATATATTTAGACGTATTATGTATCCAGTATTGAAATATATTTAGACGTATTATGTATCCAGTATTGAAATATATTTAGACGTATTATGTATCCGCAACTGAATGAGTTAATACTGTAACCATCTCTCCAAGAATAAAATCTAAAACAAATTCGCCGGAATAACGTTTAATATTAATCTCATAGTTTTGAATCGTTCACACCACCTTGAGCCATTAAAGGTACGTATTTTTTTTCAAAACTTTCTAGCCTGCACGACCAGGAGCGGACAAAGAGTAGACGCTTGATGTTGTCCAGAAGAACCTTATCGGGTTGATTTTGCAGCTTTAACAGTTACACGAATAAGTGAATATGCTCCACAGGTAAAGATCTAGATACATTTTTTATTTTCTTAAATGCCAGACATAATGTTGTATATTTCGCCACGCGTATCTGTACGTACCATATTTTAGCCTTGCGAATTACAATCTTGGAGAGCTATATTTGTTTTGTTTTTTTATCCCCCTCAGAATTGCCAGTATTTCATAATTTTTCTCGTTTTTCAAACACAGCTATGAACTCATTGAAACGTTGATTCACTTCGAATTCGTGTTGAATCCTTCATCTTAGGAAATATAACTGAGATTTGGCGCAATTTTCTTATTGTGGTATGTCTGGTTTGGCATTTCTTTTGTTCCATATAAAATAGTATTTATTTTTTTGCTCAAGAATGGCTGGTAGAATTTCGTTTACGTAAAGTCCACTAAACTAATTTTTAGAATACCACAACAAATAATGTGCATACTACCACGTGATTCTAATGAAATTTGACGAAATATTATTATGGCGTCATTTCATCGTACTCTTCATTCCATTCTAAAATTCCTTAAAAAAATTCCCGCTATCAACATCCCCAATGTTACAACATCTCCTTCAAAACTAAACTTTTAGACGATAAAATTACTATAACATCTTGAATATGTTGCAGAGATGCTCTCCACTTGGTTGTTTCACATTGATTTCCTGTTGCAAATCTTTATCGACCCCGTGTCCTTTTAATGAGCGCAGAAGGAATTCACAGGCCAAATGTTGTTCCCTATTGCCACAACTATTTTCCTGCGGAGGCAAATATCATACATTTTCCTGTGTTTATTTCTTGGCGAAATCCTTCTTGGGCTAAATTGCTTAAATAATTGCTGCTTGTATTGCTAAAAATACAATGTAGACAGCAAAGATTGTAAAAAAAACATCACATGTTAACAATTCTCGCGAAAATTTTATCTTGTTCGTTTATCTTTCGTTTTGGAGTTGAGCAACGAATCTTGACATTCTCTACCACAAAAAAATTCTGGCAATTTCTTATTAATTTTTTTTTAAAGGAAGATTTGAAAGTTGATTGTTTGCACTATCTTCTGTTGCAGGTGTCAGTTGAGATTATTCAGGGCTAAGCGCCAAGGACATCATATTTTATATGAGTTTTGATAGTCTGCAAGTGAAGCTTCGACTCAATCATACTCCTTCACAGTCACCTCTTCCATAAGTTTGTGCATGCGACTTTTTCAGCTGCAACAGGTTTACATGCGAGGGTCGCTTCTCGTTCGACTTCTTTTCTGAGCTTGTGAATCCATTTTATCCTGATTTTCTAACTGAACCTCAAGGTCACAACAATTAAAATGATTAGCGCTTTCAACTGTTCTTGTTTCTCAGATCTGACAAATTTTGTTCTGGATTGATGACGATCTCGAGGTTACTTCGATGCTCTCTCATATTCCTTTCCTGGGAGTTGATTTGTAGTTATAAATAGCTATCGGTGTTTAGTAGACAGGTTCTTCTCGCATGCAAATGTTGAAAATCTGAATCACTTCATATCGACTTCATCAAATAAATAAAGAGAAAGAAATTGATTTATATTTTAAATCTTCGAACTATAATTTGGTCATTGCTTCTAAAAAATAGAAGTAGCTTAATAAATTTATAAAGGGTTAAGGCATAAAAATGCGAAGCTGCAGTAAAGCTGAATATGAGGAAAAATTAAAAAATAAAAAAGGTATGTAAGAAGCTTTACGTGACAAGTGGACGACACAGACTAAACAACGTTTCGGCTCAATAGATCATTGAGAATAGATATAACAGCCTATTGAGCCGAAACGTTGTTTAGTCTGTGTCGTCCACTTGTCACGTAAAGCTTCTTACATATAAATCAGGCGGCAGATCAATCATTACAGGAGTGACGATTATAGTTCGAAGTTAGTGCCTTTATACTGCGTGTTTGAGGGACAAACTATGAAGGGGATTCATTTATTTTTGTCGGCAGACATCATCCTATATAATTATCAATAACCATCACAATAATAATACTGGAAGCCGCGATAGCTCAGTGGTTAGTGAACTAGACTACAAAAGACAGGAGATAGGGTTCGATTCTGATCGAGGGCTTCCGGGCTCACCCAGACTTAAATGGGTACCATATTTTTTTTCTGGGAAAGTAAAACGGCACGGGCGTAAAGCCGACCATATTACCCCAAAAATCACATGCCGAAGGTGTATTAAAAAAATATAAAAATTATGGTCACTGACACCATATTCCCTATTCGCCGCTAGGCGTGACAGGCTCTACATTTTTTCAAATAACAAAAATATTAGTATTATGGAATTGGCTCTCCGTAAGTACAAACATCTCTTATTTTTATTACTTTGCAAAGATAAGGTTCAAAGTCACCAACCGCATTGTAAGCTTTCATTCAAGTGCCACAAATTGTGTTTGTAAATTTCAACTTGAAATAAAAAAAAAAACCCACTGATTTTCTTGTTAAGTGTGTCAGAATAGGCTGTCTATTGGCATAAATAAGAGTATGAATAACGTCACAACACAAAGACGAAACAAAAAAGTCGGTATGATGAGAGAATAATGTAATGTACCTAATAAAATAATAAATGTTACTTCCATGGACAAAACAAAAGTCAATGTTTTGTCAAGTCGCTTTTTGTCTTCTTCTGATCTCACTTAGAAGGTTGACCCGCTAAGCTACCCCTTCTCTTAATCATCATCATCATCATCATCATCATCATCATCATCATCATCATCATCATCATCATCATCATCATCATCATCATCATCATCATCATCATCATCATCATCATCATCATCATCATCATCATCATCATCATCACCACCATCATTATCATCATCATCATCATCATCATCATCATCATCATCATCATCATCATCATCATCATCATCACCATCATCATCATCATCATCATCATCATCATCATCATCATCATCATCATCATCATCATCATCATCATCATCATCATCATCATCATCATCATCATCATCATCATCATCATCATCACCATCATCATCATCATCATCATCACCATCATCATCATCAAGTACCGGACCTGCTGGCGTAGTTGATCATGTTAATGGGTACCGGATTTTTTTCTGGGAAAGTAAAGCAGCACGGGCGTAATGCCGACCACATTACCCCAAAAAATCATGTGCTGAAGGTCTGTAAAATATAGGGTCACTAACACCATATTTCCCTATACGCCACTTGGCGTGACGGGAATACTTTACTTTTTTTAAAATTCTCTTTTAAGCTGTCTGGTATCTTTTCTCTTCGCTTCCCTCTATCTCTTCGTCCCTCAATTTTCCCAGTTATTACAATATATTCAAGATATTCTCTTCTAATTACTTTGGCCAAAAAATGATGATTGTTTTTTCCTAATATTGGAAATTAGCCATCCTTTTGCTTAGTCCTCTTTCAGAACATTTTTATTACTCTTCTTAGATGTCTATGGTATTCTCAGCATTCTTCTGTAACACCACATTTCTACAGCCTCCAGTGATTTTCTTGTTACATCTCTTAATACCCGATCCTAAAGCTAAAGCTCTCTAGCACCCCCCCCCCCCCCAACCCCGGCCCTTTTCCTGTGGGAGATCATGTGCTACATCAAGCGATTGCTTTTCCGTAAATGCCATGAAATTGCATTTTAAATGTCAAGTTTAGATTTCTACTCACTTACTGATCTCTCTCATCAAATCTTAATGACAGCTCACAGAGATGTCGTCTCTGGTTGCTGTTCTTGAACTTTTTATCAGGAAACTCCGAGTAAAATAAGGCTTAAAATGATACAATCAGAGTCTTCAGTAAAATGCAACTCCTTTTCAGCTCTATCATCATCATGCTTGTAATCGTTTAATTATTCGCTATCAACATATTCAGCTTCATAAAAAAAAAAAAAATTAATCACATAAATAAATTCACCATCAATATTCTCAACTTATTATATTAAATATCTTTCAATATATATATCTTTATATATCTTTATCAGCATATTCAACATTTACATAATCTCTATAAACATATTCAACGTTTTAACAAATCTCTATCAATCTGCTCAACATATTTTTTTTAATTTCAGTCAGCATTTTCACATAATGTATTCATTACTAATCAACATCTGAGCATAATTTTATTATTATCCCATTAACATGTTCAACATAATTCTTGCAACACTTGTCAAGATTAATTTTTTTTCACTCACCTTAGTTAGCATGTTCTCTCAATTTGCTTCAAATCCCAAACTAATCACATAATTTCTTTCTTAAATAATTGGCTTTTTTCCTATAAAAAAAATATATGAGTACACGTGGCAAACAAAAATGGATTAAAAAAAATACGGTAAATATTTGCTGTAAATAAACATCTAGAAATAAGTGGATCCCACTCGCTGTGGCTATAAATGAAACACCTTATTATTACAAAGGTCACGTTTGCTGTCCACCCTCGTGTGTGTACATGGTTTGTGTACATTTAATGAAATGCTAGCCAGAATGTTCTGCTAGAAGTAATATCCTGACATTTAATTGGCTGTTTGAAAATCACCACATCCGACGAATATATTGAGTCCAATGAAACACAAGTTCATTTTAGTGCCTGCTCGTTTTATTTAATAACGATTTTAGCAGCCGCACCATCAAATACCCACCAGTGTGTGGGTAGTATTTTTCGCACGGATCCTCGAAATTAGGACTTAGTGAGTCATTTCTATATTCGCTGTTGGGTTATTAGCATCCAATGGATGGCAGAAACAACCGTGAAAGTTTCCAACATTCTTCAAAATTCTGTCACCAATCAATTTGACCGTTGTTTACTTTCCACATCACGCTGTTCAATAATATAATTCAGTATATGCTATCCGTTTTGTTGTCTGTCTTTTCTTTGTTAACTGTTACTAAATACCATATTGTTCTTTAAGCCACAACCATGGTCACTCAGGACGAAGTGTGCAGCCGAATTTGGTTACCTCACTGTTGAAATGTTTGAGAAAAGTAGCTGGTGTGAGCAGAAGAGGTAACATTAGAACTGAGTAAGAGTCGGCATCTTGAGTTGCGAACAGGCAATATATGAAATGGTTTGCCCACGACAGAGACAATACATGAAATGGTTTGCCCACGACAGAGACAATACATGAAATGGTTTGCCCACGACAGAGACAATACATGAAATGGTTTGCCCACGACAGAGACAATACATGAAATGGTTTGCCCACGACAGAGACAATACATGAAATGGCTTGCCCACGACAGAGACAATACATGAAATAGCTTGCCCACGACAGAGACAATACATGAAATAGCTTGCCCACGACAGAGACAATACATGAAGTGGTTTTTCCACGAAAAACAGAGACAATACATGAAATGGTTTGTCCACGGAGAAAATACATTGTTTCCATAAGAATGATAAGACATTATATGCTACTGGACACTTTACCTTAGTGATTTCTCAATCAATTTTTGGGGGAACAACCATACAGACAGAAACAGAGACATAGAAGAGATAGAATGGTCTTAATTCAAACATTGTGCAGACAGATGATCTCTGATATTACTCGCATTACAGACATTCTGTAAGTTGCATAGATAGATGGTTCAAACGAATGCCCTATAATCTATAATTTGTGTTCTTCAGAGAGATGCTCGACAGGATAATATATATTATGAATGTGGCCTAGACAAATGTTTGGCAGAGTAAGAGGAAATATTTCAGCTAACAACTATCATCACTCGTCAGAATTGGAACGTTCAGACATTTAAGGTTAATGTCGAACATTATCTTTGAGTCAACAAAATCACGAACCCATCAAAAGTCTGTGAGGAATCGATACGTACAAAAAAATATACATAAATAAATAAGTGTCAAAAATTATTTTCCACACAATTTCGTGACTGCTGAGAGGCTTAAAAATCCATCAGTTGCTCATGGAACACAAATGTTAGCAGTTAATTGATGTCAAGAAAGCACAGTAAAATAACAGAAATGATGTCCGGAAAAGTTAAAAAGAATTTCAAAAGATTAACAGTAATCTTTCGATGCATTGCATTGGATAACGTATGCTAACTTTTCAACGCATCTAGAGACGGCGATAGAGCTAGGACGTCTGACAGCATCTGGTCTGAACGTGATTAGTGACTCATAGCTGATTGTTCTTGTCAGAACCAGCAGGTATAGCTGATCAAAGTCCAACTCTGCATCCTCGAAGTAACCATTCTAGACTGAGTCTATGAATCAAAGGAGAAGCAAATTGGTACCAATAAATGACATGCTCAAGTTCAGTATGTTAGGCTGAAAGGTGCAGATATTGATTGTAACAAACTACAAAACAAGATATACGACCTTAAGGACGGATAATAAAGAGTAATAAAGATAAAAAGTCGTACTCGGACTATTCCAGAAGGAGAAGTATGTGCGTTAGAACAATAGTTAATGACTAACTAATGAACCAGTCTAGTGAGGGCACGAGATTCGCCTCCACTACACTACTTTTATCGTGACCGATCGCCTTCTATTTTCACTTAATTTTAAATGATTACGGAATATTTTGTTTTCTATGGGATAGAAAGACGGTTGGAGCAGTGCTTGCTGTACAACCCAAACATTATGTACCGATGGTAAAGAAAAGTACACATATTCCCCATACAACACATACAGGAGTGATTGGGTTATAGAATTAAGGACTTATCAGCTAAGGCTATATTCGTCCACACACCCCTACCCCCTCCAAAAATAAATAAATAAATAAAATAAAATAAAAATCCCTCCAAAACAAATCTATAGTTTCTTCACGTTTTTTCACATACGTTCAAACTACATTTTTTTTTGCTTTCTATTTCCGTTTCCACATTTGCATATTCGTTTACCAAATCGTCTCACTTCTAAAGCTTTATTTGTTTAACATTATCATAGCATTTCTATGCAAGACTGAAGCACTCCTAGTTTTCCGGAAATTCATCACCACTGTTTACAGTTTCCTTCGTCCAGGGTCGACGCAACCTCGTCAAGTTAGAGGTGAACCGAGAGATTATGACAACAGAGGTGGGTCTTATGATAACACAGGCAGGTCACTCCTGTACTAAAACTCTTCATTCATCTATTTGTAACATCCAATTTTTCCTTTATGCTATACTTACTAACGATCTATTTGTAACATGCAATCTTTCCTTTATGCTATACTTGCTAACGGTCTATTTGTAACATCCAATCTTTCCTTTATGCTATACTTACTAACGATCTATTTGTAACATCCAATCTTTCCTTTATGCTATACTTACTAACGATCTATTTGTAACATCCAATCTTTCCTTTATGCTATACTTACTAACGATCTATTTGTAACATCCAATCTTTCCTTTATGCTATACTTACTAACGATCTATTTGTAACATCCAATCTTTCCTTTATGCTATACTTACTAACGATCTATTTGTAACATCCAATCTTTCCTTTATGCTATACTTACTAACGATCTATTTGTAACATCCAATCTTTCCTTTATGCTATACTTGCTAACGGTCTATTTGTAACATGCAATCTTTCCTTTATGCTATACTTACTAACGGTCTATTTGTAACATCCAATCTTTCCTTTATGCTATACTTACTAACGATCTATTTGTAACATGCAATCTTTCCTTTATGCTATACTTACTAACGATCTATTTGTAACATGCAATCTTTCCTTTATGCTATACTTGCTAACGGTCTATTTGTAACATGCAATCTTTCCTTTATGCTATACTTACTAACGATCTATTTGTAACATCCAATCTTTCCTTTATGCTATACTTACTAACGATCTATTTGTAACATCCAATCTTTCCTTTATGCTATACTTACTAACGATCTATTTGTAACATGCAATCTTTCCTTTATGCTATACTTACTAACGATCTATTTGTAACATGCAATCTTTCCTTTATGCTATACTTACTAACGATCTATTTGTAACATGCAATCTTTCCTTTATGCTATACTTGCTAACGATCTATTTGTAACATGCAATCTTTCCTTTATGCTATACTTGCTAACGATCTATTTGTAACATGCAATCTTTCCTTTATGCTATACTTGCTAACGGTCTATTTGTAACATGCAATCTTTCCTTTATGCTATACTTGCTAACGATCTATTTGTAACATGCAATCTTTCCTTTATGCTATACTTGCTAACGGTCTATTTGTAACATGCAATCTTTCCTTTATGCTATACTTGCTAACGGTCTATTTGTAACATGCAATCATTGCTTTTTCTTCACCTTGCTATGGACGCTTGATCGATGGTTTACACACGTCATCGTAAAACATCCATTGTTATCGAAACAGAAATCTCAACTCTAAAAGCTAAAAAACAACTAAAGAAAAATAAAATAAAATGGATGCATCTGAAAACAAAGGCTGAGAAAAATACTTCGTATGCCATTGAATAAGTTGAAGACATGCAGAAATAAGAGAAATGACAAAGCATACACAAATATCAACTATAATTAAGAGAAGAAGGTGGTCATATGTTGGCCATGTGATGAGCAGAGGCCAAGGAAAAGAAAGAATCTCAAAGCGGGCCCAGAAATGAGAGCCAGAGGATGAAAACAAGGCCGACCTAGAGAAACACTAAAAAGAACATTAAAGCGAGAGGTAACAACAGCAAGCATTAGGTTCCTCGCCATGAATGAGAAACTTTTCCAAAACAGAGCCGTTTGGCGAGACATAATGCAGATCTTGTGCAAGATTTGACAGTTGAATATATTATAGACAGACAGACTGACCAGACTGGGTTTAGAAAAGGGAGAAGCTGTCTTGACCACATTTTCACTCTACGACTTATATTGGAGGAACACATTGAAAAGCAAAAACCTTTTGTACTTAACTTCATCGACTTCAAAAAAGCATTTGATAGTATTCATAGAGATTCTTTGTGGAAAATTCTGAAGCAATATGGCTTACCATCAAAAATCATAAATATTATCAAAGACATGTATGATGGTTACACATGTGCAGTTCGAACAGAGGAAGGACTGAGCGAATGTTTCCCAATAGAAACTGGGGTTAAACAAGGATGTATTTTATCGCCCTTGTTATTTGGAATTGTTATGGACTTCATAATGAAGAAATGCTGCACTGGTAATAAAGGCATCGAATGGATACAAGGAGACCATTTGGAGGACCTGGACTTTGCTGATGACATAGTTCTCATCAGCAATCAGATAAAAACGATGCAGGAAAACACAAATGAACTATCATCAATAGCCAGCAAAATTGGGCTTGAGGTCAATCATGAAAAGACTAAAGTCATGAAAAGTTTAATTCCAACAAGTGACAAAATATACATGGAAAACAAACCAGTAGAAGAGATCGATCACTTCATCTATCTTGGAAGTCACATTGATCGAGAAGGGGATACGAGCAAAGAAATTAGAATCAGACTGGCTAAAGCAGCAATGTCTTTCAGAAGCCTTGAAAAGTTGTGGAAATCAAAACTCATTAGCACAAACACAAAACTTAGGCTATTCAAATCAAATGTACTATCAACCCTTACGTATGCGTGTGAAAGCTGGAAAACAACAAGAGATATAGAAACAAAGTTGAACGCATTCGAAAATAAATGTCTAAGGAAAATACTTGGTATAGAATGGAACGAATTCAAAACAAACGAGGAAATTAGAGAAATCGCCAATCAACCACTAATATCTTCAGTAATAAAGAAAAGACGATGGTCATACGTTGGACATGTGATGAGAAGAGATAATAATCGAATAGCAAAGCAAGCCCTCATATGGGAAACAACAGGTAAAAGAAAAAGAGGAAGACCCAGGGAGACACTGAGAAGAACATTGATGAGAGAGGCAAGAGCAGCAGGAATCGGCTCCCTCAATGAGATAGAACTGCTTGCACAGAACAGAGACAGATGGCGAGATTTGATAAAATATCTTTAAAAGAAAACTGCTAGAACAAAAATTCATATAGGAGAAGGTGTATCTTGGTCTACGCCCTATGGGCCGGTTACGGCTCGAAAGGTCAATAGATAGAGACTGACCAGACAGACCGACAGACAGACAGACAGACTGACCAGACAGACAGACAGACAGACAGACCGACAGACAGACAGACAGACAGACAGACAGACTGACCAGACAGACAGACAGACCGACAGACAGACAGACCAGACAGACAGACAGACAGACAGACAGACAGACTGACTGACCAGACAGACAGACTGACCAGACAGACAGACAGACTGACCAGACAGACAGACAGATAGACAGACTGACCAGACAGACTGACCAGACAGACTGACCAGACAGACAGACCGACTGACAGACAGACCGACTGACAGACAGACAGACAGACCGACCGACAGACAGACCGACAGACCGACAGACAGACAGACAAAAGACAGACAGACAGACAGACAGACAGACAGATAGATAGATAGATAGATAGATAGATAGATAGATAGATAGATAGATAGATGGATTGATTGATGGATGGATGGATGGATAGATGGATTGATGGATAGATAGATAGATAGATAGATAGATAGATAGATAGATAGATAGATAGATAGATAGATAGATAGATAGATTCTTTACGCTATGATTACTAACGATCTATTTGTAACATCTAATCATTTTTATGCTATAATTAAAAAAAAAAAGTAAAGGTTCCCTTCACATCTTGCTGGGCGTATGGGGAATATGGTATTAGTGACCACACTTTTAATAGCACATTTTTCGTGATGTGGTCGGCATCACGCTTTTAATTACCAGAAAAATCTGCGGTACCCATTTTTAGAGGCTGGGTTAACCCTGTAGCTATAATTATAAACGATCTATTTGTAACATCTAATCATTTCTTTATGCTATAATTACTAACGATCTATTTGTAACAAGACAATTATTGTTTCTATAATTACCCACGATCTATTTGTTACATTCGATAATTTCTTTATGCTATTGTTAATAGCGATGATATCATTTTATTATTAAGAAATCATTTCCCTTTCCTCCTTTAAAGTTGTTAAAAAAAAGTAAAGTACCCCGTCACGCGAAGTGGCGTTTAGGGAAATATGGTGTTAGTGACCCTATATTTTACAGACCTTCAGCACATGATTTTTGGGGTAATCTGGTCGGTATTACGTCCGTGCTGCTTTACTTTCCCAGAAAAAAAAATCCGGTACCCATTTAAGGCTGGGTGAACCCGGAAGCCGTCAGTTGGGATCGAATCCTACCCCTTGTCCTTTGTAGTCCAGTTCACTAACCACTGAGCTATCGCGGCTTTTAAAGTTATTACTTCTGGTATTTTTCAGCTTGTAATTGATAGTGCCAATTAACACGTCTAAATACTGACATGATATATTCGTTAACTTCTTGTTGGGTTGTCACGAATATTTAGCTCATTTACTATACAACTTTATCGTATATTTTTTCTTCTTCTTCTACCTTTCAGCTCCCTGTGGAGCATGGGTCTTCAAGAAAAAATTTCCAAGCCGTTCTGTTGCTTGCCATTCTTTTAAGATCACTCCATGTCTCCCCCATCATCTTTATCTCTGCTTCCATTTGTCTTCTCCAAGAATATTTTGGTCTTCCTCTTTGTCTTTTTCCTTGGAGATTTCAAAAAGAGACTGTTGTGTAATACTCTCAATTGGCTTCAGCAGTGTGTGTATTATCCAGAGCTATCGTCTTCACTGTATCTCTATATCCACATATATTTGAATGTTACATTTCCATAATTCTATGTTGTGACTTTGTCCTGCCATTTCCATCCTTTTTTCTGCGTGAACATCCATTAATGAAGGTCTGTATCTTCATAACTGTTTTATAGTATATAGTACATATTATTTGAAGACGATAACACCTAGGACATGCAATTGATTAGATTCCAAATTGAGAAGTCGATTAGTGAGCTAATATTATTTGTAACTGAAAGCGGCTTTCACTCCACTGACACAACATAAAAGAGCTCTGCAAGCTGCAGAAGTGGATGAAACCAAACAGACCCAAACTGGTCTAAACGTCAAAATGCATAAGAGCTTCTTTTGTTATCGCTGATGAAAACGAAGAAGGATGAAACCGTAACAATAATTTACGTTTTAATGAAATTGTACATAAAGTGAACGTAACGAACCAAAATAATTGAGTAAAGGGAAGTAACTATGAGTGTGATCGATGTAGCGTTGAGGTTTAGTGAGTTAAGGCTGATCTGAATCACGATATTTGAGATCAAGTGCCTAGTCATATCGGAAACAGACGATAATTAATAGATCCCATGTTAACCCTTTTTCAGTGGGAATTAAAAATCGAAATGAGCAAACTGTAAGCTGGTGCTCGTACAATACTCAAAATTGGTATCTTTCCTACTTGCAATAAGAAAATGATAGCAACCTGACTCTGAAATTGTCACAAATACGACTTTAGGCTTCGGGGAGTTCCTGGTCTGTGCTGAGACATTCAGGTTGAATAAAATAGAAAATCAGAACGATAATTGACACCGTTCGGATACACTAATTAATGTTCTTTGCTGAAAAATCATCACATCAGAACACAAACAGGTTCGTTATATCATGTATAAATAGTATATTTTACTTTTTACTTTTTTTGTATGATGTTTTCTATATAGTTTACCCTCCTGCATGAGTGTTGTTCTGCATGAATGTAGGCCCGGTACTTGATGATGATATTTATATGTATATATATATATATATATATATATATATATGTTATAACATGGATGAAAATGTATATTAAGGTGGAAATAAAGGATGTTATTTGTAATACCTTATGAATAATTTCGACGAAGAAAAAGCATTTCAAATACGAGTGCTATATTTGTGTGCTGGAGTTAATGTTCACATAATTTTGGGCATTTCCAAAACATAAAATTGGTCGTAAGGTAAACATTATATTTATTTTTAAAAGTGCTACAGAATCAAGATAATGTAAGAATCATCATCATTATCATCATCAAGTACCGGGCCTGCTGGCGTAGGTGATCTCCACAACTTTCGATCTCGACAGCTATTTATCATTTCTGTTGTTGACCTTCTGCCAAGCCATTCTCTTAAGCTGTCTGTTATTTTTTCTCTTTGTTTCCCTCTATCTCTTCGTCCCTCAATTTTTCCAATTTAAGAATAGAATATGAAAAATAATAATATAATATCCTCAGTAGTCGACACCGCAGAAAGAGTTACACGCGGAGTTGGATTTATCAACGACTCAGAATGCGCGAAGAATATTTTAGAAATAAAATACTACTAAGAAATAATAATCACAACCAGACTACTACAAGATGACTGAAAAAAACACTTACATACAAATTTATGCGCCATGTAGTAATAATTAAACAAAAACAGTAAAGAATTTTATGAGACACTAAATGAAATTGTCAACAATACTGATAAAATCCACGACATGTTAGTTATGGGATATTTTAGTGGAAGGCTTGGTAAACGCAAAAGTGAGAACAGGGATGTCCTGGGACCCCTTTGCGATAAGACGAAGAAATCAAAATGGAAGTAAAAAAAAAGTAAAGTAAAGTACCCCCCCGTCACGCCAAGTGGCGTATAGGGAAATATGGTGTTAGTGACCCTATATTTTACAGACCTTCAGCACATAATTTTTGGGGTAATGTGGTCGGTATTACGCCCGTGCTGCTTTTACTTTCCCAGAAAAAATCCGGTACCCATTTAAGGCTGGGTGAACCGGAGCCGTCGGTTGGGATCGAACCCTACCCCTTGTCCGTAGTAGTAAAATGGAAGTAAACTGCTGGAATTATGTAACCAAAACGACTTGTTTATTATCACCAACACACTCTTCAAACACAAGAGCTGCATACGATATACACCTGATACAAGTGGAATGCCATGACCTGTAGAAGCCAGATAGATGTTTATACTAACAATAAAATAAAACCATGAAAAGAGTAACCGACAGCACAGTTGTCCCGAATATTACGGACGACGCAGACCGGAAGATAGTTCTGATTACACCCAGACAGCCAGAAACAAAGAGATATACAGAAACAAAGAGATATACAGAAACAAACAAAAAGAACAGACACTAAAAACAAAAAAATTAAACGGTCAAGAATTAAGGAAACCATAGAAGAGAAACTAACAAGATAATTTAAGACCCCACCCCACCCAATGAAGTAAATGGTGGAAGCGATTTAAAGAAATTATAACCAACATCGCAAGAACAGTATGCGGAACAAAACTAAGGACACAATAAGGGAAGAAGAGCATACTACGGTGGCACGATGCAATCAGAGAAGCAGTTAAAGAATAAAGAAAAGAAGAAACTATTTAAAGATTGGAGGGAGAAGAACCAAGAAAAATATGAAAAATATGCCTTAGTCCGAAAACAAATTAAAATTTTGATCAAAGAAGATTAGCAAAACCCCTGGACAGAATTCACATAAAAGATAGGTAGAGACTTCAAGACAGTCACAGGAGACTTCTACAAAGCAATTAATGCAACAAGAGCGAGAAATGAATACCTCGACCCTACTGAACTCATAAATCATAAAGAGGGACAGCCGATATCAAATAACCAACATATGCAACAGAGATAGAAATAATATTTTGAAGACCTATTGAACATGGCAACAACTACCATTAACACAACAAAAACCACGCAAGAATGCACAAACACTGAACCCAACATCATGAAAGAGGAACTCGAAGAAGTAATCAAATATGCCCAAAGAAATAAAGAACAAGGTATAGTCAACATGTGGCGACCCACCATGATTATAGAAAGAAGTTACGACGGTGGTTTTCTGTTGCCTTCCGTCGGTTTGTTTAAGGCTGACTACGCTAGCCTTTGACTAAAAAGTCTCATTAACAAGGCAGTGGGGTTGTTTTACTTCAGGGTACCCTCCCTTAGCCTTTTCTTCTCCCGAGCATACCTGCAAGGCATCGGGGCAGTCGCAGGTTGTACTGTCTACTGTATACAGTAGCAGGTAATACTACCAGACCAGACTAAAGCTTTCTAAAAAATGAGGAAGATACTGTGCAACCCATTTTTGACAATAGAAACAAGAAAAAGAGTTCTTAAATGTTATGTAGAACCAGTCTTAACATATTGATGTAAATCATGGACAATAGGACAACAGACAAGAAAATCACTGGGGGCTGTAGATATGTTTTTTTTTTAACAGAAGAATAGTGAGAATACCATGGACAGCTAATAAGAGTAATGAACATGTTCTGAGAGAGAGGAAAAAACAAAGAGAGAGTTAATTTCTAATACTAGGAAGAAACAATAATCTTTTTTGGCCATACAATGATAAAGGAACCGCTGGAATATAACTGGGAAAGTTGAGGGACGAAGAGATAGAGGGATGCAAAGAGAAAAGATACCAGACAACTGAAAAGAATGGCTTGACAGAAGGTCATCAACAGAAATGATAAATAACTGTTATCGTAAGTGTTTCGAGATCGAAAGGTGTGGAGTGACATGATCATCTACGACATCAGCCATGGTACTTGATGATGATGATGATGATGATGATGATAGTCAACATACTGGTAGAAATAATATTAGGAGAAACAGGTGTTACAAGGCTGCACAAAATATCCAATTCAGCACGGTACCAACAGAAAGTCCCA
Organism: Megaustenia siamemsis; assembly: GCA_032433765.1. NCBI lineage: Eukaryota > Metazoa > Mollusca > Gastropoda > Stylommatophora > Ariophantidae > Megaustenia > Megaustenia siamemsis. The sequence continues at coordinate 30,276,989 of JAVIAB010000051.1, forward strand.
GAAGAGTGGCAACAGGCAATCATCAAACGATATGGAGAAAGAAAGGTAGCAAGAGAGATTGCAGGCAATAAAGAGGGATTCCATTTTCATCCATGTGGCGAAGTTATACCCCAAAAATTGTGGGAAAAAGGCCCAAGGCCACTAACAGAACAGATAGTTAAAAATATGAATACATTGATATTGATAAATAACAGATTAGACAGTGAAGCGATTCTGAATTGGGGTTCCGAAAAAAAAAACTCAGAGAATGTGCTGACGTACTAAAACAGCTAGCAGAAAAGACGACATAACACAACTAAAATATGTGCATAGCTTTCAGTGACCAAGAAAAAGCATTCGACCGAGCAAATAAAGAATAACTGTGAGGGATACTAACAACAAACAGAGTAAGTCTACATCTAACCAACCTAATTAAAACTATCTACATCAACAGCAGGGAGCCGCGATAGCTCAGTGGTTAGTGAACTGGACTACAAAGGACAGGAAGTCGGGTTCGATCCTGATCGACTGTTTCCAGGTTCACACAGCCTTAAATGGGTAGCCTTATTTCTGGGAAAGTAAAACGGCACGGGCGTAATACCGAACACATTACCCCCAAAAATCATGTGCCGAAGGTCTATACAAAATTATGGCCACTAACACTATATTCCCTATACGCCACGAGGCGTGACAGGTACTTTACATTTTTACATCAACAGCAGCCGCACAGTTAGAACAGCAGCAGGTTACACAGATAATTTTGAAGTTAGAACAGGAGTAAGACAGGGGTGCGTACTATTTCTCTTATTGATAATTATCTATATGGACTGCATATGTAAGTTAACCAACCCATCGGGGACATGGGAGATTAACGAGGTTCTATTTACAGACGATCAGGCACTAATTCACGGAAAAACAGAAGACCTACATTTAAATAGGCTTAAAAACATAGACACACATTGCAACATGGAGATCTACATTAGCAAAGCAGAAGTCATGATTATCGCAAAAGAGAAACAGGATGTAAACATGATGTTGGACTGCAGGCAACTAAAACAGGTAGAAAAATTTATAGGAAGCCAAGACTAACAATTCATAAGCAACAGAAATAGACGTATGTTGCAACAAAGCTTGTCAAATCATTGGTAGGTATCATCACTATTGTCCAACAAAGAAATGACTTTAGAGGCAAAACGGGTACTCTACAATACAATCTTCATTCCAATGTTGTGCAAATAATGCACAAAGATGGAATGTGCTACCAATGCAAGACTGGAAGCTAGATGCAAGAACAATAAGAAACCTAATACACACAATCTGACAAACAAACGAAATGTCATACACACAATCTGACAAACAAACGAAATGTCATACACACAATCTGACAAACCAACGAAATGTCATACACACAATCTGACAAACAAACGAAATGGCATACACACAATCTGACAAACAAACGAAATGTCATACACACAATCTGACAAACAAACGAAACGTCATACACACAATCTGACAAACAAACGAAATGTCATACACACAATCTGACAAACAAACGAAATGTCATACACACAATCTGACAAACAAACGAACTGTCATACACACAATCTGACAAACAAACGAAATGTCATACACACAATCTGACAAACAAACGAAATGTCATACACACAATCTGACAAACAAACGAAATGTCATACACACAATCTGACAAACAAACGAAATGCCATACACACAATCTGACAAACTAGTTTTGCATTTCGTTATCATCAAAGACCATAGAGATCGTACCTCTCCATAAACTCCTATCTCTGGTTTTCTTTGTAATTTATAGTGATGATCGCTTCTGGTACTAGACTTTTAAGCTGTATTGTATATTAGGCAGTAAAATTAAAATTACTGCGGGCATGTATCTTCCCGATAGCAATATACGGTTGTGAATTATGGACAATCTCGCAAACAACAAGGAAAAAAAACTTGATTCATTCGAAACAAAATGGTACGGAAAAATCCTTAAGATACCTTGGGTTAATGAGAAAGAGCGATGAAGCCATACTAAAAGATTTAAACATAAAAAAAAACTGGCTTGTAAGCATCGTTCTACAGAGGAAATTAAAATACTATGGCCACGTCAAAGGGACAGCGGGCTGGAAAGAACAATAATGGACGGCATAGTTCCTGGACGACTGATAAGGGAGAGACCAAGAAGAAGGGTTAAAAGACACCAAGTATACCTTAAACATTACAACTCAAAAAGTGGGAAATCAGGCTAGAGACAGAGATTCTTTCAGACGGGCTGTGGTGAATGCAATGTTCATCAAAGGACATGCTACCTGATGATGATGGTATTATTTGTCGTTGTCTTCTCACAGACTCTTCTTCCTTCGTTTTCCTGAGATTACAGTTTTTTTTTCCTTCAAAGTGTTCTTCTATGACTTGATCAAAAAAAAAGTTGATTGCTTTTGTTTGTTCTTCAGACAATGGTTTCCTTCAAAACTTATTCACGATTATATTGGTGCCCATTGACTTCTCAACATTCTTTTGTATAGCCAAACAATATCTAGCTCCAGCTGTGATGTTTTTTTTTAAACCTGTTCATTATTTCTCAATGAGTCACTTCCAATTTTACTATAAATATTTTATAATTTCTTGATTTTGTATTATTCTTCAACATGGGAGGAAAATATTATTTGTTTGATACGAGAGCTACTTCATGTCATCAAGTCGAAAATAAGCAACATTGAAAATGTTCGCTAGTCTTCACCACTCTGTAATCTATGCTGGGGAAGAAGTATAGTTACAAAGATATTATACTGATTTGTTGTGTCTATACAGTGAGTCGTTAGGACATCGGAAACAGAAGTAACTATTCTCTTACGTTTTTGGTTCTGTCTCTTGATGTACACTATGTGAACTACAAAGTTGAGACATGTTCATTTCTTGATGTTGTCATTTCTTATTTTTCCCTGTCTCCCGCTGCATTTGACCTTAACCTGTACCCTCTCACAATTCCTTATGACAATTGTTGATATTTCTGAAGATCCATGACAATTTCTTATATTTCTGAAGATCCATGACAATTTGTTATATTTCTGAAGATCCATGACAATTTGTTATATTTCTGAAGATCCATGACAATTTCTTATATTTCTAAAGATCCATGACAATTTGTTATATTCTGAAGAACCATGACAATTTGTTATATTTCTGAAGATCCATGACAATTTGTTATATTTCTGAAGATCCATAACAATTTCTTATATTTCTGAAGATCCATGACAATTTGTTATATTTCTGAAGATCCATGACAATTTCTTATATTTCTGAAGATCCATGACTATTTGTTATATTTCTGAAGATCCATGACAATTGTTGATATTTCTGAAGATCCATGACAATTTTTTATATTTCTGAAGATCCATGACAATTTGTTATATTTCTGAAGATCCATGACAATTTGTTATATTTCTGAAGATCCATGACAATTTCTTATATTTCTGAAGATCCATGACAATTTCTTATATTTCTGAAGATCCATGACAATTGTTGATATTTCTGAAGATCCATGACAATTTGTTATATTTCTGAAGATCCATGACAATTTCTTATATTTCTGAAGATCCATGACAATTTCTTATATTTCTGAAGATCCGTGACAATTCTTGGCTATATTTGAAAAAAAATATAATAATCATTGTTATAACTGTAAAGTAAATGTTTTTAAAAATATCACAAGGGCTTTGTTAATTTTAGCTAAACATGAAGAGCTATGTTAATTCTGGCTGGGTCAAAAGTGCAATGATAATTCTTATGTTTGAAGAGCGATGACAATGTCTGCTTTGTCTGAAGAGCGAAGATATTTTTTTGCTATACCTTAAATAAAAAGAAAATAATTTTTGCTAGCCACCATTAGCGTGGTAATTTTTGCTAGACCCTAAGGGTATTCTGCACTATAGCTTGTTTCATAACTCGTGCCCAAATTTTAAAATCGATAGCTTTTTAACCGCTTGTTGTAAGTTGTTCAAAATTTGCATGTAAAGTTATAATGATTAGAACCCAACAGGGAATTAATTTCATTTAAAAAAAAACATTTGGCTATTATTGTTGTTTATTTGATTTATATAAATTTATAACGACCCATTGATGTAGTCAAAACTTAATGTTTACAGTATTTTAAGTTAAAAATAGCGAGTAAAAATCCATACACGGTAAAATTTACGTGTTTGCACGCTTTTACCGTGGTTTTTTGACACAATTAGACACTTGTAAAAAACACGAGAAATTGTGTGTTCCATTTCCGTTCATTCATAGGTGCAGACGTGGAACGATAACATTTATCATGAGTCTTAAAATGAAATTCTGCAGTTTACAAAACATCGCAATAAAAATGTATGACTATTTTTGCAAAGAGGCTAAACAAGGAAGATTATTTCATTCTTTAGAAAACCCTGAGAATAGGACAAGACACATTTTGGATTTATCTAAACGGTCATTTAATCGCTGGATTCAAGCACGTGACCGTCAATGTTCAAAATATACAAAATCACAAGGAAGAGCAAAAATGTTGGATAATTTCGACAGTGAACTTATTAGAAGTGAAATTCGCAAAATGTTGGGTATGAATGAAACTGTTACAATAAGAAAATTAAAAGTATCGCTGAAAAAGAACAACAGTATTGAAATATCAAAGTCTACATTATGGAGGAATGTGAGAGCTGCAGGCTTTACATTCAGAAAGTATTCCAATGGACGAAACATCATCTGTGAGAAGCCACATATAGTAGTCATGAGAAGCAAGTACTTACGTGAAGTAAAAGAGGTGCGCAAGCAAGGTTATTATATTGTGTACTTGGATGAAACATGGATCAATGCTCACCACACTAACCAAAGGGAATGGCAGTCATCAGATGGAAAGATTAAGAGATTAATACCTAGCAGCAAAGGACAGCGCTTGATAATTGCTCATGCAGGTAGTCGACAACATGGACTAATACATTTAAATATTTAAATCCAATAGAACTAATCTGGGCAAAATTAAAAGGACAAGTGGCAGATGAAAATACATTTAAAATATGCGATGTAAAGACTCTTGCTAATCTCGCTTTATTAAATATAGACAAAGATTATTGGGCTAAATGTGAAGACCACGTCTTAAAACAGGAAGAGGAATATTGGAAAAATGATGGTTTGTGGAATGTTCAACCCCAAACAGTTATTAATCTTTTATACTCGTCTAATTTTGAATGAAAGTATATAGGCCCCACAATGTTGGCCCCTATATTACCTTAAATTAGTTCAACAAACGGTCCTTATCAGGACCACACAACTATGAAAATTGGATATACAGGTATACCTTGATATTATCGTCCGTCCTCGAACTGAGAAGACAATAATTCTCCTGGTGTTTTGTCTCATTCAGTTATTTCCCCATTACGGCCACGCCTTTACCTAGTGAAAATTAATCATAGACCAGCAACTACGGTAATTTCTATTATTTAGGAGTTCACAATTTACAATTTTGACAAGCATCAAAGAAATTCGCCGCTTTAAGAAAACTGCAGCTGCAAGATATTTGTTAAATATACATTTAAAGGGTCTTTTGCATTCTAATAACATTTGGAAAATTTCAACAGTTTTTAACAAACGGTTACTGAGTAATAGCTTTTTGAAGTTGGGCACGTGATTTGAAACGAGCTATAGTGTTATTAAATAGCAACATTATCCCCACTTAGTCTTTTTTTTTTCAAACTGATAATAATATCACCGAAGTGACCAATTTTGTGTGTGCTCTAAGTTCGCCTTGTTATTGGTGCCGAGGTTTTAATATTACATAACCAGGATATTTTGATAGCATCTCATATCAAGTGCAGGCATTTTTCGTTGTGTTATAAACTGGAAAGATAAATCAGAAATAAACTGAAGAATGCTGAGAATAATGCGTGATTTACCATTTAAGGAAAAAGAACAAAAGATACCAAATGAACCTTATTTACAGAAGAAATTAACCAAGACGTGCATTGGACAGAGTTGAATGGGTTAAAACGGTTGTTTGTCAATCAGAACGACAATGAAGATGTCCACAATCTGCTGAGTGTCCGACGAGGGTTTCTTATGTCGAGGGCGAAATAAAAACACATAAACCCTTTGCAATATTGCACAATTCTAGAGATAAAGCACGAATACAAAATATATAAGCAGAACAGCTCTAGACACGTGACTTAATTCTCATGTACCCAGGTACCTTCCACCCTCTCCCCACCTGACTATCTTGAAATGAGTTAATGCCTTACAAATGTTTTCTCATACCACTCGACGCTTCCATCGACCATTTCATTCGAAAAAAAATATATGAAGCAATTGCAGATGAGAGCTGTTTCCCCTGAGATAAAGTGTTGTATTTGCTGAACACAAATAATCTTTGAGCGACGAGTGCAATACTTATGTTGATCTTGATTCGAATCTGTGAACTTAATACTGGATTTCTTTATTTCCACTTGTCTGGTGTGCAATTCATCATACAGCCACAGCAAACATGCGTCGGCTCTCGTCTCTTTACTCTAAGAGTATGTCCCCAAAGTCTCCGTGTTATGGAAAATGTATCGCTTTCTAATAAGAAAATGCAATACTACTAAGTGTGTATTGTTGTATAACGAAATGTATTACGACAATTGTGTCAGCTATGGCAATCATATCAACGTTTGGTCCACTAAGAAATGACAAATGAGTAGAAGATTTTGTTAATAACACTACACTATGGGTAAAAATGGTTAAATTCTGAATGTCTGAAGACTTTTTTGAACACCCTGTAGTGTCGAACTGTTTCCAATTACCGTGTCTAACCGAAACCATAGACCCCATTTCCATGCCGAGACAAGACTAAGACGTTAGACAAAGGCATGCATAAACATAACAGCCGCCATATTTGAAAGCTTAAGTCACGGCGCCAAAAATGACAAACATAAGACCGTGGATTGACAGGAAAGTAGCTATAATAGGTTGCAAGCTAGCTGAACAATTCCTGAGTACAGAACAAAACTAGCTGAATGTGTGTACAGTCATCAGATCTGTTCTATTTGTACAACAAATTCATAATGAGATCCAGAAAGGATGTGCCAAGAATATCAGATGGCAAGGAATTATGTAAACACACTTGATATGACGATAGAAGTCTGGGATGCAGAGATTGAATAAAGGAAAGGATCAAATAATATGGACGTCATTTAAAGAATGGAACAACTGATTACTCTTCAGGCTTTTGTAATCTTTGTTTAATCACAAACATCAGAAAAGGATTGAACCACGAAACACGAACACAACCAACAGAAACAAACAAAATAAAATACAATTGTTTTAAATGTTTATATAAACGTAGCAGTTTGTGTATTTAAAGATGTTGCTTCAATGACCATCTGCACATGCGCAAAAGGACGTCAACACATGGAGTGGGGAAGTGGGTGGAGGGGTATGGATACCGTAAACAAATGAGAAATGAATAGTTTATATACTTAAGCCAGCCATGAGAAGACACTCACGTTCTTAAGACGAGCTGCGGGAGGGGATTAACGTTCTTAAGATGTGATGTGAGAAAACGGTTGCATTCTTAAGACAAGCCGTGATAAGGGTTTTATATTCTTAAGACAATATGTGAGATGGGTTTACATTCTGAAGATAAGCAAGGAGAAGGGGTTTACATTCAGAAGTCAAGCAAGGAGAAGGGGTTTACATTCTGAGGACAAGCAAGGAGAATGTGTTTACATTCTGAGAGCAAGCAAGGAGAAGGGGTTTACATTCTGAGGACAAGCAAGGAGAATGTGTTTACATTCTGAGAGCAAGCAAGGAGAAGGGGTTTACATTCTGAGAACAAGCAAGGAGAAGGGGTTTACATTCTGAGAACAAGCAAGGAGAATGGGTTTACATTCTGAGGACAAGCAAGGAGAAGGGGTTTACATTCTGAGAACAAGCAAGGAGAAGGGGTTTACATTCTGAGAACAAGCAAGGAGAATGGGTTTACATTCTGAGGACAAGCAAGGTGAAGGGGTTTACATTCGGAAGTTAATCAAGGAGAAGGGGTTTACATTCTGAGGACAAGCAAGGAGAAGGGATTTACTTTCTGGGAGCAAGCAAGGAGAAGGGGTTTACATGATGAGAACAAGCAAGGAGAAGGGGTTTACATTCAGGGAGCAAGCAAGGAGAAGGGGGTTCACATTCTGAGGACAATCAAGGAGAAGGAGTTTACATTCTGAGGACAAACAAGGAGGAAGGGTTTACATCCTGAGAGCAAGCAAGGAGAAGGGGTTTACATTCTGAGGACAAGCAAGGAGTAGGGGTTTGCATTCTGAGGACAAGCTGTAAGGAGGGATTCACAAGAGAAGTAGAAAGAGAAAGATAGGAAATAAGGACTTGTGGTGAGAGAAAGCTGTACAAATGTTACAATTACACACAACTGTAACCGTCTCCAACAAGAGGTAAACCCTGTTATTCGTTATTAATGTATTTATTATTCCGTGCCCTCATGTCGTTAGCTTTTAATTGTCCAATGTTGCAAATTTTTAGTCTCTATAGAAAGAATCTATCTATCAATCTATTGACTGTTCGAGCCGTAGCTGGCCCATAGGGCATAGACCTAGAAACTGTTTCTCTTATAAAAAAAATTATTCTAGCAGTTTTCAATCCTTTTCAGGATTTTTTATCAAATCTCGCCATTTGTCTCTGTTCTGTGCAAGCAACTCTATCTCACTGAGGGAGCCGATTCCTGCTGCTCTTGCCTCTCTGATCAATGTTCTTCTCAGTGTCTCTCTGGGTCGGCCTCTTTTCTTCTTACCTGTTGTTTCCCACATGAGGGCTTGATTTGTTATTCGGTTATAATCTCTCCTCATCACATGTCCATCGCCTTTTCTTGATTACTGAAGATATTAGTGGTTGATTGGCGATTACAAAAGAATCCTACACGTTATTTATCTATAACGTTATTAAAATATTACTAACGATAACACCTTGTTACCAACGATCATATAGCGTTAATATTATGTATTACGCTGAGCATACCCACCGCCTCTATCTTTCTAATTGAAAAACAGACATGTGAAATGGACACAACTAAACCAGGTAGCTGCCGGAAGCATTTCACAGTAAGATGAAATGCTGCAGAAGAATTCTCCCAATTTCACGGACAGACAAAAGAACAACATAAAATTCTTATGAAGAATGTGTGTAGAACTAGCATAGGGATTCAATTAAATTAAAAAAAAAAATACGCATTTTGAGGCCATACAAAACATCACAGTTACTAAAAAGAGCAAATTACTCTAAAAGAGCAAATGTTGGTGGATATAATTCTTGGGAAGCGTAGAAAGAGATAACATAGAAGACGATAAAATAAAAGCACCAAGAGCTCTCTACAATCTACAGTCATTGAGGTATTCTCAAAAATAATATGAATGTGACATCAATGAATCTTTCAGATTTGTTTTCTTTTCTATTACTAACATCTATACAGCCACACCATCTCTGCATAGTCACTGCAAGACTTTCCAAAAGCCATAATTATATTTTCATAGTGTTCAAAAAACGATTTATTACTTCTCATCTTTACCTCCAATCCTCTGTTACAATTGTTCCTTAGATATTTATATTTTAGCAATTCGATTTTTTTGCCTATCACTATCAATTAACATTCTCTTGCCGTTGTCCCATTTGTAGTAACTATGGTTGGGTATGCATTCGAAATATTATAATTTCGTCCCTTTTATTTGTTTGCTTTAATTATTGTATCGCCTAGTTACAGCTGATATTTGTTTGTTATAATTATTGTATCGGCTAGTTACAGCCGATATTTGTTTGCTTTAATTATTGTATCGGCTAGTTACAGCTGATATTTGTTTGCTTTAATTATTGTATCGGCTAGTTACAGCTGATATTTGTTTGTTTTAATTATTGTATCGGCTAGTTACAGCTGATATTTGTTTGCTTTAATTATTGTATCGGCTAGTTACAGCTGATATTTGTTTGCTTTAAATATTGTATCGCCTAGTTACCGCTGATATTTGTTTGTTTTAATTATTGTATCGCCTAGTTACAGCTGATATGTGTTTGTTATAATTATTGTATCACCTAGTTACAGCTGATATTTGTTTGTTATAATTATTGTATCGGCTAGTTACAGCTGATATTTGTTTGTTTTAATTATTGTATCGCCTAGTTACAGCTGATATTTGTTTGCTTTAATTATTGTATCGCCTAGTTACAGCTGATATTTGTTTGCTTTAATTATTGTATCGGCTAGTTACAGCTGATATTTGTTTGTTTTAATTATTGTATCGCCTAGTTACAGCTGATATTTGTTTGTTTTAATTATTGTATCGCCTAGTTACAGCTGATATTTGTTTGTTTTAATTATTGTATCGGCTAGTTACATCTGATATTTGTTTGTTTTCAGAAATGAACGTGGGCTGCGTGTCTAGTGCAAGTTGTGCCAATTATCATGTGCCAGATCAAAGTGATGCACACTGCTTCAGCGTTTCGTGAGTAGATCGAGGTCACGACCACAGCCCGTTGCGTGTCAGATTAAAAAGTTGCTTGCAATGATCAGCCCAATACCGGCTAGCTCGCTGTATGCTGACAGTGATATAACATTAGGCTGCTGGCCACAGATGCACTTGTGGTTAACGTGATGGACATGCGCAATGACGTCTTGACAGCTCGTAACTATTGAGTGTTGGATATTGAGACGGCTGTTGACAAGTTGTACGAGGATATAACTTTGACATCACAGTAGTTTGGAATACAACGCCGAACAAGAAAGAGAAATATATAAGAAAGCCAGCAAGGCATGGTGGAAATCAGCGATTTTCAGTAGATGCTCCGATCAATCATTACACATATATGACATGGACATTAGACAAGAAAACAGAACATAGAATTGAAGCCTTTGATATGTTGATATATAGAAGAATAGGTAGAATTGAATGGAACGAAAAGAAAACAAACGATGAAGTCTTAAAACAACTAAAAATGAAAAGAGTACTAAACACAATTCATACAAGACAAATGCGATTTATGGGCCATGTTAAAAGACACAACAGCCTACTAAAAGTAATCCTGGAGGGGAAAATACAAGGTAAAAGAGGCAGAGACAGACCAAGACTAACATGGACGAATAACATCAAAAGATGGACAAACCAGCCTATGACAACCTGCACAATCAAAGCAAGAGACAGAATGGGCCTCCATGGTAGCCAACCTTCGAAACGGAGATGACACTCAATGATGATGATGATATATATACATATTTAATAGAAACAACTAAAAAAATACAAACCTAATAATGGGATGGCCAACTTACAATAAATATATTTCTATATCTGAACCTTTTAAAATATGTTGATTGCTAGTGCCAGAGCTTGTAATTTAAACACAGTATTGTATTATCCCTGATTATGTTGCAGTGATTGTTTCTGCTTTGTTGAAACAAACTGATGAATGTTACTGCCATATTTGACTATTATTAATGGGTCTGCTGTTGGAAACCTAATTTTAATATTCTGTGGAAGCTCCTATTCTAGGCTTTATAAGTGTGAGATTGACAATCGCATAATGATATTATGAAGATGTATTTAATGCATTTAAAAGAGAGGAAATCACAACAACCACGGGAGATAATTACACGTTTTATGATTGAGACTTTCATCTTATGACATGGATGTGAATCTTCGGCATTTAAACAACAGAAAAAAATATTTATTGGAAGCTACAGAAATGAGGTTTTATAGAAGAGTGTTAAGAGTACAATAGACAGTCACACAAATAACGAGGAAGTATTAAAGGAGGACAATGCTATAAAAGAAGGCTTACTTCTAATTTCAGAAGGGAAACAATTATTATTTTCTGGCCACGTGATGAGAAGAGAATAACAGGAATATATAATGACAACAGGGCAATTCGAGGCAAGAGAGATTAGGGAAGTAGATAGAAAAGATGGAAGATTGTTTTAAGAGACTGGTAGGAGATCAATAACAGAGCTGATAAATAGCTCAGCTGTAGAGACGGTAGTTGTGGAGAGACATCACCACCTACGCCAGCTGGCACGTACTTGATGATTATGATTCCATTTGTACAGTTCTTTGATAGCAAATTATTGTTTGGTTTACTTATGCTTCTGAGAGTTATGACCCCTAAAAGTATAAATTTAATGTCAAACTATACGAGACTAAAATCACTGGAGTCTGTAGAAATGTGGTTTTACAGAAGAATGTTGATAATACCATGGACAGCTAAGAAGAGTAATGAAAGCGTTCTGAAAGAGGCCAAATAAAAAAGAGAGCTAATTTCCAATACTAGGAAGAAACAATCATCATTTTTGAGCCATGTAATAAGAAGAACACAGCTGTAATATATTGTAACAACTGGAACAATTGATGGACGAAGAGATAGAGGGAAGCAAAGAGAAAAGATACCAGACAGCTTAAGAGAATGGCTTTGGCAGAAGGTCAACAACAGAAATGATAAATAACTGCCGTGATCGAAAGTTGTAGAGAGACATGATCACCTACGCCAGCAGACTTGGTACTTGATGATGATGAGGATAGTAGACCAGCATCATTAATACCAACAATGGCTAGTGAGTGGATGGGGCTGCTTTTCCCCTGCGCACTCTTCTTATTTAATTTCTATTTATTATTATATATATATATATATTTTTTTTTGGTGAGCGGTCGTGGGATGCCTTTCCCTCGACGCCCTTAGGGACTATGTAGACTATCATGTACCATTATATTTTGCTCTCTTCTCTTTTCGTCTTTGCCATATTTACAGCTACAAACATTATTTTATCACAAATAGTTACCTTTAACAAATTCCAGAACCAAATAAAATCGCGAGACTTATTTTTAGAAGAATTATTTTTCAATAACAAAATTTCTTTTCACAACAATTTGGTTATTTGTCCTCCACCCAATCTATTTATCTCGTCTTCAAATGTTCCCACGGCACCTCCACCTACCATACTCCTAAAATGATGCACTCACAAGTACTGTAGTGAACACATCAAACGGACGTTCAATATCAGTTTCCATGTACAGGTAGCAATATCGACATCTTACTGAAAAAGATTGTATGTAAGAATGTAACGAACTATTACATGTACTGCAAGCAGTATCTACATCTAACTGATATAAGAGCACAATTGTATGTAAGAATGTGACGAACTATTACATGTACTGCAAGCAATATCTACATCTAACTGATGTAAGAGCACAATTGTATGTAAGAATGTGACGAACTATTACATGTAAAGCTAGCAGAATCTACATCTAACTGATATAAGAGCACAACTGTATATAAGAATGTGATGAATTATTCCGGATGTTGTCAAGTCACATAACCTATTTGTCTTAATGTCATTGATCACCTCCCAATAAACCAGTCAGTGGCAGGTACATCTTGTAACGTCTAGAAGGCGAATAATAAAACTCCTCATCATTTTCGCAAGATCTGTTATCGTTCTTAGCAGTGTACCCTATGTCTGGTCCTCACCAAAAATCTTTACATCTATTGTCCTTCGTCAAGTTGTCCTCAGATTGTTTCTCTTTCCCCTTATTCCTGCAGTCCAGTGCACGGCAATTCTTGTGAATGTCTTCACAGTTTAGTAACTACCTATTGTTAGTTTGTCACTGGAGTCTGTAGAAATGTGGTTTTATAGAAGAATGTTGAGAATACCATGGACAGCTAAGAAGAGCAATGAAATGTTCTGAAAGAGGTCAAAGCAAAAAGAGAGCTAATTTCCAGTATTAGGAAGAAACAATCATAATTTTTTGACCATGTAATGAGAAGAGAACATCTGGAATATATTGTAACAACTGGAAAAATTGAGGGACGAAGAGATAGAGGGAAGCAAAGAGAAGAAATACCAGACAGCTTAAAAGAATGGCTTGGCAGAAGGTCAACAACAGAAATGATAAATAACTGTAGAGATCGAAAGTTGTGGAGAGACATGATCACCTACGCCAGCAGGCCCGGTACTTGATGATGATGATTGTTAGTTTACATCTCTTTGGGAGCATACCAAACACATAAAGTAGCTATGGAAACATATATTAATGTAACAAGAATATAGAAAAATACAATAATGTTAACAATGAACTAATTTGGCATGTAAAACGTAACACGTATAGCATAGCAATAGCTCCATGTCAATACTGATGAGCAAGAATGGATACAAATGTTCAAGGAAGTCACAACGACATTAACGGGACAATCAAGAAGATGACGACATTAATGGGCGTAACCCTTCAATAGAAAGACATATAATCTTTTAGGATAAACAAGTAAAGCACATAGAAGGAGCGAGAAACGTTAGAGGTACATGGTAGTGATCGTTCAGTTCAATGTTTCTTGCTCTGTGTGCACTAAGACATTCCCTCGAACTTATTGAAATAAATTTCAACTTTTCTAATTATCTTTAAACATTTGACTCCATTTTGATATAGTTTTACTGCATTTTGTATTAACCAAGAGACAAGTTTCATTAAAAACTTACAATTCCCATCAAAACGGTAATTCGAACTCTTCACCCAAACGACAAAAGAGTGTTCACTAGGATGGTCTTCCGGTTGTCTGAAAAGGTAATGATTTTCGCCAAAGGCGGGAAATGATTACTGAATACATAAGAGGAATTCTGGGAAGAAACACCGCAGCTTGCTCTTTGAACGTGATTAAAGAGATCGCCTTTTTGTGTCTTGGAACAACTGAATAAAGAATTTTGTAAAAATCGTGTTGGAGGGAAGAATGACAAAAATCAACACATGTTTTAACAAGAACATTAAAATGAAGATATTTATAAGCATATCTCTACATGTTACATAATAAATGTAGACAAATTATATCTTAGTTTGAGGAATTAAGAGTGATTCATTTATAGAAGCACATAATTTTACATTTGAGGAATCACAATACACAAGTTGATATAAAGAAGAACAATATATTAATGCAACTTATTACAGACGCTTGTTATAAAAATTATAAATTTGTGCACTCAAAAAGTACAGATTATGGACAAAAATGACTATTATGGAGTCAGGAGCTAAAAGAAGTATGAACCCAAGAATTATAAATTGAAAGAATCAATAATTCATTTGTATGAAATTAAGGATTACTTATTTTCTTGGCCTGAGAAATATGATTTACATATAAAATATATTGGCAGGAGCTAATATCATTTTAAAAATCAGTATAGATTATTTTTTAAATTAACAAGGAGAATCGTATAGTAACACGTATTCACCAGTTCGAGGTACATCGAATGTGAATTACAAATATAAATCAGGCTAAAGAATTATTGGATATAAAAAAAATGCTTTGCTAGTTGCAAAAACATTAGTGGGATATGTAACAAAAAGATTTTATCCTACGTAAGGTTTTTCAACTCATGACTTCGAAATATTAAGCTTATATAAGGTCGTGATTTGATAGATAGAATCAATATGCTTGCACAAAAGCGTCAGAATATTATTATTATAAATAATATTATATTAATTAATAAATTAAACATTAAGGTTACAAGAATATATAAATTTTATTTCAACTTGAAGCGTCCAGCGGTCAAATTGTACCCAGAGGTTACACTTAGTAAATATAATCTAACACAAAATGCAGTAGTTTTTCGTCAGTTCCCAATCGAGGATTTTTATCGAAATTGGTCATCTTGTTCTGTTATCGCTAAGTAAAACTATCACATTCAAATTCATGTTTTATGTTTTTTATTGTCCTTGCTTCAACCAACTTTGCAAGTGGCTTACCATGAAATCACATAGTTAAGTCTATTTCCTTTTTTCAGTTACCATGGCGACTGACGATGGCATGTCCAAAGTTTGCGGTTTACTGTAGTCACTTTCCTTGTTGACTTTAATTTTGTTGTTTTTTTCTCAACCTCATTATGTTAACTCTTAACTTTCAGAATTATTTTTAGTGTGAGCATTACAATTTTTCATTTGGTTGGATTTAAATATCAAATGAAATAAACGGCACTTATTAACACCACGTTTATTTATTGTTTTATTATTATTATTTTAATATATTTATAACTCGTTTATGGGTTATTGGTAAGAACTAGTATATAGGGCCCTATCATAGGATAATAGTTTGACATCTTGTCAAACTTTTTGTCGAAGTCGAACTTGAAGGCGAATGGTTTTGTTATATATAGAATCATTAGCTAAAATAGGACATACAAACTGTTCCTTTAACAATGAAATAATAGAACAGGAAGATAATACAAGAAAGACATACTTCTAAATAAATAACATAATTCCATCAGAAAATTAACTAACCAACAGGACAACAATCTCTTAATACGATTGGATGCATCAATTACTGATTCGTGGAGTAAATGTCATTGTAATTTTTAGCTTGTACAACATGTGTTTTCCTTATCTGCCCCTTTAATCAACATTTCTGTCTACTTAAAATGCGCTGCGGTTCTTTTCTTTTCATATATTGATTTCATAAAAGACCACTACCGCTATAAGATAATCATGTTACGCTTCGTTACTCTATCAGCATCTCTTTGTATGTTTCCATTAGTTCAGCTTAGAATAAATGTTGTGTTATGTGTTTGGCCCGAAAGATAAACAATTCTGGGTTAGAGATAGAAAGTTGAGAGGAGAGGAAATCTGTCGTGTTCGATCATAGCTCGCTGTAGGTGTCTTGGTCTCAATGACTATACATTAGTCATTTACGTCTACAAGCTAAGAACATACTATCAGGTATCTAATCAACCAACCCATAATTGGAGTCGTTAGTCGCTGGACACTGCGAGACTTGCTGAGGAGGGGATCTGAGCACCTATGGCCATGTTCGGAGTGCAATGATGATGACCCGCGCTAATAACTCAAGAATAACTACCAGGCATTTCTGAATATTGAAATCAAACCATTGCATTCAAAGCAGACTAATGTTGTGTTCAGCTCTCAACACATGGCTCAAAATAATGGCGCTGATAATCCTGGAGCTTGCTAGTTATTCATGATACTAATCCTGTTGTCCGTCATCAATGTACCCTTTTGTTCTCAGAATTTTTGTGTGAATGCGTTATGTCTCTAGTTTACGACAAATCTTTTCGGCCTGAAACATCAGCTTCGGCATGGGCAAATCTATCGTTAGCACTTTGTTCCGGACAGCCACCGTTCGCACTTAAAGTGAACAAGGAGATCTCCTATTGAGGGGGCCGTTATTCCACAGGTCTGCACATCAGATCTCACTCCTATTGGAGAGGCCGGTATTCTAGAGGTTTGTGCATCGGATCTCACTCCTATTGGAGGGGCCGTTACTCTAGAGATCTGAACATCAGATCTCACTCCTTTTGTAGGGGCCGTTATTCTAGAAATCTGAACATCAGATCTCACTCCTTTGGGGGGGCCGTTATTCTAGAAGTCTGAACATCAGATTTCACTCCTATTGGAGGAGACTTTATTCTATAGGTCTGAACATCAAATCTCACTTCTATTGGATGGGCCGTTATTCTAGAGGTCTGGACATCGAATTTCACTTCTATTGGATGGGCCGTTATTCTAGAGGTCTGAACATCGAATCTCACTTCTATTGGAGGAGACGTTATTCTAGAGGTCTGAACATCAGATCTCATTCCTATTGGAGGAGACGTTATTCTAGAGGTCTGGAGATCGAATCTCACTTCTATTGGAGGAGACGTTATTCTAGAGGTCTGAACATCAAATCTCACTTCTATTGGAGGAGACGTTATTCTAGAGGTCTGAACATCAAATCTCACTTCTATTGGAGGAGACGTTATTCTAGAGGTCTGAACATCAAATCTCACTTCTATTGGAGGAGACGTTATTCTAGAGGTCTGGACATCGAATTTCACTTCTATTGGATGGGCCGTTATTCTAGAGGTCTGAACATCGAATCTCACTTCTATTGGAGGAGACGTTATTCTAGAGGTCTGAACATCAAATCTCACTTCTATTGGAGGAGACGTTATTCTAGAGGTCTGAACATCGAATCTCACTTCTATTGGAGGAGACGTTATTCTAGAGGTCTGAACATCAAATCTCACTCCTATTGGAGGAGACGTTATTCTAGAGGTCTGAACATCAAATCTCACTTCTATTGGAGGAGACGTTATTCTAGAGGTCTGAACATCAAATCTCACTCCTATTGGAGGAGACGTTATTCTAGAGGTCTGAACATCAAATCTCACTTCTATTGGAGGAGACGTTATTCTAGAGGTCTGAACATCAAATCTCACTTCTATTGGAGGAGACGTTATTCTAGAGGTCTGAACATCAAATCTCACTTCTATTGGAGGAGACGTTATTCTAGAGGTCTGAACATCTAATCTCACTGCCGAGAGACTGGGGTAGGGTAAAAATTGTCTCAGCCTTCGGTAGGACTGGAACCTGGCACCGTCTTGTTCAGATGTCGACGTCTTACCTCTAGACCGCTCTGAACCCCTTATCCCTCCCTAACTAGCTTGACTCCAGTTATTAATAGTCTATATAGACCACTTGGCAAACAATTTCAATGTTGTCTCTAAAGGGTCCACAGTAAAGTTTGCATGTTCCTTGAGTTCCTTTTTGTAGAAATTTCATAAATTACCGATAAAAGTTATAATTTTACATTGCTATCTCCCTGCTAAGAATTTGTACACATAATCTGTCCAACAAATAGATTTTTTTTAAAGGATAAACGAATACATAATTCATGATGGGCACTCGAGAAAAGGAAACACGATTGTTAATATGCTTATGGTAAGGAAGGATTAATGACAAATATAATATACATCAACACTACTGAGTCCAAAAATGTGGTGCGGATTAAATTGTGGGGATCGAATTTGCTCAGATTTCATGACAGGATTGTTGTAGCAGAAAAATATTGTTCAGCAAATGGAGGAATAAAGGAATAGAGACAAAGGTGGAGATGGAAAGGACGATTTATTTGAATCGGATGGCATGAAAGAGAAATGAAGAGAAATCGTTGCATAATAAATATGTAAAATAAGCACAAGAAAGGTATGAAGCAGCTATACGAGTAGAAAGACAAGACAAATTGCAACGTTTCGACAAAGTCTTCACCATATACAAGACAAAAAGTAGACAAAAGCCAACACGAAAGGCAAATATTATTTTTAAATAATCAAAGAAATATAAACAGCACAATAAGAGGGAAGATAGTATGGGAGAGAGTGTTTAAGAGGGCTGGAGTGAGCATTTAAAGGACGTATGGGTCAATGTCTAAAAATGGCGTGGGGGTAAGTGTCTGAACGAGACAGAGATAAAGGAATGGTCGTCATAATGGAGTTTGTCTGATATCAGATACTTCATGCCTACCTCTGTGAACACGTTGCAGAAATAAGCAAACAAATGGCACACGACTACAGCCAGATGACTTAAGCCCATCGAACGATTACAACCAAATTGAAACAATCACTGGAACACAAATTCAGCATTACGAAGATAAGAGCAAAACAATATTTCTTTTATCTATTCTACCTTATTCCTTTTGTTATTTCATATTGTGACATCGACAACAATCAAGAGCTCAGATTTTTATTTGGCCAGACAAGGCTTCGTAGTTCTACCTCTAGAAATGGGTACCTTAGATTTTTTCTGGGAAGTAAAGGTGGTCTGGCAAAAAAATTTGTAGTCATGGAAAAAAAATGTCACTAACACTAATTTCCCACACACCTGCAAGGCGTAGAGGTAACCTTTATTATATATGTAGAATAATATTTTAACATATATATTCGTATTAAACCTAGATTATATAGAGAGACACTTTAACAGATATATTCGTATTAAACCTAGCTTATATAGAGTCACATTTTAACATGTATATTCGTATTAAACCTAGTTTATATAGAGTCACATTTTAACAGATATATTTGTATTAAACTTAGCTTATATATAGCTTATATAGCTCACATTTTGAAAAAAATAATGATTAATATAGAGCATGTAGAAACATAGTTAGACGTCTGCATTTACAACCACATATAAAAGAGTGAGGAAGCGTGATGTGATCGCTAATGAGGAATTCTAAGAAACAACAAAGTAAACTGCAACATTGTGGGAATTCAAGAGCCGTCACAATAATATGGCGTAATTAAGAAAATAGCAATAGAAGTGTTGTCAGACAGGACTTAGTTTGGAATACAATAGAAAAGGGAAACAAAAGAGACAGGAGCAGGGAGACAAAATTGGAAACAAGTATAAGAGAATGGGAGGTGGGGATTGAAAGATCTGGAATGGTTTGTGTCTAGGGTTGGATTCACTGATAGAAAAATGTTTGCTGAAAACATGTACGTCATCAACAGACAATAATTTTATGGGCACAACAAAAAACCCACACAGCGTTGATGAGATTAAAAGAGATTGGAGAGTTGGGAGTTTTATCAACATGTTCTATTGGCTTTGACTTGTGTAAAGAGCTCTTATGAGAAGGTTAATATTTAAACGAGACACAGTGGCTCCTACTCTAGGGCCATATGTTCAACTTGGGTTGAAAGAGATCAATGACTTATAGCTGACTGTTTGCGTCAGGATTAGAAGCAACAGCTGACCAAGATAATAGTAAACCTATCCGTGGTGGTCCAGATAACATCCCAGACAAGCGAAGGGCAGCGAAAGTAACCAGGTACCCAAATAATGTCATTCTGGAGTTGGAAATGCTGGGTTGAAAGATATCACAACTTGCTGTAAAACGATAATGTCATTCTGGAGTTGGAAATGCTGGTTGAAAGATATCACAACTTGCTGTAAAACGACATTACAATGTTTCTACGCCACATTAAAATACTTGTAAGGGCAGTCTATATCAAGGAGTATCTTTTGGCGCTGGCAGAAAGAAAGTCAAGAAAGACTGTAGATTTAATGTTAGCTTGTGTGTGACGTAGCACACAACCTGATGACGAACTGTAGCAGCTTTGATATATATTGCTGATAACATCAACCATAAACATGACTTACAATAATATTAGCAATAAATACATATTACAAAAATGTGTATGTGTTGTATATGTGCTGGGTGAAATGTTAACACATGTTAACAACTAACAAACCACAAGGGGGTAGTTCATTGTAAATCTGTATGTGTCAATTCCCGAGTCTATGTGTCAGTGTAAAATCGTCTTCACTAGAATGAGGAGAAGTCACTCTATGCTTGCGTCCTGGAGTATATGCATTAAACACATACACGTTGTCATGGCTACAACATAGCTGTGTATAAAGTGGTCATAGGTAGAACAAAACAACATACATTTACAACGCTTGGACATTTGTAAACTGGTTATTATATTTGTTTATGATCTTGGCCTCAATAGCATATCTTTCTTTTCAGCAGGTAGATAAACGGTTTGATTTATATATAATTTCAACACATACATGAACTAATAAATAGTAACATAATATACACATGTGTATTCATATTTGTACATTTTTTTTGTATTTGCTAGGAGCTGAAAACACGCTAAAAATCCAACATATTTTACAGCAAAAAATCTCATACAACAAGGGTCACATTTTAAATGGATAGCAAAATTGATTAATTAAAATGTTGATGTAAACAGAAACATATTTTAAATGAGTTCACAAAATATGAAAATTAATAATAATGCATATAAAAAATAAGTATGCATGAAAGTAATATCACCAACATATCACTTGTTATTATGTTCAACACAAAATTATGTCATGGGTGGTGGGGGGATTTCACGAAACATGCATGGGTTACGGTTACTGAATAGCGGAGATCTGTAGCGGAATACACATACAAGTATTCAATTCACACATCGTCTATTGATAAAATCAATGGCGAAAGTCTTGGCTGATTCTATAATAAGATCAGATTCAGCTTCATTTTAAATCTTGAACTCTGAATGCTTGGACCCGTTAGCGGATCCGTTGCCAAGACCTACAACTGTCTGTCCCTGACTGTTGTACCGAACTATCGTGTCTGTGGGCGGTCTCAAACTGTCTCTATGGGACGCAACTGGGCCGTATTGTTCTACGTAACTCTCTGACCTCATGCGTGTGTTTATTCCATGACAACGGAACAAAAGAATTTCCTTGAAAGGTGTCCGAAACTCTCTGTTGAAACGTGCATATATCACAGGATTAAGGAAAGAATTGGCGTATCCCAGCCAATTGAGCACGCTGTCAAGGGATCTTGGTGCTTCGCAGCAAAATGTTTTCACCAAGACGAGTATGAAGAACGGTAACCAGCAGAGAGTAAAACATCCCATTATAATTCCTAGGGTTTTGGTGGCTTTTCTTTCTTTAGTATTGGACAGCCTGTGGTTTCTTGGAAGCAGAGAGCGTATCGTAAAACGCCGTTTATTTCTATCTGGCTCTATTTTCTTTGTGAAGTTTTCTAGCGATCCCTCGTCTTCACCATTACAATTTCCCTCCCGTAGGCATCCATTGGCCAGGACTACTACTATCGCGATCATGCGATGAAACCACCAAGTTTATCCACACCTTTATCGAAACTTCCCACTTTTGTTTTGGCTTCAGATTTTGCAATTTTTGAGGAAACACGCCAGATTTTGAAGTAAATCAAGACCATGACAAGTAATGGGAAGTAAAAGGCACAGAGGGTTGCATAGATCTGGTATCCTATGTCATTGCTGATGAAGCAATTGAAGGGCTCGTGCTCGCTCTTCCAACCAAAAACTGGCGGGATTGAGACAACTGCAGATACGCCCCAAACTATAAGAACCATAATGCCCATTCGTTTAGGCGTACGCTTCATTGCGTACTGGAAAGGTCGCGTAATGGCGAAGTAGCGGTCAATACTGATAGCACACAAGTTGAGAATAGAGGATGTGCACAAAAGTACATCAGTTGTTGTCCACATATCACAAACGATTGGACCCAGAATCCAAGACCCATTAAGTTCAGTGACGGCAGCAAATGGCATGACAAGTAATCCGACAAACAAATCAGCGACTGCTAGAGAAACTATCAGCAGATTCGACGGAGATTGCAGTCTCTTCACGATAGCAACAGAAATACAAACCAAGGAGTTACCGATGATTGTACAGACGATGATGAAGCCAAGTACCACTGCGATGATTATTTGTTGCCATTCTTCGTACGGAATAGCAGGCTGAACAGGTTGAGAATCGTTGGCTTGTGTCATGTCTGTGTCGTTGGTAGCACTGTCGGGTAGCCCTGTTCTGTTGTTGGTGTCGCCTCGAAGGCCCGAGGTCGTGGTGTTGAAATGGGCATACAAGACTGGCAGAGTCGCAGGGACTGAGCCATAAATACTAGCCATCATGAAAACTGTTCTGACTTGACCTAGACGTATTGATCAATATTGATCAGGCTGGTGCGTGGGTTTATAGTTTTCTGAATATGATATTGACGCCTGGTAGATTTGATTCCCAAACAAGTTGATATGTTTAAGAAACCCTTACACTTACAGCAATAATGAGCTTTTGACTTATTGGTGGGCCGCCACGGGATATCACGAATTCGTAGTCAAATTTGTTCGATGCCCATTCTAGAGTAGAAGGTAACAGTATTTCCTGTAGATCTACTCCACTTAATTCCAGGCAATGTAGAGTATCAATCGATGGGTCGTTTAGAACGAGGAGAGTGTGGAACGTAGGAATTCAATGGGTCGGTCATTTCCTTTTCTGTCTGGTAGCCAGTTTGAGGGAATTCAATCATGGTTGTATTATCCGTTGTGTTTTCAGGACGAGTCTTGTACATGTTTGTTATTTACAAATATGGAACGTAAAATTACTCATTGCTTGTAGAGGCTGAAAGTGTTGAATGTTTGTTAACATGTGAATGAATGACACATCAGTTCGAAATTACTGACATGTTAACATAGTTATTAAACAACAGATCTAAGCTCAGAAAGAATATTTTAGAATACGCAATTGCTTTTGTGAGCTCCGACACTTACAATTTATTTATTTGGAAATCGTGTTCATTAGTTGATAACGAGTAACCCATTATAAAAATAATCGAACAATTTTTAACATTTGTTTTTTATTCTTCTCTCCAGAAGTATTTTTCCCCCCGAAATGTGCACTTTAAAATCAGCTTTCACAAATATCTAGACATTCAGGTGCTCATTTTAAACAAGCTTCTCTAAGCCAGCACAGCCAATACATCAATACATTTATCTTGTTGCCAATCTCGTTAT
This sequence comes from Megaustenia siamemsis, assembly GCA_032433765.1. NCBI lineage: Eukaryota > Metazoa > Mollusca > Gastropoda > Stylommatophora > Ariophantidae > Megaustenia > Megaustenia siamemsis. The sequence goes on from JAVIAB010000051.1 coordinate 30,301,133, forward strand.
TCCTGTAGGGAAAACACGAAACTTGATTCAAGAACCAGCGGGGAAGGGAAGTGAAGAATTAGCCTTCAAATTTCCGCACTTTGTTTTGGGTCTGAAAAATGTTGGACGTTAATCGAATCAGTTGTTTTCTATAATACATTAGTTGTGATGCTCAGTGTTTATTTCTTCTAGATCGCAGTGGCACATTTCTTTTCATTTACAGAAACAAAGCTTGATGTAAAGCTTCTTTCTGATGCAGGTTCCAAAATTGTAATGCAACTTTGTGTTGATTGTTCTTCCATCGCCTGTTGCCAATAGCAACATTTACATAGCCAGCTTAAGACTGTCTTATTATAAAAAAATAAAATGAAGGGGGATTCGTTTTCGAAACAAAAGCGAAAAAAAAATTCAGGAAATAATTAAAAACCCTTAAATTAACAATAGAGGAAGCTACAACTACGTGCAGCTTTCTAACTATCTTTCAAATGGGATCATATACTGTTAGAGTGTAAATTTTCTTTCTGTGCGCACAAAATACACTGTTTACTGTTTCCAGGAAGTATTTACTTATTTACCTAGAATAGCAATATTAATAAACAATCTGAAGGAAGTACTCGGATGAGGAAAACACATTTCTGGCGATACGTCCCTTGATATAACGGGACCGTTACATGTAGTATACGTGTACGTTCCGTAAACAACCAAGCGTGTAGCTAAAAGATGTCAACAGAAGGTCGATAATATTGTAATAAATACTTCTTCGTAGTGTATCAAACTGACAAGATGTTTGACTTTCAGTTAAAAGCAACTTGCACCAAGACAACACCACATTATCCGTTGTGTAATCTCAACTGTTGCGAATATGTTAATCGTTGGTGTCAGTGAATCTCGAGGTATATCTGGTTTTATGTCGAAACAAGAATAAAAGTCAGCTTCTGTGTAGTATCCAGGGTTTGTGTTGGTGACTGACGACCAGTCACATTTGACAAAAAGAAATGGAATTCGAAGAAGTCTAGTTTCTGTTCTGTCATTACATTGCAGTAAATGATTACGTCCAGCATTACTCTTTCAGCTCATCCAATATTTTTTTCCTTCTGCAAATAAAGAAACAAAAGATAAATTAGTAATCTATTCCGAATTGGCACAAACAATAGACATACAATATCACATACAAAAATAGCATGTCATTCGATTTTTAAACCTTAAATTGACCGAAACCTTTATTCTCTCTTTTTTCCCCCTTCCTTGTTTATCTTTCAGAGTGAAAAGATTACGGTCTTTTTTATGGTTGACCACTTATACCGTGTAGTTGTGATCGCTCAGTGGTTAGTGGACTACCAAGGACAAGAGGTCAAGTTCGGTTCTGATTGACAGCTTCTGCGTTCATCCAGCCTTTAATTGGTACCGGATTTTTTCTGGGAAAGTAAACCAGCATGTGCGTAATATCGATCACATTAATAAAAAAAAAAACATGAGGTCTGTAAAAATGTATGGCCACTAACACCATATTCCCTATTGTGACAGAGTTCTATACCTTTTACTTATACGTACGTTGCTGAGTGTTTCTAGTACTCGACGTTTCCTCGGTATGTTGTTTTATTGATAGCTGTAGATTCTAATTGTTTCTGTATGGAAACATTCAGATGTTTTTCTGTATGCTTTTTTATCCATAAGATTTAGCTAAATGAACTAGTATTTTGAAAAATATAAACAGACATGAAAAATACATTGCAGTTGTTAAGTAATAGAGAAAAGAGCGGATACAACCACTATATGTTTATCTATCAGACATCTACACTCATCGTAGGGGTTTTAGTCTCCTTCATTCGCTGCCTAGCGGATTGCATTGTATTGTTTTTGCACCTTACAGTACAGTGTATCAGCGGTCAGCACGCTTGTGTTTCTAACCTTTTAATTTCCTTGGTCTTTATGCAAGATAAGGATCTATTAAGCAAATTAATGAAAAAAGGGGGGAGGGGATAAAATAATCAGGAAAAAATAAACTAAAATATAACGAACATAAATGAAACTGGAAAAATAATGAGGAAACAAGAAACAAAAATTATGAGGAACAAAATAAAATTAATAATAACCAAAAGAAATGAAACAGAAAAAAAATAATGAAGAAAACATGAACAAAAAATAAGGAGGAAAATGAAACTAAAATAATAATGAGAGAAAAAGAAACTAGAAAAATTCATGAAGAGAAAAGAAACGAAAAACAAATTATGGAAAAAAAATTAAGAAACAAAAAATGAATGAGAAGAAAAAGAAACCCCAAAAAATAATTAGGAAAAAAGAAACTATCAAGAATCATTTATTCATCTCATAAAGCTAACTTTATAGGCATATAAATCCCATAAAGAACAATCAAATACACAAAAACTATCGACGCACTAAAATAATAACAGCATTCAAGAAATAAGCTATAACATGCGTGCCAGTAAAATAGCAGAAACCAAAGAAAATGTGAAGAAATTTGTGTTTAACGCTGTGCTATTCCACAGTGATCAAGAAAAAGACTGAAGCTTCAATTGACAGAATGGTAGTGGTTCTATATGCAAGTACAAGTTTATGCAACTTAGATCTCTCCTCCTCTCGTGTGTTTGCACTAAGACTAAGCATATAATAAAACACTATAGCTGATTCCGTGGCCGAGTGGCTAGTGCACTAGTTACTGTCCAGAAGCTGCATACCGTTTAGTGGTTCACTCAGTCTCTAAAATTGTATACCTAGTTGTCTTATAAAAAAATAGGGCGGTCTGGAGTAATGCCGACTGACTAAAACGTGCCACATCTCTTTGACAAGAAAACGTCCCTAATACATACATGGTCAACTACTTGCTTTTCTCTTAAAACACGATCAACTACTTATTTTTCCTTAATACATAATATATTACTTTTTCCCTAAACATACATGATCAGCTACTTACTTTTCCCTTAATGTTTGATCAACTACTTACTTTTCCCTTAACACTTAGTGCATTCAGAAAGTAATCCACCACATCGGTTTTCTCGGGAAGCGCTAATTCTAAGAGTATGAATTTTTAACACAGTATATATGGATATGTCATGTAAACATCGGTATCATTGAACATAATCCATATCCACTTGTACAGCTTTACGCCAGCGCGCAACAAGTGCATGTATTCCTAGCCTGTATCAGTATTATAGCTTGTTTCATAACTCGTGCCCAACTTTTAAAATCGATAGATTTTTAACCGCTTGTTGTAAGTTGTTCAAAATTTGCATGTAAAGTTATAATGATTAGAACCCAACAGGGAATTAATTTCATTAAAAAAAACATTTGGTTATTATTGTTGCTTATTGATTTATATACATTTATAACGACCCATTGATGTAGTCAAAACTTAATGTTTACAGTATTTTAAGTTAAAAATAGCGAGTAAAAATCCATACACGGTAAACGTATGTGTTTGCACGCTTTTACCGTGGTTTTTTGACACAATTAGACACTTGTAAAAAACACGAGAAATTGTGTGTTCCATTTCCGTTCATTATAGGTGTAGACGTGGAACGATAACATTTATCATGAGTCTTAAAATGAAATTCTGCAGTTTACAAAACATTGCAATAAAAATGTATGACTATTTTTTGCAAAGAGGCTAAACGAGGAAGATTATTTCATTCTTTAGAAAACCCTGAGAATAGGACAAGACACATTTTGGATTTATCTAAACGGTCATTTAATCGCTGGATTCAAGCACGTGACCGTCAATGTTCAAAATATACAAAATCACAATGAAAGAGCAAAAATGTTGGATAATTTCGACAGTGAACTTATTAGAAGTGAAATTCGCTAAATGTTGGGTATGAATGAAACTGTTACAATAAGAAATTAAAGTATCGCTGAAAAAGAACAACAGTATTGAAATATCAAAGTCTACATTATGGAGGAATGTGAGAGCTGCAGGCTTTACATTCAAAAAGTATTTCAATGGAAGAAACATCATCTGTGAGAAGCCACATATAGTAGTCATGAAAGCAAGTACTTACGTGAAGTAAAAGAGGTGCGCAAGCAAGGTTATGATATTGTGTACTTGGATAAAACATGGATCAATGCTCACCACACTAACCAAAGGGAATGGCAGTCATCAGATGGAAAGATTAAGAGATTAATACCTAGCAGCAAAGGACAGCGCTTGATAATTGCTCATGCAGGTAGTCGACAACATGGACTAATACAGAATGCAGAGCTCATTTTTCTTTCAAAATCCATAGACAATCGGGATTATCACTCTGAGATGAATGGTCACATATTTAGACATTGGATTGAAAATTCTGTTCTCCATCACTAGATCGACCATCTTGCCTAATAATGGACAATGCAGCGTACCACAACATTGTAGCACTTGAAGATAAAGTCCCGACGTCATCCAGTACAAAAGATGCTATTAAGATTCACAAAGGAGCACATACAATTTAATAACATGTACTTAAAACCTGAATTACTATATCTAGTAAATCAAAAACAAAGGACAAAGATTTGACAAATAGATCAGATTATCCAAGAGCACGGTCATATAAGTTTAGGCTGCCACCTTACCATGCTCATTTAAATCCAATAGAACTAATCTGGGCAAAATTAAAAGGACAAGTGGCAGATGAAAATACGACATTCAAAATATGCGATGTAAAGACTCTTGCTAATCTCGCTTTATTAAATATAGACAAAGACTATTGGGCTAAATGTGAAGACCACGTCTTAAAACAGGAAGAGGAATATTGGAAAATGATGGTTTGTGGAATGTTCAAACCCAAACAGTTATTAATCTTTTAGACTCGTCTGATTCAGAATGAAAGTATATAGCCCCCACAATGTTGGCCCCTATATTACCTTAAATTAGTTCAACAAACGGTCCTTTTCAGGACCACACAAACTATGAAAATTGGACATACAGGTATACCATGATATTATCGTCCGTCCTCGAACTGAGAAGACAATAATTCTCCTGGTGTTTTGTCTTATTAGGTTATTTCCCCATTACGGCCACGCCTTTACCTAGTGAAAATTAATCATAGACCAGCAACTACGTTATTTCTATTATTT